>CM019159.1:19761298-20421202 GCA_009733165.1 Naja naja | reverse complement strand
CTACCACCCTGCACAGATCAACTCCATGCCAAGACCCTCATCTCCAGAACCAAACGCCTAGCTGACAAAGACCACTTGAGAACAGAATTACACACCCTCACTAACGGTATTAATGTCCAATGGATTCCAAAGAAGCACAATCACCAACCTAATCCAAGGAGACTCCCCAAAACCAAGACACAGAACAGGACAATGGCACGCCTCCCTCCACATCAAAGGCACCACAGATAAAATCAGCAAAATTCTCCACAAACACAATATCAGGACAGCCTTTGGCACTGACCAAAAAATAGCCAACATCTTAAGAAACCCCAAAGACAAGATCCAGCTAGAAAACCAAGGAGTTTATGAAATACCGTGCAAAATTTGCCTAGCCACATACATTGGACAAACCAACAGGAGAATAAATGCACGACAGAACACAAGAACGCATCAGAAAAGAAGAAGAAAAACTTCCTCCCTTTTCCAGCACCTTAAAGCCACAGGACATGAAATTGATTTTGAGGATCCAAACTTATCTCCAACACTGAACATTTCAACAAGAGAATAATTAGGGAAGCCATCGAAATAGAGAAACACCCCATAACATGAATAAACGGGATGATACTTCCGCCTACCAGACATCTGGAAACTAGCCCTAATCAACAAACGAGTCCCAGCCATGAAAACCAACACTGGACCCAAAATAACACATGATGCCACCACCAATCTCCTTCACCAGACTCAAACCCAAGCCCCGCCACAGATGAAAGGCAACCACCATCCAGAAACCAGACCATGGCTGCAACACCAGCTGCTACACCCCCTCCGACCCCCAAACTAAGCAAACTGACACACGCTATAAACACATAGCCAGACCTCAAACTCGGAGCCAAACCAAGGCCCGGAATGTCACATCACAGCCTTCCACCCAGGACACTACATCACAGAACTCAGGAGATTACAACACAAAACATCAGGAGGTTGCAACACAGACAACGACCCAGGAGATTACAGCACCACACTCAGGATGTCACAAAAATAGAACTCAGAAGGTCATCACACAGCCCATTACCCAGGTCGTTACAATACAAAAGGCTGAGAGACACACAGCCAGCACCTCAGCCACACAGCTTCTCAGGAAAAAGCCATCCAATCTGCATACATCAACTCCATCAACCAATCAAGAAGTGACAACACAGCCAACTCTGGAGTTTAAAAGGGAAAAACAGCCACTATCACACACTTCTCCCAGAAGAATGAAGCTGAAGACACCAGCCTGAAGATGACGGATGAGATTTCGTTGAAACGTTGCCAAGGTATTCTCAATCTTACACGGGACAAGACCTGCATACACCAAGACCTACACACACACACACATATATGTGTGTGTGTGTGTGTGTGTGTATGTATGGAGGGAGGGAGGAAGGGAGGGAGGAAGAGTAGCAAATGAAGAAGTAAGATACAAAGAAATACAACAGTTCTTCTTTAGGTAAAGATTGAAAAAAGGAAAGAGGCAGGACAATTTTGCACAACAAGATGCATCTAAATGCAAATATTATTTACCCATTATTTATGGAGACTATTATGAAGCTGTTGCCTACAACAATGGGACAGAGAAATAGCCTTTCCTCTAAATGATCTATTACAATTCATGGAACTGAGGATGAAACAAAGAGAGAGAGGGAGGGAGGGAGGGAGAGAGAGAGAGAGAGAGAGAGAGAGAGAGAGAGGCTCCAAACTATTATTTAACTGGCTCTTTCAACTTGTGCTACATCAATGCCCTTTTTAAGAGCTCCCTGGGGGAATATTGGAAGCATGTGCCAGAAATAAGCAGTTGACCCTGAAAAGGGAATTCTTCCCTCTGAACTTGTGGGTTTATGACTGTAACGAGTTGTGGAAATCAATCTTTTGTGATCTCTGGCCTTTGTACTATTACTCAAAGGGCTTTCTTCCAATCTATAAATAATCCATTCGTGGTTCTGTTTGAAGATAAAAAGAGATGGCTTGCAATGGGAAAGAGCGGTGAGAGGCTGGTTTTGCATTGTGTCCTCTAGTTATTTATACAGGAGCAAATGTGCAAACTTAGAAGGTTGGATTCATCTTATTGACTGGTTTATCACTGACCCTTTCCTGAAGCCTCCTAAAACTGTTAGTACTTTCCAGACAGTTTTTAGGAGGATTAGAAATCCTAATGTATATTGATTTCATAAATCTAGTAGAAGAGGCATATCCTGGGGGACACTGAACTGGTTATTGCAGCTTCATGAAAGAATAAATAGTAACATGTCTACCACTCTATCTCTCTCTATATCTATAACTATCTGTCTCTATCTGTCATCTATCTATCTATCTATCTATCTATCTATCTATCTATCTATCTATCTATCATCTATCTACCTCTCTATCATCTATCATCTCTACATCTATTGCTTATAAGAAGCAAAAGGTATTTTCAGTACAGTTCAAAATACATTGCAATTAGTCACACACCTGTTCAACTGGAATGAACAACAACAATTTCTAAGTGATGAGGCAAGGAGACTCCACAAATGTAAGTTGTTCTTTTTTCTGACTTTCTGATCAGTAAGCATTTGGGGGTATGATTACTATCCGGCTTTTCTGGACTGGATGGTATGATAATGAAATGAATATGTAGATGCAATAGAACAGAACATATTCAACTCAGAGTTGAACTCCTGAGTCCTTGGTGCTGTTTGAGCTTGATAGTTTGCTAGGAGATATTTCATTATCTGGTTAGGTCACATTATCAGTGCTAGTAAGTGTGGGATTTGCTCTATGTTTATAAATAGTAACTTGCCCTAGCAGAGTTGTTGAGGGTAGAGATTTTCTTTTGGCAATTCTTTGATTAGGGCTTTGTTTTCTGCTTCATTGTTTGTTTGGTGTTAATCCCTGCTTATTTAGGTGCTGGTTGCTGGTGAGGATGTGTTTGGATCTTTTTGTTTTCTTCTTAACTTTTTTATTGTAATGTGGTTTACCTCTATGGTTTATTCATGGCACATGTATTTAACTGCAAAGCTTTCAAATTAAGTTGCTCTGAAACTTTCAAAGTTTCAGTGAAAATTGCTGAGGAAAATTGTATCATATCCATGCCACAAAAAGGTGAATTATCATACTATCCCAGATAAATGACTATCTAACTTTCACTGTGATGGAGCATCTATGACTCTAGGTGGCATATTATTCCTTAAAAGGTTCTTATGATCAGGAAATTCTTTCTTATTTTGAGTTTGGATCTTGTTATGTATGCAGTTTTGAATGTCATTGGTTTAGTTTGAACTGTTCTTGTAAAATGTCAAATATGATTGGTTTAAAAAGTGCGGGAAAACCCTGCACTCTGATTGGCTGGCAACTGCGGCTGCTGGCTATAAGTAGCAGCCGCAGCCCAGCCAAATCGGGTCTGTTATGAGCTGTAGTCACTAATAAACTCTTCACTGAAGCACTCCGCGTCTGACTCTTCATGCAAATCTAACACTGGCGATGAGGATGGGATCCTTCCCAAAGAGAAGACAACGCGGAGAACAAGCTGAGAGAGATGGCTGTGCTGAACACCCCCCCCAGCCCCGTTCGATCCGATGGCAGAAGACTGGGACTCGTATGCAGATCATTTCCAAATGTATTTGGAGGAAAACGACCTCGCCGACATTTCCGACAAGCGGAAGAGGTGGTCTTTCTCACCCACTGAGGTCCGGCCATTTTCAAGATAGCGAAGGCATTGGCGGGAGCTGCAGACGTGAAGGTAATGGACTGGCCCAACTTAGAAAAATTATTAAGAGCCCATTACGCGCCACAAGTATCGTGCCTCATTAAGAGACACGAATTCTACCATTGGGATCAAGGGGAAAGCGAAAATGTTAATGACTTCGTGGCAAGTTTAAGGGACATTGGGGGTGCATGTGAGTTTATCAACTTTGAAGAGGCCATGCACGATCGATTTGTTCTAGGCCTAAAGACAAGGTTTTGCAGAGCAAATTATTAATGAAACCTAAGATCACGCTTAAGGAGGCCATAGAAGAAGCTTCTTCAGCGGAAGCTACCAAGTCCTCAGCAGCAGCCATGAAGAAAATTAACAAGGCCACAAGCCATCCTGATGTGGAAAAATCCACAAAAACCCATTGCGAGCAAATAGATTCTGATTCAGACTGTAGTGAGGTGGAGGAAGGAATTTATAGACTCAGAATGGAGAAGAAAAGGAAAGACCTTGGAAGAAAAAGGCAAAACTTTTATTGCAGGTTGTGGGGAAAGGAAAAGACCTTGGAAGAAAAAAAAAGGTCATTGCAGAGTCTGCAAATCATCCAGAACTCCACCAAGCAGAAAGAAGTTTCCTGATAAAGAATTCAAGGATAACAACTTCAGTGAGAAAATGGGGCGCAACACAGAAGCAAATGGGAAGAATGAAACTCATCAAACAGTCACTATTGATCTTTCTTCACCCTTGAGAAGCAGAAAAGTACATGTGAAGGTATTCATTGAAGGAAGGCTTTGCCAAATGGAAGTGGACTCAGGCTCCTATTTATCTATGGTGTCATGGGACACTATTCACAGGCTACTTCCCAACATTCAGAAAAAACATTTCCAGAAGCAAGCACTGACTCTTAAAGACTACCAAGGGAACAAGATTCCAGTAGTTGGAACAAGAGAATTCAACGTGAAGTTTAAAGGCCACACCAAATTGCCCCTGACCATCGTGGACAAGGACGCCCAAGCTTGCTGGGACTTGAGTGGTTCAAGCCACTAGGCATCGAGGTGACTGGCATCAATCACGTGAGCAACTCTGAATGGGAGGAGGCCTTGAAGTCTGAGTTTCCAGAGGTCTTCAGCGAAGGATTGGGCAAGTATATGGGGACCCCTATCACTTTCAACCTAGATCCCAAGGTGCCCCAATTCGTTTAAAGCCCAGAAGGGTCCCATTTGCTTTAAAGGAAAAATTGATGCACAATTAGACAAATTAATAGCTCAAGGGGTTTTAGAGCCCACTGACCACTCCAGATGGGAGACACCCATAGTCACACCAGTCAAGACTGATGGGTCAGTAAGAATCTGTGGAGACTATAAGGGGACACTTGAACCATGCGCTGCAGCAGAGCGCATATCCAGATCCAGTGGTGCATCATCTGTTAAATTCACTTGGCAGGGGTGCAGTCCTTACAAGATTCAAGATTCAAGAAAGCAGGGTTAAAAGTCAAGGAAGAAAAATGCACTCTTAGAACTGACAAGGTTGATTTCTTGGGCTACATGATTGACAAGCATGGCATCCATCCTACAGATGCCAAGGTTCAAGCAATCAAAGAAGCCCCTAGACCAAAATGCAAAACAGATTTGCAAGCCTTCCTTGGACTTATTAACTTTTATCACATATTCCTACCTCAGAAGGCAACCATTGCAGAACCATTACACAGATTACTTGACAAAAAGTCTGTTTGGGTCTGGGGCAGGAAGGAACAATCAGCATTTAACAGTATTAAAAGACTAATCACGTCTGATGCTGTACTCATACAGTTCTCTGAGAATTTACCTGTTGTACTGACTTGTGATGCATCCCCTTTGGAGTGGGGTTTTGAGCCACAGGCTTCCCAGGGAGGGAAGCCCTATTGCATTTTACTCTCACACCTTGACCAAAGCAGAGAGGAATTACAGCCAATTGGACAAGGAAGCATTGGCAATTGTTGCAGCTATCAAGAAATTTCATGAGTATTTATATGGGAGAACATTTACCATTGTCACAGATCACAAACCTTTGTTAGGCATTGTGGCAGGAGACAAACCTACACCCACTATCCTGTCACCAAGAATGCTGAGGTGGACTGAATTTCTTGCTGCTTATTCATACAAACTTATCCACAAGCCTGGCAAGGACATTGGACATGCTGATGCCTTGAGTCATTGCCCACTTCCTTGTCACAAGGAGGACTTTGAACCTGAGGCACACACCTTTTTCCTAGAAACTGTTGCCAAGCTTCCAGTACATGCTGCTGAAATTGCCAGAGAGACTGCCAAAGACACTTTATTGGCTCCTATTATAGGCTGGATTAAGAAAGGTTGGCCTCTTCAAGATCTACCTCACCTTGCCCAACCTTTTAAGTCCAGGCAAACTGAATTATCTGTATTAAGAGGATGTATTTTGTGAGGTAACAGGGTGGTTATTCCTGCAAAACTGCAAAGAGAGGTTTTGGAAATGTTACATGAGGGTCATCCTGGTATTGTAAGGATGAAGGGATTGGCCAGGAGTTATGTATGGTGGCCAGGTATTGACAAAATGGTTGAAAACTGGGTTGCATCTTGTCCCAACTGTCAGGTAGTCAGGCCTGCCCCACCTCTGCCCCCAAACAGGAATGGGAATGTCCTAGGGGCCCATGGTCTAGGATTCACATTGATTTCGCTGGCCCTACCAGAGGGCACACCTTCCTTATTATAGTAGATGCATATTCCAAATGGCTAGAGGTCATCCCTATGGCATCCACCACAACTGATGCTGTCATCAAGCAGCTTAAAAGCTTTTGTAACCCACGGGTTACCTGATGTTCTTGTCTCTGACAATGGCCCTCAATTTACATCCAACCTTTTTGAATCCTATCTAGCACAACAGGGTATCAGACATGCCCTGACTGCCCCTGGGCACCCTCCTAACGGCCGGCTAACGCATGGTACGTTTTACCAAGGAAAAGCTTCAGCAATTGGGTCCTGGGGACATCACTGAGAAAGTTGAAAACTTCTTAGTGTTCAGCACATCACTCCTAACCCATCAACTAACTTATCCCCAGCAGAGTTGTTGATGGGTAGGAAACTTAGGTCTCCCCTTGACTGCCTTCATCCCACTTACGCACCAACGCACCACTTGATTCCACTAGCAAAGTTCGCACGTTCAGTGTGGGTGATTCTGTTTATGCTAAGAACCTTATGGGTGAACCTTCATGGATTCCTGCTGAAATAACTCAAATCACAGGCCCTCGTTCTTACAGGGTACAAACAGAGGATGGAGTCCTCTGGAGCAGGCACATTGATCAGCTTAGATCCAGGTTACCTCAGGAACATCGCAATTGTTCCTCTCTAGTTCCCATATCTAATGCCTTTTCTAGGGGAGGGGAGGAACATGAGGATAATCAGCAAACAAGAATCAACCCCATGTGTAATGAGCCATTACAACAGGAACCATCCCAAAACCTGTCACAATGCCAAAATCCATCCTTACAAGTGGAAGATTGCACATCACTACCTGACTTGGGTGCTGACATTGGGCTGGAGATGGGTTGGGAGGAGAGACCAGATTCTAACAATCAAACAGGGTCTTCTTTCACAGGAAGTCCAACTAGGGAAATGTCAACAGACACATTTCCCTCTCACTGGGTGAGAACGTTAAAACTTCTGAACCACGAAGGTCTCAAGCATTACGTAAGAGCCCCACCTATTTAAAAGAATACATTAGATAGGTTGGGGTTTGAGTATGGATTGAACCTAGTGGGGAGGGGTGTTATGTATGCAGGTTTGAATGTCATTGGTTTAGTTTGAACTGTTCTTGTAAAATGTCAAAATGATTGGTTTAAAAGTGGGAAAACCCTGCACTCTGATTGGCTGGCAACTGCGGCTGCTGGCTATAAGTAGCAGCCGCAGCCCAGCCAAATCGGGTCTGTTATGAGCTGTAGTCACTAATAAACTCTTCACTGAAGCACTCCGTGTCTGACTCTTCAGGCAAATCTAACAGATCTCCTTCTCTGAGGCTCCCACCCACTGATTCTTTTCCTATATTTGGGCATTACGGATAAACATATCTACTTCCTTTTACTATTCATAAGATTTTGCCTCTAAGCCCCTCATTTGTTGCTCTTCTATGTACAACCATCTCTTTCTTTTACTTATAGAACAACAACATGATTCAGTGGGTTGGGCTTGGAGGGAGTAATCCAATGACATTCCACAATACTTTTATTTTTTAATGTGATACTATGCAAGAAGAAAAGAAAAAGGCAGGCAGAAACATCAACAAAATATTTAAAAAGGATAAAAAGAAAATAAAACAAAATTGCCTCCAAATAAATTATGCACAATAATAATTAAAAAATTACAATTACTATGTAAAAGCAAGTCAGATCTTAAACAAGAAATTAAATATTTCCCATGTAGAGGCACATTAAACAATTTCATCAATAAATAATTAATTTCAAATAATAAATTAATATCTTCTTTTAAATCAGATTGGTATTTTGTTTACATCCATGCAGAATTATTGTTTGAGCTACATTCAAGCTCAGAAAGTCTAGAATTTTTCACAATTCAATAAATTCCACATTTTCAGCACATAGCTGAAACCTAACATTAGTATCTTTTAGCCTTACTTTTCTTCCCCAAATTAACTGTATAATGTGAATATTAGACAAAATGGGATCATTGGGGAAGTCAAAATCACTGGGGTAACTGTTCTTTCAAATAAATGACAATTCCAACATTATGTATTTCTTTATTGTATTGAAGCATTTATACAGTGTCCGAACTCATGACAAGTAACAAAAAGAAAAGAAAACCATAATCAATACAATATAGCAGATTTCATTAAAGTGTATTAAAACAATGAGTCTTTGGCAATCCAGCTCAGCTTTGAGAAAGTTGACACTCATCCTTTCGTAAAAATCCACCAATTCATGAAAAAGAATCTCTTGAATCTTCTATTAAGATCATAAGAAACATATATAACATTCATTAAAATATAAGATCATTGATTTGCCATAGTATATTCTAATTCTATATTTCACATTCTTGCAAGTGCTAATAATACTTTGAGCATCCAATAGAAATATATGGCAGGTTGGTGATCTTCCAAAGCACTTCCCAACAGAATAAATAATTTGGGAGTTTTAAAAGCTGCTCATGCATCATGTCAAAATTGAGAAACCAGAAGACTTTTAAAATCAAATATATTGCCATTTTGGAATTTTAGGCAATCCAAATTCTTTTTGCAGTATAAAATGTTTTGAAGAAATCTTTAGTAATAAACTGCTCTATAGTGTTAATACATTTTTACCTGCTGAAATACTTAAGCATGCATCTGTACACACATACAAACACACATGTCTGCTATTTTTAAATTGGGATTATCCAAGATATGTGCTTGACAGACTTCATTACAGCCAGCATTCATACCACCAGGGAACTACTGAAAATGAAAACATTTACTGTCAGTCAGATCTGTAACAAAGTAATTTTGCATTCCTTAGGTAGCATGCATTTGAAAGGGCTGCTGGAAAATGATCAAAAAAATCTCAGCAAAAACTGAAATAGAAAAATGCAACAAATTCAGCTCAGTCTTCAGTATGCTTGAAACATTTCTCAGTAATAAGATCTTAGATTAATTTATTTTTCAGGGATTCTCCCTTCCCCTCCTTTGAGCACACTGGATATTTAGAAGGCCAATAGATTTTAACTCAAATGTATTATGGCAATAGGACCTTGGAGAGTAATCATGTTCTACAGTTTTAATAAAATCACATCAATGTCTGCTAGAACTATACTAATTACCAACAGAAAACTCTTAACAAATCTATATTTGTGCATCTGGAATTGTAGTTAATGCTTAATGAGGAATGGATAGAGAAACAGGATTTAGTGTTTCTGAAAAAAATATTTTGAGAGCCTCATTATATAAAGAGAGAAATGAAGATCCAAAAAAGGAAGTTCCTGGAAGTTAATTGCATCAAAGTTGAAGAAAAAATGTCATATCTTTTGACAACATTATTGTTGGGCATTTCAAGGTTATTAAAATAAATTCCATTCACATCACTAAAGCTATTCCAAAATACTAAAGTATTCCAAAATACTCATGTCAACTTGCCTTCTCTGGGAGTGGCGTCTGGTTTGGCCCGGGAGTTCTTGGCATCCATGACAGCCATGGACCTGACCCAGGTGATCCAGGGACCCACCCATGAGGGGGGGAACATGCTCGACCTGGCTTTTATCTCAGGACAGTGGTGTAGTGATCTGGGGGGGTGGATCTCTGGTTGTTTTACCCCTATCATGGTCAGATCACTATCTCCTGAGGCTGGTTTTCCAACTGGTTGCTCCTCGCTGCTGGGATGAGGAGTCGATATGATGGTTCCGCCCTAGGTGCCTGATGGACCCAGAGAGGTTTCAGATGGCCCTGGGGTCCTTGCCCACCTCCCTCGACCACAGCCCGGCCGAGACCCTGGCAGCCGCTTGGCAACAGGCCGCCTTGGCAGCGCTCGACCGGGTTGTCCCCTTGCAGCCTCTTCCTCGCCGCAGACCTTCCTTGGCTCCTTGGTTCTTGGAGGAGCTTCGGGGGATGAAGCGGTGGAGGAGATGCCTGGAGAGCAGATGGAGGGCTAGTCGTTCCGAGTCTGACCGTGTCCAGCTAAGAGCCTATATTAGGACTTATCTGGAAGCGATTAGAGCGGCGAGATGTTCTTATTTCTCCACTCTGATCGCGTCCGCAGATGATCACCCCGCTGCCCTGTTCGGGGTCACCCGCTCCCTCTTGCATTTAGAGGAGAGGGGGGACCCTTTGCAGGGCAGAGTGGAGGAATTTAGTTTACATCTGGCGGATAAGATCGCTCAGATTCGGGCCGGCTTGGACTCTGATTGGCAGGGTTTAGATGATGGACTGACGATGATTCTTGTGGATCCTATCTGGGTTGAGTTTGACCCCGTGTCCCTGGATGAAGTGGACAGGATCATGAGGAGGCTGTCTTCCACCACGTGTTTATTGGACCCGTGTCCTTCCTGGTTGGTTTATGCCTCCAGGGAGGTTACACGTGGTTGACTCCAGGCAGTTGTCAATGCTTCTCTGAGTGAGGGGTTTTTTCCCACCGCCTTGAAAGAGGCAGTGGTGAGACCCCTCCTCAAGAAGCCTGCTCTGGACCCAAAGGTTTTAAATAACCATCGTCCTGTCTCCAACCTTCGCTTTTTAGCGAAGGTTGTTGAAAGCGTGGTGGTTCAGCAGTTTCCGCTGTTCCTGGAGGAAACTGATTATCTCGACCTGTACCAATCGGGCTTCAGGCCCGGGCACAGCACCGAGACAGCATTGGTCGCACTGATGGATGATCTCTGGAGGGCTTGGGACAGGGGTTTTTCCTCTGTCCTGGTCCTTTTAGATCTCTCAGCGGCTTTCGATACCATCGACCATGATATCCTTCTGCAGCGGCTCTGGGGGTTGGGAGTGGGGGGCACCGTTTTACGGTGGTTCTCCTCTTACCTTTTGGACCACTCACAGTTGGTGTTGGCAGGGGAGCAGAGGTCGTCCCCGAGGCCCCTCACTTGTGGGGTGCCTCAGGGGTCGGTTCTCTCACCTCTCCTGTTTAATATCTACATGAAACCGCTGGGTGAGATCATCCATGGCTTTGGGGTGAGTTATCACCAGTATGCTGATGATACTCAGCTATACATCTCCACCCCAGGCCACATCAGTGATGCTCTCTCCGTGATGTCCCGTTGTCTGGAAGCGGTATGGATCTGGATGGATAGGAACATGCTTCGACTCAATCCAGCCAAGACAGAGTGGCTGTGCATACCGACATCTCGGTCCAGTTTGGAGGTTCCATCTTTGGTCAGGGGGAGAAGGTGTTGTCCCCCGAGATCATCCGTGGTTTTGGGGTGAGGTATCATCAATATGCAGATGATACCCAGCTTTATATCTCCACCCCAGACAGATCAGTGATGCTCTCTCGGTGATGTCCCAGTGCCTGGAGGCGGTGCAGGCCTGGATGGGGAGTAACAGGCTCCGGCTCAATCCGGCCAAGACCGAGTGGCTGTTCTTACCGGCATCTCGGTGTTCAGTGGAAGTGCCATCTTTGGTCATGGGGGGGAGGTGTTACCCCCTGTGGATAGGGCGAGGAATCTGGGGGTCCTCCTGGATTCATGGCTCAAATTGGAGGAGCAGGTGGGGGCCGTGGCCAGGGGTGCCTTTGCCCAGATCCGGCTGGTTCGCCTGTTATGCCCATTCCTGGACCAGGATGCCCTGTGCACAGTCACTCAGGCCCTCGTCATCTCCCGCCTCGACTACTGCAATGCTCTCTATCTTGGACTGCCCTTGTGTACCACTCGGAGGCTTCAGCTGGTGCAGAATGTGGCAGCGGGTTGTGATGGGAGCTTCCCGATACTCCCATGTTACACCCCTCCTGCGCGGCCTGCATTGGCTTCCGGTTGCCCTCTGGGTGAGATTCAAGGTTTTGGTATTAACATTCAAAGTCCAACATGGCATGGGTCCAGGCTATCCTCCCAACATCAAATGCTAACTGCCCTGTACGGGCCCACAGGTGGGGTCTCCTCGGGGTGCCGTCTGCGACACAATGTTGCTTGGCAGCGACCCGGGAGAGGGCCTACTCTGTGGCTGCTCCCACTTTGTGGAATCTTCTTCTGCTGGAGCTCCGTCTGGCCCCTGATCTGCGCACTTTCCGCCATGATTTGAAGACTTGGCTCTTTTTACAATCTGGGCTGTGCTGATTCTCTAGGGTTGGGGTTATTTTAACTAAGGGTGTTAAATTTTAATTCGGCTTAATATGTTTAATATTCTTTTAATTAATTTATTTATTGTTGTATTTTAGTTGTAAGCCACCCCGAGTCCTTTTGGAGAGGGGGCAGCATATAAGTCAAATTAATAATAATAATAATAATAATAATAATAATTTTCTTCAATGTGCATGTTTTAGATGCAATGTTATCAAACACAAAACTCAGTAAAGTACAGAAATGTCATCTCGTCTTTGTTTCACCCCAGAACATGTCAAATTAAACTAATTCATATTAAGGTTGCTAATCATTTCATGGAATTAAAAGTTGCTAAACAGAATGAATAAGAAGTCTTGAATGGGGTCTTAAATGATTAAATAAATGATTTGTTGTAGTAGAATATTTGTCCATCAAAGTTACTCAAAGCGAAATAGGTTGTGTGTATGTGTGTTTACAAAATACTTGTTCTTTAACAATAATCTTAGGTGTTAACTTCATTGCTTTGTTCTTCCACTCCTATATTCATTTTGATCACTGCATAAATCTTCTCTCTGTTGGCTCTCAGTCAAACACAGAAGACATATTTTCCTAACCTTCACTATCTTGTGCCTCCTGGATACAATAGATGTATTAACAGCACTTTTTCACCAAGCTGGGAACGATTAAAACATATAGATGGACATATAAAAAATGGAGGATTAAAATGTTGATTAAAGTCAATGTAACTAATGAAGTTTACCATCCTGCTTTCCTTTACATCTGTATACCTATGTAGATTTGTCTTTCCGGTTTTTTCCATTCCAGTGTAAAAACATTTAAATAAAGTGAAAGCTTGTTCTAAAAATACAAGGCATATTAATTTTTAGGCTTCCTTGGTTAACAAAACACATAGCATCTGAGTTAATATAGTCTTCTAATTTAAACAGCACAATGTTTTTGTCCAATATTCTGATATTATATCTACTATATTTTATACAGAACCTTGTCTTGGTTATTATGATAATTTCTATCAATAATAGGAACAAGAGCATTTAAATCTTAAACAGGTTGAGACAGGTGATTATAATGTAAAGAGAGAAATCCTAAATACTTTTAGCATTTCCTTATACAAATCAGTATTAACAATGAGAGATGTAATCAATTTACTCAATGCTTTTCTTTCTTTCTTTCTTTCTTTCTTTCTTTCTTTCTTTCTTTCTTTCTTTCTTTCTTTTTCTCTCTCTTTCACTCCCCCCCCCCCATTTTTCTGTCCTCTTTCTCTTCCTCCTCCAGACACTGTCTGCTTTGGTATCCAGACAGAAAATCCAGACAGGGCTATTCATCAATGCAGCTGTAATATGTCTGATTTTATTAGCTTTCAAATTTTATCACCAAAATGAATAGGGTGAGGGGAAAGGGGTGTGGTACAATAAAAGCAAGCTCTATACAATATTGTGCCCATGGATTCTCCTTGATATGGCAGGTTAAGTCCAGAGAAAAATAATGGCAAAAGATAAACAGCTAGTGGGAAATTGCCCATCATGTATGCGTGTCTGTGTATTTTATGTCAGCTGTTATGGATTGTATGTGCTCTAAATTTTTATCTGAGGTACATGCTACATGCCACCTGCAACTTATTTTTTTTAATCTTCACATTTTCAAATACATGCCAGTGCCACGTGTTATTCTTGTCAAAGTGCACCAAAACATCCCTTGAAGCATTTCTAATTCTCACAATTGCATTAATCTTGCATTTATTCTATAGACCCTGTCAACTTCTGTCTCTTAGAAATCTTGTATTTATTTTATATATTCTGAGAAATTAGCTCTCCTATAAACTGTACTGTATATTACTGTTATAGATCTAGCTGGGGCTCTTTTGACAGAAGAATTTCTACCTGCAACAAGCATCCATATAAAAGTACCACAATTACTAAGAATTCTTTAAAAGAAAACAAAATGGACATATGTAGAAGAAATGCATTGGCTGAGGCTCCTTCCCAAGATGGCTGCTGACTGTTAGAAAGATTTTTTATCTTCTGACGATGATCTGTTGATTTTGCTGCCAAGGCTGGTTCTTTGGTCCCTAGATTTGAACGAGAGTGCTTAGGACTGATCTAAGGTGACTTTTGGACAGCCACGGACCCATAGTGAGTGGGAATCTTAAAGCTTGAAGTTCCATGTGGGAGCAGCTGAAAATTAACTGGTCTTTCAGCTTTCTTTTCCTCTTAACAGACCTTTCTCATGTGAGCCTGGCTTCTTACTTCACTTTTTGAAGTCTTTGTTTTGTTTTTATCTTTAAAAGTTAACTGGCTAGTTGAATGGTGATTTATTTCATCACCCTGCTGGATATTATCTGTTCCTTTTTGCTTTTTGCTTTTGATTTATTTGGCTGTTTTCATTAACTCCTGCTTTTCCATAAGGAAAATCACAGCTGTGTTCCTGGATAGTAAAAGTTCTTTCCCTTGATTTACATTTTTATTGGACATTCATTATAGGCAATTTATATATTTATTTGCAAAAATTTTGGAGCTCAATTTTTTTCAATCTTTTAATTTTGGATTGAAATATCCAGAAAATATATTTCTTCTTCCTTGTGTATTTTCTTATTCTGCTTTGAAGAACTGTACTACATAGAGCAACAACCATGTATCAGATTACAGAGAAGGGAATGAGACTACAGCTTGAAAAAAGATCCATTTGGTAACACGTATATTGTGTTCTACAGAAGTTCTTTTGGATGCAGGTAAGGGCAGGGCGCATGTGGAAGCTTGGGGAGGGCTAAAAATGGGCCTACTGGAAGTTTGGGAAGGCCGGAAATGGGCCTGTTTCTGGCTTCCAGACAGTCTCTGGAGCCCAGGGAGGCCATTTTTCTCCTTCTCAGAGGCTTGAGGAAAGCCTCCGGAGCCTGGGGAGGGCAAAATGCCCCTGCTGTGGTGCAGGAGACAGACTAGGCCATGCCCACCAAAGCCATACTCACCCAGCAACCAGGCAGAGAACCCTTTGGTAAAATTTTTGAAACCCACCCCTGCCTTAAAGATTTACAACTAACTGAATCAACTCCAGAAACCTCCCTGATGAAGTTCTTATACAACCACAGAAAACTGACTGATTGGATAAGTGATCAATTTATCTTCTTTAAGTGGATTGAAGAAGATTGGGGAATGGATTTATCACATTTAACTGGGAAAAGAAATAATTTCATCTAGACTTTTAGGGAAGATAGACTGGCTTCGAAGATTGGACATATTATATTTAATCAGACAGCAATTGCTAAGAGATGGTATTAAGAAAAAACATGGATATTTGATCCAGGATGATTCTGTGTTAATTCTTGGCACAATTTGGGATAGTTAAAAAGCCATGATAAATTTTCTACAAGTTGATTACAATAACATTTTAACAGAGGGTTTTGAAATTTTAATTTGTCCTTTTTATTATTGATTAATTAATTATTATTTATTATTCTTCCCACTTGGTTGTTTTTATAGTATACAGATAACAGGTTAATAATTTGCAAATAGAGTTAGTAATTTAGTAGTTTAAAAGTCTTCGGCTTGTCTCACAAGGAAATTAATATTGTTGTAATATATTAATCGGTATTCAACTTGGAGGGACAAATGTGTATATTGCCCCCCTTCATATATATTTTTGTTTTGTTTGTTTTGTGTTTTTTCTTTGTTTCTTTAAAAAAATGGTTCTTTGTATTTTAACTTTTTTTGAATAAAATAAAAATAAATTTAAAAAAAGAAATGCATTAGCTAACTTGATTAATGACATTAAGAATAGGAGATTTGCAAGTTTCATGATAAAAAACCAAGGAGAATGGTTTGCAAAATTTAATTTCAGAGAACGATACCCTGTTAAAAAGCCAAACTATGTGCAGTGCAACACAACACGATAACCCAATAGATTTCTCAATTAAAATAGATTGATGTAGAAAATATGATCAATCATGAACAAATAACTATCTCAATGGGCTACTGCTTTTTCTTGATATTTGTTTAGTACTAAGAGTGAAATATGAACTACATGGAGCCATAAAAATATTCAACATTAACCCAAGAAAACATTAATTTACTTATTAGTTTTTTCATTTCTCACAAGAATATACACTGCAAAAAAGAATGAATGAGTTCCCACTGCAGATGAGGACTTCTTTTCTCATCACACTCAAATAATGAAAGATATAATACATGAGTGTGAACCCTTTGCCATTCACAGTCTGAATTTTTCCTCACTTTGTCTTCACTCTCTTTTTGTACTTTGACAAATGTAGATTTCAAAAGTCTACAAAAATAGCTTCAAGACCTGCATTTAGCTTAGGAATCTTCAGTTTCTAAAAATGCTTTCCCAGTCCATAAATTTATATGAGAAATGATTTTTGTGGAAACTATTAAAGGTGCAGATTTATTTATTTATTGCTTACTTATAACATTCTTGCTATAAGCTACTCCAGAACTGCCATTCTTCACATATTTAGAAGTTAGAAAAACATTTAGCATATGCCAAGGCAAAGAAGAACCTTGATTGAAGATGTCTCTCTTTGAGCTTGAATGCAAAAAAGACAAACAAAAGCAGACCTGGAATATACCAGAATTCTAGGTGAGATTGGGAAATCATAAGAAACATGATGGCAAATGGCAACAGGAAACCACTACCATATTACTTCAAGAACATGGAATCTTTGCTCCTCATTGATTGATTGCTTGATTGACTTTACTTATATACTTGAAAGCTCCCGGGACAATGCTGTTATTTAAAAAAAATAACCCCAGAAAACACATATAGTTGCATATAATTATGTAATTGAGGGATGCAATGGCTCAGTGACTAAGACGCTGAGCTTGTCGATCAGAAAGGTCAGCAGTTCAGTGGTTCGAATCCCTAGCACTGCATAGCAGAGTGAACTCCCTTTACTTGTCCCAGGTTCTGCCAACCTAGCAGTTCAAAGCATGTAAAAATGCAAGTAGAAAAATAGGGACCACTTTGGTGGGAAGATAACAGCGTTCCGTGCACCTTCAGCCAGTCACATGACCACAGAGATGCCTTTGAACAGTGCTGGCTCTTCAGCTTTGTAATGGAGATGAGCACCGCCCCCTAGAGCCGGAAACGACTAGCACGTATGTGGGAGGGGAACCTTTACCTTTACCTAATTATGTAATTATGTAGATATATTTTAATAAATAAATATCTAACAGATGCAAATGTCACTCATTCACTTCACTTCAAATAACAACTTGCTCCTGTGCAAGTTGAAGCAAGTAGGTCTTCAGAGTTTATAGACAGCCTGAACCTTTTGGAGGGGGGCATTCTAAAGAGTGTGAGGAGCAACTAAGGTGCTGAGACCCTTCTCTGCTGACAGTCCTATAGAGATGGTCTATTGGCTTTATCTTATGTGGCTGGATGAGTAGATGAATACAGAGGAAGGCAAATATGGAGGATACTGAAAATATTGGATGGACCTCAAATATTATGGTTGTTCCACATTTATGAAGCACTTTCCTTTCAGCAAATAAACAGTTTCAAAAGTCCAGTTGAACTTTTCTCATTCTCATTTAGCCTTAACACAATCCCACAGATACCATTTCATCTATGAGGTGCTAACATGCCTAACACTATCAAGTCACATCTATGACTGAGCAGTTATTGAAGCCTGAAGTCTGTGAAAATTTCCTAAGAGGTTTGTAGGGGTCGTGCATAAGCACACCAACGTGCCTACCATCCCTGTCCTATTGTTTCTTTTTATTTTTCTTATATCTATCCATTTCATGTATTCATAACTATATTTATGCTTATACTTATTATCTTGTAAGCAATAAATAAATAAATAAATAAATAAAATAAAATAAAATTCAGACAAGTCTGGCCCTCTTTTTAAAGTTCTGTCCTTAATAAAAGTCCTAGCAGCAGCTTCCTTCTCTGCTTCAATTTCAATGCCTATAATTAGGAAGTAATTTATCCTAAGTGGAGGAGTCAACAACAAAACAGAACAACTGGAAGAACTGCTCATGGTGTTCTTTTCAACATTCTAGCCCAGGGCTGTCAAACTCCTGGCCCATGGGCCAGATGTGTCATGTGCTGGCCATACCCATGCCCAGTTTAGTGAAGGGGAGAAAATCTGGATATGTCAGGTTACATCACTGTGACGACGTGAGTTTGACACCCCTGTTCTAGCTGAAACTACATTGACTACTATTTCAGCATTATTACATTCCCATTTATGTCAAAATGGACCTTCTTTTTGAAGCTTTCATAGTTAGACAGATATAGCTATAAAGTTACACAACTGGATTATGGGGTATACTTTATTCATGAAGAAAATGTCCCTAAAGATTGGCTTTTCAGATTTTAGCTGCAGTTCCTTTAAGACTCAGATGTTCTGCTTAAAAGCCCTCCTATATTCTTGTGATCAGACAACACTAGGTGAAATTTGTATTACACCTGCATTTTAGATGTGTCATCAAGAATATTTTGGGTTTGATTATGAGCATTACAAGAATATGAAATGAACTATTCTTGGAAATACATTGCTGAATTATGTGGGCAAATAGTTTAATTCACCTTCTCTAACTTAAACCTCTTCAGATATTTCAACTCCTATCACCCTAGCCAGGATGTTAAGTTAAGTTAGAATTATTAGAGTTGTAGGCCAAAATGAGAAAGCCTGATTTAACAATATTGCAAGATCCCCCAAATCTGATTTGATGTCTTTGTTTTTTGATTTTTCTTATTTTGTTTGTGAAAATAGTATGGGGAACTTTGTGTTCCCAGATGTTCTGACCAGTAGTTTGGGCTTATGATAGTTGTAGTTGTAATGACACAGATTCAATATACCTTTAATAAAATACAGTCTATAATTTCACAATTAATTCAATATTATTCTTTAATTAAAATCCCAGCTGCTTAAATCTGGGAGGATTGCACAGCTTGACATGTTATTCTGAAAGAATTGGAAAAAGCCACTTTTGTTTAATTGAATAGCATTTTCTTATATTATCTATCAGGGTTAACATAGTACCGTGTTTCCCTGAAAATAAGACCTACCCCAAAAATAAGACCTACCCCAAAAATAAGACCTACCCCGAAAATAAGACCTAGTGTGTTTTTGGGAGCCAAAAAAATATAAGACAGTGTCTTATTTTAGAGGAAACACGGTATGCAATTTGTTCGTGGTTTCGTACATGAATAAATGTACATTGTTCTACATGAATATGGTAAGTGTTTTTTTTCATTAAAAAATATATAAGACCTACCCTGAAAATAAGACCTAGTGTGTTTTTGGGAGCCAAAAAAAATATAAGACAGTGTCTTATTTTAGGGGAAACACGGTAGGTGGAGTTGTTGGCACCAACTATCAGATGTAGTTGAGAATAGAACAACACAGATATTAAAGAAACTTCAGAAGTTTTCATTATTCAGTATGTGATTTCATACTCTAATAAGGAATGCACT
Organism: Naja naja; assembly: GCA_009733165.1. Lineage (NCBI taxonomy): Eukaryota > Metazoa > Chordata > Lepidosauria > Squamata > Elapidae > Naja > Naja naja. The sequence goes on along the minus strand of CM019159.1, from coordinate 20,401,318 downwards.
GAGAACAAATTGATTGCCAAGCAGATTTTCCAGCATCATTATTTTATAATTTAAATCTGCTTTGTGTTGGCAGATGAATAAAGTGGACATAAAATATATGACTTTAAGCAGTGAGACTTAACACAGGATACATTAAAGGAGTAAGGATTAAAACAACCTCAAGTCATTATCATTATAATTTTCTTTCCAGACTCAAATTTTATGATAATAACCATAACTTTAATCCTGTGAAAATGTATATTGTTAACCATAAAATATTATTTTTTTAATGAAATGGTCACAAAAAGTTCAAAACGTTTGTCTGAATAAACCTATATCTTAAGTTCCAGGCCATTCTAAACAACAACAACAATAATCTGGCATCTGGCCCACAACAAACCTGACATCACTATTGTGGACAAGAAAAAAGTCACAACACCACACAAAAGTTGTTTTGATGGTCATTATCACCTTGAGAAGACCAGGTCAAGTAGCAAAACTGAGCTATTTTTGATACCTTTTGAGAAAGAAGTATGGAAGATGCACACCCAAAAGTTTTCCTGCAGTGCATTTCCACTGAGTCATAATGTACATTTCCATTTTATCAAGAGTAACTTCCCACTGTAAGACTTAATTAAAGCTTAATTTATCTTCCAAAATGCAGGATAGGAACCATGCCTTCAGAGTGCTGCAGCATGATTTATTTCACTCCATTATTATTGTAACTTGCTCAGAATCAATTTGAGAGTGTATGCTAAAGGGAACATTGCTTGCTTGCTACTGGTGTTTTGTTTACAGTAGTCAGCCATATAACATTGACCTGTCTTGGAGTTTGTATAATTATGCCACAATTGTATGATGAACATATTCATCTTTTATGAAGAGCCTGATCAAATGGCCAGTTTATGGAAATTTTCATCCTGCCCTGTTTACAGCAGCTGTGACAAATTGGACTGTCTACCCAATGTTTTGAGGAGAACTGTCCTACTAGCCATCTATTCTTGTGTATGATACAAGAATAATGGAAATATAAATTTAACCCCTACAGGTTTGGGAAGATATTTGTGTTCTTGACTTGCAGTGCTAATCTTAAATGACCTCTATTTGTCAACCATTTATTAGTCTCACTGAACAGCTGATTGATGATATATTAGAATGTTTTCACAAAGAATACTTTTTAAGTGTTTCAGCTTTGCAGTTTTTTGGTTAAGAGTGTTTTAATGATCTGCAAACAAGTTCATTTTAATTGTCTTGTTATTTGAAATTAGATTGTTGTGATTATCATTATTACTGCTATGTGAAAAAAGCAGTTGCAAATATATCTGTACTGTTGCCAGAATAATAATATGGATATGTAATCAATGGGAATTGAATTTGATTCAAGACAGATTTTGTGTAGTTAATATTATTTAGAATTTCAACCCAGTTGGACAAATCATTGGTGTTTGGGGGCAAATCCAGTAAAAACTATATTGACTAAAATAAATTATGGAGTGAAAATCTTGTAAAGGCTAATATTCCTGTGTTCAACTGAGTGTAGTTGATACACCAAGACAGCAATAACAATAGAGATTTCAGGAAGAAATGTTTACTGCCAGACAAAAAATAAAACCAGAATGTAGAAAACTGTAAAAATAAATTCCACCCAGAGTTATAGTGAATTAACTAAGGCAGAGCCTTTTTGAAATGCTTTCCTTCTGCGTCTCTTACATTTGGACTACATTTTCTCTTCTTACATTAATTAAATTCTTTGTTTTCTATTTTCTTCTTGCAATCTTTCCATGATTATAATACTGAATATTTTAGATGTCCAAATATTTGCTTTAGTTTTTTTTTTTTTTAATTACATTTATATGCTGCCCTTCTCCGAAGACTTTACAATTTGGAGCACAACCCAATGCGCTCAGCAATAGCCTTCATTCCATTGTATATGCCTGCTTATTACTAAGCGGCATTAGTTCAGGAATAAACAGTAGATGTAAATTGGAATCTACTTGTGATTTTTTTTAATGCTTTGCAACAGATCAATGAAAGATACAAGTTCCACTGTATAGCAAAATATTTCTGAAGTCAAGGAAAAGCAGTAGGGTGGGAATGGATGAGAGGATTTATATGCAAATTTCCAATATTGGAAACATATTTCTGTACTGAGCATAATTTCAGAGTACATTTAAGAGTCTGGTACTACCAGTTGTTCAGATTGTAACATTTCGACTTAGTGCTAGAATGGCTTTAATGAATATTTCAGATTCCTCTCCTCCAATAATGGGAAAAATTAGAAAAATTCAGTCACAAAAACAAAAGCCCCAAATCAAATAAGGTGTGGGAATCAGAACATTATCTTGAGGATAGCTACTTTAACTCCTTTGCACCATTTCCCTATTTATTTGCATTGCATAGAAATATTCAATTATTGCAAAAGGGAGATTTGTGAGAAAGATTGCATCTTATTCCTAATGAGAATAAGATACAGTTCAGATGAGAACCATGGCAGGGGTGGGGGGAATAAAGAATATTATTTATATTATATTATATATTATTGTTCTGACCCAAACCCTTTTCCAATAAAACAAACATGAACCAAAGGAAACAGAAACCTTTTAATGATTCTTACAAATCCCGGTTAAAAGGCTGCTGCAGACTAATTAACTTTGATAAGCACAAGCCTTTCCAAAACTGTGTGAGGCTGCCAAGAATAACAGATAAGAAATATTTTACAACACAAGAGTCTTCAAATACCAACTTAAGATACTGCAATGTCCACGAGGCTGGAGTTTCAAAACGTTTTTGCTTCCTACAAAGAACGTCTGATTCACAGCTGGCTTTTATCTTCTAGAAGGAGGGGCCATTACCTTGCAGCCGTACTCCTGAGTCGCCCGTGCTGCTGCAGCTGCTCTTTCCTGCAAGCAGCCCTGTGCGCACGCACACTTGGCACAGGCTCCTCAGGAACCTCCTCATTGCTGCTGCCAACCCCCCCAATCTCTGAAGGCAGCAGTCCACTCCCTCATGGTCCTGGCCCCTCATCTGAGTCCTCACTCTCCTCAGCCATCTGCACCTGCTGCTGGCTAACCACAACAATATTATATTATATTATATTATATTATATTATATTATATTATATTATATTATATTATATATTATACCATACCATACCATACCATATCATATCATATCGTATCATATCATATTATAATATAATATTTTATATTATATTATAATATTTTATACTATATTATATTGGGGCAATTGAATGGAGCTGAGTGTTTACTGGCTGGATGCCCTTCCTGTTGCCAATGCAAAGTTCACAGCAGATAGTTACTCATAGTTACTCATTGTGCCCAGAGAGAGAAATATCTGCTGCTACCTAGGAGCAAACTCACAGCATCCTATGATATATAGTTGTTTCTACAACTACATATCCTAATGAAAATGTTTCTCTCTTCTAATAAAGCATCATTCTTAATTTCTATTCACTGAGTAACATTATCTATTTCAAGCAAAGTTTAAAACATAAATAACATGCAAGCTTTATTTCATATTCTTATGTATTTGGCATATGTGTTTCCCACATTTCGTCAAAAATTAACACCCCAAAGTCAATTTCCTATCACAATATCTTTCTTTCCCTATAAACCTCAATAGGCATATATTTTTACACTTTAACAATCATTCTTATCAGGGCTTTGAAAAATAGATCAAATTATCAGCTCACACAAAATATATTCAATTAGTTTTGATTTTGTACATTTGATTTAAAGGCTTTTTGATTATTTGTTCCATGTTTTGAACTGACAAGTTAGAAATGGAATGAAATTAATCTGTCAGGATAGATTAATGAACTGATTTTGTCTGTTGGTTTGTGATAGGCATGAATTTCCCCACAGTCTCCTACATCATACTAATATGTACAGCTAAACTGATTAAGCATGTAACCATATTTTGTATGAGTTTATTTATTTATTAAACATATTTTTATGCTGCAAAAATAAAAAATGACTCTTTATAGTGCACATAGAAAAAAGGAAATAAAATAAAACCTGTACAAAAATAAAGACACAGTTGCATTAACTGAGAGTTACCCCATGGATTAAAGGAAAATTATCACCACTAACAAAATATATAGAATGTCGACCTAGTCTTAATTGCAGCTTTGCACTGGAAAGCATGGATTTGTCGAAATTTAAATTCATAGATAAATAAAATAATTATAAACCTTCCCATTTATATTTATGTAGGGTTTGATGCTCTTTTATATCAAATCTAATTTGGGCAACACCAGCTAATTTATTCAAAATAATGTTAGAGAACACATGGTTAGTGTTTCTTTAGTGGTATTCCTTTTCTTGGTTAAATGTTATGACCTCTGAACATCATCCTAATTAGCATGATGGATCTTTTTATAATGTTTGCAGATAATAGTTTCTATGTTTAGATATTTAGTAATATGGAACCAAATACTGAGATTCTATGTACTATAAGAGTCTATGTATTGTATTAAGGAGGAAAAGACAAAACTGGAAAATGATAGCAACAAAGTGAAATGGAAGGATTGGGGAAGTGAGGCCAACAATGTAGAAGTCATAAGTTGACTAAAGGAAATGCTACAGTACAATAGAACTTAGGATGCATTTATTTAGTATTCTGATTAATTGGCTTATCATTTATTTAACACTACTTTTCCAAAATAGTGGGGTTTTAAAAATACAGAATACAATTAAATCCCATAAAACTCTCACATTATTAAATCCAGGTAAACCTGTGAAGACGGCTTACTTTTCTTTTTCTTAGTCTCCTTAATTTTCTACAACCGCATTTCAGCATTTCAGCCTATTACTGTTATGTTTTTTTTCCAGTAAATATTCCTTGTATGCACATTTGACAAATGAATATGCTTTGTTTCACATCGTTTGATTTATATTATTCCCATATATAGTTCTGAACATTCAGAAAAAGCCACTGCTGTAACAGAATTGCAGAGTTGGAAGGCACCTCAAAGGTCTTCTAATCCAATCCCCTGCTCAAGTGGGAAATTCTATACAATATCAGACAAATGGCTGTCCAATCTCTTCTTAAAAATCTCCAGTGTTGGCACACCCACAACTTCTGGAGGCAAATCATTCCTCTGATTGATTGTTCTCACTGTCAGGAAATTTCTCCTTCATTCTAGGTTGCTTCTCTCCTTGATTAGGAGAGATTGCTTCTTGTTCTGCCTTCAGGTGCTTTGGAGAATAGATTGACTCCCTCTTCTTTGTGCCAGCCCCTGAGATATTGCATGTTTTAGCTTCCAGTTCCCTAATTGTCTTAGTTGCTCTTCTATGCACTCCTTCTTGAATCTTATTTTATATTGTGTGACCAAATCTGGACACTATTCCAAATGTGGTCTTCCCAAGAAATTATAAAGTGGTATTAACACTTCATGTGATCTTGATTCTATCCCTCTATTAATGCAGTGTAGCACAATGTTGGCTTTTTTTTGGCAGCTGCAGCATACTGCTGGCCCATATTTTTTTTTTAAATTACATTTATATGCCGCCCTTCTCCGAAGACTCAGGGCGGCTTACAGTTTCTGGGATACAACCCAGTGTGCTCAGCAATGGCCTTCATTCCATTGTATATGCCTGCTTATTACTAAGCGGCATTTTTACAAGGTCAGCTAATTGCCCCCAACAATCTTGGGTCCTCAATTTACCTACCCTGAGAGGATGGAAGGCTGAGTCAACCTTGAGCCTGGTGGGATTCGAGCCTACAATAATTGTAGGCAGCTGGATCTTAAGAGCAGGCATTTAACAGCCTGAGCTACCAAGGCTCTATTTAAGTGGTTGTTCACTAGGACTCCAAGATCCGTCTCACAGTTATAACTATTGAGTGAGGTACTGCTCCTTCTATACCTGTACTTTTTCTTTTCTAAATGTAGAATCTTAGTTTTCTCACTCTAAATTTCATTTTGTTAGATAAGACACAGTGGAAAATATGTACATCTAGATTTTGAAATGGTGATTCAAGCTCAGGCTTTGAGTTGCTTTGAAAAGATGCCAAATCTATATAGAGCTAAATGGACTGTTTTCTGAAACTCTGAATTGTGACCGAAACCAAATTGATTTATCCATTCTTACTTATTTGACTAATTAGTTAACAATAAAATGAACTGAAACTGAACACTACTTTCTGAAACTGAACTCTTTTCTTCCACCCATGATAGGCAGAACAATTGAAGTTTCTACAGCTGTCTGTAGCTGGATAATAACTGTTTAAAGCAGTCTTTTTATAATTTTTGTACAGGATGTATAATAATAGTATATCCTTCACAGTGGCTTTCTCTGTATTAATATTTATATGAAATTTCTTGGTGAAGTCATTTAGATATATTGCTGATGGGACCCAGACTTCCCTTTCTTGGTATAGTTATTTAATGTAGTCAGGTATAGATGTACAGGTTTGATTTGTCTAAATAGTATAAGTGGTATAATGGGCTGAATGAGGATTGCTAAATGAAGGCTGAATCCTGATAAGGCAGAGGCTCTTTGAAGTGAGTGGTACTTAGAAGTAGGTAAAAATATTAATTTGGATTAATAGGTATCTGTTACAAGCCACAATGATCTCAAAATGATATCATGTATCATAATGGCTTTGCACAAATGATGCAATTATGCAGTTGAGTCCTGATGTGTCATATAGTTGTATAAGTTGTAATGTTTGGGGAATGATGTCATGACATGAAGTCTCTCTCCTACCTAACTCTATTGCCAAATCTCAAGAATGGATTTGAACTGTCCTTGAAGGAGCAACCACATACCTCCTTAATTCATCTTTTGTTGTTGGAATTGGAGGTCATTGTTATAACCTCAAAATATTTTCCTCAGTTTTTGTTGACCTATCATTTGTTTCATTACTATTCAGGAATAGTAGCTACGCCACAGGAATTCTTGCTTTGGTCATGTAATGTTGAGATTATTATAAGGAACTCTAGCTAGGTTTGCCAAGATTGAGAAGCTGCACATAGTGATGACTAGAGCTTCTAGATTCTTCTCAGGAGCAGTAGGTAGAGCCCATAGTGACTGGGGTGTATATATGAGGAAAATATGAGAAGCCACCAATTCTGTAGCTTCAGTTTTACGAGAGAGAGAGGGGGAGGGAGGGAGGGAGGGAGAGAGAGAGAGAGGGAGAGAGAGAGAGATTTCTTGGACTTGTAAAAAGATTGTCAGTCTTTTGACTTAGACTTTAATGAGCTTTATTCCCCACCCCACCCCAGTTTTGCCTGCATCTCTAATCCTGTGTAGTTACTTATTGGAATGTAACTAATGGCCATAAAACTATCAGTAGATCAATGGCAGTGATACGATACAATTCAATTCTCAGATTTGGAAAGAAGCCAGAGAGCCCTGAGGGAAGCTTTTCAGACCGCGAAATGTCTGTATTTTCTTCTCTTTTTTTCTATTCCTTTCACCATCCTCCATATAGGACCCAGGCTTGATTCTCCCCCTATTTAGCTGGAAGAATGAACATAGAAAATCAGAGTTGGAAGGGACCTTGGAGGTCTTCTAGTCCAACCCTCTACTAAAAGCAGGGTGAGAACTCTACATGATGTGGGAAACAGGGTGGATGAACAGAATCTTCAATGCATAAAGCTCAGAAGAAAGGGTCCACTGAGTTTGAGGAGACTTATTCTGTCAGAAATAAGTTCTCTTGAATGTAGTGGGAAGTATTTCAGAGTAGATATATATAGGATGGCACTGTGTTACCCTCTCTCTCAGCCTAAAGGAAAATACTTTTTACCAAATACTTTTTAAAAATTCAGGGACTAATCTAGGCAGTCAGTGCTGATTCAAAGATATCCATACCCACTTGATTACTTGAAAAATTACTGTGCTCTTTAAACTTTTCTTTTCTGGTAAAAATAAAGCCATTTCCTATAAAATATCTATATATACAACTGCATTTTTTAATTACTGTATTCTCAATCCTGTCAGAAGGTTGATGATGCAATATTACCCAAACTATTGATTGATGGGACACCTCTATAATTATTAGACAGCTGATGCCCTGCAACAAGAACCCAATTCCAAAGGATAATTTTCTGATCAAAAGTGGCTGGTTAACCATGAGGTCAGAAGAAGTGATTAGTGAAAAAATAAACACCAAAAGCTTAATACTGAAACGGCTTGCTCCAGCACATTCAGACATTGATATGAATCGTAAAGTGGAACCATTAAGGATTCTGCCATGTTTGGACTGACCCTGGCAGACATGGACTAGATGGATGTTGTCATACCTTGCTTATTGAGCAACATGACAAATATATGTAAAACTGAATTCTCAAATGACTCCCTTTTGTGCAGAGGCACAGATTCTGACCTTTAAGTGGAAAAGGTCTCCAGGTCATGTGACAACACATCTGCTCCCTTCATTGTTTTGAGGCGGCAGTGCTGTTAACTAATTTAGCCAAGCTTTTCATTTCAAAGCGATGACATTCAGTCCCAGATAAGCCGTGTCAGAATTCTAGGACAGAAATAAAATATTTGTAGTTTCGCATCCCCTCCTCTTTCCCTCGTTTATTAGGTGCCCCATCCGGTATTATGTTTTCACTCAATCATTTCATGAGATGGTAGAGGTCAGATGGCTTCTCCTGCAAATAGGATGATTAGAAAGCAAGAAGGAAAGTTTTATCTTTTGCACAGGTGTGGGTGAAAATGTTTTGGCCAGTGTGGCTTTTTTTACATCTTCAAAGCAAGCATATGTGCCAAGATTTCATCAATGTCCCAATTATTATTTATTTTGTTGATCTATAATAATTATCAATGATTATTGTTCTCTGTCCATGATGATTCTGTAGCATTTTACTAGAGATCTCTTCATCTTCCCAGGCCTCCCACAGGGTTATTTTGAGGAAGTACAAAAAGCCATATCTTTCGTTGTAGTTATAGGGTGAGAGACAACAAGAGATATAATGGAAAAGTTAGTGACAAAACTTTAAATAAGGTTATCTTATCTGAGCTACAAAAATCCACATGATCACTAGGTCGAAGTAACCGAGATAGAACTCTTATTGTGGGCTTCTATTTCATGACTTTTGCTGCCTAGCTGAGGTAAGTAAGTTTTAAAGGGCTGATGGATCATCTGTTGGCTGCATGTGACCTCTTTTCTTTATACCTCCAGCTATTGTGCCTCTAAAATTCATTAGCCAGTTACAAGAATGTGGAAATATAACCAAGCTTCTGTAAAGAAAGATAGAAAAATTAAAACCCATAATCTTTACACTAAGTTCAATACATGCAAAGAACATTCCCCAAGGACAATCAAAATGTAGCCCATATGATTGAGGTAAAGTCATTGTGATTGCCAAGAATCCATCTGTGTATGTGTCAGAGGTGGTATTTAGCAGGTTCTGACCAGTTCTGGAGAACCGGTAGCAGAAATTTTGAGTAGTTTGGAGAACCTGCAAATACCACCTCTGACGGGCCCTACCCCCATCTATTCTCTGCCTCCCGAGTCCCAGAGGATCCGCTGGGTCTTCTTTTGTTGCGCTGCATAGGAGAACGGAGCTGGAAAGCAGGTTAGTGGAGTGGGGAGGGAATGGGATCTTGCAGTAACCTTCTCTCAGGAGTTGGGAAGGAATGGGATTTTGTAGTAACCTTCTCTCAGGAGTGGGGTGGGAATGGAGATTTTACAGGTTTCTTCCCCTGCCATGCCCATCAAGCCACCCACCAAGCCACGTGACACCTACCAAGCCATGCCCATAGAACCAGTAGTAAAATTTTTTGAATCTCACCACTAGTATGTGTGTATATGCATATGCTTGTATGTACACATCCATTTTCATATATACAAACGTTCATACAAAGCTAGCCCAAACTATCAAAAGTTGTTTATTTCTTTATAGCAGGAGTGTCAAACTCATGTCATCACTGTAGTATCACATGATGTATTGGGACTTCCCCCCACTTTGCTAAACCAGGCATGGGTGTGGCCAGCGCATGACACATCCGGCCCACCAGAGCTGGTGTTCAGTAGGTTCTGACTGGTTCTGGAGAACCAGTAGTGGAAATTTTGAGTAGTTTGGAGAACTGGCAAATACCACCTCTGATTGGCCCTGCCCCCATCTATTCTATACCTCCTGAGTCACAGCTGATCGACTGCACAGGAGAACGGAGCTGGAAAGCAGGTTTGTGGGGTGTGGGGGGAATGGGATTTTGCAGGAACTTTCCCCCAGGAGTGGGGAGGAATAGAGATTTTACAGTATCCTTCCCCTGCATGCTCACCAGCCATGCCCACAGAACTAGTAGTAAAATTTTTGAATCCCACCACTGCGCCCCACGAGTTTGACAGCCCTGCTTTATAATATCACATTAATGGTTCAGAGAGAAACCTTGGATAAAGGGTTCTTCTGCTTAAAATATGTCCTTAATTTTTAAATATTGTTTTGTGTGTTTTACTGAAGAAAAGCAGTATGTAATATTGATAAACAAATGAGGGATCAAACAAGCTGTAGCATGCATCCAGACTTCAATAAGGAATGAGTCATTGGGGTAGGCATAACACATTATATTCCATATTACATTTTAATAGTGTGCAATGATTCAAAGTTCAAAAGGTGCTTTGGACTGACAGGAGCATGAATATAACAGCTAAAATTGGATGTGTCTTTCCCTGAGATCATGTAACTGCCCTGGATATACACAATAGTTGGGAAGAGGCACAGATGTTTTAGGTTTTAAAATCTGGTAGTGTGTTTTCATTCACAACTGTTTCAAAACATATTTTGGAGACTGAATCCAAAATGTTGCACAGCCCTATATATAAGCTAATTATCACAACCTGGCTTGTTAACAAGGCTAGGTTTGGACAAATTGGCATTTGCATTTGGATATAACAGGGGTCTTCAAACTTGACAGCTTTAAGACTTGGAAGACTCAGGAATTCTGGGAGTTGAAGTCCACAAGTTTTAAACTTGCCAAGTTTGAAGACCCTTGGGCTATAGCAGTGGTAGTCAACCTGGTCCCTACCACAGGGGTGGGATTCAAATTTTTTAACAACCAGTTCTGTGGGTGTGGCTTAGTTAGAGGGTGTGGCTTGGTGGTCATGTGATTAGGTGTACATGGCTTGGTGGTCATGTTATTGGCTGGGTGTGGCCAACTCAACATCACTCACATCAAGGCACACATCTCCTCGCCTGGCCTTTCATGATTGTGGGGATGGTTGTAAGTCACTTTTTTCAGTGCCATTGTAACTTTGAATGGTCACTCCACACAAGCAAAGTACCAGCAAAGGAGGGAAAAATAACCCCAGAGAAGTTCCAGAGACAGGAAGTCTAGTCCTGCCAAGAATGTAATAAGGGTTAACAGAGAGGCAATTTCTGTAAGCAACACCAGAATGTTTCCTTCCTGCCTTCCTTACAGGATTAGGCCAGTAATTTCTTCTAACAACTGGTTCTCCGAAATGCTTAGAATGTTAACAACCGGTTCTAGCAAATAGGTGCAAACTGGTAGAATCCCACCCCTGCCCAACCGCCCACTAGTGGGCGTTGCAGCTTTCATGGTGGATGGTAGGGGTTTTGTTCCCTACTTTATAAACCACCATTACTGTGGAACCAGTGGGTGGTTAGAGAAAAATTTACTACTAACAGAGATACAAAAGTGGGCAGTAGGTATAAAAAGGTTGACTACCCCTGGACTTAGCAACACACCAAACCATGAATAATTCATATTCATTTTCATACCTGAAAGTGAACAGTTAAGTTTTTTTTAACCTGATCCTTGTATCAATAACAAACATTGATTTGTTTGTAATTGGGTCTGTTGTATATTCTACAATACTTTTTGCTTTAGTGCTTACCCCCCCTTTTCCCCCAACATTAGTGTTAGCTTTCCCACCTTGTTCTGGAGGCTGAAAATATGTAGAACAACTCTGATTAATTGCATTCATTATAGGGAATATTAAGGATTGAAAACAAGAATTTCAGAAACCTACATGTACACAAATGGCAGGCTGCAGAAGTCTTCGAGCAAAAGAAACAGAAGAAAATGTCAAACCATGTTTTCACAGAAGTGTCCATTGGGGGAATTAAAAAAAATGATGACCATGGCAGCAAATTGAAGCTCTGCTCCTTTTGTATGGGCACACACGCACATGCATGGACACCACTGTCTTTCTATGTGAGAACTAGTTTTTACACTTTGGCAAAAAAAAAAAACCCAAATGAACAAATATATAAGAAGTGGTACCAGGCTCAACAGCAATAATTGTGAGTGGGATACAGATGTCCTAGTGGACCATGACTTAAGTACTCTAGGACAGTGGTCACCAACCAGTGGGCCAGGGACCATTTGTGGTCTGTGAGAAAATTTTGGTGGTCCACAGAGAAATTTCACCCCCAAAGCACCCCCCAAAGCAATTAACCCAGGCTGTGTGGGAACACAAGGCTGCGCTGCCCAAATGGCCTGCGGGAACACAAGGCTTGCATCACTTGCATTACGAACAACACAAGATAGTGAGGGGAAGGGAAAGGGGGGAAGGGGGGAACTTGTCCCACTTGCCCCATGTGCCTGGCCTGGCCACTGGGCTGATTTGTTCTACTTCTTTCTTCTTCTGCTTTTGGCTGCATGTAAGGAACGCAGCAAAAGTCTTTCTTTCTCTCCCTCAAACTCTGCCAGAAATGAGTCTTTGGGACCCTGCAAGGCATCCTGCTCCAAGAGGCTGCGCCAGCATGACAAGGCTCACAAAGACTCATTTCTGGCAGAGTTTGAGGGAGAGAAAGAAAGACTTCTGCTGCTTTCCTTGCACGAAGCCAAAAGTCTCTCTCTAACTCTCTCTCCCCCCTGAGAACAGAGCTGGAGATGGTATCCTGCGATCCCAAATAAAGAATGGTCGATCAGTAGGAAAACAGGGTGGAGAATTTTCCTGCAGACTTTTTGGGGATTTCCCAGGGTCTCTGGTCCGCAGGATTTAAAATTATGAGTTTGGTGGTCCCTGAGGTCCAAAAGGTTGGTGACCCTTGCTCTAGGAGCCAGCAATGTGCCGCAGCTGCCAAAAAAGCCAACACAGTCCTTGGTTGCCTAACAGAGGAATAGAATCAAGAGCACATGAAGTGTTAGTACTGCTTTCTGCTGCACTACTAAAACCACACTTGGAATATTGTGCACAGTTTTGGTCACCAAGATTCAAAAAAGATGTTGAGACTGTAGAAAGAGTACAGAGATGAGCAACAGATATGATTAAGGGACTGGAGACTAAATTTTACAACGAACGGTTATGGGTATGGGTATGTCTAGTCTAACGAAGAGAAGAACTAGGGATGATACAAAACAAGTCTTCCAATATTTGAAGGGCTGTCATAAAACACAGGGAATCAACCTATTCTTCAAAGCACCTGATGGCAGGACAAGAATAATGGATGGAAGCTTATCAAAGAGAGAACTAACTTACAAGGAGAAATTTCTTGTCAATGAAAATGATCAGGGGAATAGCTTGCCTCCAGAAATGGTAGGTGCTGCATCACTGAAAGTTTTAAAGAAGATATTGGACATCCATTTGTTCAGAATAGTTTGGGTCTCTGCTTGAGCAACAGGTTGGATTAGAAGTCCCCCAAGGTCCATTGCATCTCTGCTATTTTGCATTCTGTATTTGGTTTATCAGTGGTAAACTTTCATTATCTGTATGGACTGGTTAGTTATTAATGCTTCAGTATGGAGTATTATAATATATAAGATTTGATCTTGCAAATAGTTAAGATAACTTGATAGAGCTGAAGAATAAGAATTCTGTTGGTAGAGTTACATTAGTTCTGAAAAAGCAGTATGATGGTGTGTCCATTTTCAAGTCCAATGCAAAAATGCTAACACTAAATTAGGGATGAACAACATAGGTTTTCTTGAACTTCTTTCTTTATAGATGCCAGCACCTCTATCACTCCTGAAATTCAGGAATAAGATTGTCAACTTGGCTTGGGACTTGTAAAGGAGGAAATGGGAATAATTTGTTTTTCAGAATTTGCTTGTTCCATTCCCACTTATATTTTTGAAGAAAAAAAAGGTTGACTGAGCATTCTCTATGAGATGCTTTGGAAATTAAATCCCCAAAATGTATCTTCAGTATCTTTCCAGTTCCATGCCAGACTTGAGATGGGAAATGAAACCAAACACTTCTAATTCATATAGTTGATTCCTATGAATAGAATCGACGTATACATTCATTCCTTAAATAGTATGTTGCTGTTAGGGGAATGGAACAGGTAACTACTCTAGAGCAGTGTTTCTTAGCCTAAGCAACTTGAAGATGTGTGCACTTCAACCCCCAGAATCCCCCAACCAGCAAGCTGGCTGGGAAATTGTGGGATTGAAGTCCACACAAACCTTGAGGTTTCCACAGTTCAGAAGCCATTCTCTAGAGCAGGGGTATCAAACTGGTGGCCCATGGGCCGGATGCATCATGTGCAAGCCACATCCACCCCAGCTCCACAAATGGGAAAAATGTCACGAAACCTCACATGACGGCAACATGATGCGGTGAGTTTGACATCTGTGCTCTAGTGATATTACTATTGCAATGGGTGTTGTTTCATGTTTCCTGTTCCTATCTTTTCCTTATTATTCAAACCCCATGTCTTCAAAAAGAAAGGCAAGCCTATCTCTTTGCTCTGCAAGGAAATGTCTCCTCTTTCATTACAGATCACCGGTTTCATGATCAGAAACCTGTCTGGCTTTGACATGATAGCAGTTTTCCAATATTTGAGGGGCTGCCACAGAGAGGTCAAGCTATTTTCTAAAGTGCCTATAGGCCAGACAAGGAATAATGGATGGAAACTGAACAAGGAGAGATTTAACCTGGAAATAAGGAGAAACTTTCTGACAGTGAGAACAATCCAATCAGTGGAACAGCTTGCCTTTGGAAGTTGTGGGAGTGCCATCACTTGAGACTTTCAAGAAGAGATTGGACTGCCATTTGTCAGAAATGGTGTAGGGTCTCCTGCTTGGTCTGTGGGTTGGACCTATAAGGTCCCTTCCAACTCTGATTATCTGTTATCTGATTCCATTAAATCCCAAAGTAAGACTTCATGAAGAATATCTCCCACATGTTGTTTTTTCAGATCAAAAACTAGACAACTGAGAAAGTAATAAAAAGAAAAAGAAAACTTTCCCACTGGAATAAGTAAAAAAGAGAAGACTTTTGCAGGGAAAGTGAATTTTCAGGAAACTGGGGAACAGATCTTCATGCAGGATTAATATTAATGACACAGCTCCTTGGAATAGCAATGTAACAGCAAGCAAAGCATGTTTACCTCCTTTTAACTGTTTTTTCCATATTCTGACTTCCTAAAGTCTTTAAATGAACAAGATTATCACCGTCTACATGTTGTATATTTGCAAGACTTTGTTGCTGGCATGTCACTGAATATTTCAATGAACATTTTCCTTCCACATCTTAAATGCATAATGCTCATTTTTCCCCCTTCTCAGCCATATGCTTTTATTCCCCAACCAGATGGTGGCATTACAACATCACAAGAGCTTCCTAAAGCTTGCACATGTTATAAAAGGACATTGGCAATATTTTAGTGGCTGGAGAATGTGTATTGTGTCT
The DNA here is from genome assembly GCA_009733165.1 of Naja naja. Taxonomy (NCBI): domain Eukaryota; kingdom Metazoa; phylum Chordata; class Lepidosauria; order Squamata; family Elapidae; genus Naja; species Naja naja. Next base: position 20,385,766 of record CM019159.1, on the reverse strand, counting down.
GGAACATTTAGGAAATTAACCATACCAGCAGTGATATTAATATATTCCTAGCACCATTATCAGCCTTTCAACAGATTTTGTGGTAAAAATTCTAGGGTCATACTGATCTGAGTAGAGAGGAAATATAGAGGCAAAGCTTGTTAGGTTCCCAAAGTGTGAGTTGGAAATTTTAAAGATGTGGGTCTTCATTCATAGTGTTTGTAAAAATCACTGAATGGCAATATGACAAATTAGAATTAGACCATTTTATTCTCTTCAAGGTCCATGAGTCAAAGAACAAGCTAAGGTTAAATTGCTTCTATTCTAGTACGAATTTGCTTTGCATCTATTTCTCATTAATCTCTTTCAGTATATTATAACATTTCTATATTATGAGAAACTTGCACTCTCATTCTTTATTAAATGGGAGTGTTCTTATGTAAACCTGAATATGATTTAGTTTCTATCTGCTTTTAAGTCTCTGAACACCATGTTAAGGCTGGACTAACTCCCCTTTAATCTTAGAACAACATTAAAATGGACTAGAACATTTGAAATAGGGGGACCTATTTATATTGCTGCACAGATAACAACAAATACATCTCAATTATTTGGAGTATATATCTTAGACCCAAATGTCCAGTTCCTGCTCAAAGGGCCTTGGTGGCTCAGGCTGTTAATTGCCTGCACTTAAGTTCCAGCTGCCTACAACTGCTGTAGGCTCGAATCCCACCAGGCTCAAGGTTGACTCAGCCTTCCATCCTCTCGGGGTAGGTAAATTGAGGACCCAAGATTGTTGGGGGCAATTAGCTGACCTTGTAAAAATGCCGCTTAGTAATAAGCAGACATATACAATGGAAAGAAGGCTATTGCTGAGCACACTGGGTTGTATCCCAAAAATTGTAAGCCGCCCTGAGTCTTCGGAGAAGGGCGGCATATAAATGTAATTTAAAAAAAATGATTAGCACATTTCTATGGGTTCAGTTCAGATTGAGTTCACTCAACCTTGGTTAATTTGGGTTTGAGCTGGTCCATTTTAATGCATCTCTCTTCATTTTGCATTCTTGGTACATTAGAGAAAACATCATAAGACATAGTTTCTTCACCTCCCGCCATTTTAGCCCTATTCCTAAGGCTTGCCAGTTAGAAGCAATGATAGTTAAGGTTGTCTATAGTTTTTATTTGGGTCACTCTTGGGAATGGAGAACAGAATAATAGAGTTGGAAGGGACCTTGGAAGACATCTAGTCCAGCCCCCTGCTCAAGAAGGAGACCCTATACCATTCCAGACAAGTGGCTGTCCAGCCTCTTCTTAAAAGCCTCCATTGTTGAAGCACTACAACCTCTGAAGAAAACCACTCCACTGGTTAATTTTTCTCACTGTTAGGAAATTTCTCCTTAGTTATAGGTTGTTTTTCTCCTTTTTTCTTGTCTTGCCTTCTTTGGAAAATAGGTCAACCCCCTCTTCTTTTTGGCAGCCCCTCAAATATTGGAGCAAAACCAAAATCAAAACAAGTGGAGAATGCAATGTGAAGAAAGTTTGAAAATGGGTGGGGGGCACATGCATGAATGAAGAATTAGGCAGCAGGTTCTCTCCTTCTCAATTCATTATGGGCCCTACCAGTATGACTAGGGGAGAGTAAGATCCTGTGGTTTCTACACCTGTTTTAGTATACCAAATAGGGGTTTATTAGGAATAGTTGATCCTGAAAGCTTCCACCATGCTTCTACCATACACCATGCACCAGTGTGCCTTCATTGTAGTAATGCCTGTCCTCTGGAATGAAGCGCCCTAATAGTTCAGAGTTAAAGTTGGCAACTTTAAGACTTGTGGGCTTCAACTCCCAGAATTTTGCAGTGCTGCCTTAGATAATAATACTGATGATGAATCCATTCCAAATTTGGGAGACAATTCAGACTAGCTTGGAAAAAGGTTGTATGGGGAAGTTTATACACTAATACTCTTTGGCTTTGTACTTCAGCTTTATCCCTGTAATAACTCAAATGTACAACTTGCATGACTTTTAGCCTGAGCTAGAAATACATTTGCATGGCTATAAACTGTACTCTTCTTTAAGATTAGCTGCATGAGGCAGAGAAGCTCAATAGTCTTTAACAAGTAGATTTGGGAACCACAGCACTAGAATTAGTTTGGGCAGTTGTGCGCAGTTACACAACACACCTCTGTGCTTCATAATGTTTTCTCTAATCCAGGGGTTAAAATCAAGTAGGAGATGCAAATGCTGAAATGTGTGATATTTTGGCAATAATGTTTCTGAGCTTTTGTCTATTCATGAATGCATGCACACACAAACCTCCTTAGATTTGGGGTGAGAATCACATGTGCTCACATGTATGAGTACTGTAAATTTATGAGAGAGATGACATTTCAGCTTTTTAATTGTTTAAATAACATTTATGGGAACAGGTGGGTAAAACTGCTGATATTATCTAGGTTTTATGCACTCTCAACATCCTCTTAAGATAATTTATTAATTATCCACTACAATTTCCTAGTTTTTTGGTTAGACATGAATCAAAACTGTTAGAATATTATGCTAATTATATTATGGAATTTTATGTGGCAATTTCCAACAAAAATCTGCTAAATTCTTCAAGATTAGCACAGTGTAGTTTATCACTAATTTTTTTTACATACATGCATTTAATGCTATGAATGGAATCTGTTTTTCAGTTAATGTCAAACAAGCATTCCTAATGAAATTAGTAGAATACTGCATGCTATGTGTTTAGAGTTTCTTTTTCTTTAATTTTCTTTGTACTGCAGAACAAAACAGAATGCAGAATCAGCTTGGGCCCCAGGTATATATTGATTAAAAGATTCTCTAAAGTAATAACTAACCAATTATTCTATTGGGAACATGGTTTATTCTCTCGTTCTCTCTCTGATATGAGGAAACAAATTAAATTAGTATTATTTACCCGTTACTGTGAATACAGCACATTCAAAAACATAATGGCAAAACAATATTGTAATACTTAGGATGTACATTAAACAATGTTAGATATTATTACGGTTTAAAGATATATATATGGAAATCTTCATCTTGCAAAACACATTTGCTCAATAGCAGAAACACATATTCAGTTAGTATTTGAATTTCAAAGTGTCAGCATATAATTGAGATAAAAATTTCAAAACCGAAGTCTGGTTTTTATTTTATTCTGAGGAAAGTAATGGTCTTTCAATAAGCCTAAAAGACCTGTCTTTGTGCCTGGAAAGGTATCTGGAGACAGAATTTGGTGTAAGACATCTTTATGAAATCATAATACATTTAGATATTTCTCCAAATGCTGCCACATGTTTCAAGTAACATCTGATTTAACAGATATATATCATGTCATAATGACAACATTGTAGCTTTCTTAGTGGCTAAGTAATGTGCAATACATAGGTAGATCTTGATTAATGGTGTTAATGAATCCTATTAAATGATTGCATTATTTGAATTTGCACTATTTGAAGTGCTATTTCTATGGAAAATATAGTAATTGGTTCCAGCTCAATGGTAATAGGCAATGAAACTTTTTAAACATCACTTGCTTTCTGCATATTAATTAACAATTACAGTAAAGGACAAAAAGAATATATAATTTCAATTTACGGTTAACAAAATAATGGGTAGTTATAAAAAGCAAAGTAAAATCACAAAAAATTACCATAGATTCAGGCATTCTAAATCTTGTCCATTTTAACACTGTTCTCACCACTTTCCTTTCATTCAATTACATCAGATTTTTGATCTAATGTAATAATAATCCTCTTCTTTTTAAAATAAAATATTAAACATTACTGTTTAATTCTGGCAGAATATTCCTTTTCTCCATTTTGCAGACATTTTTATTTTTTATTTTTAATTACATTTATATGCCGCCCTTCTCCGAAGACTCAGGGCGGCTTACAATTTTTGGGATACAACCCAGTGTGCTCAGCAATAGCCTTCATTCCATTGTATATGCCTGCTTATTACTAAGCGGCATTTTTACAAGGTCAGCTAATTGCCCCCAACAATCTTGGGTCCTCAATTTACCTACCCCGAGAGGATGGAAGGCTGAGTCAACCTTGAGCCTGGTGGGATTCGAGCCTACAGCAGTTGTAGGCAGCTGGAACTTAAGTGCAGGCAATTAACAGCCTGAGCCACCCAAGGCCCTGAAGACATGAAGATTAGCAGCATCTAAAATCCCAACTGCAATTGCACATGTGCTAGCTGAGTTGTGCACACAGAAGGCTGACATTTATTGAACTCTGAGTTGCATTAAATGTGATCTAGTATTAATTTATGCTAAATTGAATATTACATTATTTGAACTTGCACTAATTGTGCCCTACAACTGGACATGTAGTTGTGTACAACAGGTAAAATACAATTTCTTCCTTGCTGCTTCATACATGAAGTTGCTGGATGCTTGATATGCGAAACATTCAAATTAGTGAATGATCAAAAGTCCTTCAGGTGCTATGTTTACCCTTTGAAACGTGAGATTTATATACTACCTTCTTCTATATTAACTCATGTCAGCCCTTCAAAGTAGGTCTGTAAACAGGAATCCCTAAGAGTCTAGGAGTATTTTGATGTAGTGTGCCTTGTAACGGTATTGTGCCTTGTAATGAATGCAGCTATTCATGGGAAAAGCCTGATCATGCTTGCAAGAGGTAAAAGTAGGCGGCTTTTGAAATTAAATAAGATCCTAGCTCCATATTGGTCTGTATAACAAAGTGGCAAGCTTAAATATCTTGGCATTTAATCTCTTTCAATTGCTTTCAGCAAAGGCTGAAGCCTGTAGTAAATCTAACCATCATTTATTTTCCCAGCATTCCCATTATAAGCTGGATTTCACTAAGGGCTTGAAGGTATCACTAAGATCAGTCAACTCCATTATTGATGGTGAAGAATTGTCTATGAAACATTTGTTTGTTTGTTGGAGAAGTTAGTCTTACCTTGCAGTAAAGAGTATATTATGATCCACTGAAACAGGATAACTATCCACCCTAACTGAACGAAAGACATTGCATAATAACATAGGAAATTGATGATGAGAAGCATTTCTCTCCTTTCATGTTTTCATCTTAGAGCAAGAATTGATTGTAGCCATTAGTCTTCTGACAGAAAAAATATCTTTAGTTTTGATTTCATGATAAATCTGTGGAAATATATTACTAACATATGAAAGGATATATTAAAAATTGTTTGTATCAGGAAAGAAAATAGCTAGAGGCGTTGCAATAGAAAAAATGATGATATATTTGTTGTCACTGAGAAAATGGTTAGTTCATAGGCAATGCAAATAAAAATTACTTTCAGGTTAGGAATGCTATTTTCTTTTTAGTGAGTTTTTCTTAGAATGCCAGCTGTTAACCAAACCTCCCCTAAACTTAATAGACTAACTATAAAAACTATAATAATATGCTAACCAAGTTGAAATCAAGGGATTTTCATTTAGTGTGTTCATTTTTAATCATATAACTATTCTATTTACTGGCAGAATAATTCAGACTGATAATATGCTGCTGAACCCATCGAATTTCCAAATGTGAAAAATAAATCAAGGAACAGGAGGAAAAAAAATTCCAATATCAAATTAAGAAGCTATGTACATTTCCAAAGATAGATTTTGAAGCTCTTTGAAAACATTTTTAAAAAATGCTATATATATATATATATTTAATTACACTTATATGCCGCCCTTCTCCGAAGACTCAGGGCGGCTTACAATTTTTGGGATACAACCCAATGTGCTCAGCAATAGTCTTCATTCCATTGTATATGCCTGCTTATTACTAAGCGGCATTTTTACAAAGTCAGCTTATTGCCCCCAACAATCTTGGGTCCTCAATTTACCTACCCCGAGAGGATGGAAGGCTGAGTCAACCTTGAGCCTGGTGGGATTCCAGCCTGCAATAATTGCAGGCAGCTGGAACTTAAGAGCTAGGCATTTAGCAGCCTGCACCACCAAGGCCCTTTTTATTATTTTTATTACCCTCTATTGTTTAAGAGATGTTCAAGTCATGGATGCTGGAACAACACAATGGTTGAATTCTTTCTATTTTTGGTTTTATTTTACAGAGTTGGTCTTGTGATTGGGTGTATTCTATTTCTCTTTTGATATAGGCTGTTTTCTTTTAAGGGTAAGCTCAGAGATGTTGAGTTGGCTGGCCTTGAAACTGAATTAAATAATAAAATTGGATAAGGCTCTTTTAGATGGCTTCTCACTGTGTTATTATGTACTGCAAATGTGACATTGACAACAAAGCTTACTAATCAATAACAAGTGAATCAGGTCATATTCTTGATATGTGTATATTTAAAAAATATTTAAATCCTGCAAATCAGTTGATAACTTGCAAACCAGTTAGTAACCAATGCAACTAAACCAGTGGTGGGATTCAATTTTTTTTACTACCAGTTCTGTGGGCGTGGCTTGGTGGGTGTGACATGGCAGGGGAGGATACTGTAAAATCTTCATTCCCACCCCACTCCAGGGGAAGGATTCTGCAAAATCCCCATTCCCTCCCCATCCCACTAACCTGCTTTCCCACTCCATTCTCCTGTTCAGGGGAACAAAAGAAGACCCAGCCAATCAACTGGGACTCAAGAGGCAGAGAATAGATGTGGGCAGGGCCAGTCAGAGGTGGTATTTGCTGGTTCTCTGAACTACTCAAAATTTCCACTACCGGTTCTCCAGAACTGGTCAGAATCTGCTGAATACCACCTCTGAACTAAACTAAAACAAGATGAAGATGATTACAAATTCCTCAACTTATTAGGAGGCATAGGACAGCCTTTGACACATCATGCTTTCATACAAAGCATGGGTAAAGGTGGAAGTTTTTCAGAACGGCAAAATATTACAGTGATGATTAATTATGTCTCAGAGAATAACGTTAGTTTCAAAAGAACAAAAAGCCAGAAGTGTGTAATCTTTTGTGCATCTGTGAGAGAGGATAAAGAAGTCAGAGCTGAAGTGGGTAAAGCCATATTTATCATTTGAGCAAGAATGACTTTATTGGGAGGGCAATCTCTTTTGTAATCTTGAAAACACTAGTAACCCATCCCTGCCCAAGACTCTGAACATGATTGGATTAGTGTAGCCAATCCTTTTTACTCATATTTCACATATTTGTATTTTCCTTGCAGCTCTTTGTGGCCATGAAAAATTCATCCAGTGGAAAGGGGTATGTTACAAAGGCTCAACATTTATTTCTCCCCCTTTTTAAAGATATCTTCTTTGAGTCAACAGTTCTTCCTGATTATAGAGTGGCTTAGAGATGACCTTGGAGAAAGTATGCAGCAATCATTAGCAAATCACGAGCTTATCTTGAGAAAACAAGAAAGTGCAAGAAAGAAACTCAAGAAATGATTCCAAGTTTTCAAGATTCTTTTATTATAACCTGGGTTTGCTTCCTGACCTTACCTACCTTCAAAGGTTGATATGCTTCCTGTTGAATCATGGACTTCTAAGTTCTGTTTATTTATTTGTTTTTTATGCCTTTGAGTCATTTTTGATACCCAGAGACTGCTTGGATTAGTCCCTGAATTTTTCTTGGCAAGATTTTGAAAATGGTTTGCCATTGCTCTTTCCTAGGGTTGAGAGAGTGTGAGAGTGTCTAAAAAGGAACTATAACTCACAGTTTTCCAATTTCTAATTTGATACCTGAACCTCTTAACCAAACTGGCTTTTCTCAATACTTCCCACTTGTTTTGATCTACAGCTTACAAACTACTGAGATTAGTTCTTTTGAGATCATTTGGTACATAGCCTTGGTCATTTATGGGAATTTATGCAGAGAAAACATGCACACACTACTTCATAAGTTAGCAACAAATAAGGAGAAAATTGAGGTCTAACAACAATAAAGCATTATTAACTTAACAAGAAAGGTGCACATACATTTATACTTCCACTCACTTTTCCTTTAACTTGAGTTAGCCAAGTCCAGTCCCAGAGAATCTCTTTTGGAGGGAAATGAGCAGTTCAGAAATGTGAAATATAAACAAACAAACAATTATAATAAAAAGCATTCAGCTATACTTCCTCTTGTATAGTTTGCACTATTAAGCAGGAATTCACTCTGCATGATGGATTAATTGCCACTCATTTGTTTGTCTCTTATTTGTTTATCTCTTACCTTATTCCTCAGATTCCACTCTTTTTTCTGCCCATTCCCCCTTGGAAACTGAACATAGTGTGCTTGCTTCCTGTTAACAGTGGATGCCTTTGTATGATGATGCTGGTGTTTTACTGCCAATGCTGGCTGTTTCCTTCCTTCCTTCCTTCCTTCCTTCCTTCCTTCCTTCCTTCCTTCCTTCCTTCCTCCTCCTCCTCCCTCCCTCCTCCTCCTCCTCCTTCCTTCCTTCCTTCCCAGAGACCATCCAGAAATGAGTTCTGGGCCAAAGGGAGAAAGGAGAATCGGCTTATTTTTCCCACATTTCCTTTGTCTGTTAGGAGGATAACGTGAATCCAAAACTTTTCTGCAGTTAGAAGGAGCATTGCAAAGTATGGAAGAAACATTCAGAGATGTCACACATTCAACAGTCCCAAAGAAATGATACCTGGGTGCATGACTACGAGTTGTGGACCTGTTCCATTTTAGCAGGGTATGTTTTGGGATAACAAGACAACAATTTGTAACTGAAAAAAAATAGGCATTGTTAGCTATAGGTGTCATTGCCAGGTTTATTTTTTAAAAGAATATTTAGTTTATAATTTAATGAAATTTTTCAACTCAGATTGCCAGATTGTACTTAAGAGAAGGTTGTGGTTTTTTTTATAAGGATACTAATCCATGCTCTGAAAACACCTATCATTAGTAAGTGATGATATTTTATGTCTTCACAAACGTGCCAAATGGCAATGTGTGTCTTTATGCCGAATTCATTCTGTCTGCTGTTTTGCTTTTGTGGTAATAAAATGGCTTATAGTTTTCTCTTTTCATGAGGAATTATTGTGATTGCTTTTCCCCTTCTTCTTCTTTTCTTTTTAAATAGTATTTCTCTCTAAGGAAACTGATAGTAATATGGCCAATCTTTCCTCCTCTCTTTTTACACAAAGGCTGGACAATTATGATAAACCTGAGTGGAAAAAGCCAGAGTGCTCTGCTGAGACCTTCTGAGTAGCTGGCCTTAAGCTGCTGATTATGGAGGATGCTAATTTGGCAGCAATGCCAGAATTTTATGTTAATGCTATTGAACAAAGGGGTAAAGCATTTTTTAATTTAAAATTACTGAACTATAAAATTGAAGTATTAGATTTTTCCTCAGGCTTAGGTGGACGGAGGGAAATATGATGTCAAAAGTGCATTCCTGTCACTTTCATTTGAATTCAACTTTTCAAGGATGATGCCTGAGTGTATTTTGGTCAAAATTACAGCCCCTCAGCTCTAACTGATGCCTACTGGTATGTGATTAATATTTACCTCCATAATTTGAAACATTTTTTTTACACAATAGTCCTGCAAGTAATGCTTTGCAAATACCATTTGAAGTAGCTGGTAAGCGTTTGTTCTATCTTTACTTCTGTGCATAAATATGCCATTTTTCTTGACCCAAAATGTGTTGAACTTCAATTTTCCCAGTTTCTAATCAGCATGTCTAAGGCTTGTTTAAAGTTCTTTAGTTTTCTTTAGCCTGCAGCTACATAGTGCACATTGTCTATCCTCCTGTGATCTCAAAGGCTGAAACATGATATATAAATTTCTGGCATGCAGAACTTACAGGCTGGAGTGAAATCCTGCAATTAATTAATTAATTAATTTATTTATTTATTTATTTTGTCAAGCGATTATTAGATAACAGGTATAAGTATAAACATGGTTATGAATACATGAAATGGATATGAATAAGAAAAAAAAGAAACAATAGGACAGGGACGGTAGGCACGTTGGTGCGCTTATGCACACCCCCTACAGACCTCTTAGGAAAGGGGTGAGGTCAATAGTAGACAGTCTAAGGTTAAAGTTTTTGGGGTTTGGGGAAGAAACCACAGAGTCAGGTAGAGTATTCCAGACATTGACCACTCTGTTGCTGAAGTCGTATTTCCTGCAATCAAGTTTGGTGCGGTTTACCTTGAGTTTGTATCTATTGTGTGCTCTTGTATTGTTATGGTTGAAGCTGAAGTATTCATTGACAGGTAGGACATTGCAATAGATAATTTTCTGTACTATACTTAGATCGGACTGAAGGCGGCATAGTTCTAGGTTGTCTAGATCTAAATTTCAAGTCTGGTGGCATAAGGTATTCTGCTACGAGTAGAGGAGTGGAGAACTCTTCTTGTGAAATATTTCTGGACTTTCTCAACTGTGTTAATATTAGATACATAATGCGGGTTCCAGACTGATGAGCTGTATTCAAGTATTGGTCTAGCAAATGTTTTGTATGCTCTAGTTAGTAGTGTGATATTACCAGAGAAAAAGCTATGTAGGATTAGGTTAACAACTCTTAATGCCTTTTTGGCTATGTAGTTACAGTGGGCTCTAGCACTTAGATCATTAGAGATGAGTACTCCAAGGTCCTTGAGAAAGTTAGGGTCATCAAAGCTTTATGCAGAAACTCTTTGTTCCATTGGTTTCTGTACTCTGGATTCATACATCTAGGTGGCCTTTGGCAAATGACACTGGTGGGTGAGAAGAGAAGTTGTTTGTACACCATGCAGAGTGCTATCCTTTTGGGACTACTTGTTTTTGAAGTTAACATGGAAATAGAACACTTTAAACTAGAGGTGTGGCGGGCTCCCATTTGTTCAAGGGATTCAAGAAAAGCTGGACAACTATGCTTTAGTATAGATAGCAATAGCATTTAGGATCATATACCACCCCATAGTGCTTTTTAGCACTTCAGGGACTTAGATTTTGGAAACAGTATTCACTACCATGATGAGATTACCACTCCTACAGTTACAGAGGCAATAGTAAACCACTTCAGAAAATACTGTCTGGAAAACTACTTGGACTTGTTTATGTAGCTGCCAGGAGTTGAATCTGACTTGAAGGAAAAGAAAAGTTTTACAGTGTAGTTCTAATGGACGAATGTGCTAGATATTGGAAGGATAAAATTGTTATCCTTTCCTGGACCAATGGTCCCTACTCACAGTCACTCATGCCCTGGTCACTTCCCAGTCTTGATTATTGCAACACGCTCTTCATGGGGTTGCCCTTGAAAGCATCCGGAAGCTCCAGTTGGTGCAAAATGCAGCAGCCTGCATGGTTTTGTGCAGAACCTGTTGTGCACATGTGTCACCTCTCCTGCCAACTTGCTTCAAGGTGCTGGTTGTCACCTTTAAAGCCCTTCATAGCTTGGGACCAGGTTATCTGAGGGAACGTCTCTTGCCAGTCACATCTACCTGACCCATCAGAGCGGGGAGGCAGAGAATGTTGCGGGTCCCATCCCTGAGGGAGATACACGTGGTGGGACCCAGAAGGACCTTCTCTGTGGTGGCTCCCTCTCTCTGGAACATCATTCCCCCAGAGATTAGAATGGCCCCCACTCGAGCACTCTTTCAGAAGGCACTGAAGACCTGGTTTTGCCAGTGGGCCTGGGGAACCCAGGGTGGGATGGAGCCCATCAAATGGCTCGTGTGATCTGCTAAAGAGGGGCTGGGGGTGGGTGGGGGTTGGGGGCTGATTTTTTTATTTTTTTTTCCAGATTTTGTTCTACTGTACTTTATTAATTTATTTGATTCTTTTTGTTAGTTTTTTTTTTTTTATTTCTATTTTTTGTTTTAAATATGGTTTACATTGTGTAAGCCACCTCGAATCACCTTGGGTGAATAGGCGGCAATAATAAATAAATAAATAAATAAATGATAGTGTTATGTATGTAGGTTTGAATGTCATTGCTTTAGTTTGAATTGTTCTTGTAAAATGTCAAATAGGATTGGTTTAAATAGTGCGGGAAAACCCTGCACTCTGATTGGCTAGCAACTACGGCTGCTGGCTATAAGAAGCAGCCGTAGCCCAGCCAAGTCGGGTCCATTTGAGCTGTAGTCACTTAATGAACTCTTCACTGAAGCTCTTCGCGTCCGACTCTTCATGCAAACTTAACAGATAGTCACTTCTGTAGGCATTTTTCCTTTTCTTGTTGAAATCTGCTTTGTTAGCAGGAACCAGACTCTGCCATCTGACCCAGAGATCTGACTAGGAAAAAGTCGAATACAGAAGAACTGCTCTGAAGTCTAAGGTACATATTTCCTAAAACAGTTACTGGTAGGAGTTGCAAATGTTCAAAATCCTTGATGCTATTGGCTATGGATATGAAGAGAAAAATATATTCTGAAAGTGTGCTTTGAGGTCCATGAAGTTTCTAACTTCAGGGATTGGTGATAATTACATGCTGCTGATCCGGTCAGCCAGTCAGAATTGAAGCCCCAAGATGCCAAGTTCAGAGAAATAAAGGCTCCATAAGGAAAGCCAATGAGTGGCTTAGAACCCTTTGCTTTCCTCCCACAAGCAGCATTAATGTAAACAGACAAATGGCAAAATAACCTAATTGCAATAGCAACTGATTTAATTGATTTTACAGTACAGCAGAATGGAGGCTGGGGTCAGAAGTGCCAGGTAAATGTAGGTGTTGGATACAGTTAGGGTTGGAGTTAGGGTGTTGCATAGTCTGAACACAGGGGGAACTTTGTAAAATCTCAGTTTGGACTTCAAGGAAAGTGCTACAATAACACCTAAATGTTTTTATTCAGAAGTATTTGATCCCAAGTAAGCACACATACTTACAAGTACTTCTATAGGGTTAAATCCAGATTGGCTGGTTGCGTTGTCTGAAACACAGTTGATTTTCAAAATATTATTGAAAATTATTATTTTATAATAATTAATTAAATTAATATAAAAATAGAAATAATTGAGAGCCAGTTTGGTCTAATGGCTAAGGCATCAGACTAGAGTCAAGGAGTTTTTAAATACTACTCTTGCCTTAGACATGAAAACTGGCTGGGTAACTTTGTGCTGTTCATTCTGTCAGCCCAGCTCACCTCACAGGGTTGTTGTGAAAGGACTATTGTGTATATGTACCACTTTGAGTTATTTATAAAAAAAAAAAAGGGATATAAGTAACGAATTACTTCAACTGTGTTTTAGACTTATTTGATGCCCGAGAGTATTATTGCATGTTAAATTGTAGAATCATAGCAGAAGATAGTTATTACAGTGGCGTAGTGACAGAGGGCAGGTTAGTCTTACGACACTGCCCATTCCATGGTCTGATCACTATCTCCTGCAGCTGGTCTTCCAACAGGCTACCCCCCACTGCTGGGATGAGGAACCACTTAGATGGTTCCACCCCAGACACCTGATGGACCCTGAGAGGTTCCAGACAGAACTGGGGTCTTTTCCCACTTCCCTTGCCCACAACTCTGCCGAGGACCTGGTGGCCGCCTGGCAGCAGGCTGCTACAGATGCCCTCGACAGGGTTGTCCCATGCGTCCCCTCACACACCGTGGATCCCGGGTGGCTCCCTGGTATACTGAGGAGCTCCAGGGGATGAAGCGCCGTGGGAGGGGTTTAGAGAGCAGGTGGAGGTCCACCCGCTCCCAATCCGACCGAGCCCAGCTAAGAGCCCACATTAGGACTTATCTGGTAGCTATGAGGGCGGCGAGAAGATCTTATCTTTCCGCCCTCATAGCGTCCGCAGATAACTGCCCAGCCACCCTGTTTAGGGCGACCCGCTCTCTCCTATGTCCGGGGGAGGTGGTGGACCCATTGCGGGGAAGGGCTGAGGAATTTGGTCAATGTCTGTTGGATAAGATCGCGTGGATTTGGGGTGGGTTGTGCTCCAATTTGCAGTGGTCTGAGGATCGGGGTGCAAATAGTCTGGCCGATGTGATCTGGGCTGAGTTCGATCCTGTTTCCGAGGATGAAGTGGACAGGATTATGTGGCGTCTGAGTTCCACCACATGTTTGTTGGACCCGTGTCCCTCCTGTTTGGCTTATGCCTCCAGGGAGGTCGCCTGTGGCTGGCTCCGGGCAGTGGTTAACGCTTCTTTAAGGGAGGGTGTTTTTCCCTCCGCCTTGAAGGAGGCGGTGGTGAGGCCCCTCTTGAAGAAGCCTGCCCTGGACCCGACCGTGTTAGACAACTTTCGTCCAGTCTCCAACCTTCGTTTTCTGGTGAAGGTTGTCAAGAGTGTGGTGACTCAGCAGTTTCCACTCTTCCTGGATGAAGCGGACTACCTGGATCCATACCAATCGGGCTTCCAGCCTGGTTTCAGCACAGAGACGGCATTGGTCGCACTGATGGATGATCTCTGGAGGGCTCAGGACAGGGTTTTTTCTTCTGTCCTGGTCCTATTAGACCTCTCAGCGGCTTTCGATACCATCGACCATGGTATCCTTTTGCGACACCTCGAGGGGTTGGGAGTGGGGGGCACTGTTCTTCAGTGGTTCTCCTCCTACCTCTCGGGGCGGTCGCAATCAGTGTTGGCAGGGGGACAGAGGTTGTCCCCGAGGGCGCTCACTTGTCGGGTCCCTCAGGGGTCGGTCCTCTCCCCTCTCTTGTTTAATATCTACATGAAACTGCTGGGCGAGATCATTCGTGGTTTTAGGGTGAGGTATCACTAGTACGCTGATGATACCCAGTTATACATCTCCACCCCAAACCAGATCAGTGGTGCCCTCTCCGTGATGACCCACTGTCTGGATGCGGTACAGATCTGGATGGACGGAAACATGCTTCAGCTCAACCCGGCCAAGACTGAGTGGCTGTGCATACCGGCATCTCGGTCCCGTCCTGTGAATAGGGCACGGAATCTGGGGGTCCTTCTGGATTCACGGCTCCGGTTGGAGGAGCAGGTGGGGGCTGACGCCAGGGGGGCCTTTGCCCAGGTCCGGCTGGTTCACCAGCTTCACCTGTTTCTGGACCACGATGCCCTGCGCACAGTCACTCATGCCCTTGTCAACTCCAGATTCGACTACTGCAACGCTCTCTATCTAGGACTGCCCTTGCATACCATCCGGAGACTGCAGCTGGTGCAGAATGCGGCCGGACGGGTGGTGATGGGGGTTTCCCAATTCTCCCATATTACCCCCCTCCTGCGCGACCTGCATTGGTTGCCGGTTGCACTCCGGGTGAGATTCAAGGTCTTGGTTTTAACATTCAAAGTCCTACATGACATGGGCCCGCAATATTTAAGGGAGCGACTCCTGCCGATATCGAGTGCCAACCGCCCTGTGCGAGCACACAGGCAAGGGCTTCTCGGGGTCCCGTCAGCAAGCCAATGTCGGCTGGCAGTCCCCCGGCAACGAGCCTATTCTGTGGCGGTCCCCATCCTGTGGAACCAGCTACCCCTGGGGCCCCGTCTGGCCCCTGACCTTCGCACTTTCCGCCACGACCTGAAGACCTGGTTATTTGACCAATCCGGGCTGTGACTCCCTCCCGGGGGGGATGGGTTGGTGTTAATTCATTTTTAAATTTTAAATTTGGTATCATTGAGCTTGTATTTGTTTAATTCTTTTTTAGCTATTTATCATTGTTGTATGTTTTAGTTGTGAGCCACCCCAAGTCTTCGCAGATGGGGCAGCATACAAGTCCAATAAATAAATAAATAAATAATAAATTACCATTCCTACAATTTTGCCACATTAGAGTTCTTTTTTTGTAAGCTTATTGAATATTTATTGTACTTCCTTCCTGGGTCCCTATGAACAAAGGACCTCTGTAGCACTGGGCTGGAACTATGTAGAAGACCTAGAATCACATGTGGAGGCTTAGATGTCATTCTATTAGGGAACTCAAAGTATTCAGCACTGAATCTGAGTGCCATTCACATCCATAGCAGAACCACTCCTGTCCCTTTCATATGTTAAATACACATATGAATTCATAGAACAGTATTAACATATGGTCAGAACTGCTAAACTGGTAGAGAAGATGCTGTACTTGAGTTTGCAGCAAAAGATCATGGGGTAACTGAAGACATAATACCCAGCTGACAAGGCAGGACATTACTGAAAAACATTTAACACATTAAATGTGAACTTTATCCTACATTCTGTGTCATTTGTCTAATAAGAGCCCGTCCCCAGTAGGGGTGTTTGGATTGGTGTAAATCTGATCTGCCCTATTGCCTGCTTTGTAGGGCAAATTTCAGGATGGCAGATTTATGTTTGAATTTGTAATAAAATACCTGAACATAAATTTGCTGGCCTGCTTAAGGGCAGAAAGGGATTTTTTTCTTAATAACTGCAGAGATAGCAAATCAAAGGGTGTGTGTTTTTCATTGGTTATTTACAACACCATTGGGAAGGTTTTGCCATTTCAATTGTCCTGTAATACTGGCCTTGACCTAGCTCTGGCTATTCTCTTCTGTCTACCACTATTATGTTCTTCCTTAAACTGACACAGTCCCATCACAATACCATCTTCGGTAAAATACACTAGCTGAGCTTGGATATTCCTTCATAGTTTCTCCTAGGCAGGTGATGTTGGCATAAGAAGGGTTGCATTGTAAGAGAAAAGGGTCTGTATCCAGGAAATTACTGGTATTTTTCATAACATCATCTAGCAACATGGGAAATCCACCTAGTTAGACAAATTATTATTTTCCTGAGAATCTTCTTAAAAATGTCTACCTTGGGATGCACTTGTCTGTGAAGAGATCTCCCCAGATCTTTTGTAGCATGACTCACCTGTAGGGAATTTTTGATAGTGAGGGATTGATTTCTTCTTTTTCCTTCTTGTATCAAGAATCTAAATATACAAGGCTAGGTTGATATACCACATTAAGCCAGGATGTGGCCTGTTGGGGGAGGGTTAAGATGTTGGGTGACAGACTATTCACTATGGCCTGTAATTCATGGTCAGCTTCATGTCTGTAATTCATTCAACAAACTGCGGTCAAGCAAACAAGTCTATCAAAGTCTCTATTACATTCCTTTAGCTAAATCAAAATTTCATCTTTAAATTGGAAGTAGGGTGAAAAAGAGCACAGGATGCCATTATTTTTATTCTAATGAAACATTTACAGTGCCCTCAGAAAACATATTCTCATTAAATTAGATCAAGGGAAAATTGGTGTCAGGCCATGAAATGCAACTGAGTTTCCTTAACCGAAGCAGCAATTAGCTCCAGCTGGGCAGTGAATGAGGTTTGGGTCATCCAGTCTGACTGCTTATTAGGCTTTGAGGGAGCTATTTCATAAGAAAACTGCCTTTTTGAACATGAGTGAGATGCACATATCTTTTAGGTGGGCAGATGGGGTAAATCCAATCCATTTTATTGACTGCTTTTCATCATACACTTTGACCCCATTTTTAAAAAATCTCTGGTTAATTTAAAGATCTATAGAAAAAAATGGTTGATAGGGAGGTAACCTCTTATAAACATGAATGACAAAGATTTTTTTGGGCAATTAAGAACATGCCACACATTCACAGTAATGTAAATATCTCCATAAAGCCTCCTGATTCTTTATAGCTTTTCCTTCAAGGCCAAAAAGGGAGATTGCACAAGACTGGGGAGATCCTTGTTGAAGGAAAGACAAGATGCAACATCAACCGTTCTGTAACTGAACTATTAGAGTGGGTGTTTTCTTTCTCTGAACTATATAAAAAATGTATACCTTGCAGTCTTAGCTGTGTAGACCAGTGGTGGGATTCAAGGTTTTTTACTACCGTTTCTGGGGCATGGCTTGGTGGATGTGGCATGGCTTGGTGGGCGTGGCAGGGGAAGGATACTGTACAATCTCCATTCTCTCCCCATCCCACTAATCTGCTTTCCAGCTCCGTTCTCCCACTATCTAGCTGTGGGCTATGCTGTCTCTTTATGTGCATTCTCTAGGTAGCATTTCTTGGGCCATTCTTCTAAGATCTTTCCCACATACATTACATATATGTCACTTAAAATGTGGTATATGTGACAGCAACCTCTTTCCATCATAGCTAATGAAAGTAATAAATAGATGTTAATATCTAAATGAAATTCTGGGAGAGGTCATTCATTGGTTCTAGGTCAGGTAAACACCAATATGTGGATAATAACCCAATTGTATATTTATACCCTGGATCTTACTCTCTACTGGAGATACAGTATATATTTTCATGCCTGAAAGCTATAAAGGATTGCATAGATTGTATTAAAGTGAAGCTGAAAGATGAAGTGGTTATTTATCTATAAATCATCTGGGTCTCAGTGGGCTGTCACACTGGCTCTGATAGACTCATACAGCCCTTAAAAGAATAATTTGGATTCATGAATCCTACAGGAATAACATTGGAGTTGGTGGCCAGGAGACTTTTGCCAGGCCTGGATTGGTTTATAAGTTCTGTCCCTTTATGTAACATGGGGCCCTGGTGACTGTCATCCATGCCTTCAGTACTTCACAGTTGGATTACTAACATTCTCTACATAAGGTTGCCCTTAGAGGCTACTGACAACCTGCAACTGATTCCAGGTAGAACAGCCTGCATGCTAGTTGTTAAGAGCGGCTGAGTAGCATTATGCCTATACTGAGAGCACTACATCAGGGGGCCCAAACCCCTGGTCTAAGCAAGCAGTGGGCGAGCGTGCAAAGCTCCATTTGGGCATGCACAGAATTAGGTTGCGTGTGCAAAACTCTCCCTCCTACTGCAGCCTCCCGCCATCATGGTAAAATGCTCTGAGATTTTAGAATTCAGACGGAGAAGCATCTGTCACATGACACTCCAAACTTAGCAATTGTCAATAAGGAAGTCAAAACAATCTGGATGGTGGACATGGAAGTACCAGAAGACAAGAAAATAGAAGAGAAATGCATGGAAAAATGGAACAACTGTGGCAAAATAAAGCAATAGTAACAGGCAGCTTGAGTGTAATCCAAAAACATTAGAACACTTTAACATTAGCTGTATATTCCATCCTGCCTGATAGGAGCAGTGAAAAGAAATCTCTCTACCATTCCCTCTGTGGTGATAATATCAGGGGAAAGCTTGGTCTCTGTTTTGACAGTGAAGAGTGGAGCCTATAGTAACTTATTAGGATCCTAAGAGTAAAAGGTTCTGCAGCAATTGAAAGTATTTGCATTTATATGGAGTCTACTCAGAGGCAGACAATCATGCTTTAAGTGTGCAGATGATTTTTTTTTCTTTACACTACTATCTCAGTTTATGACAGAGGGAAGAGCTGTTCAATGCTGGTCATATAGTGAGTTGTGTTTTTATAACTCTTGAATAGGATTATATACAGTATGATTATTCCATATCTTTCTAGATTATCTTCATGCTACTTGTATTTCCATATCCTCTGAAGGATTATGCAACAAAATTTTGTTCCTAGTTATCTCTTTTCTAAAAAGGTAGCATCTATGCTATTATATTGCCCATCAACTTCAGGTCTGTTTATAATTTTAATGTGGATAAGCTTATTTTTCCTATTTTAAATCTGGAAGATTCCTTTATTTCTTAGCTATGAATTTTCCTGAGAAACTAGTATTTTGTTCCATCTTCTCCTCCAAGGGGTTTCTTAATAAATGTGGCATCAAAATAATGAGCTTTCAAAAGTAGAGTGCCCATCTATCTAATTTCTAAATAAATCAGTTTTGTTTGAGTACATTGCACATTCTTAATGATTTCTTATCACGAAGGGCATCTGGGTATCTTTCTCATCCTCAGCAACTTTAAGTTGTGTGGATGCTGACTGAAGCATTCTGGGGATTGAAGCCTTAAAATTTGCCTAAGTTGAGAAACACTGTTCTAAAGTGTGGGGAAAAAATAACAAATGCAATACTGTGATGGCCCGAGGCGTAGCACAAAGGCAACACAGTCAAACAAGCAAGTAGAGTCCCTTTAGTACCTCCAACTTTGCCCCCAATGTCCAGGTTACCTTTGGCTGGAGAAAAAAACTCTCAAACAATTGTCTTTAAGCGGAGGAAATTTAGTCCAAAAACAAAGTACATACAAACTAAATAAAAATCCACACAAATCACGCTGCAGTAATTAACTTGACAGGGCAGAAGAAGGAATTGCAGACTTGAAAGCCCAGCAAAACACACACAGTTGGAAAGACACCAGGAACCCAGATAAGCCTCGACGATACCAGACAATTCACGGTTTGCTCCCAACAACTTTGCTGTGTGCAGCTTCCCTTTTTAAACACTGTGTTCCCAGCTGCAGCTAATGAAGAGAATCAGGGCCCTTTCCTTCCCCATAAGCCACACAACTCACATTGCTCCCTTCTCTGTTCCTCCCTGCGTGCCCTAGGATGAAGAGGGGGTGGGCCTGGGTCTTCTTCTGAATTCCTTCTCCCTTGCTCTACCTCTCCCCTGCTCTGCCCAGCCAGCCTTTGCCCTTCCCCAGTTTCTTCCACAGCCAACAGAGCCACACTCCTACTCCCTGTCACCTGCTTGGCTTCCCCCTCTGAATCAGATTCTGACAGGGGCATGATTAATACTGTTACCTGTGCAGATTGTTTTGTTGTCTTCCTTCTGATGGGTCTCTTTAGAGGGTTAAACTGAGTCTGGTTCTTGCTAACAACCCACAAAACTCTTATTTTCTGTGATGTATTACCTTGATGATAAATAACAGTTAATATTGTATTCCAGCACCAAAATTAAACCACATGTTACTGAGATTTTGCTAAATCTCAGGCAGAGATTACAATTGGCTCCACATACACCAAACAGGTTTAATTCTACTTTCTGGCAATTGCACAAAGAATTATAATATACACTTATAGAGTTCTGGGCAAAGGTTTTAGGCAGTTGTGCCAAAATGCTGTAAATTAAGAATACTTTCAGAAATAGAACTGTTAATAGTTTATTTTTTATCAATGAACAAAATGGAATGTAAATGAACGTACCACAGTCCTGATGGATTCAAAAGCAAGGATGAAAATGTTAAAATTACATCTACTAAGCTCCCTCCATGCCCCTTCTGAATAAGCACAAAATGAAATGGCTTTTTGCCTTTTAGTCATTATAGTTATTTCTATAATTTGCCCATGAATTGGCAAATGAACAGAAGAGAAATCCAAATCAAATCAATGTTTGGTGTCACCACCCTTTGCCTTCAAAACTTTTGTGCAGTACTGTATATTATAAGACTGGTTCAGCAATTGCATGTAGCACCTATAGCAATTGTCTGAAATTGTGCTTTAATAATATGTAGGGCCCATGGATTTTGGCTTTTTACACAAGATAAATATTCTACGATACATACAAGCCCATCTCCAAATCTTTAACATGATATTTCCTGATATGGCAGATCTATTATTCTTCCTGACTAGTATGGCTATCAGAATATGAGACCAGTAATGCATTTCAAAGTTGTGCATGTATCTATTGCAGGGGGGTCAAACTGGATTTCATTGAAAGTTGCATCAGGGTTGTGTTTGACCTTGAGGGGACCAGGGTGGGCGTGGTCAAGGTAGGTGTGGCAGATTGACGTCACTCGTGTCAGGGCCACCTATGGTGCCCTGAGCGCTCTGCCCAGTGGTGGGATTCAATTTTTTTTTACTACTGGTTCTGTGGGCGTGGCTTGGTGGGCATGCCAGGGGAAGGATACTGCAAAATCCCATTCCTTCCCCACCCCATTAACCTGCTTTCAGCTCCATTCTCCTATGCAAGGCAACAAAAGAAGACCCAGCCAAAAGATCAGTTGGGACTCAGGAGGCAGAGAATAGCGGGGCCAGTCAGAGGTGGTATTCGGAACTACTCAAAATTTCTGCTACCGGTTCTCCGAACTACTCAAAATTTCCACTACCGGTTCTCCAGAATTGGTCAGAACCTGCTGAATACCACCTCTGGCTCTGCCAGCAAAAACGGGCTCCTGAGCTCCGTTTCTGGCTGTGATGGCCTCCTGCAACCCTCTGCCAATCAAAATGGCGTGTGGCCCTCCTGAGCTCTTTTTTCACTGGCAGAGGCATCGCGGGCCGGTCCTTCAACATTTCCTGGGTGGCGCCAAGGGCCAGATCTAAGCACCCCATCGGCCGGAGCCTTGAGTTTGACACCCCTGATCTATTGCCCATGTAATGGCATGTTTCAATATCTATGAAGAAAATGACAAACCATTAGAAGCCAGCCTCAGTATTATGAAACAAGGTTCTGGGTGTATTAAAATGTAAGAATTTTAGTAAGCTGTGCAATAAGAGTATATGTAAATGGTGGAAAACATAGAGATAACCTTGTTGGAGGAATACATGCAGGATTCAAAGGGAATTGTGTCAATGTGCTCATGTTACAATAATTTGTTAGCATTAAAGTATATCATTCTTTTTTCTACAATTTTTCTACAGTGACAAATACTGTCAACAAATTAAAAAGATGCCGCTGATAGGTTTTTGGCTACAACACACAGTGAATTCCCAGTGCTCAGTACAAAATAGCGTCCACTATAATGGGCAGCAAAAAGTGCCCATCTGTTAGATATTATTTTAGCATCAGCTTCTACTTCATAAAACAGGCCCTTTCCATGTTTCCTGTAACAATGTAGAATGAATTCCATTCTATTCATGCCCTTTGGGCATCAGCATGATTTGGAAACCTAATAAAGTAAGTCATCAAAGAACAACTCATGTGTCCAGAATTTGTATTAGTGTACTACAGGGAACTGAAGTGGTACTATCCTTTACGTCTACATCTTCTAAATCTTCATTTATTGCCACAAAATCAATGACTTTTTTTAGTAGATAGTTTCACTAAATAAGAAATATTATACTGAAGCAATCATATCCTACTCTTTGTTTTCCCAGGGAACATCCATATTGTTTACCATAAAGATTATTTGATATTTATTGCTTTTCTGTCCCCAAGGAACAGGAATTCATAGTACTGTTCAGCTTTGTTAACAGCGTGAATAGGCTAGTGTTATAAGCTGCAGAGCTGTCCTACCTGCTGAGAGGAGTTTGTTACTGGATGTGGTTTTGGACATTGATTCTTGCAGTTGAGCTTGACACACAATCAACTGCACAATTGTTTTCCTGCCTATTTCTGGAAGAAATTACTTGTCAAATGGAAAACAGAGCTCCCCATGACATTCAGAACTCCAAATATTGTATTTCCACTTGTCTTACCAGAACTGGGGTGACAAAAATAACTTTTTGTTCTGGAAATTATTCAGTAGGCTGCTTTCTACAATTACTGTTCCCTTTAGAGCATCTTCTTATTGTGTAGATAGTAAAGGCTCTGGGTTCTATCTTTAGTTGTGAGTCTCGGTCCTTCATTTTATTTTATTGACTTTACCTCTGTTTGTAGAATTTTTTTTATTCCTCTTATACCCATGGAGGGAGGGGAGATTTTTTTTAAAAAAATGTAGGGATCTGCTAGAAGCCACAGTTATGTCACATGTGTCCTAATGTAATTGCTGAAGTGATCTGAATTGTGTAATGCAGGGGTGTCAAACTCAATTTCATTAGGGGCTGTATCAGGGTTGTGTTTGATCTTGGGGAGCCAGGGTGGGTGTAGCCGGCATAGGTATGGCCAGGATAGGCATGGCCAGCTTGACGTCACTCATGTTGGGGGCACCTGTAGTGGCCAAGTGCTGAAGCAGGACTTCCTTCAGACCCTCCCTCACACTCATTATAATCTTCCTTCCTTCCTTCCTTCCTTCCTTCCTTCCTTCCTTCCTTCCTTCCTTCCTTCCTCCCTCCCTCCCTCCCTCCCTCCCTCCCTCCATTTTCTTCTTTTTCCTTTCCTCTTCCTTCCCCCTTCTTCCTTCCCCTCTTTCCTTATTTTTCCTTCCTTCCTCTCTTCCAATCTTCTCATCTTTTCGTTGTCTTTCCTCTTCCCCTTTATCCTTTCCCATTCCTTCTTGAATGCTCAAATGCAAAGGGAAACATTTCCCCTTTAGTTGTTTTTTTTAGTTCATTTTGCTAGTTCTCTGCTAGCAAAATTGGAGCCTGGGAGAGGCACTGTGGGCTGGTCCTTGCTGTTTCCAGGGCAGCCCCATGGGTCAGATGAAGCACCTCATGGGCCAGATTCGGTCCGTGGGCCTTGAGTTTGACATTGACGTCAATGTATCTGGGTAAATATATTGTACACATTATTGCCAATGAAGTCAAGATGCATGTGACTTGCCTTCTTTCCTGCCCATGTATACACCAAAATTGCAAACCAATAAGGTTTCCTTGCATCTATCCACTACTACTGAAACTATATAACCAACCTGACATGCCACAGTGCATTTAATCTGCAAACTATTCTAAACCCTAACCCTTTGCTTTGTCCATGGCTAGAGCAAATTGCAAATGATTTCAGATGCTTACTAGGGCTGATTGAATAAGCGTGAAATGAAAATTGGACAACTGCAATCTTGGTGAGCAACTAATATTTGCTAAGGAAGGAACAACATAAAAGTGAATATGCTAAAATGTGCATTCCATCCAAAATAGAGATGCAGAAAGAAAGAAAGAAAGAAAGAAAGAAAGAAAGAAAGAAAGAAAGAAAGAAAGAGAGGAAATATGCTGTGTTGCCCAGACTGTAAAGCAGCATACTGCTTGTAACCTGCCAGCAATAGTTTATAAGTGACACTGTGCTGTTTAAAAGGTTATATGCACGGGTGGGAAATCCTGATGTTGTTGTAGTTTATATAAAAGTGGATGTCTGTAAAAATGTAGGGTCAGAAAGATTCAATATGAAGTAAACATTCAGGAAACTGAAAAGGACTGCAGAAAACATTCAAAGGTTTTTAATGGTATTTATTTATTTTATTTTATTAATTGGATTTCTAAGCTGCCCCATCTCCCTAAGGACTTGGGGTGTGTGTGCAATAAAAACAATACAAATATACAATTAAAAAGAGATTAAATAAAAAATAACCCAATTATAATCTAAAACACTACACAACAGTCATTAAAACTTCGACACCCCCCCCCTCAGTCCAGGTCAGTGAGTTGGAACAACCATGTTTTTAGGCCCTGGTGGAAAGAGCGGAGGTCAGGGGCCACCCGGAGCTCCAGGGGCAGCTGGTTCCAAAGGGTGGGTGCTCCCACAGAGAAGGCCCTACCCCTAGGGGTCGCCAGCTGAAATTGTCTGGCTGACAGAACCCCAAGGAGGCCCTGTCTGTGAGAGCACACAGGACGATGGGAAACAGTTGCTGGCAGCAGGGTCTCCTGTAGATATCCCGGTCCTAAGCCATGAAGGGCTTTATAGGTCAAAACCAGCATATATTTGTTTGCTGCCTTAAGCAAAGTGGAATAAAATTATTCAGTCATTGATACATGTGCATAATGATAGACGAATTCCATTTTATATTATTCTGCAATCATTTCACTGAAGCATAAATAATGGGTTGTCCTCAGTAATGCATTTTGTAAGCCTGCATAAAATGCATGACTGGCCAACTTTATATCTGCTTAGCTGGCAGCAAGTCTGATCAACTTGGTAAGACTCATTTTTGAAAAGACATTGCAATCAAAACAATTCAGCTTCCTGACAAAATGTATTCCTTTGTTTTATTTTTATTTTATTTATCTCACAATGTCTGTGGGTGGTTCATAGAGGATTAAAAACTATGAAGTATAAACAATGACACAAAACTCATAGCACACACTCAGGTCTAAAACATTTCATTTTTGATTCATACCAAAACAACGTTACGGCAATATGATCAATCCTAACGTGTAGACTTGATGAAGTTAAGAAAGCAGAATCAAGTGAAAAGTAAGTTGTTGCTGTATTTAAGAAATGTTCCATGGCAGTGCTTCATACTGTCAAACCAGAAATTGACATATGAGTAGCCATTTTAGTTAGGCTTAGTATATATTCTTTCTCTTACTTTCTCTGTGGCAGTCATGGAGGGAAGGGTTTCGGGCTTGCCACATTCCTAAGGGGGGGAGGAGTGGAGATAGAGAGAGTTGTTTAGGCTAGGTAATTCTTCTTCCCATGGGAAAATGAGCTGTCCATGCTTAGGCCCCTTGAGGTAGAGATTTATGACATCAAGCAACGTTGAATTACTTCTATTGGAGAATGTGACTTTTGGGGGTTGTTTCTAACTTTTAATATTGTGGGGTAATTCTGGGTTGTGTCAGATCTGGAATTACCATGGACTTTGCCAATTTGATGCTTTCCTAAATAAAAATTGTTTTAGAAGATGGACTTTGTTCTTTTCTTTTTAAATGGATTTCATCACACATACTATAATATTTCCTAGGACACATACACATAGACCGTATAGATCAGGGCTGTCAAACTCCCGGCCCATGGGTCGGATGCGTCATGAGCTGGCCACTCCCATGCCCAGATTAGCAAAGGGGAAAAAAGTCCAGATACGTCACGGCGACATCATGTGACATATCTGAACATTTTTCCCCTTTGCTAATCTGGGCATGGGAGTGGCCAGCTCATGACATGAGTTTGACACCCCTGGTATAGATGCTTATGGATCATGTATAATAAAGCTTTTTTTGGTTGGTCTAAACCAGGGTGTACAAACTAAGGCCTGCAGGCTACATCTGGCTCTCCAGAAGGTTCCTTCTGGGCTGCTGGCTCATCCCATGTGCTGTGCTCCAATCCTTTCCAAATAGCACAGCTGTTTGGAAAGGAAGGTAGGATTTCTCCAATGGGTGTATGTATGAGTTTGCTGGAGAGTTGCTTCCTTTGCTGGGGGTATATGTTGGTCCAAAGGGGTCCCTTGGATTGTCCCCCCCTCCCTGCACAAAGAAAGCCCCGTCTGAACTGGCTCGGGGCCAGCAGGAATAGGAAGCCGGCTGGAGGGTTGACTGGTGTGCTGAAAAACTCCCAAGTCAATTTCAATTGGAGATCATTGATTATTGTTCTTCAATCAAATCCAACTCTATAAAAATTTGCCCTGAGCAGTTTCTGAACTTGAAATTTTGGACTTTGGAATATTTGGACTTGATATATTTCATCTTTCAAAATGTTTGTTCGCACAGGTATGTTGTGCCTAAAACTGATGCCAATCCACAAGCAAATCAAGTCATCTATCAAGCAAAATTATGTGATGAGCATTTGAAGTCTGTTCTGATCACTGGCTCCTGAAGCTTGAAATCTGAGTTCAGTGATATAGTTTGTAATGAAAAAATCAGCTTCATCTTTTCCATTAGCGTCATCACTTGAGACTTTCAAGAAGAGATTGGACTGCCATTTGTCAGAAATGTGTAGGGTCTTCTGCTTAGGTGGGGGGTTGGACTAGATGACCTACAAGGTCCCTTCCAACTCTGATTATCTGTATCTGTAATCCTGTGCTGTACTTCATGCTGATTAAAACCTGCAATTGCCAGGATTGCTTTGCTTTGTTTTACTGGAGATCTTTCTGGGGCGTGTTTAATTATTTGTATTCTGCACCCCAAAATTGGGCAGATTCTCATTTAATGTAAATTGGTAAAGTTTAAGTTAAAAAAATTATTGAAAAAAAAAATAGCTTTCTTTTCTCACCCACAGTTATTAATTTATTATTTCTTCAGTGTGTTTGCCAATGCTCAACATTTTTCTTATATCATTTGTTCTTACAAGTACAGCATTATTTCTTTGTAAGTTGTAGTTGTCATATTTCTTTCTTGCTGTTGTGGTGAATCATATCACATTGAGCAAAATGAAACACATTCATTAAATTAATTTTTATTCACTCATTTATAAAATGTCAAATGTGACCCTCAGACTGAAAAGTTTGGAGATCCCTGGTCTAAACCAAGATGATGATGGTAAATGAGAAATATGGTAGGAATAAAATTAATTTTAATATAAAAGGAGTTTTCCCACCACTAATCCTTGGGGAATAATTCAGCCTTTAAAAGAAGGATCAGTGACCCATGTTAGAGAGCTTTCAGCTGGATGCTGTAGTTTGATTTATGACCTTCCAGCTGGATCCCCTCTACAAAATAAGAGAGCTATTTTCTACTTGACCAACCTGACAACTGGAAAATGTTGCTCTTTTGAAGATCTGGATATTGTACAAAGTTGCACAGTAGAGGTTCAGTCCTTACACAATCCTCTCTGACATGCATTATATACAAGGAAAGGTAATGTATGCTAAATCTGCAGAAAAACTTTTATGAGAAAAAAGTATATTTCTGTTTACTCAGAATATAACTGCTGTAACCTTATGTTTTTCCTATATTTTCAGTGAAGGAGTTCATAATGGTTGTGCATTCTTATATTTTTATCTCATCCATATTAAATGGAAGGTGTGGAAGTTCACAGGCCTGTTTGTCTGCTTTTTTGAGAAATGCAGCAATGAATATTGACAATTCCCACTTGCATTTGCTTTTTTATTTTTAAAGAGAGGTACAAGCTGCAAGAAAAAGGTGGGAATCCCGCAGAGTTTGTGATACATTATGATTGGGCTATAATTAAGAATTAATAAATGAATCTATTTTTCAATCTATGTTACTCCAATTTCTATATAGGACATTGTATGGATTATGACATTTCTTATCAATATACAATTGAAAAAAAAATTCTCATGTGCATTTTGGCATTTATTACTTTTAACAGGGCAGATCTATTCCTAATGCTTCCTAGTTCCTGGATAAGCTCTTAGCAAAGGGGGAGGAATTAATGTTGATCCTGAAAATATATATATATAAAAAATAGAGCAGGGGAAAAAAACCTGTTCTTTATCTAGCTGGACCCACTTGGTAGATTTGTTGAGAGTACCACTGTTGGTAGAATAGCCTTGTTATATGAAGTTAAATTTGTTACATTTTCTTGCAGAACGTATAATCAAATTTACACGTTTCATCTAAAAATAGTATTGTAACATATTTGTGGGGATCTATCTGACTCAAAAATGGTGGAAAGGACTGTCAGAATGTAACTGAAGAGATAATGTATAGAGTTCTTTTGTGAAAGCTTGAAAAAGTTTATCAATCATTGGCAGGCTTGGGTAGCAAATGGTGATTATTTTGTGGAGAAATAAATATAGGTAACAAAGGAACTTATTTATTAAAATATCCCTATTTAAAGGGTTGGAGGAGGCCCATTATTTTTGTTCAATCCTTGTATATCTTTCCATCATTCTAAAGTTTTCCTGGTTAACCACATGTCCTAACTTTGAAAAGGTTTAATGGAAGGAATGGTCTCATTTTGTATTTCTTTGGCATTTAACTTGAAGTGTTGAAAGTCAGAGTTGGTGCTGGAGAAACAATTCTTAGGGCTGGGGTATTTGCGGGAACATCTACTGCCAGTAATGACTGCCCAGCGTCCCGTGCGCTCCCACAGACAGGGCCTCCTCAGGGTGCCGTCGGCCAGATAGTGTTGGCTGGCGACCCTCAGGGGGAGAGCCTTCTCTGTGGGTGCCCGCCCTTTGGAATCAGCTGCCCTTGAAGCTGCGGATGGCCCCTGACCTTCGATCCTTCTGTTGCGACCTGACGACATGGCTATTTGAACAGGCCAACCTGGGCTGAGGGGGGAGGGGGTTTATTGGTTTTATTAGTGTATATTGGTTGTTGCTGGTTTTAATTAATGTTTTTGGGGATTTCTATTTAATATTTTTTAAATTTTAAATTTTTGTATTGTATGTTTTTTATTGTTGTGAGCTGCCCTGAGTCCTTTGGGAGATAGGGCGGCATATAAATCCCATAAATAAATAAATAAATAAATAAATAAATAAATAAATAAATATTTTCCTATGCTATCCCACAGGTGCTTTATTTTTTCCTAAGAAGCAATTGTACTTTCTGGTTTTTCTCTGAAGATGTTTTGCTTCTCATCCAAGTAGCTTCTTCCTAGTTGGGATTATGACACCAGACAGTTCTATTCAGAGGTGACCACATGATCATGTGTTTCTGAAGCGGAGATATCTTTGTAAAGTGGCAGGTAAGAAAAACCTAAGTATATAACGCTTAAATGTCAAAAACAATACTTGGAAGAAGTGCACCTGGAAGCCTATTAGTAGCCCCTGCTATTTCCTCCATTGTAGGTTTTGTGGGGCTAAAGAGGCTGTTACTGCCAGTAGGTAGGCAGCTATATTTGTCAGCAATTGCCATTTCTAGATAATCTTAAAAGTTGCTTCATGTAGAGTACATTAGAATATTATCAAGAAAGATACTTAGACTTTGGGATGCCTGTTCCCCCTCTTAGCTGAAGCCAGTGGTGGGATTCAAATTTTTTTTACCACAGGTTCTGTGGGCATGACACGGGAGCATGTCACTGTGGGCATGACATGGGAGGGATACTGCAAAATCCCCATTCCCTCCCCACCTCACTATCCTGCTTTCCAGGTCTGTTCTCCTGTGCAGGACAATCAAAGAAGACCCAGCCGATCAGCTGGGACTCAGGAGGCAGAGAATAGATGGGGGCGGGGCCAGTCAGAGGTCGCATTTGCTGGTTCTCTGAACTATTCAAAATTTCCACTACTGGTTCTCCAGTACTGGTCAGAATCTGCTGAATACCACCTCTGGCTGAAGCAGGAAAGAGAGTGAGAATGGCTGTGATGAAGGTGACTCCGGGGAGCATAATGGTGGCAGAAGCTCATTTAGAGTTGCCCACAAGTGCCCATAGCTATTGCCACAAACCTGTGCAGTGAAGGGGTTGAAGGATAAACAGAGGTTGCAGGTGGCTTCAGATGGGCTGATGCAAACACCTCCCAAATTCTAACTGCACATTGTTGGGAGATGCGCACCTTGCGTGCTGATTGGTTCTGAGGCGATAGAAGACAAGGCACATTGAAACAGGAAATGTTAAATTTCACTGACATATAAAAGGAACATCTATGCAACCATGCCCCAATGACAGACATATACATTCCCTCATGTGCAGTGCTGGAGAAGTCTTCCCAAGCCTGGAAGCAGAGGAGATGCTGGCCCAGCAGGTCTCCACGCTACACTGAGGTCCTGCCCTAGCACTGGGTTTTTAATTTGAATCTTCTGGAATATTTTTGGAGTCCTTTTGGAGATTAAATTATGGCATCTTATATTTTGCCTGTGTGTGTGTATTGTATGTGTGTGTGTGTATTTAATCTTTCATGGGCAAATTATGGACATGACTATAAGATAAAAGGGAATTTAGTTTTGTTATTCTGGGGTGGCATGGAGAAAGCTTAGTAGATATAATTTTAGCCTTGCTTTTGAATCCTTCAGGATGGTGGCATGTGCTGTGGGGTATAGAAAGGACATGACCCCATGAATGTGTATGTCTGAAGGAGAGATATCTCCATAATGGACAACAAAAACGAATTAAGGTCTAGGGTGACCTAAAAGAGGGCAAAGACCAGAATTTTGAACAGATGGTATGTGGAGACCCACTGGTCTCTTGAAAGCTAGGAAGTGTGGGAAAAAATGGCAGGCCATAATTAGCAGGAGATTGTTAAAAAATATCTCTATATCTCAGAACAACTACTGAAAAAAGAACAATACCTAGGCTCTGAGCCTAAATATGACTATAATAATAAAACAATTCCTATGACAAAGCCCACATTGTAGAATACAGATTTTCATTTTTTTCTCTAAAATTATTGTGTTTGATTCAGGTCTACAGCATGTGCAGTACTGAACTCGTAAATGTGTAACAGTAATTAAAATGCCAGCTGCCCTGTTATAGAACTGCCAGAGTATTTTGTGTGTGTGTATAAAAAAATATGACTATCTGAACATTTAGAATATATGTAGTAAAGCTTTCAGGAAATATATATAACCAGTAATGATTTTTGCATATTTGGGGTTCAGCAAAATAAATTTGTCACAGTTTTGGCATTAGATTGGTTGCTGAAAATCATTCCAAATTATAGCACTTAGAAACAGATTGCTTGAGACATTATTTTGCTTATGACTGAAATTCAGTCTCAAGGCTGGACATCAAACCAAGAATAATTACAGAACTACATAAAGCCTTCTTAGCATATTATAAATGTGTTGAACTTAGTCATAAATCTTTATCAATGTAATGTAGAAAGCTATAGTTGCAGGGCTGATTAAAAATACAATTGATTTCCATGTAATTGTATATTTAATTATTTAGGGTTATACACAGAAATAATTAGCCTTCTTCCTGCACACAAAAACAGAGTTTATTTGCTATTAACCACAGGCTGGAAGAAGCAAATCTGGATTCTTGTGAATTGCAGCTAGTTGTCCAAAATACCAGGAATTCTGCATAATGGATGCTATAAATCAGTCAGCTGTTTTCCAGGATCTGAGTTGTATCATATTTTGCGAAGCTTCTTCTCTGGTAACTTTGAACTGAAAACCAGGGCATACAAAACCTTCGCCGGACCAATTCTTGAGTACAGCTTATCTGCCTGGAATCCACACTGTATAATGGACATTAATACAGTTGAACGAGTCCAGTGGTATTTCATGAGAAGAGTACACCATTCCTCAGCTCGCAATAGATTACCTTTTGCCACCACGCTTGAAATTTTGGAACTAGGCAACTTAGACCTATGGTCTGACCTAAGCTTAGTACACAAAATTGTGTGCTACAGTGTCCTACCTCTCAATGACTACTTCAGCTTCAACCACAATAACACACGGGCAAACAATAGATACAAACTCAAAGTAAACCGCTCCAAACTCGATTGCAGAAAATACGACTTCAGCAACACAGTGGTCAATGCCTGGAACTCACACCCTGACTCTGTTGTTACACCCTCAAACCCCCAAAACTTTCACCTTAAACTATCTACCGTGGACCTCACTCCATTCCTAAGAGGTCTTTAGGGGGAATGCATAAGCGCACCAGCGTGCCTACCATTCCTGTCCTACTGTTCCCATTTATATGTACTCATTTATTCTGTATATACAGCACTTATACCTGTTTATACTTATATGTTTATGTTATGTTTATACTTATACTTGTTTTCTCGTACATGCTTGACAAACTAAACTAATTAAAAAAATAAAAATATATGTATTGAGTGGTTTGATTAACAATCAAAGAAGATAGCTGTAGAAACATAAGGCTATACTGGACTAGGGCGATCAATAAATTTAATTAAAAAAAAACTAAAAGAAAAAATTAAAAAATTGTTTGTCATCCAAGGAATATGAAATTGTTATGTATGCAGGTTTAAAGTCATTGGTTTAGTTTGAACTGTTCTTGTAAAATGTAAGAAGTGATTGGTTTAAAAAGTGAGGGGAAAACCCTGCACTCTGATTGGCTGGCAACTGCGGCTGCTGGCTATAAGTAGCAGCCGCAGCCCAGCCAAAGTGGGTTCGTTCTGAGCTGTAGTCACTAATAAACAAAGAGCTTGAAGCACTCCGCGTCTGTCTCTTCATGCAAACTTAACACTGGCGACAAGAATGGGATCTCCCTGAAGAAGAAGGCAACACGGAACAGAAGAAGAGAGAGATGGCTGTGCTGAACACCCCCCCAGCCCCGTTTGATCCGACGGCAGAAGACTGGGAGACGTATGCAGATCGTTTCCAAATGTATCTGGAAGTAAACTGTTAAGTTTGCATGAAGAGTCAGACGCGAAGAGCTTCAGTGAAGAGTTTATTAGTGACTACAGCTCAAATGGACCCGTCTTGGCTGGGCTACGGCTGTTACTTATAGCCAGCAGCCGCAGTTGCCAGCCAATCAGAGTGCAGGGTTTTCCCGCACTTTTCAAACCAATCATATTTGACATTTTACAAGAACAATTCAAACTAAACCAATGACATTCAAACCTACATACATAACACCCTTCCCCACTAGGTTCAGTCCATACCAAACCCCAACCCATCTAATGTATTCTTTTAAATAGGTGGGGCTCTTGTGCGTTGAGACCTTCGTGGTTCAGAAGTTTTAACGTTCTCACCCAGTGAGAGAGGAAATGTGTCTGCTGACATTTCCTACTGGGACTTCCTGTGAAAGAAGACCCTGTTTGATTGTTAGAATCTGGTCTCTCCTCCCAACCCATCTCCAGCCAAATGTCAGCACCCAAGTCAGGTAGTGATGTACAATCTTCCACTTCTAAGGATGGATTTTGGCATTGTGACAGGTTTTGGAATGGTTCCTGTCGTAATGGCTCATTACACATGGGATGGATTCTTGCTTGCTGATTATCCTCCTGCTCCTCCCTTTCCCCCCTAGAATTGACATCAGGTGAGGGAACT
Organism: Naja naja; assembly: GCA_009733165.1. Lineage (NCBI taxonomy): Eukaryota > Metazoa > Chordata > Lepidosauria > Squamata > Elapidae > Naja > Naja naja. The sequence goes on along the minus strand of CM019159.1, from coordinate 20,351,868 downwards.
AGAGAGGAACAAGTGCGATGTTCCTGAGAAAACCTGGATCTAAGTTGATCAATGTGCCTGCTCCAGAGGATTCCATCCTCTGTTTGCACCCTGTAAGAACGAGGGCCTGTGATTTGAGTTATCTCAGCAGGAATCCACAAAGGTTCACCCATAAGGTTCTTAGCATAAACAGAATCACCCACACTGAATGTGCTAACTTTGGAAGTGGAATCTAGTGGTGCGTTGGGTGCGTAAGTGGGATGAAGGCGGTCAAGGGAAGACCTAAGTTTCCTACCCATCAACAACTCTGCTGGGGATAAGTTATTAGATGGGTTAGGAGTGATGTGCTGAACACTAAGAAGTTTTTCAACTTTCAGTGATGTCCCCAGGACCCAGTTGCTGAAGTTTCTCCTTGGTAAAACGTACCATGCGTTCAGCCCGGCCGTTAGCCGAAGGGTGCCCAGGGGCTGTCAGGGCATGTCTGATACCCTGTTGTGCTAAATAGGATTCAAAAAGGTTGGATGTAAATTGAGGGCCATTGTCAGAGACAAGAATATCAGGTAACCCGTGGGTTACAAAAAGGTTTTTAAGCTGCTTGATGACAGCATCGGTTGTGGTGGAAGCCATAGGGAGTACCTCTAGCCATTTGGAAAATGCATCAACTATAATAAGGAAAGTGTGCCCTCTGGTAGGGCCAGCAAAATCAATGTGAATCCTGGACCACGGGCCCCTAGGACATTCCCATTCCTCCTGTGACTGAGGGTGGGGTGTGTGAGGTGGGGCAGGCCTGACTACCTGACACTTGGGACAAGATGCAACCCAGTTTTCAACCATTTTGTCAATACCTGGCCACCATACATAACTCCTGGCCAATCCCTTCATCCTTACAATCCCAGGATGACCCTCATGTAACATTTCCAAAACCTCTCTTTGCAGTTTTGCAGGAATAACCACCCTGTTACCCCACAAAATACATCCTCTTAATACAGATAATTCAGTTTCAAATAATTCAAATTTCTTAACAACCGGTTCTATGGGCATGGCTTCATTTGTGGGCGTGGCTTGGTGGTCATGTGACTGGCTGGGTGTGGCTTGGTGGTCATGTGACTGGCTGGGTGTGGCTTGGTGGTCATGTGACTGGCTGGGTGTGGCCAACTCGACATCACTTACATTGAGAGGCGCTTCTCCTCGCCTGGCCTCTCATGACTGTGCAGATGCTGCAAACATCATAAGTGTGAAAAACCGTCATAAGTCATTTTCTTCAGTGCCATTGTAACTTTGAATGGTCACTAAATGAACTGTTGTCAAGGATTATTTGTACAAAAATATAAAAAACTTCTTTGCTTGCAAAAAGCTGCCCTAAATACCAATCATTAGATTAAAAATACCTGCAAGCCAGAGTTACATATCCGCAGGGGTGGGAAGCTACTGGCTTGGCCCAGTTCTATAGAACCTGTAGTTGCAAAGAGCAGCTGACAGTCCAGGGCAGATTTCTTGCAAATGCTGCACACACGCGGAGAACCAGCAAATTGCTCCACTGGCTGGCCCCACCCCTCCCCTGCCTCCTTTGCCTGCTTTTGGGTAAAAGTTGGTCTTTTTTATATAAAACATTCAATGTTTACAGATATGGTGTGTTGTGAGTTAATTCTGTGAATTTGTTTGCTAGCAAATTTTATGAGTTTGGTTGCAAGCAGATTTTATGTGACAGACTCAGGTAGCCAATTGGAAATAAATAGATTTCTAAGTGAATCTGTGATTTTGTGAGCAACTCAATCTGCCTGCCTGCTTTGCGTGCTGTTGGGTAAAAGTTGCTCTTTTTTAATAAAAAAATCAATATTTACATAAATATTTATAATATTTACATACAAGCCATGCCCACCCAGCCCCCTTGCCACCAACCCATGCCCAGTCAGTAAGCCACACCCACCCAGTCACATGTCCACCAAGCCACATTCACAAATTAGGCCACACCCACAGAACCGGTTGTTAAGAAATTTGAATCCCACCCCTGGATATCAGGCTGGGTACCACAGCACCTTGAGGAAATAAAATAGTTAAAATGCAATGATAACTATCAGCAGCCAACTCTTGTTCATAAAGTGAAACCCTTTAGTAGAGAGGTCATTTAAGCTCTCCAGAAAGAGCACACCCAGGAAAAGCAATCCTTAGATCCATTTTCACCACTTAAAGATACCAGCTGGTCTCACTCACCTCACAAGATATCCTAAGGAAATCACCCAGATTTAAGGAAAGGTCACATGCCCCCCAGAAAGGCAGTAAAAAAAATCAGTGCCAGGCTTGCATCCTGCCTCTTGGCACCCCAAAAGGACAGTGCCAGATATGCCCTCACTCTTCTTGTCCTCTTTCTCCTCTTCTTTGTATTGAGTTGCTCCTCTAGCATAATTGTCCAGCTATTAAACTGGTATCATCAGTGTATTTAAGGTTCTTGATGATTCTCTCCATTTTTCATTTTTCATTCCACTTTCCATTTTTCATTTTATTTCTTGGCTCCAGCATTTTTTGTCATATATTCAGTATATAAGTTAAATATGGTATAGTATCTAATTGTATCTAATTTTCCATTCTGTTCCTTCAATAAGCAGCTGTGGTGATGTGGTAAACCCTATTTTTAAAGGATATTTAGAATTTTTGTAGTCGACACTGTTAAAAGCCTTAACATATCAATAAAGCAAAAATAGAAGTTTTTTTCAGAACTTTCTTGCCTTTCTCATTATCTGCCCTCTTCAGAATCTTGCACTGTTACCTTTTCATAACAGACCATTGTATAATGAAGATGAATGACAGAAGTGATGAAACTCTGTTTACTTTACAGGAAGGGCCTGTTGATTAGGACAGCATTTTGGAGATTCATCATCTTCCTAAAGGCACACTTGATATCTAGCATTGTTTTTGGCACAAAATTCCTTCATTCAAGTTTTCAAAAGATTGCTTAAGCTAGTCTGCATTCTATTTAGCTGCTTTTATTGTTGCACCTTTTAACATTTTAAATGATTTAATATTAATTCATTATTATCTACGCTAGCTATGTAAACATAGAACAGTGGGGTATAAATATTCAATACCACAAAACTTATTTCCAAACAGTGAACGTTTTAAAACAATATTGATCATGTGCTACTGTAAATTATCGCACACTCTGATTGGCTTCTATAATATGATTTACCACTTCTACATAAAATAGTATTTTTTAAAATTTGCTTTGGCATTTCATGCCTTCATTTTTTTGATCATTACTTTCTGTTAATGCCTCTGGTAATTTCCAAAACACAACTTGCATTCTTTAAGTAATAAGAAATAAATAACCATTTTCTGAAATATATCTGAAGTGTTACCTCTCTTCCTTTTCTTTTTTTAAATAGTTGAAAAATGCTAATAAGATCAAAGTGAGTTTGTTAGAGAAAAACACAAGCAAAATATCATCACGAATTATCAATGCCTCAATATTGGATTATTAATTCCTAGGACTACAAATCATCCCTCTACCTAGACTAATTCTGCTGGATGCAGTCCCATTGATTCAACTGTGGCTGATGCAATAATCAAAGACTACAATATAGACAAACAAGTAAATAAAGGAGAAGGATGAGAATAAAAAAGCTTGCAATTTTATGATGCTGAACTAATATAACAAACATATTTCCTAAATTTGGATTTAGACAATATTTTAATGACCAAAATAGTTACCTTTGATTTCTACAGTACTGTGTTGATTATTTTTCTAAAACCTCTTTGGTGCATTTATGTCCATAGCAGGACTGAAAAGCAACTGTAGATAATTGTTACTTGTTCGATATCTTGTACTTCATTGAAGAACTCCAGGGGCACAAGGGATGATTTATCCTGCTATTGTTGCCTACAGATTTTGCAAAATAAGCTCAAGAAAAAGAATGGCCAGATATCACACAGAGGGCTACCATTGAGGCTCTCGCTGGGAAGGCAAGCATGGAGGCAGCGCATCCTGGAACTCCGCCACTGCTGGGAAACAGTGGGGGAGGAGAGGGGAGGAGAGCAACAGGAGAGAAAGACAATGAGGGGGATGAAAAGAGCGCAGCAAAGCAATGGATTCGAGAGCAGTGGGGCAGGGAAAGGATCATATAGCGCAGAAGGCAACGGGGAGGAATGGAGAGCAAAGGAAAGGCGAGCAACTGGGGGGGTGTGTGTGAAAAGAGCGCAGCAAAGCAATGGATTGAAGAGCAGTGAAAAGGAGCCACAACAAAAGGAAGGAATGGAGAGCAGTTGAGGGGGGAAACAGCTCCTGGGATCAGAGAAGCAGCCCAGTTGCATCCTGTTTCTCTCTGCTGCCCAGGAGTCGTTTCCCAAAGAAAGGAGGATTTGGAACAGCAGGTGAGAGAAGCAGCTGCTGATCTGGCTGGAGTTCACAGGAGACTCTCCACGTGTTCCCCGATGGAAGGCAAGTGGTGGGGGTGGGGGAAGGATGACCGGTGGCAGTGGCAAAATGCAAGTGGATGGGGGGGGGAAGGGGCAAAACAAAAGGCAAGTGGTGATAGTGGGGGAAAGGTGACTGGGGCTTGCACTTACCCAGGGAGATCATCAGATCAGGCAGGGCCGCAGTGAAAGGCAGGCAGCAATGGCTGGCTTGGCGGGCGGGTGAAAGCAGACTGCAGTCATGTCGCACATGCGCATAATGTTGCGCATGTGCGATAGGGACTGACTGGGCAGGGAGTGGAGAAGTGGGTGGAAAAAGGCGGGGCCTGTCAGAGGCCTGATTTACCGGTTCTCCGAACTATCGGGAATGGTAACAACCGGTTCTATAGAACCGGTCCGAACCAGTAGAATCCCACCCCTGCTATGCATGCAGAATCCAGTGACCTGTGGCTTGTGCTATTTATGAGTTAAAGAAAATAGTGCAAGCCAGAAGCCAAGCGGATAAAGTGAGGCAGATATTTGTTGAATTTTTGAATGAATTTTTCACTCTTTAATGTCGTTAAACAGTCTTGGGAACAAGAGATGTTGAGAACATGTCATCTAGTCTACTATGGAGTATACCACATATGTTGGGATGCATCTAGTCTACTCTGGAGTATGCCAGGTATGTTGGGATGCATGTTTTCAGCTCATTTTGATGATGTGTTCCTAAAGGGGCCATAAATATAATTTCTTTATATGTCATTCACTTGAGGACCATCCTCAAATCTCTCTCTCTCTCTCTTCTTCCCCCTCCCGCTCCCGCTTTCCCTCTCCTCCCTCTCTCTCTCACACACATCATATAATATACATATACATTTATATATGCCATATAAAAATGGCATATAGGGAATTTCAGGGTATCAATATAAACTCAGTAAAGATATAATACATATTTTAGTATATTTATTGTGGTCTGCAAATTCCCTTCTCTTAAGAGCATAAGAAAATGTCAAGTAAGCCTTCTTGAGTTGCCTGGACTGAGTTTAATTCAGTTTGATTAATGTAAGATTGACTTACACATCAAATTGAACTAATTTCAGGTGATAGAGAGATGAATATGATTAAAAATTCAGTTGATATCTGGTTACTTTGCTGAGATTAATTGAATGGAATGGAAAAGGAAATTTAATGTTATTGGTCTAATTACGGTATTTATCTTCAGTTTATTGTGGGACTCCCAGTAAATTGCAATGAAAGCCTTAAAATTGCAGTTTTCTTTCATAGGTTAAAAATTGATTACCTCTCCACATATTTTGCAAAATCTTTTTCTTATTTCCAGTGATATAGTGATGCTGTTAGAACATGACCAACAACTCTAGGCTCCCCCAAAAGACTTCTCAAGCTGAAATGGTGGACATTTAGATTAGCTGGTGACAGCTAATATGACATGAGTAAATTTAGGTTTCACACCACTGAGCATGGTATTGTTTCTATACACCCAACATCAGGATATGGGCCAAATTTCTCTCTCTCTCTCTCTCTCTCTGTGTGTGTGTGTGTGTATGTGTGTGTGTTTGTAGACAACTTGACAGGGCAGTATATCAGTCTGTGCCTGAATCAGTCATAATGGAACTAAAGAAAAAAAGATTATATGAGAGAATGGCAATAAACAGACAACAACTATTTCTGGATGGTATAAACTTTTTGTTAACAAGGACCAATTCACAATGTTCACAATAGTGGTGAACATCTGTAGCTTGGGTGTAGGATGAGGTTGAAGGTTTGTTCTCCAAGCTTGTGGATTAGTTTCTGAACGTTTCATTTAGAAACTCTGCTGAAGATGTTACCCAGCCAGGTAATGAAATATTTGGAAACCAACCCAGAAGCTTGGAAGACAAATCTTCACCCTCAAGGACAGATGCCTTTAAAGTAAGGAGAGTTGATTTTGATGAAATTTATATCCAAGGAGGCAAGTTCCATCAGTCTTACATTAATGTCATAAAGGTAAACAAAGAAAAGTTCATTTAGATACCTTCAGATATTTAACATGTGAAAAGTCAATGTTCTTTGAGCAATCATTTATCTTGTACAGAGGGATAAAATTATTTAATGCACTGCTTTTTCTGCTTCACAATTGTTAATACTCTAATAATCTGCCCGTTTTTTGGAGGGTATCTCTGCCAAGAGGTTGAACTCTGGTGTTGGAGAAGAAGTATTGTGGACAGCCAAGAAAACAAATGGACTTTTGAACAAGTTAACCCAGAGTTCCCATTAGAGGCACAAATGACCAGGCTCAAAGTATCTTACTTTGAACACATTATGCAAAGAGCTAACTCTCTGAAGAATGCTCTAGTACTGGGACATGTGGAAGGAAAAAGGAAATGATCAGCAGCAAAGTTGACAACCTTGATTACAGAGGCAATAGGAGTGCAGTTAGAAGAACTGAAGGACCAGATTAGATCATCATGGAGATTATATATGCAGTTGCCAAGATCTGACAATGAATTGTTAGCATATAATCTATCTAATCTGTCAAAGTTGGTTCTATAACATGAATTATGGCATGTTGTTTCAAAAAAGATAAGAGTTTAAATTATATTTCTAAACTTTTTGGATCTTCTGTTAAAATGTCCAGTGAACACATAGTTACATTTTATCATAAATTTATTTTTAACGGCGGCTGCTTCCATGTTGCCTGCCTCAAAGGTAAGAAAGATTACAGATTTGTCCATGATTTTCTAAGCAAAGATGCAAAACTAAAAATAATAATGAAAGAAAACTGTATAGAAGAAATAATACAGCTCTTGACAGTGGGGCAGGTTGTAACTTGCTAACCTTAATACATGGTAACTCCAAAGAGTTACCCTAGAACTCATGTTTGTTTTGGTTTTTCTTTTTATAAAATCTTTATACCAGATGGTTTCCACAGCTCTCTAAATAGAAGAAGAAGCTTAAACAGAGGCCTGTTCTCTGTAAAGTAAAACATAGGACCATTTTAATTCTGCAAGAAATTCAACTTGAAAGCTGCTCTTGTAGATTGTGAGAAGGTAAGAGTAAAAATATACTACAGGTGGTTAGAAATGAATTCAGACTTCTGTGTGATTTATATTTTCATTGTGGGGGAGGGCAGGCGAAGGAGGCCCAATGCTCGGGATAGAAGTGAAACTTGGCTCTGGTGAGAGCTACAGTAGACACCATGGCTCCATCTAATCCTGGATATCATTATGACATCAGTACTGTTTTCTTAAGTCATCATTTTGTGGTGTATAGGGCTGTAATAAGCCTATAGCCACCTTGCAAATATATTGAATTAATGCATCATTCTGTATTTATTTTTTAAATTCCACATTGGGAAAAAAACAGCTTGATGCAAGTAAATGCATGGCACAACTCTGTCATCTCAAATGAAGAGTTTAAAATTTGCTAGTGTTGTGGTTTGCCAGCAGCCTGTGCAGACGGCCGTGGAATTGGACAGTGGGGAAGAACGGGGACCAGTCCGGGAGTCTGGAGAAGACTTGGATGAGGGTCCAGTGTCCAATGCAGAGATGGGGCAGGACCATCTGGGAGTGGGGTGCTGACTCCGGATCTGGCAGCAACAAGACTGAGGAACAAGGGGAGCCTGTTCCCAGTGCACATGTGCGCAGAGCTGCTAGAAGGCAAGAGCAGCTGAGACAAGAGGGGCAACTCGGGAGTAAGGCTTGGAGGTGATTGCCCCTCCCATAAGGTATAAAGGGCAGGCAAAGGTGAAGAAACCTTTGTAGGAAGCAAAGTCGTTCATTCAGTTCAGATTAATCCTTGAAGCTCTGTGTGGACTTTGTACTTCGGTTGGTTTTTATAATTCATTTGGCACTCTACTTGTGGGCAGCTATTCAAAGGAAAGAAAGGTGGGTGCTTATCTTGAAGGGACTGTTTGGGACTCATTACCGGCTGGGAATGAAAATAATTCCCAGCATTGAAATAAAACAAGAGTTGTTTTAACTAAGCGTGTGCTTAATTACGGTCTTGGGAAGCCTACCGTGTTTCCCCAAAAATAAGACACTGTCTTATATTTTTTTTGGCTCCCAAAAACACACTAGGTCTTATTTTCGGGTAGGTCTTATATATTTATGGTGCCAAATAGTGGGTGTGAGTGTGTAGGGGGTGTTTGCGGGTGCACGGTTGCTCCCTGAAAAGTCTTCCTGGAACTGGAGATTTACACTAGGTCTTATTTTTGGGGTAGGTCTTATATTAGGGCAGGTTTAGAAAATAGTGCTAGGTCTTACTTTCGGGGTAGGTCTTATTTTCGGGGAAACACGGTAGATGGCCATGTTAATGTAACATGATTATATTTAGCAGTCTGTTTGCCTTCCTAAAGTTTCTTTCATAATGATTAGAAACGTTAGCAGAAAATTTTATTCCAATAGTATCACAAGAACAGAGAGAACTGTATTTCTACACGATGAAGGATGGGTTTTGTTTCCTTGCCATCGTTCATGTCAAGCAAGCTTTAAAGAAAAGAAATTCTTATTTTGTCATTTGCCTTTATGGCTGAAATGAAAAGCAGATGAGTGCCAAACAATTTGGTTGTATGTACTGCTGTGCCTTGAAGTAAAAAAGAATTCAAATGAAATCTTAAGATAAAAGGGTTATCTGTTATGCATATTTTTCACTGGGAGAATGATAACACTTCAGCTAATTCTAATAGAATTGGTTTATGTTCTTATGATTACAGACCTAATAATCATGTTCTACTATAGATCTGCTTATAAACTGGGAAGCCTGGAAGAATTTGTTTGGATGTATCTAAAAGGACTCTTGTCCTATTTGGGGTTCCTGAACCTTATACGTAAACTGAAAATGGACTTTTGCATTAAAATCTCCATTAAAAAAAAAGCAAAAATCTGAAAATGCTATCCATGGCTGACACAATTTATCTGGCTTGGTGGAACACAAGTTACAGATACATTTAAGGTAACACATTTTTTCTCTAAGAACATAATGTTCGTAGATATGCCTGTGATTTGCTAATCAGAGTCATATTGATGATTCTAACTTACACTGAATGTCTAGTTCAAGACTATAGTAAGATCTGTAGTACTAGAAAATTAAGGTAATTTTACAGATACTCTGAAGATTATATCACCTGCATTACCATGTGAAGTTCATTTCCATCATATTTTGGCATTATGAAAATAATGAAGTATTAAGAACAGGCCCCTATCCTTTTTTTCTTGCAGTGTTCTTTCTTTTTAGATTCTAAACTGCTCTAGAAAAGTTACAGACAAATGCTATAAACAAGTATATCTGTTGATATTTACAAATAAGAGGTACCTTTTGTCATTGCTATCAATATGGATTCCAAGAAAACAATGTTAAAGAGAAATACCCTTTACCTAAAACCTAATAGAAAACAAAACGCTTCATAAGACTTGTTTGCAAAGTATTTCTCAACAGCTATAATTAAGGGTACTCCATGCTAGATAAAAATATATTTTGTAGTGGTGTATTAATGAGCATACTCCAAACAATTATTCATGAATGATAAGGATTAAAAATTGTTCTGTTCTGAGGAATATTTTGCACAATACAACTGTCAAATCAAGTCAAATGTCAGCATAATTGGTTGCAAAGTAGGCCTTAACAAGCCCTTAGTAATCAGTATTTCATCTGCCAATCTAGTTTAGTGTGACTGCAGGATTTATAATTATCAAAAGTTTTAAAGCCATAGTTAACAGCTCTAGAGGTGATGCATCAGCAAGCTGTCAAGAGATGAGCCACATTTTAAAAATGGGAATGTACTTTTAACCACTTTGCTGCATAAAAAGGAATCTGCTAAAAGTTATCTTTAAAGGTATTTCTCTGATCATTTTGCATAGACTCAATGAGATGTGAGTAATACAATAATTTGCTGCCATTCTACTAAATGATATGATAATAGCACTGTGCCATTATGTGGCATGCTTCTTATTAAAGCCTTGTAGATTTCATATCAGATGCCCTATTGTTCTACCTAAACAACTTATCCTTCAATTTTATGATATTTTTATCCAACAGGAAGGATATTATAAACTATTAGCATCTGGGTTACTATGGTAACTCATCAAAAATGGAACATGCAAAAACAAAACATGCCTTCTATGTAAAGAATGGCATTACAGGTTATCAGATGGAAAAGCTTCACACATGTCACCAGAATTTCAGGATGCAGACCACGTGATCAGTATTTGACTGGTCTGGTTCAGACAATGTATTTTCTATCTCATCATAAGGTAACTGTTCTGGCCACTGGTGGTGATTTCGTGATTTCATGGAATGGAAATGTCATCAGGCAAAATTGGCTACCATGCGGTTTAAATGTTGTTTGCAGAGGGAAAGATTGTGAATTCTTAGCTAAAATCTCACTTAATTATGAACTCTCCAATAGCAGAAAGTGAAAAGAAACTAAAGAGCTTTTTGATGAGGGTGACGGGGAGAATACAAAAGTTGCCTTGAAACTCAGTGTTAAAAAAACCTAAGAACATGACATGGAAGAATTGACAGATTTTATTTTCTTGGGCTCCAAGATCACTGTACATGGTGACTACAGCCATGAAATTAAAAGATAGTTGCTCTTGGGAGGAAAGCTATGGGAAACCTAGACAGAATGGTAAAAAGGAGAGACATCACCTTGCCAGTAAGGATACATATAGTAAAAACTTATGGTTTTCTCAGTAGTAATGTATGGCTGTGAGAGTTGGACCATAAGAAGGATTAAGTACTGAAGAATTGACACTTTTGAATTATGGTGCTGGAGAAGACTCTTGAGAGTCCCTTTTACTGCAAGGAGATCAAATCTGTCAATCCCAAAGGATACACACCTTGAATGTTCTTCAAAAAGACACATACTGTAGCTGAAGCTCAAACACTTTAGCCACCTAATGAGAAGAGAGGACTCACTGGAAAAAAACCCAGATGTTGGGAAAGGTTGAAGTCAAAGGAGGAAGGGGATGTCAGAGGATGAGATAGTTAGATAGTGTCATTGACACAATGAATGTTAATTTGCACAAACTCTGGGAGACAGTGAAGGAGAGGGGAGCCTGGCATGCTATGGTCCATAGGGTTAGTGACTGAACGACAAATTATGAACTCACTAGGCAAGTTTATCAAAGAGTATATAAAAATAGTGTTGGTTTTTGAAAAGGCTAAAGTGTATTGGATTGTAGTAACACTAAGTGCAAATTATAGTTTACAAACCAAGATATCTCAGTTCACACATAACACTAAACCACAACCAAAAAGACCACAGTCTTACAAGGACTATTGAAGAACAATGAAATCAGCTAGGTCTGAATATATCAATTGCCTGTGGTACTCTACCATTTTAGCCAATTCTCATATAGTCCAAAACAAAACCTCGACTTAGCACCTGCGTTTCTTCAAAAATAAGACTGGGTCTTATATTAATTTTTGCTCCAAAAGACGTATTAGGGCTTATTGTTAGATCTTATTTTGGGGGAAATACCGTACTAAATGCATCCATCTGGCTGAATAGCTTAACTGGGGCTTATTTTGGGAAAGAGGTTATATTATGAGCATCCTGAAAAATCATGCTAGGGCTTATTTTCCAGTTGGGTCTTATTTTCAAGGAAACACAGTAGTTATCAGGCAACCTTACAGTTGATTTAGTTGAGGAACAAAATGTGCATGGTGAAAGGCATCCACAGAAAACCAGGATTATCATAAAGTGATATCATAAACCAAATCCTCCCTTTATGTACTTGCATATCCACATCTGACACTTTTCTCTCTTTGTCTCCAGGTAAATGCTTTTGCACCTAGTAAGCACCACATTAAGAAAGGTAACTATTGCATTCTGTATCAGTTGCAGCCAATCCAAGTGCAACAGTTGTTTTATAGGAAACAGTACGGTAATCTAAAGAGAATCAACCTGCGCCCATCCTCAACATGTGAACACAAGTCCATTATCTTGAGGTTGTGGAAGTTTATCCACCCATCTATTCAGTTTAAAGCTTTGTGTGCTGAACTCCATGTATGCACTCAAGAAACACAAAAAGGATCTTAGCCAAGTTGTATAATTCAATCCTGAGATGAGCATATATATATTCATAATAAACACACATAAATACAGACTTTTGTGTATGCGAAATATGATTTGGCCTTGGTACTCTTGAAATGTATTCAATATATATTGTACATGTTCTAAACAAACACCCACACACTTCACGAGATTGTATACTTCAGTAACTTGAGGATAAATAGCAGTTACATTCAGAGGACACTTCAAAGAACTGCAACTTTTTGAAGAATATTTTGCAAAACATTTTCAGTTGATGGTGCATGTCTATATTTTTATGTTACTTTTTTTGTTAGAAATCTGACATTTTTCACTATAGGTAAAACTATATCTCTATGTCTTGTCCTTCGTTTTGCTTTAAAAAAAAAGCATCAATTTATTAATCACGAAAGGTAATGGATGTTTTGGGGAAAATGATCTGCTTGCATTTCTGAATTGACATGGAGAGTGTCACAAGCTTTTAAGACTTCAAAAAGAAAATCGATATTGATCCTTCTGCTGAAAGGCAACAAGATTAATTTTGTCAATGGATCTTATCTAACTTATTTGACACTCAAGCTGCTATCTGAGGAAAGCATCGTTTATACCTATAACAGTAGATGATCAAACATCTATGCAGACATTCTGTTTAAAGTATCTCTCTCTCTCTCTCTCTCTGTGAACATTGCAATTTTTTATCGTTCTGTAAAGAAAGTATTTCTGTGATAAATTATCTTGGATTTTCTGAATTTTTCATAGCTTTACTACTAGATGTCAGCAGAGCTTTGTGTGGGTCTTGTTAATAACTAAAGGGAATCTGAGCTTAACACTTGTTCATTTATTTAGTTAAAAGATGATGCAATGTGCCAGGGTGAAAAATTGATCAGTGTTTTGATTCATTTTTTGCATTAGCCAGGGTTTTTTTTTTTCCTAAAGAAAGCCATAAACTACAAAATACAAAACTGCAGTTACCACTGAGTCCAGTTTTCAAAACTTAAAAATGCCTTAAAATTATATGTGCATAAAAAGAAGCACTACTTTTTTTCCATGCTGTAAGTATCTTATATTTATTTTAAACGGAGGTTACTATGTATATATTTTTTCAAAAGCCAGGCAGGAAGAAATGGGGTAATCAATCATGGAAGTATTCTTTTTTTCTTGTGGCAGTGTTTTGTAGCAACACGCTCTGAGGTCAAATAAGGATACCATAGACTGCTAAGTGATGGATAAACCTACCTGCAATAATATTACTGCAGGTATTTAGAAAATATAACACTCTGCGGGAGGAGGGTGAATGGTCAAGTCAGAGTTTTTCTCTCAGCACAAGCTCCACCATTATCAACTGTCTCTCACTCTCAGATGGCCTTTAACACCAAGAAAAAGAAGACTGCAGGGCATATCACAACTGTCAAAAAGCAAAATGTTAGGTGTTGTAGCAGTCAAACATGTTCTGTTCCTTTTAACAACCATTATATTTTGGGCAAAAATAGTTCAACAGGCAGCTGCCTGTATAACTGAGAGTGGCTTTTTAAAAAACATTAATGGCAAACAGATTCAACCAGCTGGACTCCTTCAAGGCTCCTTAGCTTTAATGGGGCTAAATCTATTGAAATTTACTCTTAAGTGGTTTCTGGATCCAGCTGTAATTTGCATTGTCCTTTTCTTAATCTGCCTCAAATATTTAAATCCTTTAGAAATTTAGATTGTGGGCTAGTCAGAATGTTAAATCGTGGGTGAAAGGAAGACTCGGATCCAAGGTAACGCTGACACTTCTTTATTCAAGTACAACAACCAACAAAAGCCCCCTCTGACAGTTCTCTTTTTATAGGAACTGTCAGACAGGCCAACCAATCAGCTCTTAGTATTTTCCCTCCTAATTGGCAGAGCAGAGGGAAAACTTTCTTTCTAACAGAACACAACACCCCTCCCATCTTACTTTGAACAACAACCAGGGGTGGGATTCTACCAGTTCTGTCCCGTTCTATAGAACCCCTTGTTAACTTTCTAAGCAGTTTGGAGAACTGGTAGTGAGAAGCAATCTCCTTTTGTTTTTTTCCACCCCTATTACATTCTTGGCAGACAGCCTAGGCTTCCTGTCTCTGGAGCTTGTGAGGCTTGGCTTTCTTAAAGGGGAAGGGTTATTTTAAGATTTTTACACTGCTGTTGGGAGGAAATACTTCCCTGGATAATCAGCACTTTGGAGAAATAATTCAATAATGAAGCAAAGCTTTTAGTGACATGAGTGACATTCAGCAAGGCTTCTTGGCTGGGTAGAAAGATTGACATTTGAACGTGAGTTTACATACCCTTCCTGAGTTTTGGTCTAAAACTGGTTTTTGGTGAAGTTTAATCCTGTGTTTATTGATGGGATAATTTTCCCTATTCAGCTTCAACAAGCAACAGTTACTGTTGTGATTTAATTATTTGTGTTGTGTTTGAATTTTTTCCCTGCTTCATGGTTTCTTTTTCTACCTGGGGAGGGGGTCTTCCTTACTGCTTTAGTACTATCCAGCACTGTCCTTTTGGGGTATACTTCCAAGAGGCAGGATGCAAGCTTGGCACTGATTTTTTTTACTGCCTTTCTGGGGGCATGTGACCTTTCCTTAAATCTGGGTGATTTCCTTAGGAATCTTGTGAGGTGAGTGAGACCAGCTGGTATCTTTAAGTGGTGCAAATGGATCTAAGGATTGCTTTCCTGTGTGTGCTTTTTCTGGAGAGCTTAAATGACCTCTCTACTAAAGGGTTTCACTTTATGAGTAAGAGATGGTTGCTTGATAGTTATTTCTTTCTAACAGAACACAACACAGAGAGATGAGAAGACTGATGTTACAACTAACCTTATTAACAGAGAGGCTCTTCTCTCAGTGTCTCTAACACTATGGGCCTGCTGTAGAGGAACTTCCTTCCTTCCTTCCTTCCTTCTATCTATCCCATACATTCACATGCACAGATCAACCAGACAAACCACTGAATTTTGGTTAGTCCTGATTTTTGAAATATTTCCCTACTTGCTGAAGAGATTGGATGCCCATTTGTCTAGAATTCTATAGGATCTCTTGCTTAAGCAGGGGGTTGGATTAGAAGACCTTCAAGGTCCCTTCCAACTCTTATTCTGTTAAAAACACTAAAAGGATTACATTGAACAAGGTTGGATTTTGTGGCTCAATATGAAAAAGGTAAGAGTTTTATGATATATTTGGCTTTTTGTTATTAGAGCTTAAATAACACTTGTATTAAATAACACTTGTATTGTAATGCAAATTCTATGCATTATTTAAAAAAATACCCATTGAAAATACTTTCATAAATAGCCATGAATGTCCACAGAAGAAACAAAGGGACAAATGAATATAATGTACACTCTGTCATTTGCTTCATGTCATGATACTTATGATGTCATTAATTCTTCAACATCCTTATGCCAGCAGCCATTAAGGCCATGATGAAATATGTTAGAATAAATTGATTGAACCAAAGACATTGCCAGCACAATCTGAAAGGTGCACATTAAAATTAAATCCACCTTTGAAAGGATTCCCATGTAGGCATTTTTTTAAAAAGATAAAGAAGGAAAAAATCCAGAATACGGTTTGGGGATGTTTTTATATAGTTACTTACCTTTGTGAGAAAAAGCACCTCCATCTCTGTGTTTATTTGTTTTGCTTATTTGATATATGAGTTTTATTTACTAGGTCCAGAAAATGAAAAAAAAAAATTAAAACATTATTGGGACTTTATTGTTTCATTAAAAATTTAGTTGTCATTGATTCAAATTTCACTGGAATTATGGAACAGGAGACCTTGGGATTTGCAACTGTAAATTTTTAAGCTTGTGCCTATCAAAATATAACCTGAGGCTAAAATCTTCCACATTAAATGTGCAAATGTTCACTCCTCTCTTTTTATAGATAAAATAAAATGGTCTTAGTTAAACTATTTGTAGCTAAACAGCTGAGCTCCTCAGTATGAGAGACCACAGGTCACCACAAAGCTAGGTCTCTTGAAGGGCAAGGTCTCCACTGATTTCATTCTTTCTTTGTAACTAAATCACTGTATAACTGTGCCCTATCAATATATATTTCAAGATTTGTCATAATCTGGAAAATTACATACCTTGAGAAAGTGAGAAATGCTAGCCCTTTATAGATGACTGGAAATTACAACAAAGAAGAAATTTCTCATGTATTAGATTCACAGCAGTGTGCAGAAAAACTTCATTTCAACACATAAAACGCCTGTTGGATGTTCACAGTTTTCTTGGTAGTAGTTTAGTGGCATCAGGGAACTTTATAAATTTGGCTAGCACACTCTATAAAGCACAAGCGCATACATACATACATGTCAAATGTGTTGAAACCACAGTGTGAAGAATTCCTGGCTGGAAAGACCAGGTGGGAATGATTGGAGCTGAAGTGCAACACAATTTGAAAACCCCGAGTTTTTTGTAGGCTTGTAACAGATACTTGCAGGGGTGGGCTGCTGGGGATCACAGGGGTTTGGGAGAGCCCCTAGCTAAGATTATGCAGTTTGGAGAAATGCCACTCCTGGCTAGCCCCACACATCTCACCCTGCCTCCCCAAGGGGTCCCCACATGGCCCGTTTTGGAGGCAGGCAAGTGCGTGGCATGCATGGAAGCTCAAAAGGCCAAAAAATGGGCCTCCCAGAAATTTGGGAAGGCCGGAAACAGGCCCGTTTCCAGTTTCCAGAGAGCCTCCAGAGCTCAGGGAGGGCAAAAACACCCCCCCCACACACACACTGTGGTGCAGGAGGCCAACTAGGCCACGCCAACCATGGCCATGCCCACCCAGCAACTGGGCAGAGAACCCATTGCTAAAATTTTTGAAGCCCACTACCTGGATACTTGTTTATAGGGTTGGTGGTGTGGTCTGTATATTTTGAGCTGGTCTGGGATTTTTCTGTTTTATGTTTTTGTCTGAAAGAATAAGAATCTATCCACCTCCCACCCAGTGAGTTCTGGTGGCAGTCTTGAAGGTGGTGGCAACCCAAGAGGTTGTTATTTCAGTGCAGGTGGCTAGCATTTGTTGGTCTTATGGACTGATGACTTTAGCAATAGTTATGGCCCTGATGGCAATAGTAGTGGTGTTCAGCTCCATGGATCTTGTAGGAATGTAGAAATGGTGGCAGTGATGAGGCAGTAATGACAGAAGGTAAATTATAATTAGGAGGCCAACTGAGAGTATTATGGTGAGACCATGTCAGACCCACTAGGTAGATCAGATCAGGAAATCAACTTCACAGGAAGGATAAAACTATGTACTTTTATTGAGATTGGCTGTAGTAACAAGATCTTAAAGATCTGATTTTACTATATATCCTCCTACACTTTCTCTTGTTTATACTCAATGAATAAGGGGCAATGTTCTCCAAATGTTACTGGAAACTTCGTTGTTCAGACAATAGCATGTATAGATCTCTGCCAAAGTCTTAATTCTCCTGTTTTGTTTATCTGCCATCATGGAGTGGGGGCTTTAATCAACAACTGCATTTTCTTTCATGTTATTGACATGATAGACTGACAGGGTGGATGTCTATTTCCCTTAGAACTTGTATTAGCCGGATTTTCTGATGCACAGCTACTATAGGTTTTATATTTTCCTCTTTTCTTGTCTATTTAAACCAAACGTAAAAATGGTATTTCCAAGCAGATTATTATGTCTGATAAGTGAAATATAATTTATTCCATTTGGTTTAGTGAGCACCCAGCAGAATTAATGGCTATGGAGCAAAGCATCAGTTGAACTTATTCTTTACGCAAATGGAAACAGACCCGAACTCAGAGCTCCTCACAAGTCAATTATCATTTAAACTGCTGATTTCCTCCTTCATGTTGTGATTCATAGAATCTGAATGGGACATGCATTTTTAATGCCAGGCCAGGAATCATAAATACTGTACTCTTGCTTTTGATTACCAGCATGTTAATACAATAAAGACTCTCCATTCCCTGAATGGGGAGAAGCTAATTAATACCCCAAGAATCCTAACACTTTATGCTGCATTTTCTGATATGATTAAAAATATTAAAAACATTTTGGAGGCCATGTCCTGAAATATCAGATCAGTTTGTAAAAAAAAAATCTTTTAAGATGGTGCAGGAGCAGGTGCTGGCATTTCATTCCAACTAATTAGCCTTTAATTTACTGTAAATATCTTAGAATTCCTTGAACAAATCTCAGTGGAATCCAAGAGGAAACAGTCTTCTGGTTTCGATACATCATCCAGAATTATTGTGGGGATGATGCTAAATACATGAAGGGCTGCATGAGTTAATAAATCATACCATACATTCTAAATATAGGAATAGGACTTTAAAAGAAAAAAAACCAAACAATACGCTTTTGTTGTCTCTTATCCATTGACTATGTATAACAAAAGCTATGGTTTTGAACAATAATGATTTTATGTGAAATTACAGTAATTTATAGTCCTGGGTGGCTTTTTGCAGATAATAAATGTGAAAGTAATGATAATATTACAGTAACAAGTGTAATTGCAGAGTTTGTGTATGTGGTGCATTTATTGGCTGTATTTATTCTTTCTTGCCTGAAATACAGTCTTTGCATTGGATTCGGTCCGAGCTGCACTTAAGAATTAACTTAAATGCTACTAGGCTGGTTTCTATAGTTGTGCAAATCAATTGTTCTCTTCACCTTTCCCCTTCTGCGGCTAAGGATGTGTAGTTCGGTATAAATCTGTTCTGATTTACTATCACTGTTAGTAAAGCAACCTTCGGGGCTCATTGTTTGCCATAAGGAAGCCTACATCTGCTTTCCTCCGTCACTTTCTCTGACATATGGAGCTTTAGAGGGAAAGTGGGTGGGTAGGCAGAGAAGAAGAGGAAAGAATGCATGCATGGGATGATTGGAAGAGATAAAGTGTGTAGGGCTGATAATGAATAAGGGTCTGAGTGGGCACAGGGAATGTGAGTGGGAGAACATGCATAATGGTGGGGGGGAGGCAAAAGCTAAATATGCACAAGGGGGTGTAGCTTGCTCACACTCGGTGGGAGAGAGAGGATTGGATACACGTGGGAGGAAAGGCAAGTATGCATGGGGATTGTTAGATGCCAAACTGTAGTGGATCAGGTGATGAGTAGATGGAAAAATGAATCAGAGGAGTGGGTTGCTCGAAAAAGCAGAACATGCCCAGGTGTGGGAGAGGAGGTGAGAAACTGAGATTGAACAAGCATTTGGGTGGGGTATGAATGGCAATGGCTGGAGCAGAGGGTGCCTTTTTCAAATTTCTGGACAAAGTTATATTTCACTCTTCTGTTTTGGTTAAAGGGATGACAAATGATTACGCCAAGCTTCACATTCAGAGGGTTGTTTTTTTTCCCCATGTTGGAAGAAAAATCCTTCTGGGTTCAGTTCCAAGTGGGGAAAAAGACACTGGAAACATGGAGGCTGTTTGGAAGGTTTAATGGTGGACAGGAGGACCACATGGCTTGAAGCTCCAAAGTGAAAAGGAAGGATGATCACATGCTTCAAGGTGAAGGAAGAGATCAAGGAAGGGCTGAGGTGCTGAGAGTGCCTGGGTTTTATAACCTTTGTTGGGATTTGAATTGGAGCTTGTATTCTGATTGGTTGTCAGACTCCCATGAGGCCATGCAGGGGCAACTTTGTAGGCTGTCCTGAGTTCCAGGCTTGGTTGAGCCTTGCTGGATGATGAGGCACTGAAAAGGGCTTTTGGCAATTGCTATAGCTTTATCTGGAGATCTTTGTTATGTAAAGTATTCTGGCCCAGGCCTTAATGGCCCACCCATTAACAAAGGTGGGGGTGAGCTTTGGCTTCTAAGGTGAGTTTCTGCTCTTGAGTTTCTACTCTTTTTAGTGGAAATATTTTGCCTTTTTAATATTTCCAAGGATATTTCAATTTTCTAGGAGAGGGGTGGGTGCTAACTTCCTGCACCCAGAAGAGGAGATAAGTAAATGCATGTGCTTTCAATTTATAGCAAATCATAGTGTGTATGTAAGAAACAAAATATCAGAGTATTGGTAGTATTCCATATATTTTAAGGATGATTGATGTCAATCTTGCAAGGTAGTGCTGACAGGAAACACGCCCAGAATGACTAGGTCTACACCCCCCCTCCCCACTTGCCTCTACAGTCCAAGAAATTAAGGAGGTCCATTTGGAGATGTTTCCCATTCTCCCATTCCTTCTGCAGTCTTTGCTGTTGTTTGTATTATTGTTGTCTCTAATCTATGCTTTTAATCTAATCCATACTTCCTCCTCCTATCTCCCAAGGTCATTCCCAGGTACCATTACAAAAATCACATACTCTTTGCTGCCATCTACAGTTTGTCTTGATTTTTCCAGCTAAGAGACATGATCCTACATTGAAGTGTTATATTTTGACATGTCCCGGAATTTCCTGAAGGAAATGGGAAAATTTATTAAGCTATATACATGCCTTGAATTATGGCCTATGATGTTCATAACAGAAGTCATGCAAAAGTGCTTCCTCCTTTAATTTTTGGTAAGTTTTTTTTTCCTCAACTGATTTTTAAATTGATTTTCAATCACTGTAGGTATATACTGGCTACCCACTTAAACTGAAGTGTAAAAAACAAACACCCATCAACTTTTTTTAAAGAAACACTGAAGCAAAGCTTACTACTGAATTGTCTTTGAAATGTAAAATGTACAAGAGAGCCCAATATCAGCAGAAAAATGGGAACTGTTTAGATAACAGCTTTTTCCAGAGAATCTCAAGAGTTTTTTATTGGTTGTTCTAAGTGTGCTAACTGATGCCCTTAAGTATTTTTCACACAGCAAGAATTCACAGAACTTGCAAGTGTTAGTGACTGTCAGTTCTGGCATTTTTAAAGTCTTAAAAGTAGGTTATTCCTGTTTCCACATCTATATTTAGTAAGAGGTTTTGTAGGAAAGTTAGTAGGCATATTAGTGCACCTTTTTTCTATATTGTTGTTTCCCCCAAATACATCTGGGCTCAACGGATAATTTTCCTGGCTTGAAGCATTTTTGTATGTTATTTTCAGTCTTCTATAAATTTGCCCTTATGATTTTGGAGGGAATCTGATGTGGAAAACTGGGTCATACATTCAGGGAAATGTAAATTTTAAATGAGGTTAATGGGCAATTTGCAGATTGATCAAGAAAACTAAAATTAGATAAATGCACTGTAAAACACAATTTAAATACATTTCTTCTTGCAAGATATTGCAAGATAAATTTTACTTGCAAGTCAGCTGACCTTATTATTTCACTTTGCCATTATGCTCCTAATTGATTTTTCTAAACAGGAATGACAAAGTATGCTCATTTCTCATAATGGACTGATAGTAGAGACAGCAAACTGACTAGTCTCAATGCTGCTCCTATTTTCAGCTTGCCTCTAAGTTTCACTTCTCTGCAACTGTGAGAATGAATTAAATGAAAGGTTTAATTTCTACACTGGCTACTTTTTTGAAGCTGTATTTTATTCTTGAAAGTATTCTGCCTGCCACGGATTAATTATCACCTAACTGAACTAAATTCTATTTTTAATTATCCTCTTCACTGCTTTCTAAGATAAAAAAAATAGGATACAGATATTTTTTAAACAAATCTTAAATAAATCATCCAGTGGGTATTTGAGTCTATATGCATGTGCTTCAAGGGAAAAATAACCCAAAACATTTTCAATAAGAGACTGCTGCTAATCCAAAAAGAAAATTCATTTCTTCCTATGAACTTTCTATCATTTTTCAGTACTGGCCCAATATAATAAAATGAATTTTTCTTATTTAAGGATTGGGTTTTTTTTGCAAAAATGTTGCAATGTTCAAAAACTAGTGAGAGTGGAGTTGAAAGGCATTCCACACTGTTTAAAGTGCATCCATCCTTATGTAATATGATTACTCTGTCAGCAGAGAAGTCAGCTCTCTCTCAGTAGTTCAAATGCTGATGAAGACAGGGAGCAAAAGGAAGAAAAACACAACAGCTGTTGTGGGAGGGGAAACGTGACCCGTGCAAAGCCCTGGGCATTCATTTTTCAATGTGATTGACAAGCAAGTTATTTAAAGGGACTAAGTTGTTTCACAATGGAAATGAAGATGTGGAAAACGAGTATGTGTGTGTGGAATTATTCCTGTTTGGGGGAGGGAAAATAGGATGAACCTGAATGTATTCTGATCTTCTCTGAAGACATTCCGCAAAAAGCTAAAAGGGGAAGCACTTAATTTAATTGCACTGTGACACACATGTGGGTTAGACAGCGGGTAGAAATGGGAATTGATGTTGCTGGTTGATCTTTCCTTTGAGAGTCTATAACAATTGAGATTGACCTGCTTTGAGAACTGTATTGTGTTGATGTGGCAAAACAATCTGTCAGAAACTTGCTCAAAAGTGGGTATATGTCCCTTATGCCAATGTAACACAGTTCCATAACGTTCAAAAGGAAGCAAGTTTGTGGCACCTTTGAGACCAATGCATTTATTATCATTTAAAGGTTGGAGAATCACCATCCAATCACATGGCTTATCTCTACTTTTTCACAATGGGTTTTTTTTTTCTGGCTGCAAAAATATTACCCTAACTAACCCCTTCCGGAAACATCTGCAATGTGATACTTTCTTCTAAATGAAAGGAGACAGCATTTGCTGTCCTGACAAACTTATCACAAAACTGCACAGCACAGTAAACTAGTTTGCTTAATGGGGAAGAGTTGAATAAACTATAGCATGCTAAGCCGTAAAGCCCAATTAAGAAATCAAAATGTCAGGGTTCACCTAACTCATTAAGACAACATCTGGACAAACTAGATTGGGCTTTGTGAATTCAGTCCATAAGCAATCAAAGGTTGCCATTCTGTAGTTTTCCTGCAATTGAGCAGTTGCATCATAAAAGGAAGGGTGGACATCGCTGATTTCTAATGGAGGTCTTTCCCATAATGTGCTGTCCAGACAGTTTATACTTAGTTAATTGGGATTTGGGATAATTAGTTTGGAATTTGGAGCTGTCTCCTTAAGGGAATGCATCATGGTAAATGTAGTTAAGGTATCTTGGGAAATGTAGTCCATATCATGTGGCCACATCTGTAATCCTGATTGGTCACTGAATTGACCCTTGGTTGGGTTGTGGGAGGTTCCTTCACTCTGGCCTGAACTCAGCATCATGCTGGCGTCTCACCTCCTTGCTCCTTGCTCCTTGGATATGGGATGAAAGATTACCATCCTTTTACACCATAAAGTCAGCTATGCAGAGAATTGGACATTGAGATGAATCTCAATGTAACTGTGAGTTATATTTAAGGATGCCTGATGAACCAATAAAGAGACTTTGTATGGATGCCTTTGTGGAGTTTAAGTCTGTCTGCCTAAAATTCAGCTAGTAATTAAAGGACAGAACACATAGTTTCCTCATGTCATCTACATAAGGATACATAATCTACCCCACCTGCAGAATATGAAAATACAAAGAAACCATTATATGGATTTGGGAAGGAAAATTTAATCATATGAGATAGTGTGGTGTAGATGTTGAGATCCAAGTTTTAGTCCACTCTGAGTTCCAGATACACTTCATAAAACAAATGATAGCACAAAATTGGGCAACCTGGAAAGATATATGAGATAGAAGCAGTGACAGATATTCATTGTGCCCTCAACAAGGATACTTCTTTAAAATGGGATAACTATATATTTTCCTTGATTCCCTATAGAAAGAGCAACAGAGGGGCCTATGACTTGGGGATTTAACAGCACCATTTCCACATGGATATAAGGTCTGCAGAAGGTAGGGCATCCAAGCTAGCCAAAGTGAAAGTCTGGCAAAATTTCAGAATTAGAACTGAAGAGAGATAAGATGATGGGATTTTCCAGTCTTCTTTATAGCAGTTACAAAGATGATTATTGCCACTTATGCCCTCCCACATTATATATCATGGTTCCCCTTTTCCCCATAATCAATCCTTTTTAATCAGTAAATCCCATGATCATAAGTTCAGTTTTGTCTATTTTCAGCAAGAATTCCCGAAAGATTTTCCAGTCTTTTATAAAAGTGGTTATTGTTCTTTCCTTAATCACACAAGTCAATCTGGCCATTTCAGCAAGTTCTGTCATCTTCCCAATCTATTCCTCCATTGTGGTTATTTCTGTATTTTTCCATGTTTGTGTTTATAATGGATTCGCTGCAGCTACCACGTATAAAACCAACCAACAAGTCTTTTTTAGTTCACTGTCCATACATCCAGTTTAAGTACATCATTCAAAAGTGGTGTTTTGAACTGTGTGTCAGAGTGAACCAACCATTTCTCTTCCAAGCATTACAGCTGTAGCATCCTTTACAGATGACACTTTGCATATAGCATTCCCCCCAGAGATGCCAATGAAATAGGACAAGACAACCAAGAACAAGTTTTGAAATTGCCTTGCAAGGCTTGCAGAAGACATCTTGACATTCTAACATCTGCCTGCATTTTTGCAGATTTTTTGCAATGTAACTGATGATTTTTCTGGAGAAGCCCAAAAAGAGCATTCTGAGCTCCAAGTCATTATGAGCAGCTGCATTTGGCAGGAAAAGGCTAAAACAGTAGCTTTGTCTAAGACCCAATTCTCTGGCAAACTGCTTAGAACAACAGTCATTGTGGTTCATCTTATTGGTAGCACTGACATCTGTATTTGAGGAAGAAAAGAAATGAAGCAAAGATTTTATCCCTGTGCTTATCAGCTCCCTGTGAATTTTATACAATACTACAGCAGTAATGATAATTGAACAGTATCGCACTGATAATATTTATATCCATTATCTTCTTCCTTCCCCCTCCTCTCTCTTTTGAAATTTTAAAGTTCTCAGTTGAAGAATCACAAAATTCTGGAAGCAGAATTTCAGTATGAAATTATATAAGATGTGGGAATTGGTGCAAATAGACCTATTTATTTTATTAAAGTTGATTCAGCAACTTTGGTAGTGTCTACCCTGACTGTTAGTAATTTTCTGAGTCTTAGTCAAATATCCCTCAAGAACTAGGAAAAGAATTTATGCAGTTCACACTTTAACCTGAAATATCCAGGGTGAATTTCCCAAAACTATATTCGGTCTATACAGTAGTATATTTGCATACTACAGGTTTTTTTAAAAAGAGTTTCCATCACTATTGGAAAGTATGGGAAAAGCACACCCAAATTCAGAGTTTTAGGGGGGAATCACCAGTAAAGAATATGTTCAGAAATGGGAATGAAAAAGTAATGTCAATGAAAATTTATTTTTATTTTCCTTTATAATTTTTTAAAATATTTGAAGATTGATGTAGAAACATGTCTGGGCACTTTTTAAGGTCAGTCAGACTAGATTAAGTTGAGTAAAATAAAATTTCAGAGATTTGCCCAATCCTGCCTACCACGGTTGCTCATTAGGGATTAATTTATTTTCTTCAAAATATCTGACATGGGCTAATCTAGACAATTCTACATGGAAACAAGAGACTGTTGGCCTCACAGGGTAAACCAGGTAGGAATCACAACCAGATGAGCTAATTCTACTTTATTGTAAAGCTACATTACAGAATCTTGCAAGTCTGAAAATACAATCCTACCTCCTGTCTCCTTTCTAGCCCAAGAAACTAGAAAAGGTCTCTTCTGAGTCTTTTGCCCAATCCACTATTCAGCTGTCTCTTATCTTGGCAGTGTCTCATTGTCCAGTCTCCCAAAGTATTTCCCACATACATTGCAGAGAAGCAGAAAACATGAATACCTTGCTGCCCCATACAAAACACTCTAGATCAAACTCAAGGCCCATGGGCTGGATTCGGGCCATGAGGTGCTTAGATCTGGACCATGGGGCTGGCCTGGAAATATCAAAGGACCAGCCTGCAGTGCAGTGGTGGGATTCAAAATTTTTTACTACCGGTTCTGTGGGTGTGGCTTGGTAGGCATGGCTTGGTGGGCATGATGGGAAGGTTACTGCAAAATCTCATTCTATCCCCACTCCACTAACCTGCTTTCCAGCTCAGTTCTCCTGGCAGGGCAACAAAAGAAGACCGAACCAATCAGCTGGGACTTGGGAAGCAGAGAATAGAAGGGGACAGGGCCAGTCAGAGGTGGTATTTGCCAGTTCTCCGAACTACTCAAAATTTCTGCTATCAGTTATCCAGAACTGGTCAGAACTTGCTGAATACCATCTCTGCTGCAGTGCCTCTGCTGGCCAAAATGGGGTGTGGGCTTTTTCAGCCAGCAGAGTGCTGCAGAAGATCATGGAGGCCAAAAATGGGCCACAGGGGGCCACGTGAGTCCACCCATACCCCACTTTGGCTGGCGAAGTGCTGCAGGAGGCCATCCAAGCCAAAAATGGGCACAGGGCATTGCACATGCCCCCCCCATCCCATTTTGGCCGGCAGGGTGCTGCAGGAAGTGTCCATTCCATCTCCCTCTCTCCCCCCCGCTTGCTGGCCTGCAGAGGAGAACTACCATGCTAATCTGGCCCTGCTCTAGATTGTTGCAGCCCAGACCTGGTAGCCTTAATGTACAAGGAACAATTACTTGAAAAGAATATGCAGGGTTTAAACAAGATACTGATCATACAGCAGCAAGACTATATAGAGACATCTCCATTAGCTTGACATATGTGTAGACATACAAAGATAGTGTGAATGTATAAAACTCTGTACCCCAGATTTCAATTTCTGTAGCAATTATTTAAAAAAATACAACAAAATGGAAAATATAGAACAACGTTTTAAAAACTGACTCACTGTCACAGTATCAGATGAGATGATTTCTTTGTGATAATGTTAGCCAACAGTCATTTTAAAAATATTATTCATCAAACTTTGGATGAACCTCTCTCTTGAGGGTTTTGCTAATCCTGCAGTAGATGTTTCTGATCAGAATCAGCTCAAACAGTTTAGGCTGCAATCCTATGCACATGTTCCTGGGAAATTTTTTTAGACAATTTTGTAAAACTGGTTTTTATGAAATGTGCATTGTGTGCAATATTAGCTAATTTTAATGAGTTTGTTTTTTATGAAAAAAAACTCGCTGTTTTTACTGCTATTAATTTCTACCATTCATCACATAGCTATCAAATACCATAGCTGTTTTTTGTTAATACTCTCTTGATAAAAGTCCTATCTGGAATGCAGTGGGGAGAAGCTTTGGCTAACGGTACTGGAGAAAGGCACATAATTGGTACTAACCCATTCTCCTCTAGGCATAATGTCAGGAGTAATCTCCACTTGGTGCTACTTTCAGTGGAGATTCTGGAGCTACAAAGCCAAGGCCAGTGCTTCACTTGAAGCCTCATTAAAATTACAAAGTTTGCACAAGTAATAACAAGTGCCTGCACACTGATTGTAACATAAACTAACCATATTTACGTACTTTGTTGAAAATTGAACTTCATGCTAAAAGCAGCAAGAATGAGCCAAAGCATTTTAAAATCAGATTGTGGACTTGCTGAAGATTTATGGGTGAGCTCTGACCACCAAGTTAATCATTTTAACCTAAATTTTGGAAGTTCCAAATCAGAAAAAAATTAATTCATTCCAGATTAAATTAAAGACTGCTTTAATAGATGGGAGAGAAATGTGGCCTGGCATGAATGTGAAGTGCTTCCAAATAAATTTTCAAAGGATTGATCTGCCCAGCCAGATTGCCCCAGCATAAATATGTATTGCTATCCATTTCTTGACAGCAGGAATGCAGGACATTTTATTTCGGCTTGTCTCCAGCTGACTAGGAATGCAATTCTTTTCCTGGTACCATTTTACAAAAATATTTTCCCACTTGGATGGGTATATAAATTCATTTCTGGTTTGCTTTCTGCATTTCATTTCATTGTGGACAAATTCCTACTCAATTGGCTTTTGTTCATTGTGACTGTTATGTCCTCCTCTTCTCTAGTAACTTGGTATGGCTACAACAACCATTTTATACCACATTTCTCTTCTGATCCAAATGATAAGAACAACAATAAATCTGTGGACTCATCAGACAGAAAGGACTACATATAAGAGTCAATAAAGAACAACTGATATGGGAATTCTGTCAACAGCAACTATATGCCCTCACACACCCTTCTGTGGAAAAGAAAATGGTGGTGTTTATTTTCCTGACAGAGCATGGGAAACGATAAAAAAGATAGGAATTCACAATCTGGGTTGTTCTAAACATTGTATGGACAGAACAAAGATCTATCGACTTGGCCAAAGCAGAACTCCAGAAAATATTTGCTTAAGTGAGCTTTATTTTTAGATGATTTGCACTTGTGAGTCAACCAGCTTAAGTCCTGCAGTTCAGGAAAGTCTAAAGCATGGACAGCCCTAAAGTATGTACAGATATTATGTCCCATGTCCTTAAATCCCAGAAATTTTCTCTTTCTCAGCAGTGCAGAAACAGGGATTTCATCTTCACATGCATTGACTTCCTAACCATGAAATGAAAGAATATCCTTGATGCAACATGGTAAAATTTCTTAGAAAAGTTGTATGGGTGTGCATACATATACTGCATGCATAAGTATAATCCTTTGCAATATGCCACCTATATGTTTATTGTACTCGATTTCAAATATAAATACACTTAGATTGTCAGGGTTAAGTAAGATGCTCTTATTGTGCTTGCTTTGTTCTTTTGATACAGATTCAAGAAATAGCATATGGAGTTCTTCATCTAGCGTTTAAAATGACATTGTTAGGAAACACTGAACACTGAATACTTTTGCACTAATTAGCTGAACTTCTGAGCTGAATGAAGATTTTGTGGAGAATTCTCCTCTCTATCTGGGAATTGTTGCTGCAAGAAAACATGTGTCTTCAATACTAAAATAAAAATTCACTGAAATCATTCCAGATCTCCTTGTGGATCATTAAATAGAATCTACTCCAAGGCTCATTGACTGGGGCTGCTTCAAACAGCATTTCTGATCACTTTATTTGGCCTGCTTTGCTAAGGGTTGATCTAAGTCATTGCTCTTGAAATTGTATTTTACCTTCCTTCTATATATTTGCATTAGAACCCTAAATGATTAGTATGAAGATCATAAAACACAACATATTTCACTACAACATGGGGAGCAGCTGGAGGAAAGCCTTCTGAAAAAAAATTACTCAGATTTGCCATGTGGTGGCGCACACATAATATGAAATATATGATTAAGTAGAATTCTAGGATGACAGGTGAAAGGTTAAGTAATGAGTTTTGTTACTGAATATGTGGACACAAAGTTTAATTAATGTTTAATTCCACTCATAATTTCTATTTTACTTATCTGTGAAAGATCTAGATATTTTTTAGGTGGTCTCTCCATTTTTGGACAACAGAAAAAAAAAGCTGCTGCATTGCTACCTACAGGTTACAAATATCATCTATATATGCATATCTTTATGTCTCTTATTTTACCTATGTGCTGCTGACTTCTCAAAATCTTTTATATGTAGGAACAGAAAAACTGGGTGCAAGTAGGATTTTGCCAAATTATTTTTTTGGAAGAAGTCTTTACTTGGCTTTCTAGAATATTCTCAGGAGTCTTCTCCAATGCTAAGTCTAACTTTCACATTTATAGGGTATTACATGTCTTGCATGGTTCTGATCTTTGTAGGCATAGACTGTTTGTTCCTTTAATGTTGATGGTTGGCCTTAAAATGAAGAAACTATCCACCACTTCAATATCTTCTGTGTCAATTCTAAGGCTGCTTATAATACCCATTGTTATTAATTTAGCCTTCTTTATATTAAATTATAGATCTATTTTTTTCACACTGCTTTTGGACTTTTACTAATAGGGTGTGCAAATCCTTTGCATTTTCAGCTATCCGGGGAATATCATCAGAATAGGACAGGTTATTGATGTTTTCTGCCCCCCAAACTTAAAACCATGTTTGTCATCTTCCAATGCAGCTTTCCAGATCTACAAGTCTTTTATCATCCGTGTCAGAAAGTGGAACTTTCTGGTGTTGCTATGCAATTTACAAACTTGTGGGGATTTGGAGGCAAACCAAATCCACCAATCACAGTGTAATACCAGATGCCCTGGACTGGCATCATAGACCACACCCCTTGGTATATAAGGGGCAGCCCAACAGGCAATTTACCTCAGGGAGGGAGGTCAAAGGCCTAAACAGAGGCCTAAAGGCAAGTCAGAGGCCTAAAGGGATGTCAGAGACCTAAACAGAGGTCAGAGGCCTAAACAGTTCTCTGAGGAGATTCTGAGGAGATCTAAAGATAAGGAGGAGATCGGAGATACTGAGAAGATCCAAGACTCTGAGGAGATATTGGGATCTGACAGACTGAGGTCTGTGTATGAGAAGAGATAGCAAAGGGATCTGAGAGAAGATCTATAACCTAAAGAGAAAGGGCCTTTCTGGAAGAGGTTAGCTATATCTAAGGAGAGGTTATGAGAGGAAGAACTGTGAATCTCTCATAGTAACTTCTAGTTCCTTGAAGGACTATTTAAGAGGAACGAAAGAAGAGAAGATTCTGTATATATTTAAGAATAATATATTTATTGATTGTTCTACTCTGTTATAAATAAATCTGTTTTTGATCTGACACAACTTGGCATTGCAATTTATTGAATGACTGTGAAATAGACATAAGTTTAAAGATCCAGGACAAATTCAATTAATATTTAACAATCAGCAACCCTTCAAAGAACTTAGCCTTTGCTTAGAATCAGAGCTATTGGAATAAGGATAGCCTGAAATTACCTACTTGTCTGGCACATTTTGAAGCTGCCAGCTGTTTTGCAGTATGGAAAATTTAGGATAAGCCTACATAAAGGTCTTGGTCAAAGGATTGCCAAGTTGTTCCAATGATGCTATAAATAATTGATTATCAGTAATGAATAAAGAAAGGAGGCTTTCTTTTTTTGTAATCTCATTATATATATATTTTTAAAAGAAAGAATTAGATCTTTAAGGATTGTAGAAGAAGTTGTGATGATGGAAACATAATGGAACCAAGACTGAAACATTTCCAAGTATTTGGGAGTTGGGATTGGTGGTTGACTCAAAAGTGGTACATTAAACCAGCAGAAGCATAAAACATGTATTTTCTGCTTTATTTTGTTTAAATAAATCAGATGACTAAAAACCATGGATTTGTTACCAACATTTGGTAACATCATCCTGTGAAGCTCCAGGGGGATGTAAAATGGGATTCGGGATGGAGGCTGCCGACAGTCTGTAAGCCATAAGTTGTTCACTTCTAGTCTAATAAAATAGCAAAAGGAGGACACAACATCAATTATTTTCTTCTAGCTGCATTATTTTCCCCAGAATGTTTCACCACAGAAACTAATTAGTTAAAAGTTATATTTAAGTTTTAGGATAAGTAAACAACTATGAAAGGATGCTTTGTATTTGAGAATGTGTAAAAAATGTGAGAAATGGTGCCTTCCAACTGCAGAGAGATTGCATATTTTTATGTCAAAATTTAATTCTGCAGCAGGATATGTTGTCCAACTCTATCATTTTATTTATTCAATATAAAACAGACAAGTGTTATAGAGAACAACTCAAACAGGCTGATTACAGTCGTATCTTACTCTCTTCATATGGTCAGATATATTTGCCATCCTTATTTATCTGGCAGGTGTGGGCACCTGCCTTCTTTCCCCTTTGTTGCCCATACCTGGGACAGGAAAGAAGCAAAATTAACTTTGGGAAATATGATGCTTCCCTAGTGTACCAACCTTGCTGCCTTAAATCTCGTTGTCTTTGTAGAATTTCATTATTACGTGCCCAGAACAGGTTTCATCTGCATTGCTATCCAGATATCTCTAATCTGTGCAACTTTTAAAAGACAATGATTTGTGGCTAAAATTTCTATCCTGCCAAACATCACCTAATATGTGAAAATAATCATCCAGTTGGCATGCAGGTACCATCTGGTTATTACATGCAATCAGTGGTGGGATTCAAATTTTTTTACTACCAGTTCTGTGGGCGTGGCTTGGTGGGCGTGATGTGGCTTGGTAGGTGTGGCTTGGTGGATGTGATTTGGCTTGGTAGGTGTGGCTTGGTGGGCATGGCAGGAGAAGGATACTATAAAATCTCCATTTCCTCCCCACTCCTGGGGGAAGGATACTGCAAAATCCCATTCCTTCCCCATCCCACTAACCTCCTTTCCAGCTCTGTTCTCCTATAAGAGCAACAAAAGAAGACCCAGCCGATCATCTGGGACTCGGGAGGCAGAGAATAGATGGGGGCGGGGCCAGTCAGAGGTAGTATTTGCCGGTTCTCTGAACTACTCAAAATTTCCGCTACCGGTTCTCTGAATTACTCAAAATTTCTACTACCAGTTCTCCAGAACTGGTCAGAACCTGCTGAATACCACCTCTGCATACAATGCCTTGTGCCTTAAAAAACCAAACAAAAACCAAACTGTAGTGCTGATTGGTTGAACTTAAAAAAAACTCCTTTTAATTTATTTTTAATCAATCAGACCCTATGTAGAAGGCAAAGAATTTGAGTTTTCAATCTTTATTGCTAACTGTGTGTTGGATATGTGCCGCCAAGGTGTAAACATAGGGCAAGCATTGGTGAAGAGCTGAAATTTGAGAATTGGGTTTTGTTGTTGGGATTAAAGCTATTTTAAGAACATTGCATGAGGACAGAAAGTGAGAATCAGTAGTGCAAGAGCCCGTCTTTAATGTGTATGTATTAGGATGGGGATTAATAAGTATGCTTCAGGGATTTGTACCCTCAGAGTGGTTGAATAACCCATTTAAAAAAGAAAAAATAAATTCTAGTCTCCCTTGGGGCGAAACCAGCACTGCAGAATATGAGCTGCATGCAGGGAATACATAGGATGGAGTAGTTCTTCAGTAGGTCTATTGCATCAGTTAAAGCTGAGCAGACTCCTGACCATCATCTCAAGCCTCCTGTCCAGGGGTGGGCTTCAAAAATTTTAACAACAGGTTCTCTGCCCGGTTGCTGGGTGGGCATAGCCATGGTGGGCGTGGCCTAGTCGGCCTCCTGCACCACAGTGTGTGTGGAGTCATTTTTGCCCTCTCCGGATTCTGGAGGGTTTCCTTGAACCTTTGGGAGGGCGAAAATGGCCTCCCCAGACTCCGGAAACTCTCTGGAAACCGGAAACGGGCCCATTTCCAGCTTTCCCGAACTTCTGGGTGGCCCATTTTCCACCCTCCCTGAGCCTCTACACACGCCCTGCACTTACCTGCATCCAAAACAGGCCGCGTGGGGACTCCTGGGAGGGGTGGGGTGGGCGGGGCCAGCAAAGAGTGGGATTTGGGGGTTCTCCGAACTGCACAGAATCTTAGCTAGGGTCTCTCCTGAACCCCTGCAAACCCCCAGCAGCCCAGCCCTCCTCCTGTCACACAGCACTGTGGATTGTATGATGGAAAGTCTTTTGCTGGAACAAGAGGGAAAACTCCACTTCCAAAACAGAGCATCTGAAAATGTCATCAGGCTGCCTTAGCTGTGGGTTTAGGATGAGACAGATGCCTTGGCTTGAAGACATGTTGTCTGGAAATGGTTATTGGGGTGTCTTCATGCTGGGGCAAGGAAGCCATGTTGATGAGGTCTCTGTTTGCATGGGGGAGAACATTTTGACCTTCACTTGGCAGGCATACTGTGCAAGAAACAGATTTCTGAGGTCTGATAAGGAATATTTGACAATAAAACTTTCTACTTGTAGTGTTTGCTTAGAAGGGCCGGCTTACTTAGGACACTGATTTAATTACATGGTGCATGTCAGCTTTTCGGTGTCTTGAGGGTCTGGAGATGTTGGAATAATAGATTGACAGCTAAAGAACAAGGTACAAGAAACGTGTAGTGAAAGTGAGCAACGGAAGATTCAGAAAAGCAAAGGTTGGATGACACCCTCCCCTACCAAAAAAAAAAAAAAACAACAACCCCACAACCCTGGTTGTTCACTTTTAAGAGGAGGGAAATCCCTGGCAGCCTTCCACACACATTTGCCTACAGAGAAACGTATCTATGAGCTAAAAGGCACCTGATTTGAGGGTCTGGAAGATTTAATGTCCAGCTATTATCATTTCTGCAGCCTGTTTAAAGTTTGATTAAAAGGACACAGATTTATGACTGGCATTAGAAAATGTGCAGTACAATTTATTTTTAGATTTTGGGATGAGGGCACCTGTGCATCAGTGCTCATCCAATTTTATTGATTTGATTTCCAATACCAGGTGATTCTTTTTCCTCATGTACATCACAGAACTGCTGCGTGACTCCTTTTTTTTTTCAACTTGCTTGCGGCAAGAATTTAACATTCCAGGTTTCTCCTACCTTGTGAACAGGTTTTTTTTCTCTCTGCAGTAGCTTTCCTGGATAAGGCATCTGCAGCATGCTGCATTTCCTTTGTGAATATAAAACAAACCCTACCAGGAGAATTTCTTTTCAGCCAGCGAACCTTAAGTTGAATCTGTTTGATGCTTGTAATTTGGGTATTTCAAGTTAATTTCCCCCCACTGTGAGAGGGTTATTTGTTCCCACATCAAAGCTGAGGAAGTCAGTAAGTGAGAGAAATTTCTCCTCCTTTTTCCTCTTTCTCTCCAACGTGCAGGAAATCTTTGGTGCCATGTCATAGGAATGCGTTGTTATTCTGAAGGCTGGGCCAGACAGAAAGGATAGCTTACGAGGAACATATTGAATTATAATAAATCTGTCTTGTCTGGAGGCGATGATGAGCTGGCACATTTTGTCAAGTGGCAGTCTCATAAAATGGCTGCGTGCTGCATACATATGACTGCATTAGCAGGAGGCAAGGGGAAAGATGGCACCAATAGGGAAACTGCTGAGAGCAGTTGAGCATTTGTATTCCAGAGCTCAGCAAGTGCTCAATTCACTGATCCAAACCAAACATGTTGAAGTCAAAGCCCCTGTTTCTATAACGCCTTTGATATACAGCCAGACAGTTTAACGGAATCCAAATAATATCTTATTTAGAAAGGGCCCATGAATTGTAGCAGAATGTATGCTGGCGTTTCACTTCAGGGTAAACATACAGTATTGTGATGTGTTGAGGATGAATCATGCTGATATTCTTGTGTTACAGTTTCATCACAGTTGGGATGTACATATTGATTCTTGGGATTTCTAACCTGCTCCCTTGCAATTGAGGTGCATGTGCATGTAAATGTGTGAATAGCGATACTAAAGAAAAAGTTAAATATGTGCCTGAAGAAGAATCTGCTTCAGCACTGAAGTATAAGGGTCGTTTATTGAAAAGATAAATTCATAAATTCAAGATAAAGCATTTGATGGGGCAGTTAAGCATCAAATTCAAAACTCCTGTTTCATAATCCACTTACAACTTCTTAGACTAGGAGCCTGCTATGCTCCCTGCCCTATTTAATATCATTTTCTGATATTTTTAATTTTTTAAAATAGGAAGCTTTTATAAGATTTTGGGCTTATGTTTGTTTCAAAGAATGCCTCTGATCCTGTATGTCAGGGGGAAAGTAGTGGGTTGCTATAGCCAGGAGGCTTGCCTGAGTCCAGAAGGCCCAAAAAACCAGCCGGAGGGGGTGCTGCCAAAAAAAGGCCATGCCTACCCAGTCACATGGCCACGCCCACCAAGCCACGCCCACAGAACCGGTAGTAAAAAAATTTGAATCCCACCATTGCTACAGACCATCAGTCCAGAAAATAAACAAAAATAATCTGGTTTAAATGAAAATATCTAGGCCCCTTAGAGCAAGGGTCCACTGTCGGGCCTTGAATTGTTCAGAACCAGGCCACGGAAGTGGCAGGCGAGCACATTCGCATGCCCATTTGTGTGAACAATGGGGAGTGTGTGCATACATGCTCCACTTATGTGAGCATCAGGTGTGCATGCTGCTGCTTGCACAAGTGGAGCTGCACATGCGTGTTTGCCCACTGCTTGTGAGGAATCATCCTGTCTCCCACCCTACCAGTCCACAAAGCCGGAAAGGTTAAGGAACTTTGCATTAGAGAAATAGCAGAGAAAAGCCACACCAAATCTGGAATAAATTGCAGTAGTGATTCCAAAATGATGACACATGGACTATATTGTCATCACCCAAAGTTTGAAATTCAAAACTTGAGTCACAGTGTTTGATGCAAGTACCATCCATGGTCACCTAAGCCCACTGATTTATAGTTCATAAATAGTTGTCTGATAGATGGTCACATGCCACCACTTTACCAGAGTTCCGATGGGATGTCCAGAACATTCCAAATGTGCTACCTGCTTCAAAGTATTAGCTGATCATCAATAAGAACCTTTCCTCACCCTGTAGGACTTTAATTTCCTCTTCAATCTCTGACTTTTCTTTCAAAAACCCATTGTAATAACCTGGTAATTCCTCTTCAAAGTAATCTGTCTTGTTAACGGAAACCTTTTAAAGCCCAGTTGGGAAGTGTATGTCAGTGTGTGTAAGGGAATAAAATGTGTGCAAGAAGGGTGTGAGTAAATGAAATGAGCCTCTATATGGATGAAAGTATTTCAAAAGTCATCGGCCTCAGTGGGGATCTCATTGTGGTCACATCTCATCTGGAACATGACTAAATGAAAAGAGAAGTGTTTGCATGGTATCATAGTTCTTCCCCACCCATCTATAGAAAAAAATAGTTTGCAGGATGCTGGGCCGTATCTAACAAAATGAAATTTAATATAGAGAAAAGTAAAGTCCTACATTTAGGCAAGAAAAATCAAAAGTACACACATAGACTGGGTGAAACCAGGCTTAATAGCAGTAACTGTGAGAAAGATCTTAAAGTTTTAGTGGACAACCAGCTAAAAATGAGTCAGCAGTGTGCAGCGGCAGCCAAAAAAGCCAATGCAATCCTAAATTGCATTAACAGAGGGATACAATCAAGATCAAGTGAGGTACTAAAACCACTCTTATAAAGCCTTAGTAAGACCACACCTAGAGTACTACATCCAGTTTTGGTCATCACACTATAAAAAGATGTTGAGACTCTAGAAAAAGTGCAGAGAAGAACAACCAGGATGATTAAGGGACTGGAGACTAAAACATATGAAGAACGGTTGAACTGCTCATAGTTAGTCTACTGAAGAGAAGGACCAGGGGAGACATGATAGCAGTGTTCCAATATTTGAGGGGCTGCCACAGAGAGGAAGGGGTCAAGCTATTTTCTAAAAGGCCTGAAGGGCAATAATAGATGGAAACTGAACAAGGAGAGATTCAACCTCAAAATAAGGAGACATTTTCTGACAGTGAGAGCAATCAACCAATGGAACAGCTTGTCTTTGGAAGTTGTGGGAGTTTCATTACTGGAGACTTTCAAGAAGAGATTGGACTGCCATTTGTCAGAAATGGTGCAGGGTCTCCTGCTTTGGCAGGGGGTTGGACTAGATGACCTACAAGGTCCCTTCCAACTCTGTTAATCTGTAATCTGTAATCCAGTTTAAGGCTGGTAATGTTAATCCTAATGGTAATCTAATTCTCAGACACACTATTTTTAAACACAGCCTGACTCACTTTATAAGAACATTGTGAATTTTCCAAACTACTTTACCAAAATTTAATGCATCTTTTCCCCTGAAACATCTCCCCCTCCTCCTCAGAAGGTACTTAAGGTATCAGCTGGGTGACAGGCTGTTTTAGTACAGATAATCCTCAATTTACAACCATTCAAAAAGTGATTTATGGCAGTTTTTCACACGTACGATTGTTGCAGCATCCCTATGGATCATGTGATTAAAAGTTGGACACTAAGCAATGGGCTCATATTTATGACGTTTGCAGAGTCCCAGAGTTAGGTGATCACCTTTTGCAACCTTCTAACAAGCAAAGTCAATGGGAAAACCAGGTTTACTTAACAACGGTGTTACTAACTGAACAGCTGCAGTGATTCACTTAACAACTGTAGCAAGAAAGGTTGCAAAATAGGGCAAAGCTCACAATAACTGTCTTGTTTAGCAATGGAAATTTTGGGCTCAAATGTGGTTGTAAGTCACCTGTACCTGTACAGACTATCTGTACTGTAGTGGCCCCCACATTATGGAATACCATCCACTAAGAAATGCCTGCAGTTTCACATTCCCCTGTAATTCTCAAGTCTGTAAAGCCTTCCTGTTCTACATGTTTCTGACTGATAATAGCCAAACATATTGTTTAGGAATTATTATTGTTGCTGTTGTTATATTTTGTTGATTTTCATTTTTTTAAAAATTGTACACAACCCAGAATCTCAATGGACTGGAGATTTCTCTCTCTCTTTTCTCCCTGACTTTCCTTATTAAATAAATAAACTCCTGGTTCTTTGTTAAAATTAGAAGAGAGAAAGAGAACTGAGCTATAAATACCAGTGGTGGGATTCAAATGTTTTTACCACCGGTTTGATGGGAGTGGCTTGGTGGGCATGCTTTGCGCATATGCACACACTTTGCGTGCACATGCATGCCAAATGTGCACTTTGTGCAGGCGCAGAGATGTTCTAACTCACCTCCTGCAAGCCTGCATGATCCAGGTCGCTTCAGCAGCTGCTGTGTGGCACTCTTCTGTGCCGCACAAAGCAGCTGTGCTTCAAATTCAGAGGATAAAGGTGAGTATGGGAGCCCGAGCGGGCAGGTAGTCCCAACAGCAGAGCGGCGGAGAGAACCGGTTCAGTCTCTGCTGTTCATCGCTGCTATCGGCTCTGCAGAACCAGGCCAAACCAGTAGAATACCACCACTGATAAATACTTACATATGACTGCAGCTTGGTACTTGGCTATGTACATTAAACACGCACAAGGAGAGAGAGACATTCTGGTAAGGTTTACTTAACAGCTGAATAGTTTTAGTCGATAGTTTTAATTTGCTAGGAATGAAAATTCAGATATCCTTCACATTTATGATACAGACAAAATAACATTGTTCTACTGATGTAAGCAGTCTAGCATAATATAAAAGAAAGCCCTTGAGATGATTTGTGTAGACTTTTTGTAACGTCAGCATTACAAAAATAGCCACTTCTTTTTACAGTTCATGGTAGCTTTTCTAAGGCTAGTTTCTCTGAAGTGTTTTGTAACATCAAGAAGTACAAGTTGCTTCAGGACAGTGCCAGCAATTCTGTGGTTTTAAGGTATGTTCCAAAGCTGTATGATACAGATGTTTTGAAATGAAACAAATTTAAATCTGCTAGTGCTGGAATGCATTATGGTGCAGGTGGAATACTGCTTTGAATATTGATGAACATGATATAATGAATCAAGATGGATTCATGGGTCAGAATTAAATAATCCATTGTCCATCACTGGGATGGGCATGACATACTTTTGACCCCCAAACTATTATGAATCAGTCACCTAAGGGTTCCCAGTGGGATGATATATAGAGAAGAATCAGATTAATAATAACTGTAGTCTTACACCAAATTGCCAAAGCCCTTTTCAGGTTTGTGATGCTAAAACATCTATTGCCAATTTTTCAAGTTCT
Organism: Naja naja; assembly: GCA_009733165.1. NCBI lineage: Eukaryota > Metazoa > Chordata > Lepidosauria > Squamata > Elapidae > Naja > Naja naja. The sequence continues at coordinate 20,312,115 of CM019159.1, read as the reverse complement.
CATTCTCAAATAGTTCATTTCTGTTTCATCCCAGCAATGTGAATAGAAAATCATAAGAGTGCAGATAAACACACATGTTCTTGTGTGACTCGAATTCACATAGTCCTCAAGCACTCCTCAGACCTGACTGAGCTAGTGAGGAAAAAAAACCAATCAAATACACATATCTGTTTCCAAATTATTAGTCAAAACACTTTTCCTTACACATGTCTGGAGCTTAATGGTATGCAAGGACTCTTCTAATAGGATTTCTCTGAGGAATTCTCCACTCAATCCGCTACTCATTAATGAGTAGCGCTTAAACTAGAAATAAGGCTGGTATTCATCTATATACTACTAAAACTCTCATGTCCAATTGTTTGTAACCTTCAATTGGGTGAAATTGGAAGGCAGCAATTATTGAAGCAAGGCAACCTGAACAGAATAATTTACAGAATGCCTATGAATCCCATGGGAATGAAATTTGGAAAAGCTGCTGCTGCTGCTTCATTGCCATTGCATTACTGCTCTTCAGCGCCTCTTTGTATAATGTTTCTGACCTGCTGCATGAGTTCAAAAGGGCCAAAACTGTTTTGCTGCTGATTTCATTTGTACTGAGCATCTGATGCACCTTGTTGTCCAACAATATCTCATTAACATTGGCCAACAATAGTCAGCCAGCCTTGATGGATTCTAGTTGCTCTGATACATTTTTCCATTGTGACAATGTCCTAGTAAAATCTTTCACCATGTTTGTCACTGACTGCACCTAGATTTTTGGCAAAGAAATTGATGTGTGAATGCAGAAAATGAATCTTCAGTGTATCAGAAGGGAAATCCATCTGGTTCAGGTCCAAGCCAGGAATAAAATAAAATGGAGGATGATTGGAAAGAAAGTTTAATGATGAATAAAACCAACAGCAGTCCTGGGTCAGCTATAAAGATCCATCCACTCATTCAATGAATGAGTAGATGGATCTTTATGGGTTTCTGTGACTTTGAAGTTTGAACTGTTCTGGGGTGGTGCAATGAAGGGGCTTGTGTTCTGGAAGAGTGTTGGAAAATTCCTATTGTGGCTAATGGCTTTTGTCCTGTGTTGGATCTTGGGTAAAGGGCTGCTTTCTAATCTTAGCATTCTGCCTTTGTTAGTTGTCAAACTTTGCTGCAAGGAGTTTTGAAATATCCTGTTTTGAATGGGCTTCTGCTGGCAATATTTGATTTGCTTATGAATAGAGCTATCTAGATAGTTGTCATCCTCTTTCAATAAGCTTTTTATCTCTTAAGTGCTGGCATCTGCTGTGGGCTATTAAGAAAGACTGGGGGCTGCTTTCTGTCATTAAGGGCATGTTTCTCCATTTTTTATTTAGGGGAAATATAATATTCTACCTTTTTTAATATTTCCCAAAATATTTCATTCTTCAGTGGGGGTTCCCACAAGTGACATATTACACTTCATGATCTTGTATGCTGTAAAAAGTTCTTCAACCAGCTGGATGGATTATGATGCTCTGTAATTGCCAAGAAAATCCTCAATGACATCCTTGAATCCTTTTGGTGATTTTCTCTGGCACCACTAACAGATTTTTGAAGCACTTGTCATTGATTGTGTATCTGATCTGTGGATGAACAAAATGCCTTCCTTAATCTGGGCATCAGTTATTCTTGGAAACATCTGTCTCAAATAACAGAAACCTTTATCTTTCTTTTTATTTATTTATTTATTTGATTAGTCAATTGCTTACAAGATAATAGGTATTAGTATAAACATAGTTATAAATACATGGATACATATAAGAAAATAAAAGAAACAATAGGACAGGGACGGTAGGCACTTTGGTGCACTTATGCATGCCCCCTACAGACCTCTTAGGAAAGGGGTGAGGTCAATAGTAGAAAGTCTAAGGTTAAAGTTTTTGGGGTTTGGGAAAGAAACCACAGAGTCAGGTAGAGTATTCCAGACATTGACCACTCTGTTGCTGAAGTCGTATTTCCTGCAATCAAGTTTGGTGCGGTTAACCTTGAGTTTGTATCTATTGTGTGCTCTTGTATTGTTATGGTTGAAGCTGAACTATTCATTGACAGGTAGGACATTGCAATAGATAATTTTATGTACTATACTTAGATCGGACCGAAGGCGGCATAGTTCTAGGTTTTCTAGGTCTAGAACCTCAAGTCTGGTGGCATAAGGTATTCTGCAATGAGTAGAGGAGTAGAGAACTCTTCTTGTGAAATATTTCTGGACTTTCTCTACTGTGTTCATTACTTTCACAAAATTTTTATCAGTCCAAGTTTTAGGTGAAACAGAGGCAAAAATATCTTTGTCAGGTCAATAAGTGGTTCATATGCAATGTTTTTCTGTCCTGGAACCAAATTCTGTTGAAATGACCATTTCTTTTTAATGTAATGTGACTCTCTTGCATGGCTGTCCCATTCACATGTACTGTTTTTCACAAAATCATTTTTTTTCTTATGATTTGACCTTTCAGCACTTCCAATCCATTACTGTTTGTGATTTTACCCCACTCTAACTGTAGGACACTTGTGTTGACTAAATTCCATTGCTATATTTGTGCTAAAGATTCTTATAGTATTTGTCAGTGACAAGATATCAATTTCTGATTTTCTGTAAAGCTTCAAATCATTCATATAAATGTGATTTTATTTGCATTTTGTGCTTGATATCCAAGGTTTGTTTTCTTCAAAATCATTGAAAGTAAGGTTGTGGCAATGATGAATAATAAGAATGATAATGAGTCACCTGGCAAGACGCTCATATTTTCATTTCCAACCATCAATTATGTCTTCCATTGCTTCATTATTTTTTGCTATAAACATTGTCATATTTTTATTCACATCAGTTGTTTCCAAACATTTGATGATCCAAATACTTGGTAACGAATCAAATGACTTTTCATAATCAATCCAGACTATATGTAAATTGGTTTTCCACCTTCTGTACTTCTCCAGAACCATTTTATCAATCAGAAGTTGATTTTTTTATATCCTTTCTTTTCTTCTGGAAGGATAACAATACCAATAGCACTTAGTCTTATATAATGCTTCACAGGGCTTTACAACCCTCTCTAAGTGGTTTACAGAGTCAGCCTATTGCCCCCCCCCAACCTGGGTCCTCATTTTATCAGCCATGGAAGGATAGAAGGCTGAGTCAACCTTGAGCCTGGTGAGATTCGAACTGCCAAATTTCAGGTAGCCAGCAGCCAGCAGAAGTAGCCTGCAGGATATTATTTTCTTCTAAATAATCTTCAATATTGTTGGCTTTTATGCTTGTGAGTAATTTAAACATTATACACAAGCATGTTATTGGCCTATAGTTTCCTGGTGTTGTCTCTTCTGCTGGGTCTTTTTGAATCAGATACATTTTCCAGTTGTTAACCAGCTGCTGATGTCTCCTTTATGCAACACTTCATTAAGCTGTTTTGCTATAATTGGATGTAAGCTAGTCAAATATTTGAGCCAACAGCCATGCAATTAATCATTTCCAGGAAATGTGCAGTGTTCAATCTTTTTCATTTGATTTTTAATCATTTTTACTATTACTGTTAGGTCTTTTCTTTCTTTTTTACTAAATTCGTCCTAACATCCTTTATCCATCTAGCATTTTTATTATAGTCTTTTTGAATTTCCCATTGATGTTTCTAAAACTGGATTGTTTTCTTTTTGTTTGGTTTTCCATTTTCATAATTTCTATTGCCATTTATTTATATTTTTATTTATGTTTTTTTTAAATACTTGCATCTAGTCTTAATTTATTTGTCTTGACCTCAAGTTTGATTTTCCACTTTTGGATGGAATACGGTTTTGCTTTCGGTTTTTTTTATTTCAATACCAGTTCTTCTGTAATCATCATTGCTGCATGGTAGGTAAACTGATTGGGCTGTTTGATGGATGTTATTTTAATCATCATCATCATCACCATTATTTATTTATTTATTTATATTTGAACTTGTATGCCGCCCCATCTCCGAAGACTCGGGGCGGCTCACAGCTAAAAACACAGAACAATAAATATTTAAAAAGACATTAAACTAACAAGCCCAAATATGAAACATAACAATACAATAAAATATGTTAAAAACCCATCCCTCCTCCCAAAGGAGGGTCACAGCCCGGTTTGGTCAAACAACCAAGTTTTTAATTCACGGCGGAAGGTACGGAGATCAGGGGCCAGACGGAGCTCCAGAGGCAGTTGATTCCAGAGGTCGGGGGCAGAGAAGGCTCGTCGTCGGGGAAGTACCAACCAGCATTGGACCGCCGATGGAACCCGAGGAGTCTTGCCTATGAGCCCGCACAGGGCGGCCAGAGCTAGCTATTGGAAGAAGACGCTCCCTCAGATATTGGGGACCCATGCCGTGTAGGACTTTGAATGTTAAAACTAAAACCTTGAATCTCACCCGAGCGCAATCGGCAACCAATGCAGGCCACGAGGAGGGGGTAACATGGGAGAACCGGTAACTCCCATCACCACCGCGGCCGCATTCTGCACCAACTGCAATCTCCGGATGGTATGCAAGGGCAGTCCTAGATAGAGAGCGTTGCAGTAGTCGAGTCTCGAGGTGACAAGGGCATGAGTAACCGCGAGGCGTCTCGATCCAGAAAAGGGCGAAGTTGTCGAACAAGACGGAGCTGGGCAAATATTGATAATGATTCAATATGCTATGCTGCAATGAATAATGATTCAATATGCCACTTATTGTATTTTTATTATCCCTGTTAGAAGTCTTTAGCTAATGCTAATATGTAATATTTGTTTTTTTTAATTCTAGGTGAGCACACTGTACTATATTCCATGTTTTTGGTTTTTAAATTATCCTTGGTCTTGCTTTACAAATAATCCACAGTGGATGCCTCTGCAATTTTGCATGCTATAATTAGTGACTGAATGCTCTTTTAGGATTAAGAAACTTGAGAATAAATAGTTTGAATGTAACTGTGATGCTGACTTCAAACTAAACAAAATAAACTGCTTTTGAACAGAATAGTATCTTCCTGCAGGATTTTTGGAGTTGTCTGGAAAAATCTACTAACTGATTCATCATTACAGTTTAATTTGATATAGATAAAATTAGAAATGGGTAATATTATCTTGAACATTTACTCAATGATTTACATTGGTCTATACAGGGTTTAATAGACTACTCAGATATGTATGGTATCACCAGGCCATCAATCATTTTGAAGTACTTTTCTATGTGTATCACACTACAAAATTAAGGGATCACAAGACAGTGTTAGTGAGAGTTGCATTCAGCTTGGTGAATCACACTTTACGTCTGGCATCTGCTGATGGTTTTGTGCTGCTGAAAGTCACATGCTAACTTACATAATAATGCAACAGCTTTGTTGGATCATATAAAACATCTTGCTCATATCCTTCCATTTGTTGATGTTAGTTGAGACAGGACAGTACTGCATATTAAGACTGTGCAGATCTTCATAGGGATTTTGGCAATGCTTTGAACAAAATACCTCCCCAAAATAGTTCTTCCTTTTAAAAGAAAATTATTATTATTTATTATTTTATTAGACTTGTATGCCGCCCTCTCTCCCTAAGGACTCAGGGCGGCTAACAATAAAACCCAATACAAATTTACAATAAAAAATGATTAAACAGTTACAAGCCTAATGAGAGTAAAATAATAAATTAAAATTAATTAAAAAAATTACTCTAAAACAAGCCCTCCCCACCACCCGGTCAATCCAGACCGGCCTGTTGAAAGAGCCAGGTCTTCAGGTCATGGCGGAAGGAGCGGAGATCAGGGGCCAAACGAAGGCCCAAGGGGAGCTGGTTCCACAGGGTGGGTGCTCCCACAGAGAAGGCCCTACCCTTGGGCACCGCCAATCGACAATGTCTAACTGATGGTACCCCAAGGAGGCCCTGCCTGTGGGAGCGTACTGGGCGATCGGAGCGTGATGCCAGCAGGAGACGCTCCTGCAAGTACCCCAGACCCAAGCCATGTATGTTGTTACCAATACCTTGAATAAAGCTGTCATTTTGCTTTGGGTCACTTTTGGGACCACCTTCTGCATATCCAAATGCTGGAGGAGGCTGTATAAATCTAGACAACTTGTACAACTGTTGCACATGTTGGAGATATTTTCAGGAGGAATGCAGGGTACCTCAAGAAGGAGAGTTACTACTGTAAGGTACTACTGTACCTTACTGCACCTCACTGAGGTGAAACACAGCTATTTAACATAGGTTTACCTTAAGGTTGAAAAGGATTGTTTCTTTTAAAGTTTTTCACATCTTTCATCAGTTGACACATTACAAAACTGACATAACCTAGAAATAAGGAGGAACTTTCTGACAGTGACAGAAATCAACCAATGGAATAGCTTGCCTTCGGAAGTTGTGTGAGCTTCATCACTTGAAACTTTCAAGAACAGTTTGGACTGCCATTTGTCAGAAATGGTGTACCGTTTCCTGCTTGAGCAGGGGGTTGGGCTAGATGACCCATAAGGTACTTCCAATTCTGTTTAATCTAATCTAATCTAATCTAATCTAATCTAATCATGGGATCGGGAAAAACAATTGATTTGATATAGCAGTCAGATGGAAACAAGTTTGAGTTAAAGTCTGGATTTTATATTTTATGTTTTCAAATTGTTCAATGGACAATTTCTTGTTTTAGTATTTCTAGTCTACATTCCATAGTTAAAACAATCTGAAATAGGGAATACCCCATTGCTTTTTCCATCCTTCATAGGCATTGGAAATAGTAATGTTCTTACTAATTAACTCTTTGGTTCAATATGGTTAGGAAAACAGTTTATTTATGCAAGCAGATTGGTCTATAGAAATATCTGGGAGAGTTGCCAAATTCTGCTGATTATAAGTGTCATGAGGTTCTGGTTTAATACTCATAATGTCTGTTGGCTGATTTACTACTCTTTGACTGACATGTAATTCATTTAATTAATTTATTGTTTTTCCTTTTTATTCTTTCTATGTTAGTCTGCCATTCTGTTTTTATTTGAGTGCATTATATATGGCATTTTGGTCTTTGATTGCAATCCAACAATCTATCATTCATCAAATCATCTGTTAACATCTTTGGGGCAATCCTGATTAAAGCTGAATTTAGTGAAAACTAATTTGAATTTTGCAGTCTTTCTTCTTTGATATCATGCTCAAGTCATGAAATTTGCATGCCCATAGCCTCACAATGTATATCCTCAGCTTTTTCCTCTACTATTTGTTATCCAACTTGTGAATGAACTGTTTTCTAATGGATTTATAATTATAATTTATACTTTCATATAGGATTGGATTAGGGCAGCTATCTTCAAGTTGGCCATAGGGGCAGAAATTTAGAGAGCTGTAGTCTCAACACATCTGGAAGGCACCACATCAGGAAAGATTGGATTGGGACACTAATTTTAAATTATATTTTAAGGAAACCTGTAGTCTTCCTCTGAAGTTTGCTGGTACTGCTCTGGTGTGAAAAGATCCTTTCTTCTACTTGAAAATAAGAATAAGTGTCATTATTATTTGTTTGTTGTTTGTTTTCTGTAGGTTGTTCAAGGGACTGTTAAGTGTGTTCATGAATGTATAAATGGCCACCACAAAAATGTGAGCTATAGATATCATGACATGTAGTATCTAAACATATGAGAGAAGATCTTATATTCTCATATTATATCCCTCTGGAAGCTGCAATTCTTTCACAGCACTTGAAATCATCTGTCTGTGATAACTTACTCCACAGAAAGGTAGGGCTGGTTCTACTTATAAAACTTAATTAATTTGAGGCCAAGGTAATGCTTAAAGAGTTACCCAATTGATCTTTATTGACAAACTGATGTGGACAATGTTTTCTCAAAATAGAAATGGTATTGAAAAAGCAACAGAACTTCTGTGAGTAGGAAAGGGGACTCAAGAGCTAAGTAACCTGTATTATTCTGAGAATGAATCCTAAGAAAACTTTCTTTGTTGAAGGATAAAATTTGCTTCTTGCTTAAGTTTGTCAGAGAGACTAACTGAGCGAGGAGGAAGAATCAAATGGGGAATTAGTCTGGAATCCTTATGTAGGCACAAGATGGCAAGGTCCAACACTTGAATGCCAATGAACCTTATCTAGTCTGATCCAGGTGCAAACTGTCAGTCTGGGAAGATTCCTATGAAATAGGCATGAACAATAAAGTGGCTAATTGGCAATAGCAATAGCACTTAGACTTATATACCACTTTACAATGCTTTACAGCCTCTCTAAGTGATTTACACAGAGTCGGCATATTGCCCCCAATATTGGTGGTGCAGGCTATTAAACACCTAGCATTTAGTTCCAGCTGCCTGCAATTACTGCAGTCTCGAATCCCACCAGGCTCAAGGTTGACTCAGCCTTCCATCCTCCCGGGGTAGGTAAATTGAGGACCCAAGATTGTTGGGGGCAATAAGCTGAGTTTGTAAAAATGCTGCTTAGTAATAAGCAGGCATATACAATGGAATGAAGGCTATTGCTAAGCACATTGGGTTGTGCTCCAAACATTGTAAGCCGCCCTGAGTCTCCGGAGAAAGGCGGCATATAAATATGAATTTTTAAAAATTACCTCATTTTACTCACCTCAGAAGGATGGGAGGCTGAGTCAACCTGGTGAGATTTAAACTGCCAAATTGCAGGCAGCCAGCACTCAGCAGAAGTAGCCTGCAGTACTGCCCTCTAACCACTGTGTCACTGCAGCTAAGTGAACTCTTCATGTGAGGATCTGACAGATTTGAGGGTAAGGCCCAGAAACTCCCATTCTTTGCAGTATACTGTTTCCTTCCAGAGGTAGATTGCAAAGAGAAATAAAAATGTGGATTAGCATTTCCAAACATCAACATATAACAGTTAACAAAATTCTTTCTTCCTATTCAGTAAAGATAGAAGCATTTTGCCAGGTTTTGTCCATAGAACATTTTTGCCATCTGTAGTCTGGTTTCCTGGAAATAAATCTGCTTCTTCTGTACTGCTGTAGAACAGACATGCTGGAACATTAGTTCTGTGGTTTTGCTCCCCAATGAAATTAACTGGTTTTATGAAGCAATGGATTTTTAAAGTTTTTTTAGAAAATACATGCTGCCTCTTATATAACAGGAACTGTTCCTGTAAGAGCTACATCAATAATGAAGGCAGAGTCATTGATGTAATTGGCCATGTACAGCTCCAGAAAGAGAGGTTGTAGGAGGCTTTCATTTAAATGACTAAACAGGAACTGTAATCTATGAAACTAAATTTATGAATTGCAGTAGTTATGTTCTGATGAGTAATGCTGCTGCTTATCAATAGGGACTTAAGTGATAGATGGAGGAGGTTTTCCTTACAGATCATTCAAAGGGAAATGAAAAAAAAACAAGGATTCAGGTCTGAAAAACTTCTTATTCTATTCCTCTGAGAGAGTCTTTAATGACTCTCAATGACTTTCCTTATAACTGCTGGAGTTGAAAGAGATGAAAGGAACTTTCCTCTCTTTTTTTCTGAAAACCTAAATCCTGTATTACTAATAAAAAAGATTCCGGGAAAATAGTCTGCAATAGATGAAGTGAGTAAGCTGAACCTTACCTTCTCATATTACCAAAGAATTTGTAAGCTGGTCTTCTTTCTGTGCTTTGGGACTCACTGTATTTTTTGAAACATTACTAGAAAGAAAGGATGGTTTGAGTACTCAAGTATGGTCCATGCAATTTTTCGAGTGAAATATTTGCTCCATAGAGTTCCTCAGCAACAGTGCTTAAGTTTGACTTCTTTCTGGTCCTGTCAAATTTTCTTCATCTGCCACAGTGGCATACAATATGCTCTATCCAGAATATTATATGACTATGATTTAAACAGAACAGAACAGAATTTTATTACAGTCATAGACCAGAGATCTGACTTAAACAGAATGTGGTTAGAGTATTGAACTGGTGCAGCCTTTATAAGATGCATTCTGTGTGGTGGGTGAATGTGCATTGTATTTATAGTGAAAATTTAGCCATTTATTGATCTCACCATAAGTTGTATCTCAATACATTCTTTCTAAGGAACATAAAATGTTGACAAAGCAAATGACGTGCTCAGAACAATAACCAACTAGAGGCAATTCTATTATCTATGAAGGATTATGCATGCCAGTCACCATCTGCATTATATTTACAAAAATAACAATGTTTTTTTCTTTTATTGCCTTGTTAACAATTTAAGACACATTAGCGTTATTCATGCATTTTTCTCTAAAAATGAAGAACAATCTACCTTTGTATTCCATTTAAAATCCTCTGTGCCTTTTTTAAAGCAAAATTAAGAGCATTTATAATCAAAATATATTTATTTATTATTTATTTTATTGTTTGGACTTATATGCCACCCTATCACCCAAAGGACTCAGTGCGGCTCACATCATAAAAACACAACAATACAAAATTTAAAAATCATTAAAATTATCATTAAACCACAAGCCAAACAATTATCTAAAACCCATAAAAAACTAGACATAAGAACGTATTTAAAAAAAAACCCACTCCCCTCAGTCCAGGCCGGCTTGTTGGAAAAGCCATGTCTTCAGGTTGCGATGGAAGAAACTGAGGTCAGGGGCCAACTGCAGCCCCAAGGGCAACTGGTTCCACAGGGTGGGTGCTACCACAGAGAAGGCCCTACCCCTGGGGGTCGCCAGCCAACACTGTCTAGCTGACGGCACCCCAAGGAGGCCCTGCCTGTTGGAGCGCACAGGGCAATGGGCAGCTGATGCTGGCAAGAGACACTCCCACATGTACCCCAGCCCCAAGCCATATAGGGCTTTATAGGTGATTACCAGCACCTTGAATCTCAATATAGCATGAATTAATTAGTTTTTTAAAACAACAAAGAACCAGTGATACTCTCAGCTGTTAAGGGCAGTTAAGAGGTAGCCAGACATTCATGTAATGTCAGTGAAGGCTTTATTGACTTTCGTGCCAAAATCACTGGTAACAACAAGTGAAATACATCAAAGTCAGCTCTGGCTTGCTTTGCAATCCAGAGCTGTATTTATACATTAGTTAACAACATAATAGCCAATTAATTATAGCTACCTTCCAGACACTGCTGCTGCCTAACATCCGGAACATTTCCAATCAATTAGCTTGCATGGCCGATATTCTGATTATTTTCGAGCCCCTACCAGTTATCCCAACATCCATTTTACATAATCACCCTCTGTGCCACCACCTGGTGTTATCACCACCCGTGTGTTCGTGAATTTGCAATTGTTAGTCATGGATCTTCATTACACAGAATTCCCTCCACGCGTAGACGTCATCTGGTCATGTGGAACGAGGTCATCAGAAGTTCCTGGTTTTCAGAGCACCAGCATTTCTACACAGTCATTTCCGGCGGCGTAAGGGATTACCGATTTATCGGGTGTTATATGTCTCAGCTCCATGTCGGCATCATTGGAGTCGTGACAGGTGGCCCCCTCTACCAGGATTCTGCCTATAAAATAAGAATACATTAGTAACATGAACATTGATGCAAAGTGTTTGTATAATGGGAGCTGGCTTCTCAGGATGTATGTTGTGAAATTTTTTCACCAGTCTATTTTCACACATATTTGATACAGCAACCCAAGATGCCTCCAATTCAGGATATCCCTTCCAGTGTACTAGGTGTTGAAGGGTCTGTTGTCATATTCTAGAGGCCAGTATTTTATCTATCTCTATCTGATCCGATTCTCTATGTATCAGGTTTATGGGTACCACATTGTCCCTAGTTTCACTCAATTTTAGCAAACTTGTATGACACACAGGATGAATTCACCCTAACCATGACGGCAATTTGAGTTTAACTGTCACAGGGTTGATGATTTTTATTATGGAAAAAGGACCTAAATATTTCGGACCCAGTTTCTGACTATTTAACTTTAATTTAATATATTTGGTCGAGAGATACACTTTGTCTCCCACTTGGAAGGGTTTAGGATCCTGTCTCTTCTTGTCCACGTGGACTTTACATTCGATTGAGGTTTTTTCTAATGCTTCGTGTACATTACGTCAACATTTCTGTATTTTTTCTGACCAGTCTTTAACACCAACTGGATGCTCATTTTTACAAGTAAATTCCGGAATGGGCCCAAATTCAATACCATGCACTACATAGAAGGGACTGTATCCAGTACTGCTGTGAGTTGCATTATTGTAAGCAATTTCAGCGAATGGTGATAAATCCACCCATTCCCTCTGTTGGTAGGATATATACGATCTTAAATACCATTTGACCATAGCATTTGCTCTTTCTGCAGCTCCGTTTGTGCTCGGGTGATATGCCGAGCTCAGTCCCTGTGTAGAACCCAGCAGCACAATGAAGGCCTTCCAGAAACGTGCTGTGAATTGCACCCCCCTATCAGATACTATTCTTCTAGCGGATCCATGTAATCAGTACACATGTTTGACAAACATCTCCGCCAACATCTCTGCTGCAATAATCACCAACGAAAAGAAACTTCCTGGAGGAGAATAAAGTGGAAAGCTGACTTTCCTCTCTCAGCTGTTCTTCCGATGTTAAAGGCAGTTAAGAGGTAGCCAGGCACTCATGTAATGTCAGTGAAGGCTTTATTGACTTTCGTGCCAAAATCACAGGTAAGAACGAGTGAAATACATCAAAGTCAGCTCTGGCTTGCTTTGCAATCCAGAGCTGTATTTATACATTAGTTAACAACATAATAGTCAATTAATTATAGCTACCTTCCAGACACTGCTGCTGCCTAACATCCGGAACATTTCCAATCAATTAGCTTGCATGGCCGATATTCTGATTATTTTCGAGCCCCTACCAGTTATCCCAACACCCATTTTACATAATCACCCTCTGTGCCACCACCTGGTGTTATCACCACCCATGTGTTCATGAATTCATGATCATTAGTCGTGGATCTTCATTACACAGAATCCCCCCCCATGCGTAGACGTCATCTGGTCACGTGGAACAAGGTCATCAGAAGTTCCTGGTTTTCAGAGCGCCAGCATTTCTACACAGTCACTTCCAGTGAGGTAAGGGATTCTCGATTTATCGGGCATTATGTGTCTCAGCTCCATGTCAGCATCGTTGGAGTCGTGACAGGTACGCTTGCAATAAACATATCATTAGTCCTAAATCATCATTGTTTAGTCTAATAAAAAAGTGCTTTATAAAACAGTACTGGACCTGTGAAGGCTGCCTGTAACTTGGAAGGCTTCAATGACCAATGCAGCATATGATATATGTGATGTATCATGCATCATATATTTGATGGTTCTACAGAATGAGAATTCTAAAACAAGAAGGTCCAAGTTGCCAGATGTTCTTATGAAGATTCGCCCTGAGAAAATGAGAATGAGACTAAGAATTCATTCAGGTTGGATGGTGTCAGAACAGCTTGCCAAATGTTTAGTCTGGACTGTAGGCTGCTTTGAGAGAGAGAGAGAGAGACAGAGAGAGAAAGAGAGAGGGGAGAGGGGGAGAGGGGAGAAAGAGGGAGAGAGAGGGAGAGAAGGAGCGCAACAGAGGGAGGCAGGGAGAGAGAGAGGGAGAGAGAGAGAAAGAGAGAGGGAGGGAGGAGGGAGGGAGGGAAGGAGGGAGAGAGAGAGAGAGATCTGTTCCATGAAAGCAACTGTCAGTCACTTTCCTTTTGGTTGGTAATTTTCCTGGATATATCTACTTTTTGAACAACTGAATGCTGTTCGTAAAGCTAAAGCATCAAAACATACATAAAGTACATGCAGACTTAGCAATCAACTTTGTATTTTTTTTAAATTCCTTTCTTGCATTTTCTCAGGTTAGGCTCTCTCATCTCTGCTATAACAGCAGAGCAGAAGAGATTAGAGAGATCAGCAAACAGGGAATCGGAGAAAAATGAATGATGTTTTTCTTAATGGCTTCAAAGGGCAACACCACTGTCTTAGGTCAAGTATTCAAGAATACCAGCCAAAGTGGAAGGGTTTCCCGGGAAGAAAGTCAAGTGCAACAGGCAAACTGGAGAGCCATGGTTAAGCCAGAAGAGGCTAAAAATATCTTATTCTAAACACGCAATAGGAAAACATATATGGGGGTTGCAGTTCAATAGTTTGAGGCTTGGTAAAAAAAAATGACAACACCCATGCCTTCTAGTCAGAAACTGTTAGCATCCCATTCCTGCGGGAACCTTTTCTGATATTTTTTGGGTAAAACGTTTCTTCAGATGTATTCCTTATCATAAGTGCAGCACAGTTAAGGGGCCCAGGGGTAGGGCCTTCTCTGTGGGGGCACCCACCCTGTGGAATCAACTCCCCTTGGACCTTTGTTTGGCTCCGGATCTCCGCTCCTTCCACCGTGACCTAAAGACTTGGTTATTTCAGCAGGCCAGCCTGGACTGAACCAAGAGGGGAGGGGGGTTTCTTTTAAATTTTTTTAATGCTTTTAATAGTTTTAATGTTTAATATTAGGCTTGTACTGTTTAATTATTTTTAGTTAACTTATTGTATTGTATTTTTTATTCTGTGAGCCTCCCTGAGTCCTTAGGGAGAGAGGGCGGCATACAAGTCTAATAAATAATAATAATAATATATTTTTTTACTCCAAACTATAAAGGAATAAAGTTAAAGTAAAGCATTTGACAAAGTAGACCACACTGTGTCTTCGTAAGATAGAACAATGCAGGATAGATAGCATCACAACCAGATGGATTCATAACTGGTTAACAAACTGCACTCAGCGTGTAGTCCTCAATGGAACTATATCTACAGGGAAGGAAGTAGCAGTGGAGTACCCCAAGGTTCTGTTTTAGGCCCAGTACTCCTCAACATCTTCATACATAATTTAGATGAGAGGACAGAAGGGGAACTCATCAAATTTGCAGATGACACTAAACTGGCAGGAATAGCCAACAACCCAGAAGATAGGCTGAAGATCTAGAAGTATCTTGACAGATTAGAACACTGGGCCTTATCTAACAAAATGTATTTCAATGGAGAGAAAAGTCAGGGTTTACACTTAGGCAAGAAAAACCAACTGCACAGGTGCAGAACAGTAGTGTCTGGCTCAATAGCAGTAACTGCAAGAGGGAATTAGGCATCTTAGTGGATAACCCCTAAGTATGAGCCAGCAGTGTAATTCAGCCGCCAAAAAACCCACTACAGAGTTTTGAGCTGCATTAACAGAAGAATAGAATCAAGATCGCATGAAGTGTTAGTACCACTTTATAATGCCTTGGCAAGGCCACACTTGGGATATCACATCCACTTTTGGTCTCCACAGTATAAAAAAGATGTTGACTTGAGACTCTGGAAAGAGTGCAGAGAAGAGCAACAAAGATGATTAGGAGACTCAAAGCTAAAACATATGAAGGACGGTTGCAGGAATTGGATGTATCTAGTCTATGAAAAGGATTAGGAGTGACATCATGTTCTAACATTTGAGGGGCTGCCATAAGGAAGACGGGGATCAATCTGTTCTCCAAAGTACCTGAAGGCAGGGCAAAAAGCAATGGATAGACACTAATCAAGGAGAAAATCAATTTAGAAATATTTCCTGATAGTGAGAACAATTAACTTGTGGAACTGCTTGCCAGAAGTTATGGTGCTCCATCACTGGAGGTTTTTAAGAGGAGATTGGACAGCTATTTGTCTAGAATAGTATAGGGCGAACCTATGGCACTCGTGCCACAAGTGGCACGCAGAGCCATTTGCGCTGGCACGCGAGCTGCAGGCAAACTTACCTCACTGCGCATGCGCGTACCTCACAGCTGATTTTTCGGCTGGTTTGAGGCCTGTTTTGGCCTCCCAAAGGCTTGGAAAAAGCCTCTGCAAGGCTTTTCAGGATGAATAATAGGCCTCTTTCGTCAAGTGACGAAACAGGCCTATTATTTGTCCTGAAAAGTCTTGCAGAACTTTTTCCTCTGGGAGGCCAAAACAGGCCTCAAACCAGCCGAAAAATCAGCTGTGGGGTGCAGTGCAGGTAAGGAGATGGCGTGGGGGTGGATTGCACACTCATGTGCAGGTGGTGTGGGGGGTGCATTGTATTCTGGGTGCTGGCATGTGAGTGCGCTCGCGCTAACGTGCGTGCAATTTTTGGCACAGGAATCCAAAAAGGTTAGCCACCACTGGTATATGGTTTCCTGCTTGAGCAGGGGATTGGACAAGAAGACCTCCAAGGTAGAAAACCTTCCAACTCTGTTCTTCTGTTAAAAGTCCAGATCTAAACTCCATAGAAATATTGTGGAAGGACCTAAAATGAGCACTTTATACTTTAATAATTATTGTATTATAGTTTTAGATCTGAATCCATACCTAAAATACAACTACA
Organism: Naja naja; assembly: GCA_009733165.1. NCBI lineage: Eukaryota > Metazoa > Chordata > Lepidosauria > Squamata > Elapidae > Naja > Naja naja. The sequence goes on along the minus strand of CM019159.1, from coordinate 20,295,865 downwards.
AAAATGAAGCATATGCAGTATCTTCTTCTTCTAGAGATAGCATAAATCCTTGATCTTAAAAAGCTGTATTTTGCAAATTCACATGTCTCTTTCAAATTTCTGTGTGCCAGAATTCACATTTTAATTCTGTTATGTATGTAGGTTTGAATGTTATTGGTTTATTTTGAATTGTTCTTGTAAAATGTCAAATGGGGTTGGTTTAAATAGTGCGGGAAAAACCCTGCACTCTGATTGGCTGGCAACACGGCTGCTGGCTATAAGAAGCAGCCGTAGCCCAGCCAAGTCGGGTCCATTCGAGCTGTAGTCACTTAATAAACTCTTCACTGAAGTTCTTTGCGTCTGACTCTTCATGCAAACTTAACAAATTCTATATCCTTCATCCATTGCTTAACAGTCTCCACAGCATTATCTAAAATTCAGTGTAACAGATGCTCATAGGTGAACAGTTTCCTTGTAATATTTTCCCACTATTTAGATACACACATACCATTAATTGCATTTGCAATTAATCCTGCTGTGAGCAAGTTAACTCTTTGTCTGGCAATGATTGTTTTGAGAAGCCTGGCTTCCAACTTCAGTGCTGCAGAAGATTGATGTCAGAAGTAAACCAAACAAAAAAAGTGACAAGATGAACTAAATTTACTTTATTTTAAGGCAACAATAACAGAATTGGGCAAATCTAAAAGTACAAATCTCCTGCCTTCTCTTTTAATTGCTTGAATAATTAGAATGGATTCTTTCTAAGTTTCTTTCTTTGTTCTCCTGCTCCTCTTACCCTTTATCCAAACCACCTTAAAATATATAATATGTGATCATGTGAAATATAACTGGGATTTTTTTAAAATAAGTCAACCTTTGTTTTAAAGATTTGAAGAAAAATCTATCAGCCTCTATAATTTTATTCATGTTGATCTTTTTCCCCCTCTATTTTCTGCAGGAAGATAAATTCCAAAAAATACAACCACCAGCCAATTGTAGCCCCCACCTCATTGTGGAGGAACAGGAGCTAAGGAGCATTCTGAGGGCTGTGGACCGTAGAAAGGCTGCTAGTCCTGACGGTATCTCTGGCCGAGTGCTTAAAGACTGTGCTGATCAGTTGGCTGGAGTCTTTACCAGGATCTTCAATCGGTCTTTATCCCAGTCCACTATTCCATCTTGTTTGAAGGCTTCCACCATTGTTCCACTGCCAAAGAAGTTCCCTATCAATAACCTCAATGATAGCAGACCAGTGGCACTCACTCCTATCATCATGAAGTGCTTTGAGAAATTGGTCTGCCAGCACATCATTTCTGGTCTTCCACAGACATTTGATAAACATCGGTTTGCATACAGAAGAAATAGATCTACAGAGGACGCTGTAGCCATCACTCTGTGGAAGAAATGGGTGTGCTTTGTTATCTTTTGGGATTCTGCAATTTATTATCCTGTCCTGTTGTGTAGTTTCAGTGTAGTTTGTGTTGGTTTTTTATTTCTACTTTATCTGTACTCTGGGTTCGGATTGCATTTTTTCCCTTTGTAGACTGTTTTTGAAAGAGTTTGATATCCAGCCGAGGATAAATGAACATTGGGGGCCAAATTGGAGATATTAAAGGGAATTCATATAATTTTGTGATTTTGTTATTTTTGTGCCACGCCCTGGGTCATCACAATAAGTGTGAAAAATGGTCATAAGTCACTTTTTTCCGTCCCATTATAACTTCAAATGGTCACTAAACAAACTGTTGTAAATTGAGGACGACCTGTAGTATTAGAATATATTATTTGAGCATTGACATTTTTTTAATCAAGGCTCAGAAACTGTGTCCCTTTTGTTTCGCTTTTAAGATTAGTTGGTTGTCTTACACTTTATTGTTCATAGAACCTAACAGCTTGCTGTCATCATTCTTAGGTGAAGAATAAAGAACTTAGTTCGCATATCTGCCTGTTTTCTTGATCCAAGTTCAGAAACCAATTTGGTAAGGAATAAAATATTCTAATACTACAGAGTAGCTTTCAAGGGCCCTTCAAAAGTAACCCTGTACCTGGTGCTGTATGGATATCTATTCTTGCAGCCTGTACCTTATAACTTTATTCCCATTTTCATTTCCATCCAAAAATTGGGTTTCCTGCTATTGTTCAAGGTGCTATTAAAATGAATTAAAAATAAATGACCTTTTAATAACTGGTTAGTGCCCTGGGGTAAGCGTTAAGTAGAAAGCTAATTTTGGCTTAAGACTTGCAAGGCCTGCATAATGATATTGGCTCTGACCTCTTGTGCTATAATAGAAGTGAGAGCTTCATATTGCTGAAGAAGAGGTGTTACTTTTTAAAAAATAAAAATAAAATAAGGGCAGGTGAAATTATATTTGGAAACCCCACCCCCCATTCTTTAGAGTTTGAGAGTTATTTCTTTCTATAATTTTAAGCATAACGACACCCTGTAATTCAAATATTGATAAACTTCTAACCTTAGAAAGAAAAGAGATTATTTTCAGCCTGTAAATTTCAGCATAAATAAACACCTCTTTGGCATTCTGACCCATATTCCCATTGGGATTATGTTCCCCCTCATTAACCTAGTAGATGCAAGAATTAAATTAGCAGCTAAGAAAATGCTGTGCTGTTCTGTGCTGGAAGGCCTCTATATGGAAACTACCCAGCCTTTTTCTCTACTTAATAAGAGTTGTCACCTTCATCCTCTCTACAATATTGCACTGCAAAGGTTCAGCAAACTGAGTACATTATTGCTCTTGAGTAAAAGTAAAGACCTTTAGTTTTAGTGGCTTCTTTAATGAAGAAAATTACTGGGAAAATACTGTAGTTAAATTTCTTCCCCTTGTCCTCTCATTTTATGGGTAAAATGTTTAGATACCATATATGTATCATTTTTTTTTCTTTTACCTAAATTGATGTTTTTTTTACTCTGATTGTGGCCTCCTATCTCATCTCTTCTAAGTTTCCAGTAACTATACCTCTTTTGTCATTTCAGGTCTCTTGAGTTTTGGAGTATGGGTAAAACCTTCTCTCACTAGACAGGGGAGAATATTGGAAATAAAACAGCTGGCAAGGAAGAAGTTTAAATATAAATTTGATATAATTAGTCAACCATCATTCCATTATTAGGTGGAAGCCCTACTTCTGCATGGAGGTATGAAGGGTGTTTATGTGCTGGCAGATTTCTTCCGCTACTACTAGGGGAAGAGATGAGGAGTCGTTCTTCATAAAGAGGGAGTATTAATGGGCTCTATCGAAGTTGGGTTATGAACACCATCAAATTAATTATTTTCATATTTCTAGTTCTCAATAAATATAGCAAGGAAGCGTATGATGAGCAGGGTTTTTTCTGAAAGTGGTAAATCAGATAACACTGTTTATTAACTTGGAAGAACTTTTTTAAGAAAAAGGAAAGGGAAGAGGAATGATTTTAACATAAAAATGTAAATAATATATTTTTTTAAATTCATATTTATATGCTACTCTTCTCCGAAGACTCAGGGCGGCTTACAATTTTTGGGATACAACCCAATGCGCTCAGCAATAGCCTTCATTCCATTGTATATGCCTGCTTAGTGGCATTTTTACAAAGTCAGCTCATTGCCCCCAACAATCTTGGGTCCTCAATTTACCTACCCCGAGAGGATGGAAGGCTGAGTCAACCTTGAGCCTGGTGGGATTCGAGCCTGCAATAATTACAGGCAGCTGGAACTAAGTGCTAGGCTATTAACAGCCTGCAGCACCAAGGCCCCTTCTTGTTCCTCACATAGTGAAAGAAGTTTTTCTTGTTATTTTTTGGTACTAGTTTCCAGTCTTAGCTGGAAAAACCCACCCCACTTCACTTCAGTCCAGGCCGGCTTGCTGAAAAAACCAAGTCTTCAGGTCGCAGCAGAAGGAATGGAGGTCCAGGGCTAATTGGAGCCCCAGAGGGAGCTGGTTCCACAGGGTGGGTGCTACCACAGAGAAGGCCCTACCCCTGGGGGTCGCCAGCCAACACTGTCTGGCCAACGGCACCCCAAGGAGGCCCTGTCTGTGTGGGAGGAGTGCTGAAAAAAAAAGAAGAAGCCATGCCCACCCAGTCACATGGTCATGCCCACCTAGCCACTTCCACCTAGCCATGCCCACAGAAGTAGTAGTAAAAATATTTGCATCCCAACATGGAACAGTTGAACTTCCAAGGAACTCAGGGGAGGAAGGGGAGGAAGGGTTGGTCCAAGCCCTTCTGCAGTTAAACAGTGACTCCAACATCACTCTGCACTTGAGCCCTCCTCCCTGCCAGGTTGGGTGTTTTCCAATTTTTTTTTACATTTGTATATTAGCAAATCACTTCTTTACTGTTGCTACAAAAACAGCACAATATTTTCCATATAGTTGATTGATTATGTACCACAAAGTCATTTGTGATTCCTTAGCAACAACATGAATAGATTTTCTCCACGACGATCTAATTTGTTTTTTAAAACAGTTTTTCCAAAGAGTGCACTCATTGTCACTATAACTGAGTCCACCTATCTTGCTGTTGGTTTCTCCTCTTTTCTTCTACTTTTCCCAGCATTACCTGAGGACAGGGTATTTGCATAATGTGTACAAAATAGAATAATTTGAGTTTTGTCATTTGTCCCTTGAGTCAGAGCTCTGGGTTAATTTGTCCAATGATCTATTGTTTTATTTTCTTGAATGTCCATGTTATTCTCAGGAGTCTTCTCCAACATCAAAATTCCAAGGTGTCAATACTCTTCCTATTCTGCTTCTTTAAGGTCCAACTTTTGCTTCCATAGATTTCCACAGGTAATAACATAACTTACTGATACTGATCTTTGTAGGTATAGGCACATCATGGCATTTGAATAGCCCTCCGAAGGCCTTAATAGCTGCTATACTAAGTGCTACCTGCAGAGTATTTCTTGACTGCCTGTTCCTTTACTGTTGATGGTTGATCCTAAAAGCTATCCACCTCTTCAATATCTTCATTGTCAGCTCTAAGGCTGGTTGTTCTACTTGTTGACATGAAACAAGTTTGGTCCTCTTTATAACACATTTTTATTGTATTCCTTGATGTTTATTTCTCTGTTTGTAGACCTTTTGCATTTCTGGCTATCAGGATAGTGCCAACCTCAGCATAGCTGAGGTTATTGATTGTTTCTTCCTGTAATTTTAAAACAAAATACATCTTCTTCCAGTCTATTTCTCTTAATATACAATTCACATATAAGTTGAATAAATAAGGGAGAGTATGTAGCTTGGTCGTGCTTTGTCAGTCTGGATCCAATCTTTTTCATTATGTTCTTGTCCTTATTGTTGCTTCCTGACTTGTATATAATTTTTTCATAGGAACAATGAAATGTCCTGAACACTTTCCAAAGATTGGACATCTTTCCTGGACAAAAACTGTTTCAAATCCTACCCTCAAGCACCAGAACAACTAGACACAAGAACAGTTTTTTCCTGAATGCCATCACTCTGCTAAACAAATAATTCCCTCAACACTGTCAGACTATTTACTAAGTCTGCATTACTACTACTATTAATCCTCCCCTCCTTCCTTTCACCCATCTCTTCCCACTTATGACTATATGACTGTAACTTTGTTGCTTGTATCCTAATGATTTATATTGACTGTTTCCTAATATGATTTGATTGCTTATTGTACCCTATGACTATTAAGTGTTGTACCTTATGATTCTTGACTCTTGACAAATGTATCTTTTATGTACACTGAGAGCATATGCACCAAGACAAATTCCTTGTGTGTCCAATCACACTTGACCAATAAAGAATTATATTGTCTATTGTCAAGATTGACATGATCATCACAGTCAAAGGCTTTTCTCCAATCAGTTAAGGCTTCTTTTTAGTATTATTTGGTTTTCTCAATTTCACAGCATGTAGCAGCAATGATGTCTCATGTTCCTCATCTTTTTCTAAAGCCAGCTTCTACATCTGGGATTTCTTTTTCTATGTACGCCTCTAATCCCTATTGGATGATCCTAAGCATTATTTTGCCACCATCTAAAAGTAAGCATATTTCATGGTAGTTTGTACATTCTGTTAAGTTTCCTTTCTTTGGTATTGGAATCTACACTGACCTCTTCCAATCAGTTGGCCACTGTGTTCTTCTCCAGATTTGCTGGCATAGCTTGGTTAGAACATTTAGTGATTCTTCTTCTGTTGCTGGCCATATTTCAGTGGGTATACCATCAGTTTCTACAATCTTCCAAATTGGTAATATCCAGAGTACTGAACTAACTACATTTTTCAGGATTACATATTGTAAACAAGAAATATGTTCTAACATATATTATATGTTGACATCTCTACTGTATAGTGTTGCAGTATATTCTTTCCATCTTTCTTTGAACATTTTTGGATCAATTACTATCTATCTATTTATATCTTTAGCACACCAGTTTGAGTTTGGAATCTCCTTCTGAGTTCAGAGATTTGTTGAAATATTTTCCATGTTTTTCCATATCTCTTTCCATCTTCAATGTCTTTACAGATGTTTTGTAAGATGTCTTATCTCTCCTAAGAACTCTCCGAAACTCCATGTTAAATTCCTTTCTAAGATTTTTGTCCTTGGCTTTGGTTTTTCTTCTCTTCTTGGCAATTTCCATGGTTTATTCTAGTGTACAATTTACCTTCTTCTCTGTCTACATTTTTGGCAGTCTTTTCACATTCACCCTTAACAACTTCTTTAAGTTCATTCCGTAATTTCTTTGGTTTTCTATCACTGAGGTTCAGGATTTCAAAGTGATTCCTCATGTTCTCCTTGAGAATGGTGAATATATGTTCAAGATCATATCATGGAAATTGACTGGCTTTCTTTAGCTTAAATTGGAACTTGTAAATGGGCTTGTCTTTGATGCTGTAATTGAGTTCCTCTATCTCCTTTTAATGGTAATATAATCAATTAGATTTCTCTATATTTCATCTAATGATGTCCATGCATAATGCCATTGTTTTAGTCTGGAACAGTGCCAGCTATGAAATCATTGGAGTAGCAGAAATTGTTAAACCAGCCTGCTATTTCATTTTGATTTCCTGAGCCATACAATCCAACCGCAGGGAGTCCTCGATTTACAAACACAATTGATCCCAACATTTCCATTGTTAAACAAGGCAATTGTTCAATGAGTTGTGTTCCATTTTGCAAACTTTTTTTTGCCACAATTTTAAAATTAATCACTGCTGTTGTTAATTGTGAATTGTGCCATTGTTAAGTGACTCTGGCTTTCTGCAATGACTTTGCCAGTTGGAATCTGGCTAGGAAGATAGAAAATGTTGATCACATGACTTGTATGATCTTCTGACTGAAAGTATCAGATTCCCAGTTTATCTCAGTTCAGATACCTGAGATGTCAAACGACAGTTTTTTCATTTCTTCTTTTACTATGTGAGTTTTCCTGCATTCATGCTTCTTATCATTCCATGTTCCTACTATAATTCTATCTTTGCAGCTTTGGATTTTCTTTCCTTAAAAGAAAATGGATAACTTTAAAATGAATGGCACAAATGCCAGTTCACCCTGTACAATTACACGATAGGAAGATTCCACTATATTCATTCCATAGCTTTATTTCCACATTTAACAGAGATGATTTGGCAAGAAAACCCTCTACCTACTGGTTATTTATTTCTTCTAAATTGTCAGACTTGCTACAGGAAATGTATGTATTTATTTATTTATTTAGTCACACACTAAATAATTAAATAAATCTCCTATAGCAATTCTGACAATTTATTTGAAAAATAACTTTTACTGAGAAGCATTTCCCCTCATCCTCCTTTCCTGCTATTGATTCCTGTATCCTAAAAAAAGAAAAGAAAAAAGGAAAAAAAAGGGAAAAAAAGCTTTAAGTGTTTAGTAACCACCTAATCTTTACCATGTCCATATTTTGTCCACTTAAAACCTCATTTCTGAAAAGCTTACCTTTGGAAAAGTTCTGGGAAAACCATTAAGGCAGCCACACAATAGTAAATTAAAACACTTACAAATGTTATCAAAACAGCAAACAGCAATTGAAAGAGTGCACAAAAATTACCCTATGCAACTGCTGAAAGAACTTGCAACCAGCTGAAAGTTACTTGTAGATTAATCCTAAAGCTTCTGCTCAGAAGTAAAACTAATTGCCTTGGGTTTTATCTTTTTTTCAGGTAAGAATGTATGACAAATTTTCACAGTGTAATGCATGGTCTGTTGTTAAAATCACACATATCTAGTGATCGTGGGACTAGAAGACCTTCTGTATATTATTTCAGCATTTATTATATTAAAAAGATGTGTTACTTTTAATATTTTAAACTATAAAAATGAAAACTGTACAACAGCATAGTAGAAACTCAAGGAGGTTTAAAAACCGATAATAGCGCTAAATGACCCCTTATTTATTTATTTTAAATGAGAATAAATCTCCTTTCTATGAGGTAGGATCCAGTGGGTGGAGATTCAACAGAAGAGACCTCACCTTTGGCCTTTGTTGTGTGGGGTGCCACCAGGTCTCTGCTTCCTACTCTCCTATTTAACATCCAGATGACACCACTGAATAGAGTGGTGCAGTGGCCATGGCCTAGAGGTGAAGTTCTTGCCTCACAATCAGGAAGCTATGAGTTCAATCCTAGGTTGAGGCAGATATTTCTCTCTCTGGGAACACTGAGAATCTCTCTGCCCAACAAAACTCCTCATTGGCAACAGGAAGGGCATCCGACCATTAAAACACTCTGCTAACTCCATTCAGTTGCCCAGACTCCAGGGGTGGATTCTACCAGTTTGGACCAGTTCTATAGAACCGGCTGTTATGATTCTGTGCAGTTCGGAGAACCAGCAAATCGCGCCAGTGGCTGGCCCCTCCCCTCTCCTCCTGTCGGATTTCTTGCTTTCTAGCTAATCTAAATCACTGTTGTACTGCTTTGCCTTCACCCAAAAGGCTTCCCTGAAGCCCAGTCAGGAGGTTGGAGGGTGAGGGAGAAGTCGCCTGAGAGCAGAGCTGAACCTTCCTTAGGACTGAAGCTTCTATTTTTCAGTGCAGACTCAGGCAGTAGATTGCAGAAAGGTAGATCTGTGAGTGAATCTGTGATTCTGCATACAACTCAATATGCTTTGCCTGATTTTGGGTAAAAGTTGCTCTCTTTTTTTAATAAATATTTCAATATTTACATAAATATTTACAATATTTACAATATTTACATACAAGCCATGCCCAGCCAGTCACATGGCTACCAAGTCACCCCCAGTCAGCAAGCCACACCCACAAATTAGGCCATGCCCACAGAACTGGTTGTCAAGAAATTTGAATCCCACCCTGCCAGACTCCACCCCACAAGAGATTATGTTTAGTTTAGTTTAGTTTATTGTCATTGCACCTTGTACAATGAAATCAAACACTACCTTCAGTGCATATCATGACCATGACAATAAACACAAACACACATCCTTCACCCTTCACACATTGAACCGGAACCCCCGACACCACACCAACACTGCACTATACAGCAGAATTCAAAAGAGCTACTGCCCTGGGATAGAAGCTGTTTTTCAGCCTATTTGTCCTTGTTTTTATTATTCTGTACCATCTACCAGATGGTAATAGTTCAAAAAAAGGGTGCCCAGGATGAGATGGATCTTTGAGAATGTTTTGTACTTTCTTAAGGCAGCTGGAGCTATAAAGCTCTTCCAAAGAGGGGAGAGGGCAACCAATGATCTTCTGGGCAATGACAACCCTCTGGAGTGCTGTCCTATCTGCCATTGTACAAGTGGCAAACCATACAGAGGTGCAGGATGTTAAAATGCTCTCTATGGTGCAGCAGTAGAAGGTCACCAGCAGTTTTTCATTCAGTTGTTGTTTTCTGTGATTGTTAAAAGAAGATGAGAATAAGCTGATTCATCACCATAGGGTCAGGTGTCATCAGTTGGCTTAATGTCTTGTTTCTAATGTCTTTTCAAATAAAGATGACATGGTCAACCTAGCTAGGATTCTATTAAATGATCCACTGAGATCTTTCAGCAGTATCTGAAGGATTTGCTGTCAAAACCAGCATTGCAGTATTGGCATTGCAAGCTCCATCCCTTTTGCAGTGAGCAGGTAAAGGACAGGGTTTGTTCTGCAATGCCACAACACTGATTCCCTCTTATCCCCTTGAGGTGTCATATTTTTTGAAAAACATGTTTGGGTTATTACATACATATTTACTGCTGGTGAAAGAATATTAAAAGTTGTTGAGTCCTCCAAGAAAAACTTTTCCTGTACAAGGAAACTGCAAGGACCTATAACTAACTTTAAATGCTGTTACACTTTTAGAATGATTAGCATTTAGGTTGCTAAATTTAGCTGCAGCACTGCTGTCAGTTACTGATAAGCTAAAATTACATCCTTTTGATTTGCTTGCTATTGAAAAATATTTCAGAGGATTATTACTTTTATAATCAGGATTATCAGTCTCTCTCCATACTGGATTTAAGTCTTGTGGTGGAAGAATGATTTCATACTTGACTACTTTGTGTTCCCAGACAATATGTACCATAAATTTACCTCTTAATAGACTAACTATAAAAAGAGCACAGAAGCAAATTCATCTAAGAGTTTTAAGTACTATTCATCAAAATAGTGATTTCTCTCTTTCTCTTTTTGCTAAACAGTCTTAAGATAATGACAGCTCAATGCACATTCATGCTACTGATTCACAGATTAATAGAATTTAAGAGTTGGAAGGGACCTTGAAGATCATCTAACCCAATCTCCTGCCCAGGAATTCAGTTTTAGTTTGGGTCCCTCAAAATATATTAAAGATATATTAAAGAATCCATAAAGTATTTCTCCAAATTAGAATTCCATTTTTCCATTCTCTTCTTCCCCTGCTCAGAATCAACTGGAAGCTGATGATGACCAGATCCATTAAGGATTCCATCCGTTGATTTCATCTCTTCTTATCCCACTTCTTCTGCTAGATTAGTATTTCTAAACCTAGGTAACTTGAAGATGTGTAGACTTCAATTCCCAGAATTCCCCAGCCAGCATATTTCTCAACATCTTAAGTTGCCAAGGTGAGAAATACTGTGTTAGAGCATGGATCATTCCTGTCAAGTTGGGAGAATGCTTTCATTGACCATCTCTGTGATAAGAGGAGCTAGGTAAGAGGAGGATGTTGATTTTCCCCCAACTAATATTGTATGGAATTTCCCATTTATTCAAGATAAGCTCCACCCATGGCATACAGTATTGTTATTACTGATGTACCACCAGTCAATAATTACACACCTATACTAGTTGTGGTGGATAATTTTATAAAGATAACTCACTTCATCCCTTGCAAGAGATTGCCCACTGCCAAAGAAATTCACTTTTTTTTGGACCATGTCTTTTGTTAAGAGGCATAGTGTCCAGACTGATTTCTGACAGAGGTAGTCTGTTTCAATCCATGATTTTGGAGGACATTTCTCAACTTTTGAATGTCCAAGTAATGTTTGGTGCATCACCCATCCATGAATGGTGAAATGGAGAGAACTGAATAAAAGCTCCAGCTATACTTACTGTAACATTACTGCACCTACAGCCAGGATAGCTGGCCATCATTGCTTCCACTAGCAGAATTCTCACATAATAGCTTTCCCCACATATAGATTGTAATCATCCCTTTCAAGCTTTGTATGGTACATACCCCAGGGTGTTCAGAGAATCATAGGGAGGAGAGATACGTCCTGGGAGCTGTCAATTTTTTTACAACAGCAATGGCAATAGCAATAGCCTTTAGAATTATATACCACTTCACAGAACTTTATAGCCCTCTCTAAGCAATTTACAGAGTTAGCATATTTTCCCCAACAATCTGGGTCCTCATTTTACTGACCTTGGAAGGATGGAAGGCTGAGTCAACCTTGAGCTGGTAAGGATTGAACCCCTGGCAGTCAACAGAATTACTCTGCAATACTGTATTCTAGCCACTATACCACCAAGGTTGCCCAACTTGCTAGAGCAAGTAAAGTAGTTCTATAAGAAAGCTGCAAATGCTCATTGACAGGAACGGCCACAAAAGGTGAAGGAGACAAAACCTGGCTCTCTACCAAGTTTTTGGTCTTGACAAGACTATCAAAGGAACTAGATTCAAAATATATGGGGCCCTTCAAGGGTGTCTGACAAGCCAACTCCATGGCTTTTTGCCTGCATTTGTCTTCCTCCAGGAAAGTTCATTCAGTCTTTCACAGTTCATTTCTACTTAAAGAAAAACCCGTAGCCCCTTGTTTCTTAGCACCCATTCCTACCATCAGTGATCATGCATGGACAACTAGAATACAAAATAGAAGAAATCTTGAATCCCACCAGGCTCAAAGTTGACTCAGCCTTCCATCCTCTTGGGGTAGGTAAACTGAGGACTCAAGATTGTTGGGGGCAATAAGCTGACTTTGTAAAAAATGCCTCTTAGTAATAAGCAGGCATATACAATGGAAGGAAGGCTATTGCTGAGCGCATTGGGTTGTATCCCAAAAATTGTAAGCCGCCCTGAGTCTCCAGAGAAGGGCGGGATATAAATATGAATTAAAAAAAATACTGGACTCTGTGCTGAAGGGCAAAGATATGCATTATTTAATTCACTGAAATACCCAGAATATGAACAATTTGGGAGAATACAAGATATTTTGATACTCCTGAGTTAGTTCAGAAATTTCACCAATGTTTCCCTGACAAGCCATGACGACCCAGTTCCCGGTCCCTTACCTCATGCTGCCCAAAGAATCTGGGGCTGAAGAATTAACCAGCTTCAGTGAGCACATCCAGGGAAGGCCATCCATTCTGGCCTTCAAACTGAGGGTAAGGTGGGAAGGACCCAGTAATACTACTCATGTCTTATAGCACCTGCTATGTGGCTCACTGGCCATTTTAGAAACACAGGAGGAAAAATATTTTGAAATTGCTTCACTGCCTCCTCTGCCAACTCAGATTTTGAAGAACCATGCAAGAAGGGGAAAACAACTATAATGAAGCCATGGAAAGGGCTGGGGGCAAGTTGGAGAGGAGTGTGATATAGAAGAAGAGGAAGAATCTGGGTCAAGAGAGGAATCAGTGTGGAGTTGTTGCATTTCTTCATGTGATCCAAGTGCAGCCCCCCTCTTGAATTGTGTTAACTCTTATCTAGTGCCAGTTTAGTGCTGATCATTAACTGACTAGATTCTTGTGTATACGCTTAAGCCAAACATCTTCTAACTGGAACTTAATGTGTGGTCCTGCTTCCTTGCACCTGACAAGGTGCACAGAAAATAGGAATCCTGGTTTTCTTAAAATAAAAAAAATAGTTGATACCTCCTTTGCATCACCAAAATAATTATTTTTGGCCTTTGCTCCTCTCTAAAAATGAAAGACTATTTGATGTCATTCTACTGATTTATATTTTACAAAAATAGTTAAGTGTTCTTAATGTCATTAGATGGGGTACTGTTGGATTAGTTAGTGTCTACCAAATTGACCTATGTCAAGCTTGTTTTAAATGCTCTGGGACAAATAGGGAAGCTAGAAGAGAATTAGAAGTCCCTTGATAGCTTATTTCATAAATGGCTCAGTTCAGAGTTCATGAAAATCATGAAAAGTGGGAAGAAATGGTTCAAAACATTCTGAACTCATTAATAAATGAGGGTTGGAAATTCTTCCTGCAGCTTCAAAGATTATGTTTTCAACCTTATCTAACATTAGAGACTTACTGAAGTATGTGTAATTCTTTCCTCCAGTCTTGTGGGTCTATTAATTGATTGTTATACAAACTGAGCACTATCTTCCAAGCTACTGCAGAGCTCTAAAGTAAAGGTACACAACCAGAGACCATAAGTTTCCCTGCAATTCCCATAAAACTCTTTCCCTCTTGGATTCTTCATATTGTGATTGTTATGTATGTAGGTTTGAATGTCATTGGTTTAGTTTGAACTGTTCTTGTAAAATGTTAGAAATGATTGGTTTAAAAAAGTGTGGGAAAACCCTGCACTCTGATTGGCTGGCAACTGCGGCTGCTGGCTATAAGTAGCAGCCGCAGCCCAGCCAAAACGATTTCGTTCTGAGCTGTAGTCACTAATAAACAAAGATCTCGAAGCACTCCGCGTCTGTCTCTTCATGCAAACTTAACACTGGCGATGAGGATGGGATCTCCCTGAAGAAGAAGGCAACGTGGAACAGAAGAAGAGAGAGATGGCTGCGCTGAACACCCCCCCAGCCCCGTTCGATCCGACGGCAGAAGACTGGGAGGTGTATGCAGATCATTTCCAAATGTATCTGGAAGGAAATGATCTTGCCGACATTTCCGAGAAGCGGAAGAGGGCGGTCTTTCTCACACACTGCGGTCCGCAGTTTTCAAGATGGCGAAGGCATTGGCGGGAGCTGCAGACGTGAAGGTAATGGAATGGCCTAACTTAGAAAAGTTGTTAAGAGCCCATTATGTGCCACAAGTATCGTGCCTCATTAAGAGACACGAGTTTTACCGTCATGATCAAGGGAAAGCGAAAATATTAACGACTTCATGGCAAGTTTAAGAGACATTGGGGGTGCATGTGAATTTAACAATTTAGAAGAGGCCATGCATGATCGATTTGTTCTGGGCCTTAAAGACAAGGTGCTTCAGAGCAAGTTATTACTAAGACCTAAGATCACGCTGAAGGAAGCAATAGAAGAGGCCTCTTCAGCAGAAGCTACCAAGTCCTCAGCAGCAGCCATGAAGAAAATTAACAAGGCCACAAGCCATCCTGATGTGGAAAAGTCTACAACAACTCATTGTGAGCAAGGAAGGAATTTATAGACTCAGAATGGAGCAGAAAAAGAAAGACCTGGGAAGAAAGAGGCAATATTTCTACTGCAGAGGTTGTGGGGGAAGCCACCCCCGCACTGAATGCAAGTTCCTAGATACCATCTGCCTCCGTTGTGAAAAAAGAGGACATCTAGCAAGAGTCTGCAAATCATCCAGAACTCCACCCAACAGAAGGAAGTTTCCTGACAAAGAATTCAACCCAACAACCTCAGTGAGAAAATGGGGCGCAGCACAGAAGCAAAAGGGAAGAATGAAACTCATCAGACAGTAACTATTGGTCATTCTTCTTCTATCAATAACAGAAAAGTGCATGTCAAGGTACTAATTGAAGGAAGGCCTCACCAAATGGAAGTGGACTCAGGCTCATATTTATCTATGGTGTCATGGGACACTATTCACAGACTACTCCCAAACATTCAGAAGAAGCATTTCAAGAAGCAAGCACTGACTCTTAAAGACTACCAAGGGAACAAGATTCCAGTAGTTGGAACAAAAGAATTCAACATGAAGTTCAAAGGCCACACCAAACACTTGCCCCTGACCATCCTGGACAAGGATCGCCCAAGCTTGCTGGGACTTGAGTGGTTCAATCCACTAGGCATCGAGGTGACTGGCATCAATCACGTGAGCAACACTGAATGGGAGGAGGCCTTGAAGTCTGAGTTTCCAGAGGTCTTCAGTGATGGATTGGGCAAGTATATGGGGACCCCTATCACTTTCAATCTAGATCCCAAGGTGCCACCAATTCGCTTAAAGCCCAGAAGGGTCCCATTTGCCTTAAAGGAAAAAATTGATGCACAATTAGATAAACTAATAGCGCAAGGATTTTTAGAGCCCACTGACCACTCCAGGTGGGAGACACCCATAGTCACACCAGTCAAGGCTGATGGGTCAGTAAGAATCTGTGGAGACTATAAGGGGACACTGAACCATGCGCTGCAGCAGAGCGCATATCCAGTTCCAGTGGTGCATGATTTACTACATTCACTTGGCAGGGGTACAGTCTTTGCCAAATTGGATCTGGCCCAGGCATATCAACAACTAACAGTTGATGATGCCACTGCAGAGGCCCAAACCATTGTGACTCATAGAGGTGCTTTCAAATGTAAAAGGTTACAGTTTGGAGTAAGTGTGGCACCAGGCATCTTCCAAAGCCTTATGGAAAGGATGCTCCAAGGACTGCCAGAGGTAGTACCTTACTTTGATGATGTGTTAATCTCTGCTGAAAATGACACTCAGTTACAAGAGAGACTCAGAGAAATCCTTACCAGATGTAAAAAAGCGGGGTTAAAAGTCAAGGAAGAAAAATGCACTCTTAGAACTGACAAGGTTGAGTTCTTGGGCTATATGATTGACAAGCATGGTATACACCCCACAGATGCCAAGGTTCAGGCAATCAAAGAAGCCCCTAGACCAAAATGTAAAACAGATTTGCAAGCCTTCCTTGGACTCATTAACTTTTATCACATGTTCCTACCTCAGAAGGCATCCATTGCAGAACCACTGCACAGATTATTAGAGAAAAAGTCTGCGTGGGTCTGGGGCAGAAAAGAACAATCTGCATTTAACAATATTAAAAGACTAATCACGTCTGATGCTGTACTGATACAGTTCTCTGAGAATTTGCCTGTTGTACTGACTTGTGATGCATCCCCTTTGGAGTGGGGGGGGGGTGTTGAGCCACAGGCTTCCCAGCGGGAGGGAAGCTCCTATTTCATTTTACTCTCGCACCTTGACCAAAGCAGAGAGGAACTACAGCCAACTGGACAAGGAAGCCTTGGCAATTGTTGCAACTGTCAAGAAATTCCATGAGTATTTATATGGGAGAACATTTACCATTGTCACAGATCACAAACCTCTGTTAGGCATTGTGGCAGGAGACAAACCTACGCCCACTATCCTGTCACCAAGAATGCTGAGGTGGACTGAATTTCTTGCTGCTTATTCATACAAACTCATCCACAGGCCTGGCAAAGACATTGGGCATGCAGATGCTTTGAGTCGCTGCCCACTTCCTTCTCACACTGAAAACTTTGCACCTGCGACTTACACCTTTTTCCTAGAAACTGTTGCCAAGCTTCCAGTACACGCTGCTGAAATTGCCAGAGAGACTGCCAAAGACACTTTATTGGCTCCTGTTATAGGCTGGATTAAGAAAGGTTGGCCTCTTCAAGATCTACCTCAACTTGCCCAACCTTTTAAATCCAGGCAAACTGAACTATCTGTATTGAGAGGATGTAATTTGTGGGGTAACAGGGTGGTTATTCCTGCAAAACTGCAAAAAGAGGTTTTGGAAATGTTACATGAGGGTCATCCAGGTATTGTCAGAATGAAGGGATTGGCCAGGAGTTATGTATGGTGGCCAGGTATTGACAAAATGGTTGAACACTGGGTTGCATCCTGTCCCAACTGTCAGGAAGTCAGGCCTGCCCCACCTCTCGCCCCCAAACAGGAATGGGAATGTCCTAAGGGCCCATGGTCCAGGATTCACATTGATTTTGCTGGCCCTACCAGAGGGCACACTTTCCTCATTATAGTAGATGCATATTCCAAATGGCTAGAGGTTAACCCTATGGCATCCACCACAGCTGAAGCTGTCATGAAACAGCTTAAAAAGCTTTTTGTAACTCATGGGTTACCTGATGTCCTCGTTTCTGACAATGGTCCTCAATTTACATCCAACCTTTTTGAATCATATCTAGCACAGCAGGGTATCAGACATGCCCTGACAGCCCTGGGCATCCTTCGCTAACGGCCGGGCTGAATGCATGGTACGATTTACCAAGGAAAAACTTCAGCAATTGGGTTCTGGGGACATCACTGAGAAAGTTGAAAAACTACTCAGTGCTCAGCATATCACTCCTAACCCATCAACTAACTTATCCCCAGCAGAGTTGTTGATGGGTAGGAAACTCAGGTCTCCCTTTGATCGCTTTCATCCCACTTACGCACCCAACGCTCCACTAGATTCCACTAGCAAAGTTCTCACATTCTCTGTGGGTGATTCTGTTTATGCTAAGAATCTTATGGGTGAACCGTCATGGATCCCTGCTGAGATAACTCAGGTCACAGGCCCCAGGTCTTACAGGGTACAAACAGAGGATGGTGTCCTCTGGAGCAGGCATATTGATCAACTAAGATCCAGATTACCTCAGGAACATCGCAATTGCTCCTCTCTAGTTTCCACACCTAGTATCTCTTCTAGGGGGGAAGGGGAGGATTATGAGGGTAATCAGCAAGAAAGAATCAACCCCATGTGTAATGAGCCAACAGGACAGGAACCACCCCAAAACCTGTCACAAGACCAAGATCCATTTTCACAAGTGGAAGATTGTACATCACTACCTGACTTGGGTGCTGACATTGGGTTGGAGATGGATTGGGAGGAGAGACCAGGTTGTAGTAACCAGACAGGTTCTACTACCACTAAAAGTCCAAGTAAGGAAATGTCAGCAGACACATTTCCTCTCTCACTGGGTGAGAACTTTAAAACATCTGAACCACGCAGGTCTCAACGTACACGTAAGAGCCCCACCTATTTAAAAGAATACATTAGATAGGTTGGGGTTTGGGTATGGACTGAACCTAGTGGGGAGGGGTGTTATGTATGTAGGTTTGAATGTCATTGGTTTAGTTTGAACTGTTCTTGTAAAATGTTAGAAATGATTGGTTTAAAAAGTGTGGGAAAACCCTGCACTCTGATTGGCTGGCAACTGCGGCTGCTGGCTATAAGTAGCAGCCGCAGCCCAGCCAAAACGGTTTCGTTCTGAGCTGTAGTCACTAATAAACAAAGAGCTCGAAGCACTCCGCATCTGTCTCTTCATGCAAACTTAACAGTGATCAAACTGTAGATTTTAGTCTGTTAGAATGACAAGGTGGTTAAATAAATGATTGAAGAGAATTACCAACTACACTAAATTTAGTGTGGATTTGTTGAATTTGTGCCTTGGCAACCATACAAAATTCTGATGCATCCCTTAGCTTTGGGAAAAAAGTTATGTGTATCTAAAGCTGGTGACTATATAAATATATGAAAAGCTTTTTAAAGCAAGATACTCCTAAAATATGTTCCAAATGCGTATGTTCTATAGTAAGTGTTATATACCCTTGTATTTTAAATGTGTGGGATTCAAATGACATTTGAATGCCAACCGCCCTGTACAAGCACACAGACAGGGGCCTCGGGTGCCGCTCATGACCCAGTGTCGTTTGGCGGTCTCCCGGGGGAGGGCCTATTCTGTGGCGGCTCCTACTTTGTGGAATCAATTACCCCTGGAGCTCCGTTTGGCCCCTGATCTTCGCACCTTCCGCCATGACTTGAAAACCTGGTTATTTGGACAGATCGGGCTGTGCTGACCTCTTGAGGGGGGGGGTGGCTTCACTTTTAAATTCTAGGGTTTTTTAGATGAATTTGGCTTGGATATCTAATATTGTTTTAGTTAATTAATTTATTGTACTGTTTTTAGTTGTGAGCTGCCCTGAGTCCTTTCAGAGAGGGGGCGGCATACAAGTCAAATAAATAAATAAATAAATAAATAAATAAATAAATAAATAAATTTGTCTCATTTCAGTTATGCTGAAATTTATAGGGCAAAATTACGAAATCTTCTTGATCTTATTGCAGCGAATGCATGATTAACTTTCCTCAATTCAACTCACTGTTTTTCCAGAAAATTCTAGATATAGTTATTCCTAACATGGATCAGTCCTCTTTTATTACGGCCTTGTAAACTATCACGCCACAGTTAATGGACTTTTTCAGACAAGTTCCAAAAGTTTGTTTATCTGAAATGGAGCTCAAGTTGAGACAAACACATGTCTTTCAAGGCAAATTCTCAGCAACTTTACTCTGTTAGAATCAAGATTCTCTGCAAATACTGGTGGTAAGCTGGAAACAGTAGGCAATCCTTTGGATTGGTTTATGATCCCATTTGCAAAGAAACGAGGAACATCAATTTAACATAACTATGAATTGCTAACAAAGGGACTGGCAAGCAATTGGATACTCCAGTCAATTACATATGGCCTTTCATTATTAGCAGGCATTCCAGCACCATGGTATAATGGAGGTTACAGTACATTAAATGCAAATTGTTGTCTGCATGTGTGGCTGACTTAACATTCCTCAATCAGTTTTATTATAATGCTGGAGGCTGTAAGCTAAATATAGCAAACAACTGCATTGTACTGAAAGAGTGTATAGTTTGTGAAGGATTAATTGGAAGTGGCAGAATTCCAAAGAGAATTTGAAAAGCTGTTCTATAGCACTTTGGCTGCAATATCCAGCTCCCCTATTCACTATAAGTAGAAATGCCAAACAGTGTTTAAGCAACTGTGCTTAGGTAGACTTCACACATGCCTGCCTCATTTTATCATAATTATCCTCACTGAATAAAACAATCAAATCCAGGCTGTACAGATGTAAAACACTCCAAGCAACTTAAAGTCACATTTCCAGAAATGTTGAAAGGCAGGAAAAATCAAATTAGAAAAGAATGCTTGATCACAAAAGTCACTTGAGCGTGTTTCACAGGGGTTTAGGTATCATTCAACACATTTTGCAGCTGAACACAAACTCCAAAGAAGGTTTCCCTTAAAATGGGAAGCTGAAGTATCTGTTCTTAATTTCTTTTAACCCTCATACACAGAATACAGCCTTTTTTCTCCTCTAATGTAAACAGAAACTAGCATTTAGGCTGTCCCAAAGGTGCTTTTTCAAAAAAGCAACTGGACTTTTTCCTTGAAGATGTTTCACTTTTCACCCAAGAAGCTTCTTCAGTTCTGACTGAATAGCGATAAGAGATTTGATTGTGTAGGGAGCTTGGGTTTCTTGCACTGATGCCTTTTAATAAGGAAAGTTATTATTTGCTTAAAGATGCTTGGTAGTTTTTTTTAATTTAGAAGAATTTTTTATTTTTTAACAACAAACATAAACAGACACAAACATATACACAAAACATAAAACCCTCTTTCCATTGTACAGTGTGTTGGTTGGTACAAATCTTCTTGTGCACAATATCAGCAGTCCTTCCCTTCTAAATACGTTATTAAAATTCATATTACATAAATATGCATATTATGTTATATTGTTATTAACTCCTTATTAGACTTTAATTATAAACTACATCATCCTTTTTGAGCAAATCTCAATTTTCAACATATCTCAATTCATAATATCATTCATTTCATTGTATTCAATTATGATATATTACATTATCTTGTCTTTAAAGATGCTTGGTGTTGACCATGAAGATATTAATTCTTCTGCAAATGTACTATAAATGAGCATGTTCAAGCTTCTGAAAAGCCTTTGAACTTAGAAGTTTTGCTTATTTAAATTGCATTTCACTCTGGTTGCAATCTCTGGATTTAGCATGTCCCACAATATAACTTTAACTGGTTATGAGAAAGGAGTTCAATTATTCTTTATTTATTTGTAGTGGATTAAGCTGGAGTATTTATTTGATTTTTATCCCACCTTTATTACTTTATAAATAACTCAAGGATGTACACAGGGGTGGGATTCTACTGGTTCTGTCCACTTCTGTAGAACCGGTTGCTCTGAAAAGCAGCAAACAGAGAGCATACATAGAACTGGTTCTATGTCTGCTGATGTTTTTTTTTTAAATTACATTTATATGCCGCCCTTCTCCGGAGACTCAGGGCGGCTTACAATTTTTGGGATACAACCCAGTGTGCTCAGCAATAGCCTTCATTCCATTGTATATGCCTGCTTATTACTAAGCGGCATTTTTACAAAGTCAGCTCATTGCCCCCAACAATCTTGGGTCCTCAATTTACCTACCCCGAGAGGATGGAAGGCTGAGTCAACCTTGAGCCTGGTGGGATTCGAGCCTACAGCAGTTGTAGGCAGCTGGAACTTAAGTGCAGGCAATTAACAGCCTGAGCCACCATGTTGTGGTCCACCTGCCCACCCGGGCTTTTACCTGTCCTTTATTTCCTGCTTGTTCAACCTCAGCTGCTGTCCTTTATTTCCTGCTTGTTCAACCTCAGCTGCTTTGCGCGACACAGCTACGGTTGAAAAAGCAGGAAAAAAGGGCTTTTCCAACTGCTGCGCACTTGTATGCAGCACTGCTCAGCTGTCCGGGCACCTCAGCAGGTTGTAAATTGCACTCGCATGACTCATGTGACTCGTGCATGTGCACGTGACACAGAGCAACAGAACTGGTAGTTATACCGGTCGGATCCCATCCCTGGCTGTATACATATCTAATACTCATTCATCCTACTGTTTTCCATACAACAACAATCCTGGGTTGTATTAAGAGAGACTGATGGCCCAAAGTCACCAATAGGCTTTGTGCCTAAGGCAAGAATAGATCTCATAGTCTACTGGTTTCTACTGGCGCCTTTAACCACTACTCCAAACTGGGTCTCAATATAGTAGCTATACTGTGTCTTATACTACAGAGTTATGCAATAGACATTCCCATGCTTTGAATTCTGAAATTATGTCTTCTTGATAGGATAATAGCAATATTAATGAGAATCTTTTAATTATACACATGGTTATAAGCTCTCCCTTAGTTGAAATAGTCCAACATAAGCAGGTATTGCAATATTCCGTATTATATTGAAGAGTGTGTAGTTTTCCAAACTTTGGCTAGGAATTACCCATGTGTTAACCATCCTTTTGGCAGACACAGAGGATGAAAACAGAATTCCATGTGACAATTGAAAATTCCCTGCAGCAGAAGCAACCACAGCTGGCTTGGGTGCTGTGACTTGAACTTGGTTTCCTTAGAAACCATTAGCTGTTGAATGTAATTTTCATTGCTAACAGACTTCATGTGTTTAGAGGCTGGAGTCATTTGTGCAAGTGCCAAAAGCTTTTGTATGCTTTTCAATCCCAGGCAACAAAGTTCACTTTTGAGTTTCTTTTGCATAGGTCCTGGAAGCAGGAAAGGGGAGAGATATAGGTTTTACAACTTCACTTATTTTCTTCATATGTGTTGTTCAGTTTGGAAATGATTTCTTGCCGTATTTAAATCTATTCCTTTAGTGAAAGCAATTGTCAGTTAAAATAATGCTGGACAATATTAAGAAATGAAGTGTAGCACTGAGAATTATTAAATTGGATGGAGGCATTTATGCCATTTAATGTAACATCCTGCTCAATGCAGATCAAAGCATCTTTGACCAATGATTAGTTTAAGCTATAGAAAACATCCAGCACATCATTACAGGTAATGGATTCTTTAATGTTTCCTTGTGGAATTAGTTTCTAGCTCTTGATCATCATCTTTGCTTTTCTGTGCATCTGTTCCAATTTCTTCTTCTTCAAGTGTTTGGCTAGAATAATTGGAAACTGGGACCCAAGACTGAGAGCCAATACTCAAGGAAAGTATACCTTTCCTGATACAAATCAGGAATTGTCTTTTTTGAAACTGCATCACATATTCAGTTTGCAATCAACTATTATTCCCAAATATTTTTCATAAGTACTACAAGTCAGGTATGCTCCACACTGCATAATTCTGCACTTGATTTATGTTCCCTAAGTGAAGCTTTACATTTGACTCAGTTAAATTAGTTATGGTTTATGGAAATAAGTTACCTCGGCAGGACTTAATTATAAGAAATACATGCTAATTTCTAATAATAGCTGATTATTTCCCAAGTGCTTATGAAATAATTGTTTCAGGACATAGTATAGAATCTTCCCATTTACCCATTGAAACTGACTGCTAGTCAGTTCTATGGACATTCCTCTTTAACTTCTTAAGGAAAAAAAAATCAATCCTTCTCCCCAATTATGTGGTACTAATTGTCCATTGGTTCTAAAGAAATGACTAAATTAGTGGATCAGTGAAGTGCTGTGGACATAGTATACTTGGCCTTCAGTAATGCATTTAACAAAGGTGAATTTGTAAATGATTAATCAACTGCTCTCAACGTGTAGACCAGATCAGTTGAATCCCAAGGTCCTAAAGTTCCTGGCAGACATGACCTCAGAACCATTGGACAGAATCTTTCAAAACTCCTGAAGCACTGGGGAACTACCAGAGGACTGGAAAAGAACATGCCTCTTCATTCTTGTCTTCACAATTATCTTCTCGATTATATCTTCTTCTTGAGGAGGACTGAAATAAAAACTGCCTTTTCTTTTTTTTAACCTGTTAGTATTTTGCTATCTTTATTCAGGAGCAGTTGAACTTTTTGTCCCTTTTTTATCTGGACCTACCTAATGACCCTTTTGTTCTCAATATCTATGCTAAACTGAGCATAGTTTTTCTGACATCTCTATATAATTGTGTATCCTTACTCTTTTTTTTATAACCTATCTTCTTTTATCTTCCTTTTTACTTCCTAGATGGCTCCTCTTTTATGTTTTTCCATCCTCAATAAGTTTGCTATAAAAGCTATCTTGGTTTCTTTTGCTGTCTTTCTCCCCCCTCCTTCATCAAATTATTGGCAGTTTGCCTTTTAATCTTTCCTTTTAAAAAAGAATATCTTACCTATCTTATTTCCTTTTCCATTACTTATTTCTGCCATTGAATTCAATTATAATTGCTCTGTGTTTGATCACATTCATCTCTGGTTTTCCTCAAAATCAAGAACATTATATGGTTACCTTCTTTAAATATTTCTGCTATTTACACTTTCTCAATTAAATATTTTCAGCTAGCATGGAGTCAAAAGTACTCTCACTGATTCTATTCTCCCTTTCTCACTCTCTAAAGGAGACAGTGACCTGGAGACACTATGCTTGGTGTTATGTATGCAGGTTTAAAGTCATTGGTTTAGTTTGAACTGTTCTTGTAAAATGTAAGAAATGATTGGTTTAAACCCCCCCTTCTCTGGTTTTTGGTTTGGAGTGGCGTTCCTGTAGGGGTTTGGACTTTTTGAGCCATCCCCGAAGAGCTCCCCCCTTCCTTTTCCCCAGAAGTGAGAGTTCTGGGAGGAACAGATCTACGGGGGTGGGGCGGAGGCCTGCAGGTCTGGAAGGTCCGAAGGGGAGACATTCGTGGTCTTGGCCTGAGGTGGATGAACCGGCCCTCCTGGACGGGGTTGCGGGTTGAGTCTTTGGAGATGACCCCCCCCCAAGAAGGGACGGCGCTATGGCTCTGGACCCTCGGTCATGGCCAGTATGCGGATGTTGGACTTTCTCTGGACTCCTATGGACCTGATTGCCCTATGCTATCTGGGCATCTCATTTGTGACCACTGTCTTCTTGTCTGTCTTTGTTACTCTGGACTTGTTTGGCACTGTTGGTACCCGGTTCATCTATACCATTTGCCCGGACTTGTATTTTGCCTTTCTCTCTGGGACTTGGCTGCCTCCCATTGTAGTGAGAGGGCAATGGGAGGATGTAATTCCCCTGCAGTGAGAGGGCAGGGGGGCTGTTCAGGATTTTCACCACAAGTCACTGTGGTGGCAGAGCAGTGACTGGTTTATTTTGATTCCAACCATCAGCAGCTGTGAGAGAACTGCTGACTGTGGACTGTCTCCTGATTACTTTTATTGCCTGTCTCTTCTTATTGTAATTCCATCTTTGCAATATGCCCATCCAATCAACTACCTCCTGTATCGATCTGCCTTGAGATGTATGTGTCATGTTTGCCTACTCCCTGTTAGAGTTACGGGCCCTCCAGACAGTTCCCCAGTCTGTGAAGTGGCCCCTTACTCTATCAAGAGCTTACCTTAATGACGGATCTTGGGATCCCGAGAGGTGGCATGTTGCGACTAATGGGCCAAATTTTAAATTTGGGAGGAAGGGGAAACTTTTGAAATTTTTAATTGGTTGTCTTAAGGGGTTAGGGAGGGGGGCAAATGGGTCTGTTCTCAGCCCGGTTTGGGGTGGGGGGGTGGGGGTTGGGGGCCGGCGAGGCTCCAAGGTCGGAGGTGGGAACCGCAATTCCCAGGGTGGTTGGGGTTGGCGGGAGACGTCAAGGCATAGGGCCATATCCCATGTTGGGAGCGCGCACCCACCATTTACGCACGGTTGCTCGCTCCGACCTTATGGCCTCCTCCCTAGGGGGCACGGGAACTGGGACCCCTGGGCTCAGGCTGGTGTATCTTAATGCCAGGTCTGTGGCCAATAAGTCCATCCTCCTCCGGGAGATCATTGAGGAGGAGGCTGCAGATCTGGCTTGTATTACCGAGACCTGGTTGGGCCCAGAGGGCGGTGTCCCTCTGGTGGAATTATGCCCTCCAGGTTTCCGGGTTGTGCACCAGCCACGGGCCCAGGGAAGGGGTGGAGGGGTGGCTGTGGTTATTAGGGAGACCTTGTTTCCAAGGGAGGTCACTGTTCCAGAGATAGGCGGGAGTGAGACCCTCCTCCTGAGGTGGGGGCCTAATGGTCAGGTGGGCTTGCTGCTCTCATACCTTTCCCCCAGCTGTGTGACAGCAGCCCTGCCTGGGCTTCTTGACGTCCTCTCGGGGGTGGCGGTGGAGTTCCCGAGTCTTGTAGTTCTGGGGGACTTCAACCTGCCTTCCCTGGGGGGTACGTCGGAATTGGCCCAGGAATTCATGGCGTCTATGGAAGCCATGGGCCTGACCCAATTAATTCAAGGCCCGACTCATGAGGGGGGAAACACTCTTGACCTAGTTTTTGTCTCTGAGCAGTGGCGGAGTGACAGAGGGCAAGCCATTCTTACGGCTTTGCCCGTTCCATGGTCTGATCACTATCTCCTATGGCTGGTCTTCCAACAGGCCGCCCCCCACTGCTGGGATGAGGAGCCACTTAGGTGGTTCTGCCCCAGGCGCCTTATGGACCCGGAATGGTTCCAGGTGGAACTGGGGTTTCTTCCCCCTTCCCTTGCCCACAGCTCTGTCGAGGATCTGGCGGTCGCTTGGCAACAGGCCGCATCAGATGCCCTCGACAGGGTTGTCCCCATGCGACCCCTCACACATCGTGGATCCTGGCTGGCTTCTTGGTATTCGGAGGAGCTCCGGGAGATGAAACGTCTTCAGAGGGGGTTAGAGAGCAGGTGGAGGTCCACCTGCTCCCAGGCCGATTGAGCCCAGCTAAGAGCCCATGTTAGGACTTACCTGGTTGCTATGAGAGCGGCGAGAAGGGCCTATCTCTCTACTCTCATAGCGTCCGCAGATAACCGCCCAGCCGCCCTGTTTCGGGTCACCCGCTCTCTCCTTTGTCCAGGGGAGGGGGTGGACCCGTTGTGGGGAAGGGCTGAGGAGTTTGGCGAATATCTGTCGGATAAGATTGCTCGAATTCGGAGTGGGTTGTCCTCTGATTTGCAGTGGTCTGAGGATCGGGATACAAGCAGTCTGGCCAGTGTGATTTGGGATGAGTTCGATCCTGTTTCTGAGGATGAAGTGGACGGGATTGTGCGGCACCTGAGTTCCACCACATGTTTGTTGGACCCGTGCCCTTCCTGGTTAGCTTATGCCGCCAGGGAGGTCACCTGCGGTTGGCTCTGGGCAGTTGTCAACGCTTTGCTAAGGGAGGGTGTTTTTCCCGCTGCCTTGAAGGAGGCGGTGGTGAGACCCCTCCTAAAGAAGCCTACCCTGGACCCGGCCGTGTTAGATAACTTTCGTCCACTCTCCAAACTTTGCTTTTTAGCGAAGGTTGTTGAGAGTGTGGTGGCTCGGCAGTTTCCACTTTTCCTGGGTGAAGCGGACTACCTGGATCCATATCAATCGGGCTTCCGACCTGGTTTCAGCACAGAGACGGCATTGGTCGCGCTGATGGATGATCTCTGGAGGGCCTGGGACAGGGGTTTTTCCTCTGTCCTGGTCCTATTAGACCTCTCAGCGGCTTTTGATACCATCGACCATGGTAGCCTTCTGCGACGCCTTGGGGGGTTGGGTATGGGGGGCACTGTACTCCAGTGGTTCACCTCCTACCTCTCGGGGTGGTCGCAGTCGGTACTAGCAGGGGGACAGAGGTCCACCTCGAGGGTGCTCTCCTGTGGGGTGTCTCAGGGGTCGATTCTCTCCCCCCTGCTATTTAACATCTATATGAAGCCGCTGGGTGAGATCATCCGTGGTTTCGGGGTGAGTTTCCATCAGTATGCAGATGATACTCAGTTGTACATCTCCACCCCGAACCAGATCGGTGATGCCCTCTCCCTGATGACCCAGTGTTTGGATGCGGTATGGATCTGGATGAACGGAACCATGCTTCGTCTCAACCCGGCCACGACTGAGTGGCTGTGCCTACTGGCATCGCGGCCCAGTCAGGATTATCCATCTTTAACCATAGGGGGAGTGGTGTTGCCCCCCTGTGGATAGGGCGCGGAATCTGGGGGTCCTCCTGGATGTACGGCTTCAATTGGAGGAGCAGGTGGGGGCCGTCGCCAGAGGGGCCTTTGCCCAGCTCCGTCTGGTTCGCCAACTACGCCCTTTTCTGGACCGCGATGCCCTGCGCACAGTTACTCATGCCCTTGTTATCTCCAGACTCGACTACTGCAATGCTCTCTATTGAGGACTGGCCTTGCATACCATCCGGAGATTACAGCTGGTGCAAAATGCGGCAGCGTGGGTGGTGATGGGAGTTTCCCGGTTCTCCCATGTTACCCCCCTCCTGCGCTGTCTGCATTGGCTGCCGGTTGTGTTCCGGGTGAGATTCAAGGTGTTAACTTTAACATACAAAGTCCTTCATGACATGGGTCTGCAATATTTAAGGGAGCGACTCCTGCCGATATCGAGTACTAACCGCCCTGTGCGATCACATAGGCAAGGACTCCTTGGGGTCCCGTCGGCTGGCCAATGCCGTTTGGCGGTCCCCCGACGACGAGCCTATTCTATCGCGGCCCCTGACCTCTGGAACCAACTCCCCCTGGGACTCCGCCTGGCCCCTGACCTCCGCGCCTTCTGCCGTGAATTGAAGACCTGGTTATTTAACCAAGCCGGGCTGTGACCCTTTTGGGGGTGGTGGTTTTTATTATGGTTTTTATTATGTATTTATGTAATTATATTTCAATGGGGCTTGTTAGTTTAATTCTTTTTTAACTATTTATTGTTCTTGTTGTTTTAGTTGTGAGCCGCCCTGAGTCTTCGGAGATGGGGCGGCATACAAGTCTGATTAATAAATAAATAAATAAATAAATAAATAAATAAATAAATAGTGCGGGAAAACCCTGCACTCTGATTGGCTGGCAACTGCGGCTGCTGGCTATAAGTAGCAGCCGCAGCCCAGCCAAAGTGGGTTCGTTCTGAGCTGTAGTCACTAATAAACAAAGAGCTTGAAGCACTCTGCGTCTGTCTCTTCATGCAAACTTAACACCTGGCACAGTTTCTCTCCCAACAGATGCTTTGAAAAATTCTCAATAAACATAATATTTCTATAGTATTAATCACATGTTAATGAGCAGGGTGGGCTGCGGGGGATTCGGAGGGGTTTGGGAGATCTCCTAGCTAAGAGCCTTGGTGGTGCAGGCTGTTAAATGCCTAGCACTTAATTCCAGCTGCCTGCAATTAGTGCAGGCTCCAATCCCACCAGGCTCAAGGTTGACTCAGCCTTCCATCCACTCGGGGTACGTAAATTGAGGACCCAAGATTGTTGGGGGCAATAAGCTGACTTTGTAAAAATGCCGCTTAGTAATAAGCAGGCATATACAATGGAATGAAGACTATTGCTGAGTGCATTGGGTTGCGCTCCAAAAATTGTAAGCCACCCTGAGTCTCCGGAGAAGGGCGGCATATAACTATGAATTAAAACAAAAAAGATTCTGTGCAGTTTGGAAAACCCCCAAGTCCCACTTCTGGCTGGCCCCATACACCCCATCTCTCCCCTCCCAGGAGTCCCCATGCGGCCCGTTTTGGATGCAGGTAAGTGCAGGACATGCACAGAGGCAAAGGGAGGGCAAAAACGGGGCTCCAGGAAGTTCAGGAAGGCTGGAAATGGGCCCATTTCCAGCTTCCATAGAGCCTGTGGAGCCTAGAGAGGCTATTTTTGGCCCCCTCCGAGGCTTGAGGAAAGCCTCCAGAGCCTGGGGAGGGGGAAAATCCCTCCCCCGCCACGGTGCAGGAGGTTGACTAGACCATGCCCATCATGTCCATGCCCACCCAGCAACCGGGCAGAGAATCCTTTGCTAATTTTTAAAGCCCAACACTGTTAATGAGTATTACTTTGGAGCTTCCTTATCATAAGGCAGAGGGTAGCATCTTGGGGCCTCTTGTTATGAAGTCATCTGGAGTGACTTTTCTTCAACCCTGCTATCTTTGCTACTGTCCAGTTGTGTATGTTTTTATAGAGGGCTTCTGGCATGCTTCAAAATGAAGTGCCAACTGCCAGCATCATCTTTCTTCCCAAGAATAACTCTTTGAGCTCATTGTTCTAGATGTCTTTATTGGCCCAATAAAAACATAGAATCCATGGTGGATGATTGTAATTTCATATTTTGTTTTTTAAAAATCTGTAATCAATTAAGAAAAACAAAATGAAGGTAAGCTGAGAGCAGAAAAAAAAACACCTTTCCTTGATAGTAAAATTATTAATGGGCTTTTCCATTGGCTTTTATTCTACTGAAAATCTACTTGGAGACTTGTCATACCAACCATGATAGGGTGGAGTAAAAGGCCTAGCTGGTCTCAGTTCTACCCAGCTCAATATTCTGTGGAGGAGAAGTGCAGATTCTCTTGGTAAGGCAAGTATTACCATAATTAGTTACTTTCAAGGTTATAGTCCATCTTCTGAATGGCTAGTTTGAAACAACAATTTGATTAGCTATCATTTCCTCTGTGTACCAATAGAACCACCAATTGAGCTGATATACATGATCTTGAATATGGTGTTGGCACTCTTTTGATTTTGGGGAATTTTAAGTGCTCTAGCTTCATCTTATTTATTGTTGTTTGTTTGTTTTCCTGCTGTGGTTGTTGTCACTAGAAGATTTTTAAATCTTCTCAATAGAACAAGCTAGGACAAAGGCTAAGCAGTGCTGGGCACCTCTGGAACCAACTGCCCTTGGGGCTTCGCCTGGCCCCTGACCTCCGCACCTTCCGCCATGATTTAAAGACATGATTTAAAGACCAACCCGGGCTGTGACCCCTCCCTGGGGGGGATAGGTTTCTTAATTTTAACTATTGTAAATTTTAGTTTTTGTAATTTTGGGGCTTGTAAAATTAGTTTAATTCTTTTTAAGTATTTATTGTTCCTGTTTTTAGTTGTGAGCCGCCCCGAGTCTTCGGAGATGGGGCGGCATACAAGTTCAAAAAATAAAATAAATAAATAAATAAACTTAGATCAAGGCTACTCAATGAGCTTTATGGCCATGCTGAAATTTGAAATTGGGTTTCCCCAATTTGAGGGAATAAATAATCACATGAATAAAACAATAAACAAAACAATAAAATAGGTTGTGCTGTTTTCAGTACTATAGCAAGAAAATAGCTATGACTTTGAAAAAGTTTGATAAAATATCTAGTAAGATAGTTTGCCTCTACTGAAAGCCCCTCTTTCTTTTGTCTAGAGTGATCTGTAAACCAATTAGAATTTATTATTTTGTGTACTTATTCTGTTTTAGTAAGCAAAAAAACCCCAAAAGACCGTTATGATGCCCATCTATGTATTTCCCCCTCCCATTTGTTCACTTCAGCAGAGCTCCAGACCATGACCAACTATAAAATTAAGGCAGGCAGTATAAAATGGCCAAGAGAAATAAGCAGTACCCTCAAAGGCAGTAGAGCAAAGGAAACAGTATAAAGGCAACAAGTACATCAGATTTAATCAAAACTGCTTCTAGTGTGTTAAAAATGATTTTATTTAAAAGAACTTATTGTCCAAAATCCTTTGTGGAAAAATAAGTATTGCAAAGAAAACAAGGTACAGACATGTCTCAACCTTTACAGTGGTTTGGGACCAGACAGAGCATGTCTATAATGTTGGATCCGTATGTAAAATTTCCTAGCATCGGAGTGGAAACTGGGAGTCTGGGATCATCTTAATATCATCTTAGGCACAAAATCAGCTGGGTGACCTTGGACTTGTCACACTCTCTCAGTCCTAGGAAGCAGGGAATGACAAATCACTTCCAAAATCTTGCTAAGAAAACTGCAGGGACTTGTCTAAATAATCTCTGACCAGAATAGCAATAGCATTTAGACTTATATTACAGTGCTCTCTAAGAGGTTTACTGGGTCAGCATATTGCCCCCAACAATTTGGGTCCTCATTTTGCCAACCTCAGAAGGATGGAAGGCTGAGTCAACCTTGAGCCAATGAGAATTGAATTGCCAAACTGCTGGATACTTTATTCAATACCTAAATACAGTATTACTGCCTGCAACATGTATTTTAACCACTGCGCCACCACGAAGTCAATAAATATATAAATAAATAAATAAAATTAAAAAAAATTATTCACAGAGGGACAGACACATAATTTTAAAATAACTTCAGTTTACATGGAAGCTGCTAGAGAATTTTGTCAATGAGCATCTTCTGAGAATTCTGACATAATATAGATCAGTGAAGAGCTTAGTCAAATAAGTTGCAGCAAAATTCTGAGCCCCTGATCTGATCAATCTTCCCCATTAACCGGGTGTTCTGGAATCATTCTTCAGTAGTTCACTTTTTTAATCTAGTCATTGTGATTCTGTCCATTTCATGTTTGTATGCTATTTCATTTTTGATGCTATTTACCACCAATCAGTCCATTTCTGCAGCAGCTTTCATGAAGGAAAATATCTAGTCTTTGTGTGCTTTCATATTAAGTTTTAATTGGTTCTGGATTTATCATCAGCTTTTATCAGTTTGATGTCTCTCTCCTCCCTCCCTCCCTCCCTCCTTCTCTCCCTCCCTCCAATAAATTGGTCTATTTCTGCCTCAACTTTCATATTTGGTAAAAAAAAATCTATAATTTTTGAAAGCATTATCGTTTGCGTAAAATTTATTATCCTCATTTTGGTACATTTCTCTTCTGACAATGCATGTTTTACTTCCTAGCTTTTGTACTGTAGGTTGAAAAATGCAAGGGACCAAGCTGCATTATTATTAGACTTGATTTATAGTGCTTTTGGGGAGGAATCATAAAATAAAATAACAGGCAAGCAAAGGGCTATTAACACTTTCTGGATTATTGGGGTCTTTAAACTGAGCTCGCAAATGCAGTCCATTTATTGCTGTCAGTTGATATGGGTTAAAGGATTGTGATAAATACCCTGTGATTTGCTCAATATACAGCCTTTCAGAATTGCTTAACTATCAGTTTATCCAGATATGACAGGAAAATAACAAAGCAAGAAATCAGTGTTGACTGATCAACTTTGTGAGTACTAATCAAATGTCTGCAGAACAACCCACACTGTTCTGTGGCACTTACCTTCTGTGGGTCCTAGGGAATGAGGGAAATGGGAGAAACTGAATGTTTGGGTGGATACAGAACTCTAGGTATATTTTAAAAATGGAGAATTTTGTAAAGTTATGAGTACTTTATGTTATACAAAGCAAACTCTGCTTGTAATGTACAATTCTGCTGAAGAACTTGAATGTATCATATGCATTTTTCCAGCTCCTTCTTACACATCTGATGGTTCTAATCTTTCTGTTAATAAACATTAACTTGTGAATGATAGTGCATTAGTTATGTATATTAGTTATTCAGGTGGTAAGAAGGGGAACCGCATGCAGTTACTATGTTTCAAAATAATCAGAGACAATACTTGGATTCAAATAATTTTTTCACAATTTTTTCAAAGGAGGGAATTGGTTTCATAGAGTTTTTGATAGTCTACTGTAGAGGCTTTCTTAACTCATCAGTTTGAGCTTTGACCATTTTTCTATTCTATTTGTATTCTATCCTATGGTCAGAAAAGCCAACAATCATATTTCATCAAGAAAGCTACCTACTGCCATAAGTAGACTGTTATTTAATGTCCAAATATCCAGCATTTCCTAGCAGTGAGTAGAGGGAGATTAACAGAAAAGATAGGTTGAGAGTTTATAACTTCATTTAATCCTGTTTCTTTTCATGACTATCAATGGAACTGTCAATGTACTTCTTGAGAATATTTTGTTGTATCCGGAACGTAAGAAGTGTTTGGATCTTTGTATCTTAGATGCCCAAACACAAAATCATATTATGTGAGGGGATATCTATACTGAATTGGCTTAGCTTTTAGAGATTTGCATATATCAGTCAATCAACCAATCACTTGTATTATGATGATTAGAATTTTTTATACAGATACATGGATTATAACAGGACTTATAAGAGGAAAATGGTAAGAACATTTCCAAACAATTTTCCCAGTTTGAAATGAAACCAAGTAAAATAGAATATGAAATATAAAAATACTATAAATAAATTAAAAAATTAAAATTCTTGAAAGCTACTGAATTGTTAAAAGTATTTACGAAATATATGAAATAGTACCATACTCAATCACTAAATTATTAAGATGCAGAATGTGGCATTAATAAACCATCAAGACATTATATGAAGATATAATCTTGTTTCTCAGTAAGTCAGATGCTCACACAAGCCAGGGTTAAATGTTTAAAACATATATCTATATATTTAAATCTATATAACTATAGCCAATAATCATTCTAGAAGTCTTATATTAGCATGCTGTCAAGCAAAAGTTTGCTGCTTGCCATGAAAATTTAGGATCTTTATCTCCAAGCAAGTAACATATAAAATAATTTGAAGCAATTGATATTTTTGGTATGGAGCAGGGCCGTCTTAACAGCATTATGGGCTCTGGGCAAAGCAGTGTACTGGGGCCCCTACGGCAACTACTCTCAGTAATAAAGATGTAAATGGTCGATAAAATTAAAGATATATTTGCATGTTGGTATTAATAAAAATGCAGTGAAATGTAATAAATATGTTGCATTTATATGATACAAGGTGCATTGAAGGGTTAGAATGCACAGATTAGTATGGGGCCCCTATGCTCATGGAGCCCACAGGCAAGTGTCCATCAGGCCCATGTGTTAAGACTGCCCTGGTATGGAGGGCTCTCCAGATTCTGTAGATATCTCTATGGAGGATGCAGAACATCAACCAACATTTTTAACACACTGTTCACACATGGCCAGGCTTCTGCATATTCTGGAACCCATTCATAATGCATATTTCAGAATTCATAGAGCTAGATGTTATTCACAAGTTATTCACAAAATTTTTCCAATGATGATCCTCTGCATTAAGCATGGATATTAGGAACAGAGTTAGGATGCACTGAATACAAATCCAATCAGTTTTCAATTGATAGGATATATATGCAGATTGCTGTTTGTTACAAATAATGGTACTTGTTTATACAGCAGCTAGCAAATTACTTTGAACATAGGACATAGAATTATTGGAAGAGAAATCAGAGATAATAAAATACAACCCCCTGCTCAACATAGGAGACCTTAACCATCGCGTCAAATGGTTGTCCAGTCTATTCTTGAAAATGGAGCACTTGCAACTCTGGGAGGTAAGTTATTCCATTGATTGATTGTTCTCACTGTCAGAAAATTTCTCTTTACTCTTTTACAAACTTCCAGCCATCTTGTCCTTCTCTCTGGTTCTTTGGAGATTAAGTCAATCCCCTCTTCCTCTTCGTTAAAACAGTTGTCTGGTACCACCCACCACCCCTGCAATCTTCCCTCAATCATTCATTATATGATTTAACCTCCACATCCTTAATTATCTTTGTTGCTCTTCACTAAATACTTTCTAGGGCATCAGGGACTGGATCCATGAAGAGAGTATTTCTCCTGTGGACTGGAGGTGGCATGGTTCCTTGTGGAATCTTGAGTCCATATTTTATTAGTATAAGTATTAGCAATTTCCCCCAGCTTGGTGTCATCTGTAAATCTGATGAGTTCCCCTTCTATCCCCTTGTCTAGATCATTTATGAAGATGTTGAAGAGTACTGGGACCAGACAACCTTGTGGTGCCCCACTGCATGCTTCCCTCCATGTAGATGTAATTCCATTAAGAACTACATGCTGGGTGTGGTTGGTCAGTCAATTGTGAATTTATCTGGCAGTAGTACTTTCTACCCCACATTTTTGTATCTTATTGAGAAGTAGATCTACTTTGTCAAATGCCTTACTGAAGTCCAAATATACTATGTCACAGCATTTCTTTAGTCCAATAATTTAGTCACTTTATCAAAGAAGGATATAAGGTTTGTCGGGCATGATCTGTTTTTAACATCCATTCTGGCTTCTAATAATCACTTTCTTCATTTCTAGATGCTCATATATCCTCTGCTTGGTTATCTTTTCCAGCATTTATTTATTTATTTATTTATTTATTTATTTATTTATTTATTTATTTATAATTGACTTATATGTCGCCTCTCTCCAGGACTCGGGCAGCTCACAATTAAAACACAATACTTCAAACAATAAATATTTAAAACAGAATTAAATTAACAAGCCCAATCACTAAAAACCCGTTAAAATACTTTAAAAAACCCCAGGAGGTCAGTCCAGGCCGGCCTATTCAAACAACCAGGTCTTCAGATCATGGCGGAAGGAGCGAAGATCAGGAGCCAACCGGAGCTCCAAAGGGAGTTGGTTCCACAAGGCGGGGGCCGCAACAGAATAGGCCCTTCCCGGGGGCACCGCCAGCCTACATTGTCTAGCCGACGGTACCCTGAGGAGTCCCCGTCTGTGCGCACACACAGGGCGATCGGTGTTTGATATTGGCAGGAGATGCTCCCGCAAGTACCCCGGACCCATATCGTAAAGGACTTTGAATGTTAACACCAACACCTTGAATCTCACCCGGAGGTCAACTGGTAACCAATGCAGCTCGTGCAGGAGGGGTGTAACATGGGGGTATCGGGAAACTCCCATCACAACCCACGCAGCTGCATTCTGCACCAGCTGAAGCCTCTGGATGATATGCAAGGGCAGTCCTAAATAGAGAGCGTTGCAGTAGTCCAGTCGGGACTTCACAAGTGCATGACTGATCGTGCGAAGGGCATCTCGGTCCAGATACGGGCGGAACTGGCGAACCAGTCAGACCTGGGCAAAGGCCCCCCTGGTCACGGCCCCCACCTGTTCCTCCAAACTAAGCCGTGAATCCAGGAGAACTCCCAAGTTCTGAGCCCTATCCACAGGGGCCACACCTCTCCCCCTATGACCAAAGATGGGATCAACTGACTGGGCCGAGATGCCTGTATGCACAACCACTCAGTCTTAGCCGGGTTGAGCTGTAGTCCGTTCCTGCCCATCCAGGTCCGTACCGCATCCAGACAACGATTTACCTAGGTATTGATGTGAAGCTGATTGGCCTATAATTTCCTGGATCCACCCCCTCCATCTTCTTTTAGATTGGTACTACATCAGCTCTTTTTCAGTCCTTTGGTAGTTCCCATGTGCTATAGGAGCTTTGAAAGATTACATTCAATGGATCCAAGGTTACATTTGGTAGCTCCTACAGAACCCTGGGATGTAAATCATCTTGTCCAGATGGTTTATACTTTCATAGGTACTCTCTTACTATCTCCTTGCCTATTTTGACTTTGTTCATGTTCTATCTGCCTTGGTACTGCTTTTAATATGTTGGGCTTTTGCTTTATCAAGGAACGCAGTGGCTCAGTGGTTAAGATGCTGAGCTTGTCAATCAGAAAGGTTGGCAGTTCGGTGGTTCAAACCCTAGAACCGCCTAATGGAATGAGCTCCTGTTACTTGTCCCAGCTTCTGCCAACCTAGCAGTTCGAAAGCATGTAAAAAAATGCAAGTAGAAAAATAGGGACCACTAGGGAAGGTAACAGCTTTCCATGCACCTTTGGCATTTAGTCATGCTGACCACATGACCACAGAGACGTCTTCAGACAGTGCTGGCTCTTCAGCTTTGTAACAGAGATGAGCACTGTGCCCTAGAGCTGGAAATGACTAGCACGTATGTGCGATGGGAACCTTTACCTTTACCTATTGCTTTATCACAGATATAAGAAGGTGTCTTCCCGTTGCCTGACACCTTCTTGCCATCTGCTCCCATTAGTGGAACCAGAATTTCCTTGACTTTCTTCTTTTTTTTTTTTAATTCATATTTATATCCCGCCCTTCTCCGGAGACTCAGGGCGGCTTACAATTTTGGGGATACAACCCAATGCGCTCAGCAATAGCCTTCCTTCCATTGTATATGCCTGCTTATTACTAAGCGGCATTTTTACAAAGTCAGCTTATTGCCCCCAACAATCTTGGGTCCTCAGTTTACCTACCCGGAGAGGATGGAAGGCTGAGTCAACCTTGATCCTGGTGGGATTCGAGCCTGCAATAATTACAGGCAGCTGGAACTAAGTGCTAGGCTATTAACAGCCTGCAGCACCAAGGCCCCTTCTTGTTCCTCACATAGTGAAAGAAGTTTTTCTTGTTATTTTTTGGCACTAGTTTCCAGTCTTAGCTTACTCTGGAATTACTTAAAATGACTTTGCCTTTTATCCTTTTGTTTTAAAATCTATACCTTGTTGTAATCTTAACTACCACTGTGTTGTAGTAGGGCCCTGTCTTTTCAGACAATTCTTTTTTGGTAGAGGTTTAATTGAGGAAAGACAAATGGTTGTGAACTTCACTTAATGAAAGTTTCCATATTTCTTGAACTCCATTACAAGTGGAATGCCCCAGACTGAGTTCTTGGTTAACATTCTTTCATATCCTAGAAACACAAAAAAGGTTAGAGCCAACAACTCCTCTCAATCTTTTGATGTATAAGTGCTCTTCATGAGAGACGTCTTTCTTTCTTTTTAAAAATCTCAGTCCCAGAGAATGCATTAGTATGCTGAATTTTTTTTGTTGCATTGGCACTGTGCAGTATTTTGCTTGGAAAAGATTTACCTGAAATAATTATATTCACAAGTCACAAAGCTGAAGATCACATAGACATATTTATCATTAATGACCTGGGCACTAGGTCATAAAATCTGAGATGATGCTAATTCTCAGCTATTATCAGGATGCATGACAAGCTGGTAACTTGGTAGTAAAATCACTTTTAGCTTGACAAGAGCCATACAAACAGACTTCTTGGCTAGATGGGGCTAAGACATTTACTTTGCCTCAGAACTATAAACAACTTCACATATCTCAACTGAACTGCAGTTTGTGTCAGAATGTAATAGCTTTGCAACTGCAACTGCTTATGATTGCAACCTTGCAAAAGATGAAATATAACGTTTTGTTTTACCCAACTTCTTGTATTAAAAAAGATTTTTGCTTGATTAAAGAACTTGACTCCAATCAAGGTGTATTCTAGTAACTGAAATAAATTATTACCCATCGCTTATTTTAATTTTTTTTTCAGACAAGCAAAGGAAAGACTATCTTCCTGCTTTTTAGATATGAAAATATAAAAGAATGCATCAGATCACTCACAATGAAGACATGGTCCTATGTTTGTTTCCTCTAAAAATAATAATAAAAAGCCAATTAAATATTTGTGAGCTTTTAGGATTAACTGATAAGCAGGTTTGCCTTGAAACATGTAGTTGTCTAAATAGTTATTTGCATATCTCATGAAGTTATCCATTTCAACACACTTAGGGAAATTCCATACATTCACAGAAATGCATCATTTGTGAATTAAAATCACCAATTCAAGCTAAGGAATCATATAAAGTAATTCTTGTTTGGCAAACAAAGGAGAGTGAAAGTAGCAAGTAAAGGAGAATGGAAATGAAAAAGGCCATTCTCCTACTTAGCTTCTTGGAAATGTATTTTGTTCTGAATTGAGATAAGAAGTCACATCTTGACCAGGACAATTTCTGCACAGGCATAGTTGCCTTACAGCTAGTGTTACATTACAGCATTTTATTTTTATTTTATTTTGTCCTGGTAAAAACTCTAAAAACTTAGAAACTCTCATTTCCACAAAAGTTACAGGGAGAATTCAGCCTCTTCAAAACATGGACACAATGACAAGGAAATGTGGACAAAATACAACATCTTTAGTGAAGGCTGCATGATCATTTTTGTTCAGTAGCTCTTGATTTTGATCATCTATTGCAAAATATGCCTAGATACAGCTGCTGTGAAATGCTGATCTGTTGGAATACCCCTCTGCATTCACTATAATGTAACGCACTAAACCATACTATGATTTTATTATTGATGGAAAAGTCTGACAACATACCGTATATTCTCAAGCCTATTCAGTTCATCAAATTCCTGAAGCAATTATAGTGAGCAACATTCTGATTTTTTTTTAAAAAAAGCGACAGTATATGTTGATTTGGAAAATTTATGCATATCTACCCTGCTTTTACTACCTTGAAAGAAGCATGCTTCAGCTGCCATTCCATCCACTTCAATTGCTTGCTCCCAATATTTACAACATTGCTTTTCCATCAGTTTGGGAGCCATACCAAAGTGCTGTCATGCAAAGAAGGTATGCATTTGTATCCGTGAGGCAGACATTCAAACATTAGTCTCTTATTTTTTTCCCTACAGATCATTACTTTAAAAAAATCCAACTCCATAAACAAAAAAATAAATAAATACAAAAAAATCCATAATTGTTTATTTATTTATTATTTATTAATGAGACTTGTATGCCGCCCCATCTCCGAAGACTCGGGGTGGCTCACAAAGAATTAAACTAACAAGCCCCATTGAAATATAATTACATAAATACATGATAAAACCATGATAACCCCCCCCAAAGGGTCACAGCCCAGCTTGGTTAAATAACCAGGTCTTCAATTCACGGCAGAAGGCGCGGAGGTCAGGGGCCAGACCGAGTCCCAGGGGGAGTTGGTTCCAGAGGTCAGGGGCCGCGATAGAATAGGCTCATCGTCGGGGGACCGCCAAATGGCATTGGCCAGCCGACGGGACCCCAAGGAGTCCTTGCCTATGTGATTGCACAGGGCGGTTAGTACTCGATGTCGGCAGGAGTCGCTCCCTTAAATATTGCGGACCCATGTCATGAAGGACTTTGTATGTTAAAGTTAACACCTTGAATCTCACCCGAGCACAACCGCAGCCATGCAGACAGCAGGAGGGGGAACATGGGAGAACCGTGAAACTCCCATCACCACCCTCGTCGCCGCATTTTGCACCAGCTGTAATCTCCGGATGGTATGCAAGGGTAGTCCTAGATAGAGAATGTTGCAGTAGTCAGTCTGGAGATAACAAGGGCATGAGTAACTGTGCGCAGGGCATCGCGTCCAGAAAAGGGTGTAGTTGGCGAACCAAATGGAGCTGGGCAAAGCCCCCCTGGCGACGGCCCCCCTGCTCCTCCAATCGAAGCCGTACATCCAGGAGAACCCCCAGATTCCACGCCCTATCCACAGGGGCAACACCATCCCCCTATGGTTAAAGATGGATAATCCTGACTGGGCCGCGATGCCGGTATGCACAGCCACTTAGACTTGGCCAGGTTGAGATGAAGCATGTTTCCATTCATCCAGATCCGTATCGCATCCAAACACTGGTCATCAGGGAGAGGGCATCACCGATCTGGTTCGGGTGGAGATGTACAGCTGAGTATCATCTGCATATTGATGGAAACTCACCCTGAAACACGGATGATCTCACCCAGCAGTTCATATAGATGTTAAATAGCAGGGGAGAGAAACCACCCCTGAGGCACCCCACAAGAGAGCACCCCGAGGTGGACCTCTGTCCCCCCTGCCAATACTGCGACCTGCCCTGCCCCAAGAGGTAGGAGGTGAACACTGAAGTACAGTGCCCCTATACCCCCCCCCGAGGCGTCGCGGAGACAGCATTGGTCGCACTGATGGATGATCTCTGAGGGCTCGGGACAGGGTTTTTCCTCTGTCCTAGTCCTGTTAGATCTCTCAGCGGCTTTGCGATACCATCAACCATGGTATCTTCTGCAGCAGCTTAGAGGATTGGGGTGGGGGCACCGTTTGTGCATGGTTCTCCTCCTCCTTCCTCTCAGGCCTCTTGGCAGTCGGTGTTCAGGGGGGCGAGTCGCCCGAGGCCCCTCACTTGTGGGGTGCCTCAGGGTCTGTCCTCTCGCCTCCTGTTTAATATCTACATGAAACCGCTGGATGAGATCATCCGAGGTTTTGGGGTGAGGTTCATCAGTATGCTGATGATACCCAGCTTTATATCTCCACCCCAGACCAGATCAGTGATGCTCTCTCTGTGATGTCCCAGTGCCTGAGTGGTACGGGTCTGGATGGGCAGTAACAGCTCCAGCTCAACCCCACCAAGACTGAGTGGCTGTTCTTACCGCATCGTCTTTATTGGATGTACCATCTTTGGTCATGGGGGGAGAGGTGTTGCCCCCCGTGGATAGGGCGAGAAACCTGGGTGTCCTCCTGATTCACAGCTCGGTTTGAGGAGCATGTGGGAGCTGTGGCCAGGGGGGCTTTTGCCCAGGTTCGGCTGGTTCGCCAGCTTCGCCCTTATTTGGACCGAGATGCCCTTCAAACGGTTACTCATGCGCTCGTCACCTCTAGAATCGACTACTGCAATGCTCTTTACATGGGGCTCCCCTTGCGGACGATCCGGAGGCTACAGCTGGTGCAGAATGCAGCCG
This sequence comes from Naja naja, assembly GCA_009733165.1. Classification (NCBI taxonomy): domain Eukaryota; kingdom Metazoa; phylum Chordata; class Lepidosauria; order Squamata; family Elapidae; genus Naja; species Naja naja. The sequence goes on along the minus strand of CM019159.1, from coordinate 20,253,726 downwards.
TGCGGGCTGTGATGGGGGTATCCCGATACTCCCATGTTACACCCCTCCTGCGCAGCTTGCATTGGTTGCCGGTCGCCTCCCAGGTCGCCTTCAAGGTATTAGTAACAACCTGTAAAGCCCTCAATGGCTTGGGTCCAGGGTACTTGCAGGAACGCCTCCTGCCAGCATCATTTTCCGACGCCCTGTTCGCCTCTCAGGAGGGGCCTCCTTGGGGTGCCGTCGGTCAGGCATTGTCGGCTGGCGGTCCCCAGGGCTAGGGCCTTCTCTGTGGGAGCGCCTGCCCTTTGGAATCAGCTCCCCGTGGATCTCCGCTTGGCCCCTGACCTCCACTCCTTCCGCCGGGACCTGAAGAGTTGGTTGTTTCAACGGGCCGGCCTGGAATGACCCGGGGTTGTGGGTTTTAATTTTAATTTTTAATCGATTCGCTTGTTTATTTGTTTAATTCTCTTTATTGTAAATTTTCTCTGTTTTATGTTCGCCGCCCTGAGTCCTTAGGGAGTAGGGCGGCATACAAGCTGAATAAATAAATAAATAAATAAATAAATAAATAAATAAATAAATAAATATACCATGGTCGATGGTATCAAAAGCCGCTGAGAGGTCTAATAGGACCAGGACCGAGGAAAAACCCCTGTCCCAGGCCCTCCAGAGATCATCCATCAGCGCGACCAATGCCATCTCCGTGCTGAAACCAGGTCGGAAGCCCGATTGATACGGATCCAGGTAGTCCGCTTCATCCAGGAAAAGTGGAAACTGCCGAGCCACCACACTCTCAACAACCTTCGCTAAAAAGCAAAGGTTGGAGACTGGATGAAAGTTGTCTAACACGGCCGGGTCCAGGGCAGGCTTCTTCAGGAGGGGTCTCACCACCGCCTCCTTCAAGGCAGCAGGAAAGACACCCTCCCTTAGCGAAGCATTGACAACTGCCCGGAGCCAGCCGCAGGTGACCTCCCTGGCAGCATAAGCTAACCAGGAAGGGCACGGGTCCAACAAACATGTGGTGGAACTCAGGCGCCGCATAATCCCATCCACTTCATCCTCAGAAACAGGATCGAACTCATCCCAAATCACACTGGCCAGACTACTTGTATCCCGATCCTCAGACCACTGCAAATCAGAGGATAACCTGCTCCGAATTCAAACGATCTTATCCGACAGATATTGACCAAACTCCTCAGCCCTTCCTCGCAACGGGTCCGCTCCCTCCCCTGGAGGAAGGAGAGAGCAGGTAACCCGAAACAGGGTGGCTGGGCGGTTATCTGCGGACGCTATGAGAGTGGAGAGATAAGCCCTTCTCGCCGCTCTCATAGCAACCAGGTAAGTCCTAACATGGGCTCTTAAACATACAAACAAACATCACATGCCTCTTTTCCTGATTTAGATACTTTAACTCTATTTCTCTTGATAAATCCATGTGACTATGCAACTAATCTGAAACAAATAATTCCTTCTACTCAGTTTTTCCAAATACGTAGTTTCTCCTGTCATTTGTACAGTTTTCTCAAATAAATGCATTTTTGGAAATGGTTCATTAAATGAAGTTCACTTGAATAAACTTCAGATCAGTGTGGATACTATTCTGCACCTATTCACTACAACATTCATTTCATTGTTCTGCTTAAAAAGCTTCAAAAATATATTAGGTCAGTTTCTTACATTCCCAATCGAGAATTCCATGTGTGGTTGGGTAAGGAGATAATTTTGATCATCAACATCATACCTTGCAAGATAAGCAGATTGTCCTTCTGAATGTTCCTCCTTTGAAATGCAGGTCTGCAGGGGTGGGATTCTACCAGTTTGGACCTATTCAGATGAAGTGGTTGTTAAAGTTACATCTGATTCGCTGAACTGGTAACTTCAACCAACAGCTGGCCCCACCCACCCCTCCCGCCCCCTCCCAGATGTCTCCATGCACCCATTTTCGATGGAGGTAAGTGCAGGGTCCACACAGAGGCTTTGGGAGAGGGAAAAACGGGTCTTGCAGAAGTCCAGAAGCAGCCCTGTTTCTGGCTTCCAGAGGGCCTCCAGAGCCTGGGGGACACTGTTTTTGCCCTCCCATAGGCCTGGGGCAAGCCTCCGGACCCTTGGGAGAGCAAAAATAGCTTCCCCGGGCTCTGGAGGGTCTCCAGAAGCTGGAAACAGGAAGTTCCAGTACGCCATGCCCACCATGGCCACGCCCACCCAGCAACCAGCAGTGAACCTTTTGCTGGGATTTTTGAATCCCACCCCTTCAGGTCTGTCTTTTTGTGAAGAATGGAGCCCCTGTCTGCAGCGAAGGTCCTTCCAGATACAAAATTGTGGTTAAAATTGCATGCATCTTAAAACATTTTTTAATACCAATAAATGTATTGCTATACTATTGATGGCCAGTTTGGTTTAGTTGTTAAAGCATCAGGTTAGGAACTGGGCAATTGTGGGTTCTAGTCATGTCTTGGGCACCAAGCCAGCTGGGTGACCTTGGGCCTGTCACTTTCTCTCAGCCCTAGGAAAGAGGTAATATTAAACCACTTCTATAAACCTTGCCAAGAAACCTTCAGAAACTTATCTAAGCAGCATCTGAAATTCAAACACAATGGAAGAGAGGGGAAAAATACAATTAGAAAGCATTGCAAAAATACTCATTCTTTGGCCGAATAGTAATTTAAAATTTGAAATCAATCTGAAAAATTAATGCTAGAGTTAAAAGTACTAGAAAAAAAAGTATTTCAATTTAAGACTATTTTAATGAATTTTGAGCCATATATTTAGCTATGTTAGCCAATTATTTCCTAAAGGATTACCATGCTCTACCCATTTGAACACAGGTATTTTAAAGTCTTTGTCTTTAAGACAATATATTTAATTATGTTAAACAATGTTCATGTTTATATTTTTCATCCTCCCATCTCATTTTAAGGTTTTTTGATGTCTATATGAATGGAGTCAATTCTATCATTTCAACAATATGGACATGTGAAAGCTCAGAAGAAAAGAATGACATTTACAGGTGAAACTCGAAAAATTAGAATGTGCAAAAGTTCATTTATTTCCTTAATGCAACTTAAAAGGTGAAACTAATATATGAGATAGACTCATTACATGCAAAACAAGATAGGTCAAGCCATGATTTGTCATAATTGTGATGATTATGGCTTACAGCTCATGAAAACCCCAAATCCACAATCTCAGAAAATTAGAATATTGTGAAAAGGTTGCAATATTCTAGACTCAAAGTGTCCCACTCTAATCAGCAAATGAAGCCATAACACCTGCAAAGGGTTCCTGAGCCTTTAAATGGTCTCTCAGTCTGGTTCAGTAGGAATCACAATCACGGGAAAGACTGCTGACCTGACAGTTGTACAGAAAACCATCATTGATACCCTCCATAAGGAGGGAAAGCCTCAAAAGGTAATTGCAAAAGAAGTTGGATGTTCCCAAAGTACTGTATCAAAGCACATTAATAGAAAGTTATGTGGAAGGGAAAAGTGTGGAAGAAAAAAGTGCACAAGCAGCAGGGATGACCTCAGCCTGGAGAGGATTGTCAGGAAAAGGCCATTCAAAAGTGTTGGGGACTTTCACAAGGAGTGGACTGAGGCTGGAGTCAGTGCATCAAGAGCCACCATACACAGACGGATCCTGGACATGGGCTTCAAATGTCGTCAGAAGCATCTTACCTGGCAGCTGTAATTTCAATTGGGTGGAAATCTGCACCATTTTCACAACAGGTAACACAGCAGGTTCAATTTTTAGGGTATGGAAAATGTCTGCTAGAGTTCACTTTCAGGGGAATTGATCAAGTTTTGATGGCCACTGTTCAGAAGTTCCATTAACAATTATATTAACCACCTTTGCATTAAGCTTTTCTGAAGGATCCTTCTCCTTTAATCCTAAAGTGATTTCTCAGATTATTTTTGCTGACTAGGGATGATGCCATTCAAATGTAAAACAATGTGTAATTACTGCATAATGTAGCACTAACAGAGTAATTTAAGAACTATTCTGTCACTCCAAGAAAATCTTTACCATTACTTGTCATAAACTCCCACTAAAGTGAACTTTCAGAATTTCTTTTTGCAATTCCATTCTCTGTTTCCCCCACCTTTCTTGGCAACCTTCTTCAAGATATCCTTTCAACTCTTAGAAAATGCTATCATATCCCTCCTTTATTTATTTTTAATTCTCAAAGCTAAGTATGATAAAGTCCTTCAACATCTCTTCATAAAACATATTTTTAGTCTGCTGATCAGCCTTGATGTCTTTCTTTGAACCTTTTCCAATTGCTCTGAATGCTTCATAAAGAGAAATTTAAGAATCCTTTGTAAAGCTTAGAACTGGATCCAATATCCAAAGTAAGGGCTGACAAATTCAGAATAAAGTGAAATGTCTCCCTGCTGTGATTTGGAAACAGTATTTTTCTTGATGTAATCTAAATTTTTTGGAGCCACATTACATTGTCCATTCATATTCTGTTTTAACTATTACTATTAACAAGCTAGGTATCTTTCTATTCTGTACTTTTGATTTCTATTTCCTAAGTACAGAATTTTGTTTTTGACATCTATTAAATTTCATTACATTATTTTCAGTCAATTTATCAAAAACATTTTTAAATTTATTTCTGTCATTTATGTATTAGCTTTTATACCCGATTCTGTGTCACGAATTTCCCCACTTCTTTGTCCAATATGCTAATAAAGTTTTAAAAGTATAGAGCCAGTTCGATAAACACTGTTTAAATACAATATTAGAAGTAGACTTATAACTATATAGACACAGATATAGATTAACAGAATTGGAAGGGACCTTATAGGTCATCTAGTCCAACCCCCCATCCAAGTAGACCCTACACCATTTTTGACAGATGGCAGTCCAGTCTCTTCTTGAAAGCTTCCAGTGATGAAGCTCCCACAATTTCCGAATGCAACTTCTGTTCCATTGGTTGATTGCTTCACTGTCAGAAAATTTCTCCTTATTTCCAGGTTGAATCTCTCCTTATTCAGTTTCCATCTATTATTTCTTGTCTGGCCTTTGGGTGCTTTGGAAAATAGCTTGACCCCCTCCTCTCTGTGGCAGCCTCTCAAATATTGTATATATTTGTCATGTCATTCAGAGTAGGCCTACTGTTTCCAATGCTTTCCTGAAGTCTTAAGTAAACTATATCCACAGCATTTCCCTGATTTACTAATTTAGTCACTTTGTCAAAGAAAAGTAAGCTTTATGTGACATGACCTGTTGTAAGAAAACCATGCTGGCTTCTAGTAACCACCCAGCTTGTGCTAGGTGCTGGGTGCTCCATCACTGTTCATTACACACTGCAGTTGCTTCTTGAACATCTTAGTTAACTAATTAGCAAAAAGTTCACCTATTTCCTCTGCTTGGTTGACTGCAGAGGTGGTATTCAGCCAGTTCTGACCAGTTCTGGAGAACCAGTAGCGGAAATTTTGAGTAGTTTGGAGAACCAGCAAATACCACCTCTGACTGGCCCCACCCCCATCTATTCTATGCCTTCAGAGTCCCAGCTGATTAGCTAGGTCTTCTTTTGTTGCCCTGCACAGGAGAACGGAGCTGGAAAGCAGGTTAGTGGGGTGGGGAGGGAATGGGAATTTTGCAGTATCCTTCCCCTGCCACACCCACCAAGCCACGCCCACAGAACCAGTAGTAAAAAAATTTGAATCCCGCCACTGGTTGGCTGGCCTGTAGTATAGAGGTAATCCTTATCTTACGACCCACTGTTGAGCCCAAAATTTCCTTTACTAAGCAAGGCATTGTAATATTGTCCCATTTTGTGACCTTTTGGCCAAAGTCCTTAAGTGAATCACCAGTAGTTGTCAAGTGAATAATGCAATTGTTAAGTGATCAGGCTTCTCTCATTAACTTTGCTTGTCAGAACTTCACTGGGAAGATTGACAATGGTGATCACCTGATCCAGAGATGATGCAACCATCATTAATATACATCAGTTGCCAACTGCCCAAATTATATGAACATAAGAATGTTACAGTGGTTGTAACTGTAAAAGCCAGTCCTAAATCAAATTTTTTTCAGTGCTGTTGTAATTTTGAATGGTCACTAAATGAATAATTGTAAGTTAAAAACTGTTTGTATACCTATGGAAAGTCATTCCTTGTTCCTTTTATAATGCATTCAAGAAGGCTTTCATCCCTGGTTGTGCGTTTCTGTAGAGGTGCAGTGATTTTTATTTTTTATAATGCAGCTCCATGTCCTCTTTTGTTAGGTCTAATTCTTTTAAACAGTTTATATCCTTCTTGTCGTATATACCAGTTATCGGTTTCATCCCTCCAGGTTTTAGTAATGGCAATTATTTTGTTCAAATCCCTATTAGTTTCTGGTAATTACTAATTATTTTGAGAAAGTTGTAATATATTCTCAGATTTTGATGTTAGATTGACAAATTTATAGTTCTTGGATCCAGATTTTTCAAGTTTTATTATCTGGCATTTCATCAGTTTTTTTATTATTATTATTCTCAATGCATAAAAGTTTAGCCAAGTTATCAGTAATTGTTCAGTACCCTAGAATGGAGATTCAAAGTCATTAAGAGTAAATTAATATTAGTGATGTGCAGTATTTTTCATTTAAAGGCTAAAGTTCTCACACCCATTGGCAACTCTTTAAATAACAACTGCTTATTCTCAGCTCACATGCAAAGAAAAGGTTTGATTTAAAAAGCCCATGTGTTCTCCAAATCACCCTTTCCTTCCAGTCTGGATTACTACATAATCCTAAAGGAAATTCATGTTTCTAGAAGAAACCAGATTCAATCCTGCATGTTTGTTTTTCACAATTGGAATATATTGTCATGGAGAAAAATCTTATCTATATGGTCACTATAAATAAAAAATGACTTGATGGAACATAATTGATCAATCAATCAATCAATCAATCAACTAAGAGTTCAAATTAATCTCTTCCATTCTCTGAGTATTAGTGTCTAGACAACAAAGGCCAAGATGTTTATGAGTCAGTGATTTTTTCTGATTTTTTAAATGAGTGGTTTATTAAGTTGCTCCTTCCTTCCTTCCTTCCTTCCTTCCTTCCTTCCTTCCTTCCTTCCTTCCTTCCTTCCTTCCTCCCTCCCTCCCTCCCTCCCTTCTTTCTTTCTTTCTTTCTTTTCTTGTTTGAAAAGAAGATGAATCCAAATTGGCTCTAAACGTTAGGTTCATATGCTTGTAACCATTGGCCTGCAAATTATCCTCTGAAATTTTGTTTAACTTTGTTTCCCTGTTTTTGGTCTGGATTAACACATCATTCTGATCCATACCAAAATTATTCATAAGATATTGTCTATAATAGGACAGCAACCTACAGCAAAGACTTTTTTAATTTTTTTAATTTTATTTTTAATTTTATTTTGTTATTCCTTTACCCGCTTGGACAGCAGTTATTAAGATTTCGATACTTTGTTTCCTGGTGTTTTGAGGAAGGAATATGTGAAAACTGTAGTTCGGGATTCAACATAGTATAAAGTAATTTTTTTTAGTAAACTAAAGAAAATTCTCTGTTTTCCCCCAACCCAATCATCTTCTTTACACAAATATTTGTTATCTGTGTTCCTTGTTCTCTTCACAAGGATAAATTACATGCACCCATGCTTATCAAAAATTGCTCGTTTGTTAACCTATATTACAAGACTGATGCTTTAAATCAGGGTGGATCTGCTATGACCTCATAGCTCCCATAACCCTTGATAATTATTTGGCAACTTTGAGATGCTTTGGGATTGCCAACTCCCACAATTTCAGGTCTGTGTGGCCATTAGCCAATTTGGGTGGGAATTCCAGAGCTTACAATCTTCATATATTTGGAGAAGGCCAGAGAGAGGAAAGTTGATTTGAACAAGAGAGCAATCTGTTTCCTCATGGCTTGAATTAAGCCATTGTTAGCATTGGGTAAGGCAAAAATTATCCATATTATACTGCAAAGGCAATTTCAGTACTTGCTTCCAATTTTATTCTTCTATATTTGGCTGAAGCAAAGACGCAAGTGCCAAGATGATTGTGTTTGTTTTTATTTTTAAATATGCCTTCATATCCATGACTTTATGAAAGGAAAAACATGGCAGTACTATAGAAGAGCCATCAATTGTAACAACAGTCACCTGTAAGTCATTTTGAAGAGGTTACTAAACTCAAAATTCTTGTTTTCTCTGAGTGAAATTCTTTGTTTGGACTTCTGGGCAAAATCCAGGACCCTTGGGACAAGGAGACTCCAAACAGCTCCCGGGGAAACAAAAACAGTAATTATAGAATGGCAAGCATGAAGCATTAAAGAGTTGGCCCAGCCAATTCTACAGGCCCCCCATAGCTGTTGCTGAAGAGTAATGAGAAATCAAAACATCAAGACAGAGGAAGAAAGGGCTGCATCAAGACAGGGGAAGAAAGTGTTGGCAGACTGCCTCTAGCAAACAGAACTTGAAACTTGGGGAGAGCAGGCAGAATGGTAGTGGAGATTCCCAAAGAAGGTGCCTTCTTCAGGGCTGTTCCAAATTTAGTCATGCTCCTTTTTTATCCTCTGTGATACTGGCCTGGCTCTAGGAACGGGAAGGAGCAGTGGATATTTTTTTTCTTGTTGCACTTTAATAAAACTTTTAAGCTGCTATTTAGTCTACAAGAGTCTAGGAGAATAGATAACATTTAGAAACTGCCAACTACAAACCAAGCAGCTGTAGTGTTATAGACTGGAAACATTATTAAAAATAACATAATCTACTGAGAAATCCTATATTCAGTTATATCCTCTAGTTGTATTGTATAGCAGTCTATATTTTTCTGTTAAGGTTGGTATAATTCTTGGTTACCTCTAGAAGGCTAGAATTTTCTCACTGCTCCTAATATCATTCTTATAATGGAATTGCTATATTACAAATGACATTATTTCCAAGAATTGTTCACTATTTGGCAGGAACTCGGTCTAGTTTTTGAGGAAGATAAACCTCAAATCAATGCCTGCCTCTCTGTATTTCTTTTTCTCTGTATAGCTAGGTAGCTGGATATTCTTGAACTTGACATTTCTTGAAAGCTCAAGATAGCATAAATTAGAATGTCTCTTAGATTATTTCCTAAATAAACTTGTGTGGTGGAATGTAGTCTGGATTCCCAGGAGAAGAGTCGGCATTTCTAGAGAAGCAAAGACAGCGAAATTTAGATAGCTTGGTTGGGAGGAAAAAGATCAAGGCAGCTCTTCCCTAGGAGTATTCAGAGTATATCTTCAATTTTGCAAGTAGTTTATTTTGGTAAGATTGGTGTCAACCTCCAAAACCAAGAAAGACATGCTGAGTTACTTCAAAGCAATTTCCTTTATTGTTCCTCATTTACAGTATAGTTAGAAAAAAAACAAAAAAGAAAAGAGTAAGCAAGTTGTAGCCTACATGGTTCATGCTTATATCACCAGTTCCTTCTAGATTCCAAAAAGTAAACTTTATGGAACATAACAAAGGAAGACTTGCACCATGATGTACTTGTTCCTGCAAAGTTGGATTAGATTTATTTTAGATAAGAGAACCAGATATACTGAGGAGCCAGAACATTTCTGAATATGCTGGAGAAGGTCATCACCAATCACTTATAAACTGCTAATTGCATAGATGTAGCCATGTGGCTACCATGAGTGAACAACCAACTTTTTTACATGCATTAACTCTTAAGGGATAAGAAACAACACTATATTCATTATTTTATTTTCTGCTCTTTCCTTATCATGCCTAATGTTATGTTTGATTGCTCCCTAATTTCAACAGATTAATGTCCACATTCTGCTTTGATCACAGGATCTCTATCCTGGATAGTATATTCTAAATCAGTCTTTGAGAGCATTGTTAACAAACCTTGGCATCTTAAAAGAAAACTATTACAATTTTCAGGAGGTCAGAAAGTGCCAGCTTATTCTTGTTTCCAGCTGTCCAAGCTGAGAAGAGGTGTAGGGAAGTATTTCCATGTTACTTTGGGTAATTTCTTACTTATCCATTTAATTATGTTCACTTACGACAAACCCTGCTTTTTAACAGTGGGTAGTACTCTACTTATCTTAATTAATGAATCAGTTAATGGCCAGCCTGCAGAGTCTGACTATGCTAATTTAGATTGATTCTAGTTTATTCTGGGTTTTTTTTTGAAAGTATCAATGTTAGTCATGTTTTCTGAAGTTTGAAACCTATGAAGTATTGAACATGTCCCAAATTGAAACAAGAAGTCAACACATCACTGATGACTCATCTTAAGGAGTGTATTTGGCTGACCTGCTTAGCACCATCATTCATGAGGCCAATGCACTATCAGATGTACTTTTTAAGCTATTGCTCTTATTTTTATCTTTTTTGAGCCACAGTGGTGCAGTGGTTAGAGTGCAGTACTGCAGGCTATTTCTGCTGACTGCCGGCTGCCTGAAATTTGGCAGTTCAAATCTCACCAGGCTCAAGGTTGACTCAGTCTTGCATCCTTCCAAGGTGTATAAAATGAGGACCCAAATTGTTGGGGGCAATATGCTGATTCTGTAAACCACTTAGAGAGGGCTGTAAAGCACTGTAAAGTGTTATATAAGTCTAAGTGCTATTGCTATTTCATGCAAAACCATCATAAGTAGGAACTCTGTAGTTGACACTATGTGCACCCACACACCCACACACATACACCCACACACACACAAAAGGGGGGGGGAAACAAGTGCAAGTATAAATATTTATTGCATGAAAGCTTGAGATGCTTAGATAGAGTCCTTCAAAGACACTACAAAACAAATACTCATCAGACATGGCTTTGTCATTGTGTCTGGGGATCCAGTGGTGAGAGAGAGTCTGTTAGCTGGTTGCATTGATAATCATTGTATGGATTGTTCTCGCCTATAAATTAAGTTTTAAACTGTTTTAATTGGTTTTCAATGGTTTTCACTCTGTCTATTTGTCTCTATTGTTTTTGTTTTTAATTGTATGATTGCCCAGAGTCACATTTATGAGATAGGTGGCTATATAGATGGAATGAATGAATGAATATAAGCAGTGTACAATTTACTTCCACCACAACTGAAACTGATTTATCTATATTTACAATATGGAGAGATCTTCTAGTCCTACTCCCCATTCAAGGCATGAGACCTTATACCATCCCACTCAAATGATTGTCTAGTCTTTTTTTTTAAAAAAAAAATCTCCAGTGATGGAGCACCCAACAAGTCTGGGAAGCAAGCTATTCCACTGATTAATTGTTCTCACTGTCAGAAAATTTCTCCTTACTTCTATATTGGATCTCTCTTTAATGATCTTCCACCTGTTATTTCTTGTCCTGCCTCAGGTGCTCTGGAGAATAAGTCAATCCCCTCTCCTCTATGACAGCCCCTCAAGCACTGGAAGACAGTTATCATGTCCTTTTTTAGAGTAAAATGGATGAGAGGATTTGGTGAAGGACTGTACACGGAAGCTTAACTCTACTGCTAGGTTTTTTTCAGTTTATGGTTTTAATAATTTATTATTTTATTACTGATATTGCTTTAATTGTTGATTGAGTGGTGCAGTGGCCTAGAGGCAGAGCTGTTGCCTCACGATCAGGAGGCTGTGGGTTCGATCCTAGGTAGCGGCAGATATTTCTCTCTCTGGACACAATGAGTAATTATCTGCTGCAAACATTGCATTGGTGACAGGAAGGGCATCCGGCCAGTAAATACTCTGCTCCATTGAGTTGCCCCAACTCCACCCTGTTGTAAGGGATTACAGGGTCATTAAAAGACAAAAAAAACCTTTAATTGTTGACTGGGAGCTCCCTAGAATTTAATATAATATAAGCGAATATATAAGAGCCTTGGTGGTGCAGGCTTTTAAATGCCTAGCATTTAAGTTCCAGCTGCCTGCAATTACTGCAGGCTCAAATCCCACCAGGCTCAAGGTTGACTCAGCCTTCCATCCTCTCGGGGTAGGTAAATTGAGGACCCAAGATTGTTGGGGGCAATAAGCTGATTTTGTAAAAATGCCGCTTAGTAATAAGCAGGCTTATACAGTGGAATGAAGGCTATTGCTGAGCACATTGGGTTGTATCCCAAAATTGTTAGCGCCTGAGTCTTTGGAGAAGGGCGGCATATAAATGTTTATATATATATATATATATATATATATATATATATATATATATATGTTTTAAATAAAACATATCAATGAATAAAAATAAAATTTGGAAATGGGTTTTCTGCTTCCTTCCTTCTCGTTCATTTCTTTGTCAAGACATTCTTGACAGAGAATGTGTTGAAAACACAAGATGAACGGTTTGCACAATACACCTGGGTGGTTAAATGAAGTGTGATAAATGTTTATAGAGATTCTCAATCATCCAGGTTTCATTGCTCATCCAAGAAGCTCCTTCGGTTCCAGCCTAAATCCAAGAAACTTCAGTTGCCTTTTGAAAACACCCTTTGGGGTATGAAGTGTGGTAGTTTGTGGGCTGAAGCATTGAACTTCATGTGAGCAAAGCAATTGTTTGTTTTGTTAATCAGAATTTAGGAGTTAGTATGATGTGTGATCAAAGCAGTGTGTTACTGGATTCCTGAAATACTGAACATGCAAAGGCATTTGTGAAAGGACCGTGTGTGTTTTTTGGCGGTGGGGGGCAGAGGACTCATCTGGAAAGATAAAAGGTCATTTACGTGAACTCAAAGGCTGCAGATACACAGAGAAGCTGACGTTAAAGTCATTGCATATTGCTCTGTTTTTCCCCTTTTTGTAAAATGAAGTTGCTGAAAACAACAATCTGACCTGTATTTCCCTGCACTGAAAAACAGCTTGTACAGCAAATCATCCCCAACTCCACAGCCCAGCTGTAGAAAGGCAGCAACCAGTCAATAAATAAGAGAGATAAGATAGATGAGGAAAGAATGAGTAAGCAAACTTTAAGTGATCCCTTTAAATATAAATCAGTGATATGAATTTCAGGGCACTTTCTTTAACATGGGTAGTCAACTTACTGTTCTTCATATATTTCAAATTCCCATGATATCTGATCATGGAGTAAAGTAGTGTTTCTCAGCCTTGTCAATTTTCAGATATATAGACTTTAACTCCCAAAATTCCTCAGAATTCTCTAGGCAGCATTAGCAAAGTTCCTAAGCTTGAGAAACAGTGGGCTAAAGAGTCAAGAAATTTTAAGAGTGATGGTCCAAATGACGGGAGCAACAGAAGACTGCCTCGGCTTAATACTGAGGAAAGCATTGGACACTTGGCCAGGCATGCCTGGCCTAATTGTCCATCCTTCTGTTTGGTTAACCTGCTCTGATATGAATGTATGTAGCCAAAAATCTTTTCTAATGTTTTGCTACTGTTAGGACCACTTCATTGACAAGATTCAAAAGATACAGAAAACTAGTTTTGAAAGGACTTCAGAAGCTAGCTTAACAATTCAGCCTAAAATAGTATTCTCCTTGAAAATTATTGACTGATATTTTTAATCGGTATCAGTTTTCATTCTGTATCTGTTGACCATTGTAGAACATCCAAATAACTGGTGGCATTCTATGGATGATTAATAGCTTATCTAATATACTACTATCTTTTCTGTATCCCCACAGAGGCACAATATTGAACTGTTATCACATAAACATATATTTTTGCTGCTGTAAATGGCACAAATGGACTAAAGTATTTCAAGATGTTCAAAATCAGGCAGCCTTATCAGATATGTACTTGGCATGTGTTGAAAATATGCTCATGAAAAGTATGATTATCTTGTACAGAGCAGCCATATTTCTTTAATAAATAGCTACAAGGACAATAATGTGTGGTTAAGAGAGTTTAAAGATTACAGTATGACCAGAGGTAGTAGTCGTCCTACTTACATAGACAAATCTGTATTTGGGTAAGCGCACCAACGTGCCTACCATCCCTGTCCTATTGTTTCTTTTTATTTTTCTTATATGTATCCATTTCATATATTCATAACTATGTTTATACTTATACCTGTTATCTTATAATCGCTTGACAAAATCAATCAATCAATCAATCAATCAATATGTGTGAAACATGTAACATAGATGCCAGCCAATGGACAGATAGAAGTTCACTTGCCTGATTGCTCCATAATACTTGCATGACTTGATTTCCCCACACCGTACAAATGGACCTTGCAAAGAAGATAACATTGTTTTTCTCTTACAATTAATGAAAGAGCTTTTTGGACCTTCTTGAAAATGTTTTAAGTCCAGAAGAGCTAGACATTATTCAGAAATAATTAAGACAGACACCTTCCTAATTCACTGAATTGTAGGAAGAAAGAGGAGGTACAACACGATCAGACTTGCAAGATTCTATTATTATAGCTAACCCAATAAGAGTATTTTAGTGTATCTGTATAGTTCAGGAGTGTCAAACTTGCAATGACACATTATACTTCAACTTTCCCCCCCTTTGCTGAACTGGGGGTGGGCCTGGCCAGTGCATGGCACATCTGGCCCATGGGTTGCGAGTTTGACACCCCTGGTGTAGTTGATTTCCTGTTCTGGTCCACCTAGTACAGCTGAAAAATAAGTCATGGTTTCAAACTTATATTAAAGCATTTGCTGTGTATACATATAAATAGGTTTATACTTCAAGCTCTCAACATGAATGCTAAAACCAGATTACTAATCCCTCCATAGCCAGCATCCTGACAGAACTGATGAAGCTTCTTGGATAAGAAGTGAAATTTCTTCTTTCTCAAGGAAAAAAAACTGGTCTCAGTTGCCTTCTGAAAAAGCACCTTTGATACAACTCTGACCTGGATGACTGAGAATCTCCATAGATATCAGTCAACTGTGTTCTTAATGGCTAGGGTTATACGATAGAGGGATTGAGATGTATCAGGTCTCTCCAATTGTAGAGGATCTCATAAAAACACAAAGTATTCCTCTAATTGGCAGCCTGTGCCATTGTTTTAGTGCAAGCACTCTTCTTCCTCCTCCTTTTTCCCCTCTGCCCTTTATTATCGAGGTTGTTTTAAATGTGTCATCTGTGATTTGTTCAATTTCATTTTAAATTTGTAACTCTAATCTTTAAGGCTGTAAATATAGAACTGAACATAATGAGCATACATTTGTATTTGCACATTATTAGCTGTAAATAATAATGGATTATGATAGTTTAGCATGTAAATTACACTATTTCAGTATCAGTTAATTTAATGGGATTCTAGCAATTAGTATCTCTCTTTGCAAGTGTTACTAATTTAATGCTTTAAAAACAGAACCATTAATGGATGTATTTGTGGATTTATATAATGGTTTTATGATAGTTTGTTTCAAAAAGCAAGCCTAGAAGAATCTTAAATACCAAGCTAAATTAAAATATGTAACCTTGTAATTATCAAGAAGATAAAGCAAGAGATTCTTTTCTATTGCTTCAAATTAAATGGGTACATTCTAGAAATGTCAGTTTCTGAAGTATGCACATTGGCTACTTAGCTTCTCTTGCGCTCTTTGTAGGGCAAGGTACGTGCAATTTGTTGTGATAGCTGATGTTCCTACATTGTCTCTTTAGAAAGCAGGCAATGTTTACAATAGGCTGCCAGTTATTGAAATCCTTTTTGGAGTTCTTCCAAGCCAGGAAATGGGGTGGAGTGAGGAGCTAACATTGATCAGGATGGTGATTCAGCAAATCAGAAGGCCAGTGAGAGAAGCTCTATGTTTTAGCAGATGCTTTCTTCAAGTGTGCTGTATCATGTGGGTGTACCTTTTATCTATATTTGTGTGTGTGTGTGTCTGTGAGAGAGAGAGAGTGAGGGTGTATGTGTGTGTGTGAGAGAGAGAGAGAGAGAATCAAGTTCATTTTCAAAGTATCCTGTAATTAGTGAAATCAAGAAACTAGAACATCAATTTACTATTTGAAGTCTTGCTGAGTATCAGGGTAGAAAACATGAAAGACGTAAGTATAGGATGAGGGTGAACTGGCTTGGCTGTTGTGAAAAGGATATGGGAAAGGCAGTGGTTATTTTGTGATGCTTTTACAGGAGAACAGGGTCTAGAATCTCTAAATCATAGGCGGTAATTGTTCTACTTTACTCTAGTTGAGTAGGGTAGGGTACAATGGAGTAGTTGAAGGCTTTAGACACATTTTGAGTCCTGTGTTAAGTTCAAAATTGACAATAACCAATTGGAGTGAATGAAAACAACATAGTGAAGGCTTTAGAGACCAAGACCTATGAGGAACTGACAGAAAAAGTGGCAGAATAGAGGTTTTCAGATTTTTGAAAGATTGTGGGAATGGATTTATTTGCATGCTTCAGAAATACTTTATGAAATAATCAAGATGTCTCTTCCATTTTTCTTCATATTTTTAAATTTTACCACACTTTCAGTAGCATTGGATTTTTTAAAGTTATCATGTTTTCCTTTCCTGAATGGCTATCACATGTTAATAAGGGTTAAATTAAATAAAAAAAATGGCTGACTTTGGATTTAGATTCTCCAAATGGATATACAGAGCAAACCTATTCTGTTCATATCTAAAGATTATATTGCTGTTGTATGTGAGATAAAAATTGAAACCTGATGAATATAAAAACCTGTGATTTAAGACACAATTTTATCTTTGCAAAATCACATATACCAAATTGATAAATGACAAGTCTATATTTTTTTTCCAGGGCATCCTTAGTTCGTACCATGCTTCAGATTGGAACACACAAAAATACTAGAATTCCTGTCTGGAACTGTAAGTTACTTCATTCAAAGAACTGAATAAAAATTAACAATGATTATGATTATTGTTACTACTGTTACTTTCTACCAAAAGTAGGTTAGAGGCATCAGAGACTGGAAATATATATTACAAAATATAGTTTCTTTACATTTTCTGCCTTCTCTCAACAGCCTGAGGTAATAAAGATAGCAGACATTTTAACATGATGAAACACTGTCTCTCTATTGAGATTCTAGAATGAAAGAACTTTGAAAAGTCCTACCTTGAGAATTTTCTCAATGTATTTTGATTTGAATCTGAATCTTTGACTTTCCCTTTGTTCAGGTACCCACTGTATGTTTAAGGGATTACTTTCAAATAAATGGATAATGGATGGGCTAGAAAGGAGACTTTCTGTTCATCCTGTTTCTATTCTCTGTAGAATGCTTTTGCTCTTAATACACTTATGCACCATTACCTTTAATTTTTGACTGGTATTGTATGCAGCACTCAGAATGTCCTTTCTGCAGTTCATCCATCACCTCTGTTGTTTGGCTAATCATGTTTTACTGAATTCCCTTCATATCTGACAAACAGAAGACAGGTGTCCCCTTGAACATTGTTTTTGTTTCTCTGCTGAAAGGAAGCACAGCCTTTTGTGTTAACCCTATTCATGAGCACAGCAAAAGGCCCTGGGTTGCATCCAGTGGTTTATCCTTGAAGTGGCAATTAGGGAGTCTAAAAAAACTGGAATAGGACTTCAAGGGAAAAGGCTATGAAATGGCATCCTTGACCTTTGTGTACATTCAGCCTGTCCCTGAGATGGAGACAGAGGCCCCACAAAAACAAAAGCAGAAGGGAACTAAGGGCAACAACTGTGCAAAAGATAGTCATGTAGGTTATATTTTAGACTACTTTGTCTTCTAGCTATATCAATTTATGCTTTTCTTTCCTTACTCCCTTCCTCTAATATTACCATTACAAATGTTTTAACACTATCTTTTTAATGCAACATGTTGTGTTTCTGTATCTGTAAACTCTCTCTCTGTATATGTAAACTCACACACACACACAGACAATAAAAAGTCATTGTCATGAGATGGATAATCATATGAATCACTTAAATAAACAAATAGAACAAATAAATAATAAATTATCAAGGAAAGAAGCAACCGAGGCCTAAGGAGAAATTTCCCAACAGTGAGAACAGTTAATCAATGGAACAGCTTCCCTTTAGAAGTTGTGGGTGATCCATCCCTGAAGGCCTTTAAGAAGACACTGGAGAGCCACTTGTCTGGAATAGTAGAGGGTCTCTTGCTTGAGAAAGGGATTGGACTAGAAGACCTTCAAGGTACCTTTTGACTCTGTTCTTCTAATTTAAAATGAATCATTCACATTATACAGCAACAGCTATATATATTTCTCTAAAATATATTGACATATGCATAGAATGAAGAGTAATATAGCATGTTTGAAATGTTGATTTCAGTGACTACACATTTTAAGGAATTTTTTTCTTTTTTATGCCCTTTATGCACCTTGATGCACCTTTTACTTTCAATAACATTAATCAGTTCATAATTTATCTTTAGGGAGGGATCAGTATGATTTCCAATTAACCACTCAAATAAGAAATACTCTTAAGATTTCAAGGTAGCCAGTTTCCCATGCCCAATGTTATAGTCCGTTCCCCGCCTCCTGTAATAGCACCCTTCTTGCTAATGAGCATGTATATATAGGAATACCTGCAAATATTTTGTCTCATATACATGTACATCATATCATATATATTCATTTATACTATATATCAAGGGTCTTCAAACTTGACAGCTTTAAGACTTGCGGACTTCAACTCCCAGAATTCCTCCTCCAGTCATGTCAGCTCAGGAATTCTGGGAGTTGAAGTCCACAAGTCTTAAGCCTGCCAAGTTTGAAGACCTTAACATATGGTCTATCATATCTCACTCTGCTTTCAAGTCATTCTTGACTTCTGGCAGCTACACAGACAAATTCATGTGGTTTTATAAGCAATATTTTCAGAAGTGTTTTGCCTCCTTCTTACAGTTGAAAGAGTGTGACTAGATCAAGGTCACTCAGCTGGCTTCATATCTAAAACAAGACTAGAACTCCAGTTCTTCTACTCTCCTGGAGTCCAGGAACTCACCCACTAAACCAAATCGACTGTCTTATAAGATCATATTATATTATATAACATGATCTCATATTATTAAAAGCTGAAATGGGCTATCAAGTAAAGAGGATAACTGTTAGCTTAATTCATTTACTTATTTCCTCCACATGGTTAACTGTATCAGCTAATCAATAAGACTTTAAAGCATTCAATTTTTGTGATTCAGGGCCTGGAACTGGCATTGGAGAACCGTGGAGCTGCAAGTGACTATCAAGTCTAACTGAGCTGAAGGCTTCCAACAATGTCAATAAAAACGTATCCATTAGGGCTATTGCTGCGGATTTCTCTTAATAAATCAATCAATAAACAGTAGCAGCAATTATTGACACTTCTTGTCCAAACTCAATAGCTTATTTTGTCTTCCAGAGTGGAGATGCATCAGTTTTGTTTGTTTGAACACTGCTCGTGCTCTGGCATATGAAAGATCACACGTCAAACATGAGAGGGATTTAACAGTAATTTTTGAAAGATTTGGGGAGCTCTGTAATGTAAAGTGAGTGCCTTCAGCATCAGCAAAGTATATATTTTTTATTCTTTTTCATTCCATGAACTCCTCTTCAAATCCTTTAAAATGAAAAACACCACCTGTGCCTCCCATGGAAGGCGTCTGCTGGGTCATTTGGGGTCTTGAAAGACCACATTTTTCACACAGGTATAATAAGTAAATACAGTTCAATAATTTGATGACCTCTTCCTATCAGTCTATGATAGAAAGCATCTTTACATACCGTATAACAGTATGGTACGCTGGTTCAACAGCTGCGGACAGGAAGGTACTACAGAGAGTGATTAATTTGGCACCAGAAACCATTGGTTGCCCCCTAACAAACACTGGATGACATCATCGTTTCAGCATAGTAAGGAAAATACTTAGGGACGATTCACATCCTGGTCAGTCTTTTTTCTCACTTTTACCATCGGGCAGAAGACACAGAAGTATAGCCAGCCGGACAAACAGGTTTAAAAACAGCTTTTATCCATGGGCTGTCAAAACTCCTAAATACAACTACAATCACTCCATGCATAAATGGAAACATATGACTGGTTTCTCCCTAATTACTTGCATAAGGACCATTTTCTATATTATTCATATTGTATTGTATTTTTGTTATGGATAGTACCAGTAGAGCTAGATCAATTTCGTTGTATATATGTACAATGACAATAAAGGTGGTTGTTGTTGTTGTTGTTGTTGTTGTTGTTATTATTATTATTATTATTATTATTATTATTATTATTGATCTGGGATGTCTATGGAGATTCTCAGTCATTCAGGTCATGGTTGTCCCAAAGGAGCTTTTTTAAGAGGCAGCTGCACTTTCTTGTTTTTTTTTTGAAGATGTTTCACTTCTTACCCAAGAAGCCTCTTCAGCTCTGACAGGATGGTGTCAGAGATTTATTTATTTATTTATTTATTTAATTTTGCCAAAAGCTTACGATACAATAGAAGTAAGAATAAACATAGTTTAAATGTAAGAAATAGGAACTGATAATAATTGGGGACATTAGGACAGGGACGGTAGGCACGATTGTGCACTTACGCACGCCCCTTACAGACCTCTTAGGAATGGGGTGAGGTCAATAGAGGTTAATTTGAGGGTAAAGGAGTGGGGGTTTGAAGCTGCGTTGAAGAAGTGTCCTTCCATTCTCCACCATCCTGTCAGAACTGAAGAAGCTTCTTAAATGAGAAGCAAAGCATCTTCAAAAGGAAAAACCAAGGAAGTCCAGTTGCCTCCTGAAAAAGCACCTTTGGGACATAACATGGGACCAACAAACACATTAACTTCAGTCTGAACCATGTTTTAAGGGCTTTCAGCAACCCCAGGAGAGTGCCATATGTATCTTTGGACGAACGCTGTTCTGGGGGTGGAGAAACCACACTTTCTCATTCCCACAAGATGACAGTCTTTAACAGAAGGGACCTTGAATGCCCTGCCTAAACATAATGACAATTGTGTAGAAACCATTGGAGACAATCCCAAAGACATCCAGGTCCTACACCATGCAGGAATGTATAGGTGATGACCAGCATTTTGAATGGCATCAAGAAGCCAACTGGCAACTAATGCAGCTTGTGTAGCAGCACTAACACATGGGCATAATGCAAAATGGCTGCATTTTGAACCAACGGTTGCTTCCAGATGGCTTTCAAGAATGGCCCTATGTAGAATACATTATAATAGTCCTATTGTGAGGTGATCAGGACACGAGGGGCCATCAGAATGACTGCCCGATTGACGGAAGGATGTGACTTCTACACAAAATCAACCTGTTCACAGCTGCCACCTGCTCTTTATTGGACATCTCAAAAGCAGCCCTCATGGAAGAAGGGACCCAGACACATGGTACATTTCCCCCCTTGTTAGTCTAAATTAGGTGGTGCTGCAGAACAACCGAAATAAAATAAACACACCCAGGAATGGGAGCGTCTGTGTATATTTCTGCTATTTCGCCTCTGATAAATGATAATTTATTTCACCTGACTTCAAGAGAGTTAAAGGTCTTCAAGAGAGTTAAACCTTTCTAAGGTTAGTGAGCAAGGGATCTATCTGTCTTAATGGAGTTCATAAACTGAAATGACCTGTAGAGGGCTCTCCAAGTACTTTCTATGAGAACTTTAATCTATTTTTGCAAATTGTGGCTGGAGGTTTTCTTGGGTCACAGAGGTCAAGTTCTGAATAAATCTTTCAGAATAAACACTTATGGAGATCTCTTCCTCTTCCCTTCCTAAATCCAGTACTGACATGATAACTTAGCCAAGGTGTTTTTAATCATTTTCACTGTTATTTTACATTAGCAGTATAGATTTTTTTTTTCTTCAGTGAATCTACCCAGGAAAAAAGAAAGAAAGAAAACATAGAATTAATTCTCATGGTTCAATTGAAATAGGCATTGTTTTATCACACCTGTAGAGTTACACTCCCCCCCCCAAAGTCCAGTTCTGAGCACAGATGTTGCAAACACTTTGATGTACAAATTGACTTGTTATTTTTTAAATTGACTTCCTCATATAAAAATAAAGCCAATTCTGAGAAGGATCTGTCATGTTCCAAGGGATGCAATTTGTCCATATGGTCATTATATATTTCTATTTCCCTATACCCTTTTGTTTCGATTTCTCCTTATAAACAATCTCTTTTCTTTGTCTCTTATTCTGTCCTTTACAAAAATGTCCTCTGGCTCTGATAAAACAACAAAAAAGCTATTTAGATTTAAAGAATTTAAAGAACAAATAACGCAAGGAAACACAACACATATAATGATATATGTAGGAAAATAAATGAGGGATGAAGACAAAAGGCTAAAAGCAAACAGTGTTTTAGTATCCACATTTATCTTTCACTTTTTCTAATAGCGATGAAATGCAAAGAGAAATAGTTTTCCAAATTTGGACAGTATGAGTTTGGGACTGTGTTATAAATAACTGTATTTAAGCTGTAGAGGTTTTCATTAAAAATAACCCCACATCCTCAATGACACATACTATTGCCATTAAATAAATTGTCAGTGTATAAGAGCTCATGAATTGGAATAGACATGGTAACAGGTCGGCCACTGTTTGATGCAGTGGTGGGATTCAAATTTTTTACTACCGGTTCTGTGGGCATGGCTTGATGGGTGTGGCAGGGGAAGGTTACAGCAAAATATCCATTCTCTCCCCACCCCACTAACCTGCTTTCCAGCTCCATTCTCCTGTGCAGGGCAACAAAAGAAGACCCAGTCGATCAGCTAGGACTCGGGAGGCAGAGAATAGATGGGGGTGGGACCAGTCAGGGGTGGTATTCCGAACTACTCAAAATTTCCACTACTGGTTCTCCAGAACTGGTCAGAACCTGCTAAATACCACCTCTGGTTTGGTGACCCAGGCAGTTTGGAGCCTGGGCGTGGCTTAGCTTGACTGATTTGTGTATAAGAGTTGCTTTGTCCTTGCAATATAGCCGCTGTATATATTACTTCTGTGATTATGACTTCTGGATTCTGAGTTCTGGTTCTGACTTCTGTGGCATGGGTATTGTATACATGCATTATACTGCATATTATTGTATATAAACAAGTGTCTTCCATAAATGAATCCTGCTGAATTATTTACTTGTGTGCTGGTTGGATTGCTGCAAACTCTAACATAAATAAATTCATATACTTTGAGGATCAGAACTAGGCTAGCCCTGACTTGTGGCTAGATAGCTACACTATTGTGAGATTCATATACAAACTCTCCAAGTTTGTATATGAAAAAAGTGTCTTTTTTCAAGGTGAACAATAGTTGTGGTAGTTGTCATTACCCTGAACCAATCTCTTTGTTCTCCCTAATTGGCCAGGGGCAAAATTAATATCCATGCAGTGGCTTCCTCCTCTTAATTTAATGGTATTTACATCTGCCTGATCATTTCCAAACCAGGGTGGGACCCATTTGGTGGTTCTGGAGTGGACATTTATACAATAAGGTACTATCCTTTCCATGCTTTGAAATAATAGTGTCTGAGAGGCAATGGAGAGGCTGTAGATTTGCACAGAGATGGGAAAGCTGGAGCTGTGGGAGGCAAAGTGATGCAAGAATTATTGGAATGTGTAAGAAGTCCATGGAAATTCTGGAGAATTTGTAAGTCAGTAGAAAACTGATTTACAAGTTCTCTAGAACTTCAGCATCACAAGAATGCAATTTGGGGATCAGCCACAGATGTTCTCAAAATAAATGGTCTGTGTTGGCAAGCCAAAAAAAAAAAAAACCCTACAAATGAACACAAAGTAGTAAGTTCCAAGCTCCACTGCATTCAGAAATCTTCATTTTATGACTGAGAGTCAGTTAGATAGAAACGTTTAAAGTGCTGGAGTAGAAAATGGGACACAATGTTTTCTAGCCCTCCTTTAAGCACATAAGTTGGCTGAGTATGTTTATCTCCTACGGCAAGTATTCAGGCTGCTGCTTCTTGCTGGGAGATCCTTGTAATGTTTAGCACCTTGAACGTATAGACTAGGTATGACAAAAATCATATTGCCTAGGGTGCACCTCAAGGATGATAGTTTACATTGCACCCCATTGGTTGAGTCTCAATCATTCTGATCCCAATCTACCTCCAGGATGGTTGTTGTGGAGAAAATAGAAGGAAGAGACATTCTTTATTTATTAATCAAATTTATATCCTCCCCATCTCACTGTCAAGCAATTCTTATGTATATTAATTTGAGATAGTAGGATACTAACCTAATAAATATATAAATGTGTTCACCTTGCAATGTATATATTATGAACAGCTAATGGATCTGAAAGCAAAATGAAGGTTTAAGTGTGTAAAACCATCGTTGGGCAGATCAAGTAACCAAATCTAGTTAGTTGTTGGCACAAAAGCTAATGTTCTTTATAATTAAACAACTTTATCTGAATGAAACCAAACTAGAGATTCTGATGGGAATCATTAGTGATCACAAACAATTTTGTGTGTTTCTGTGTCACAGCCCGTATAATTCTGATTGTTTCATATAAACAATTTTTGTATGATTATTATCCCATTTGGAAAACCAAAAATTTTCCCTGGAACTTGAGAGGGATTCCTGAAGTTTAGGAAGCTGTAGCTGCAAATTACAATTCAAGAATTGTAAGAATAATATGTATGGTCAAGAATAATATGTATTCGTGGGCCATCATCAATATCAGTGGACCATAAGAAGGAAAGAACTGATTTTATTAACCTATGACCCGAGAAAGGTTAGAGTTACCAAAATGATTTTGAGATGAGCTGAAAGAATTCCACATTACTAATATTAAGCTGTTTATTTTAATGATCAATTCAGTACAACAAAATGTTTTGATCAGAACTTCTCTTGCTCTTTAGCCCCAGCTTACACATTAACTGCCACCTGTTTCTTACTGTCACCACTTTAGATTTAATAGGAGCATCATTTTAAAAATACCACTGAAGAGGATATACAAGAAGTAAGTGTTGATGGCAACATGATCAGTATTGAGGACAGATAATTTAGGACACTCTCTTTAATTGAAACTGTATCTAAAGATAGCTTGAAAGTTTTCCCCTCATTTCATGATGTAAGCTCTTACAGTAGAATTTAGAATATTCTAACATGGGAAGCCAGCATTCTGCAGAATTACCACTATTCCATGTGGCAACCATACCCTCTGCATCCTCCTTCTTTGTTCTGATGGCTCTTAAATCTTCCCTTAATACTAGGGACTCCTGATCTGGAATGTACAATGAACTCATGGGGTAAAGAAACTTTTTTTTTGTTTTGTAATGCTACAGCAATAATTTATTTCTAGGTATTGGTAATTTTGTTTTATTTTGTTTGCATTTTAAATTTTGGCTAGGGAAATATCTGGGAAATACTAGCTTTCATTCCAGAGTTCGAAGTCGTGCACACAATACTTTCTTCTCCAATATTTCTCCACATTAACAATTCTGTGAGGTAGATGGAACTGCAAGAAAGTGATTGACCCAAACTCACCCAGTAAGGGTATGTTACTAAGGGTATGCTTTAACTTAACTCTTCTGGGTATCAGTCCAATGCCTTAGTGACTAGAAAAAAACCTCAAGTGAGGTATTTTTATTTTTGGTAATTTGTGGTTGAGAACCACGAGTCTTCAGAATCTGTTAACCTATAGACCATAAGGAAATGGATTACAAAGGGATAAGGAATTTTGAGGCCTAATCAGGAATTCTGTATAATAGGTTGAAAGTAATGAGGATACTCTTGACTTGATAGTTCATTTGATAATGGGGATATTTTTTTCCTGCTGTCTCCTTTTAGCTTGTCAAAGAGTAACTCATTGTGTCAAAGGGCGAGAATAATAATTATCCCTATTTTAAAGTGCAGGGTATTATAAGATTATAATTGGTGTAAATAGTAAGAGCTGCTTGGACCATGTGTATGATTGAATGAAAATATTCTAGTGGAAATTGCTC
This sequence comes from Naja naja, assembly GCA_009733165.1. NCBI lineage: Eukaryota > Metazoa > Chordata > Lepidosauria > Squamata > Elapidae > Naja > Naja naja. The sequence goes on along the minus strand of CM019159.1, from coordinate 20,227,997 downwards.
TGCTGGCTAATACATGTTGAATTTACCCAGATGGAGTGACACCTTGCCTTGAATGGCATTCATACACTTAAATATCCAGTATGGCAACTAACTCTTAGCCTTGGAAGCTAATCACATATTCTAATTACTGGTAACCATGGTTTCCCCTTCAAAATAATGACCTGGACTAACGGAAAGAAAATGCCCTTTTCCCTTTCTGAAAATAGCCTCTGTTTTTAAGTAGCACGTGTGCACGCAGCTGGGATTAACCATAAGTGCAAAGCACAGTGTATTAAGGCATAACCGTTGGTTATTAACACATCTTTAGCTGCTTCCTGTTTGTCCTTTTTCAGACAACAAGGAAAGAGCGCCTTCTTTCCTTTCTCCTTCCGATTTGTAAGAGAAGGTCATTTCCGAGGAATTTGGAGATGATTTCATTATATCAACCCTTTGTTTATTTATTCACATGTTCCAGAAGCTCCTTTATAATTCATGGTGGCCCACGCTTTCATTTCCTCTTTTCATAATGCTTTCAGAAAGAACTGCTACTATTTGTCAAGTAATGCCATTCATCCAGGCACCTGTTTCAGATGAACATCCTGGGAAGCCCTACATGGTGTTTTTAAGTAAATCCAGCAGATTGGTGCTTCCTTCCATTCTCTTTAAATATTGATGTGAGGCATCTTTTGTTTCATTGGTTCTTTGTGTTTCAAACCACTTGAACCTGGAATTGGATGGTTCGAACTCCCCTTTATTGCTCCAAATTTTCCCCAAACACTCCCACATTTATGGCAAGTCCCGGAACAATGCACTCTCACACACACCTCCAGCAGCCTCTGACTATGAGTAGTCCAGCAAAAACCTGTTAGCACAATGGCTTCAAGGCAAGAAGTCCAGCGAAGCAAAGGCACAAGGCAAAGCAAAGCAAAGGAAAAAGGCAAGAAGTACAGCGAACTCCAGACGTTGGCAACGGCATACAAAACTCCACGAATTCAGTATTTGTTCCCAACAAGCACCCCTCCCTACAGTGTCTTCTTAAGTCTCAGTCCTCAGGTGTGCCTTGTGAAGAGGAGGAAGGTGCTCTCCTCCCAAGTCGTCGGGTTGCTTGTGCTGCTCCCACCTCCTCTTCCCTCTCCATGCTTGGGGATCAGGAGGGGGCAGTCCTTGCTCTGACCTCCATCACTCCTCATCTCCACTGCCGGTCCTCTTCCCCTCCTGCCCCTGTTCTTCCCTGCTGGCAAGCTGTCCCTCTGAAGCCAACAAATCTGCCCCCTCGACCTCTGTCTGCCCCAGCTCTGGCTCATCATCCTCAGGCTCCGATGGGGCCATGACAGTTTAGTTTGGTTGCTGTTGTTAGATTTCAGATATAATTTTTCTCTTTTTTCAAATATACTTTTTATTATGTTACTTGTTCATATAATTGTTTTAAGTTAGGTCATCCCCAAGGGTGCTCTCTTGTGGGGTCCCTCAGGGGTCGGTCCTCTCCCCCCTCTTATTTAACATCTACATGAAGCCGTTGGGTGAGATCATCCGTGGTTTTGGGGTGAGATTCCATCAGTACGCGGATGACACCCAGCTGTACATTTCCACCCCAAACCAGATCAGCGATGCCCTCTCCCTGATGACCCGTGTTGGATGCGGTACGGATCTGGATGAGTGGGGAACATGTTGACTCAACCCGGCCAAGACTGAGTGGCTGTGCATACCGGCGTCTCGGCCCGGTCAAGATTGTCCATCTTTGGCCATAGGGGAGAGGTGTTGCCCCTGTGGATAGGGGCGGAATCTGGGGTCCTCCTGGATGTACTGGCTCTGGTTGGGGAGCAGGTTGGGGCCGCTCGCCAGGGGGCCTTGCCCAGCTCCGCCTTGTTCGACAACTTCGCCCTTTTCTGGACCGAGATGCCCTGCAGACAGTCACTCATGCCCTTGTTACCTCTAGACTGACTACTGCAACGTTTCTATTTAGGACTCCCCTGCACACCATCCGGAGATTGCAGCTGGTGCAGAATGCGCGGCGCGGGTGGTGTGGGGGAGTTACCCGTTCTCCATATTACCCCCCTCCTGCGCGGCTTGCATTGGTTGCCGGTTGCGCCCGGGTGAGGTTCAAGGTTTTAGTGTTAACATATAAAGTCCTTCATGACATGGGTCCTCAATATTTAAGGGCGCCTTCTTCCAATATCGAATGCCGGCCGCCCTGTGCGAAGCTCATAGGCAAGGACTCCTCGATTCCGTCGGGCCGGTCAGTGCCGATTGGTAATTCCCTGATGATGTGCTTTTTCTGTTGCAGCCCCTGACCTCTGGAACCAACTGCCTTTGGAGCTCTGCCTGGCCCCTGACCTCCGCACCTTTGCCGTGGGCTAAAACTTGTTGTTTGATCAACCCGGCTGTGACACCCCCCGGTGAGGGATAGTTTTAATGGTTTTTAGTTTTTATATTATATTTGGACTTGTAATTTAAATTTAATAGTTTTTTAAGTATTTATTGTTTCATGATTTAATTGTGAGCCGTTCCGAGTCTTCGGAGATGGGGCGGCATACAAGTGCAAATAATAAAATAAATAAATAAATAAATAAATAAATAAATAAATAAATAAATAATATACTACTTTGCAGAGGTGAAAGACAATTCAGAATAATTTTATAGGAACAGCCAAGTAATGAGCCAAATTCGTCGTATCAAGATCAAGTTTGTCTGCAATCCTCTTTTTTGGGGCGGGGGTCAAGGACTATGGAAGAAAGGTGTTGGTATAGACTAAACTTGTTGGTACTATATGTTGTTTTGGGAAGGGCTGTGCTGTGTATTGTAAAGTGCATTTTTGCATAATACTAATTAAAGGAAAGAGATTAGTTACTTTCATTATTAGCATAGTAGCTGAAGAAGAAAACTAAGCAGAAACAAGCATGCTTGGGTATTAATCTCTAAAGCAAAGCAGTTTTTAAAAAGGTATCTACTGTTTCTTGCTTCAAACCTGGGAACATGATTTAACACATCTGTTGTGGGACTGATTTTATTCAACAGGAAAATGAATGAGATGTTAAATTTCATCATTATGTTCTTGGAATACTTATATGCAAGTTTATGCGCAGGCTATAATATGAATAGTGGTTTTCCCACTTCTGATAAATCCAGTCTTATTAGAAGCTGTACTCTTATAAAATTTGTACATTAGTCTCTAAGAATCTTAGAAATAGGAAGTAAAAATTCAGGGTTTGAAAGTTACAATTCTTGTACCTGTTTAGGAACTATCTCTTGTGAGTTTATTTACATTAGTTGTATGCTGGAATACATAATAGAAACTAAGCTATTTTTAAGGTACAACTTTATGGATATTTTTATGGATAATGTAAAAAATGAATAACAAGCAATCTTTTTAATCAATGCTATTATGGATAAGAGTGACTGAGTGAACCATCTCAACCTTGACCAACATCGTTTTTGTCATATAGTAAATGCTTGGAATCTTATTGGGCCACTTATGTAAATATATTGCTTAGGAAAAGAAAGCTAAACATTCTCTGAATGGTTTCATTAACAAAAACATTTGAAATTGAAGAGAGCCAGTTTGGTCTAATGATTAAGGCACCAGTCTAGAAGCCAGGAGACTGAGTTCTAGTCCTGCCTTAGGCATGAAAGCCAGCAGTGTGACCAGTCACTCTCTCTCAGCCCAATGGACCTCACAGGTTGTTGTTGTGGGGAAAACAGAAGGAGGGAGGATATTGCCTATGTTCACTGCCTTGAGTTATTTATGAAAAAAGAATAATAATGGCAGAATATAAATAAATAAACAAGCTCAAGCAAGCTATTAATTGGACACCAGTATTTGTGACTGTCAACTGTTGCTTGACTTGGATATGTTGGCCAAAATTTCTTAGATGAATGTCAATACACTCTTCTACACCCCACTTATTGAGAGCTAGAAGTCAGACACAATAAACTGCACTAATAATTGCAATTCCTAACAATCTTAGGAATGCCAACAAGTGATCTATGACATACTTAAGTATGTGGTCATTATCTGTGTTACTAGGTTGGATGATTGTATTCAAGGGGCCAGAATGTGGCATTCGTGGCTACATGATAGAGATCAATATGTTCCCTTTTTTCCTAATCAACTTTTAAAATATAAAATAAGAGAATTGGAAGGGAGGTCTTCTAGACCAACTCCTGACCAAGCAGGAGACACAATATCATTCCAAACAAATGGGTGTCCAATCTTTTCTTTAAAACGTTGATGTTTGACTTCTGAAGGCAAGCCATTCCAATGATCAATTGTTCTCACTGTCAGGAAATTTCTGCTTTGTCCTAGGTTGTATCTCTGTTTGATAAGTTTCCATCCATTACTTCTTGTCTTGCTCTCAGGTGCTTTGGAGAATAGCTTGTCCTCTTCTTTGTGACAGTGTTCCAAATATTGGAAGACTGCTATCATGTCATCATGATTCATTTTGTTAGATTACACATACCCAGTTCCTGCAACTGTTCATCATATGTTTTAGATTCCAGACCACTAATCATTTTTGTTGCTCTTTCCTCCACTGTTTCCAGAGTCTCAATATCTTTAAATATTTAAATTTAATTGAGTTCCTGTTTCTTCATGACTATTTTCCATTCTGTATTTCTGATTAGCCACCCTTTTTAAAAAAAATAAAAAATAAACAACATATACTGATACGGTGCTAGAACTTGGGTTGCAGCAAACTGTACTAATAGTCCCTTCCATTATAATGTAAAGATTAGTAGCACATAGAGAGCATTGCAGTTTTGTACTAGTGATATACTGTATGTATAGGAAGAGCATGGAAAGTTACTTGCCACTGCAGAACAAAATCTCTTGGAAGCACTTGCTTTCCAAGTGATGAGGCTTAGAGATTGATTCAGAGATCTCTAGTTTCCTAAAAAAGAGTATCACAAAGCACAGAACGATATCATATTCAAAACTTACATTACCATCAGTCCGAGAGAGAGGTCTGATATCTGAGACTATTGACCTGTCTCAACTGGCTCAACAATAGGCCTTGTCATATTTTGGATTTGAGTTTTTCTCTCACTCAGGAGGTTGGTGATCAGAAATTGGGGGATTTTACATTTGTTCCGTTGTGTGGTCAGACTAAATCCTGTAGAGTTTTAGGTATTCAGCAACTCTTCATCTTTTCAAAAGTAAGGATCTATTAGAGTAATACACTCCTAGTGGCTGATAGATTTCAAATAATTTTAGAAGACTTTGGGGGATTTACCAGCCTGAATGGTGAGTGCTCCCTGTTGCCTCTTTGACTGCTCTGTGGCAAATAGGAATGCCTTGATTCAATTGCTACTGTCCATTCCCTCCTCCAGTTCAAAAATGAGATCTCAGCTACTGCCAGTGAAACAAATGAGAAAAAAAAACACCCTAAAAAGAGGTAGATGAAACCTCATGTCAAATCAGATCACATATTAGTAAGGGTTCATTACTGACCTTACTTTGTGGCAAGAAAAGTAAAAGGAGAAGAAGTTGTTTTTATGTTCCCAGTATCAATCAATTAGGTTTTACAGCTCCAGCAGTTCAAACTCCAATACTGTACAAGGCTTCTTTTGGGGTCTCAATGACTTTTGGTTTTAAAGTCCAGTGATACGTAGATGCTTGGGCAATTTGGGACCATCCATATATTTTCTTGTCCCATGCCCTTTCCTGGCAAATTACATCTAGAACAGGGGTCTCCAACCTTGGCAACTTTAAGACTTGTGGACTTCACCTCCCAGAATTCCTCGAGGAACTTTGGGAGTTGACATCCACAAGTCTTAAAGTTGCCAAGGTTGGAGACCTCTGATCTAGAAAGAAAGGCATGTTCAGCCACCTCCAGGAAATTATAGGTTTTAGGTTCGATAGATTTTGTTAGCTTTTAAAAGTTAAATTAGGTTGCATCCAATTCTTTTATCCCAGTTTTGCTTTCAAGCAGAACAAATCAGAATGTGCATCCATAAATGCTGTTTAGTTCTACCATCCAAGGGGCAAATTTCTAGAATATATAGCTTTTGCTATATATGAATGTTGCATGATGGAATGTAGAAAAGTATGCAATCCAGATGGTAGAAGATCTGCACAGAACATATGTTTCCCATCAACATTTAGCTTAATGTTTGTAAGGGTCTCTAGTTGATTATGTCATCACATCATTTTGGCATGTGATCTGAAGGGGCCTTAAGAATGCTACATATGATGCTTAAACTACTCCAGAGAACACCAGGGGATATCGACATAATAAACCCAAAACATTTGTAGAAAGTTTTCCTAACTTTCTCTTTTCAGTTGCCCCAGGTTAAACCTGAATTGTGGCTTTCTAAATCAACATTTTGCAACTAAGCTATTGTTGGTTGCTAAGCAATGAGACTGTATTATGGTTCAAACTATGTCATACTTTATTTTTAAAACAAATATTGGAAAGTCTCAATTAGAGTTTCAGAACACAAACTTGATTATCAGTACATGTAATATTTCATTGTAATGCAGCAATAAACTTATTAAAGTCAGATGCCAGTAATAAAAAAAAAACATTAGTCCGGTTCTGGGAGCCAAAATTATAGATTCAATGAATTAATTCTTCTGGAAGAGAGTTTTGCAAAATACTTTTGCCATGAAAATATTATTTTCAGTGTCATATACTGATATTTTCATTGAACTTCCCCTAGGTCATGGAAGGCTAACAGGTTATCATTGTAGAATAGAATAGAATAGAATAGAATAGAATAGAATAGAATAGAATAGAATAGAATAGAATAGAATAGAATTCTTTATTGGCCAAGTGTGATAGGACACACAAGGAATTTGTTTTGATGCAAATGCTCTCAGTGTACATAAAAGAAAAGATACATTCATCAAGAGTCAAGAATCATAAGGTACAACACTTAATGATAGTCATAGGGTACAATAAGCAATCAAATCATACTAGGAAACAGCCAATAAAAATGGTAAGGATACAAGCAGCAAGGTTACAGTCATAAATGGGAGGAGATGGGTGAAAGGAAGGATGGGAGGATTAATAGTAATAGTAATGCAGACTTAGCAAATAGTCTGACAGTGTTGAGGGAATTATTTGTTTAGCAGAGTGATGGCGTTCGGGAAAAAACTGTCCTTGTGTCTAGTTGTTCTGGTCTGCAGTGCTCTATAGCATCATTTTGAGGGTAGGAGTTGAAACAGTTTATGTCCAGGACACATCTTTGAAGTTAGAAACCTTTAGTCTCACTATTACTAGCTTTAGATTTTAAATAAAAAAATCAACAGTCCACTTATCCCTGATACTCAGATAGGATACTTGATGGACATTTAATCTTTCCACCAAATCCCATTCTCTCCTCAATTGTTCAGAAAAATGGTTTTGCTAAGAATGGCTCTCCAAAGCAATCAGATCACAACTTTGTCCAGATTAATGATTGCCTGCAGTATCTAATAGATATGTTCAGATTACCTTTTTTCACCAGTTCATGACTCATCCAAATCTGATGCCTAATCATTGTCTTCATTAACTTAAATATTTTAATATTTAAATTAAACAACATCCTACTTCTTCTTATACTGGTAGTTTGCCAGCACAACCTCACCTTTCAATTTCTGCACAGAAGGCAGAGAAAAGGAGAGCAGCAGAAAGCCATGGGCTGACCTCTGGGAAAGGAAGAGCCACCACTGCTAGCGAAGCCCTACCCTAGCTCTGGGGATAAAAGGCAGGGGGCAGAGATGAATAGGTGTGGCAGACAACTATTCATCTTCCAGCTAGATGGACTTGATAGCCTGTGAGAGAAACTTTTTGCTGGGGCTCCCGGCATTCCTAATAAAGGAATCTTTTGAGTTCACATCAGACTCAATGTCGACTCAATGTCGCTTGGCGGTCCCCCGGGGAAGGGTCTATTCTGTGGCGGCCCCCGCCCTATGGAACCAACTACCTCTGGGACTCCGTTTGGCCCCTGACTTCCGTACCTTCTACCATGATCTGAAAACCTGGCTCTTCGAACAGGCTGGGCTGTGCTGACCTCCGGGGGGGCTGGTGGTTTAAATTTAGTTAGGATTGGTGGGTTTTAGTGGAATTTGGCTTGTAATGTTTGTTATTTTTAGGTAATTAATTTATTGTTGGTTTTTAGTTGTTAGCCGCCCCGAGTCCCTTTGGAGAGGGGGCGGCATACAAGTCAAATAGAAATAGAAATAAAGTGTTTTGTCATGTTTGGGGAGCTGGATCAGAGCATCCAGTTTTGAGCAGCTTACACCCCAGTAGTGGGTTATGGCTCAGGGGTTGGGGACCCCTGGTTTACAGTAGTAGCTCTGCAGAGTCCAAATTGACAATGCCCCATTCATCTGAAACATTTATACACCCAATTGTCCTTTGTGCCTAGAGACAGCAAGAAGAGACACACCGTAGAAAGGGGGTAATCCGAACAGAACTGGAAATCTCTACTTCATTTCTTTTATCCTCCAAAATATCAAAATGTAGCCTATCCTGTCTCTCCTCTGAGTCTGAAATTAAAGTTTCTCAGGATTCCACTAAGTTAATTACCAGAATACTTTCTAGTCTATAAAATGCAGTGTTCATGTTTCATCACATCTCAGAATTAATTGCTGATATGCAAAATTAATTTTGTTAAAAGGATTGTCACCTCTGGAAGTATAATTTTCATCTGATGGTATACAATATATAGAGAAAATGAGTTAAACACATTTGGTTTATTGTGGAATGGTGCCTGACAGGCATATTAAGTAAATATGAAAGTGATATATACATACATAAACAAACAAACACATAAGATTCATTGATGCAGTGGCTGAATTTTAACAAGAGACAGTACTTTTTTTCATTTTTAAGAGTTGCATACATTTTTTTAAAGAAATAACTTTCAAACATAAATAAAAGATTGTGCATATTGCAGACTGAATCCATCCATGTGCAGATTAAAGAAAGCAATTACAAACCACTCAACTTAAACCTTATACTGTACTCTATAATAACATCTGTGGAAAGAAATTATTCATTTTGAAAGTCAGCACCATCTCAAGAGGGACTGATGGAGCAGGAAGTTAGTCTGAATAACTGAAACAATGGGTTCGCTTTGATAACATGCTGACATAATTTCTGACTTCCCATATATGTTTATTTCACTGTCTGAAACATGTGCTTTCTATTCATATCAAACCAATTTATGTAGGACTTGCATTGCTCATGATGGCAGATTTGAAAACATTTGTGCTGACTTGGGTCACACAGGAAAGTAAAAGAATGGAACAACTCTTCTACAGTCTGAGCTATGAACGGAGTGAAATCTGGAAATGTATGATTCAATTTTTATTTACTCTTATAAATATTAAACTCAAAGAGGGATAGAACTGTACTAGATTATTTTGTCTTGGTAGGAAATGACTACAGATATATAGTTCCTCATTACTATTGTTTTGAAACAAATAAGCAAATGAATTTAATTGTTAGTGTAACTTCTCATGTTCTGCTGGATTTGATCCAAAATGCTCACACAGGAATAAAAAATGCCAAGAAAAATATTAATGAAATTGCCTTTTCTTGCTGAAGATAAAGCTTCCAATTAAGAAAACATAATATTTTCTATACTTTTCCAAATTGTTAAGATTCTTTACTCTTAAGCCATAGTTGTCCCAACTATAACCTTAAGGCAGCAATATGTAAAAAACACAGCTTGCCTGAATAAATAAATAATTAAAGGCATATAATTAAAGGCTTATATCTATATATAAGCCAGAATGGATTAATTGCATTTTCCTGTTAAAATTATTTCTAAGTTCAGTTTGACTCTTTTTTACTTACAATAATATATCATGTTCCTTGTCATGTTATCAGAATTATTTGCTGTGGCCTTCTTCAAGGTTTTCTTTTGATAAACTTTGAAAGATGCCTGCCACCTACCTAGATAATCTCTATAAACGTATTGATTACTTAATTTCCTCTATTCCAAAACTGAAGATTAAATTTATATTGGACATCTGCTTTTTCCCTGCTTATCACCTGAATTTCTAGATTCATTAAATGGAATGTTTACTACTAAGTGTGCAACTGAGCAGCTTGCAGGAGGATGTAATGCCAATCAACATGCTGTTTCCATTTCTTTATAGTATTGTATATATGTCTTTCCTCATTTGTAGATCAGTCCACAGAAGTCATCATTAGGTGTGTGCATAATAGATCTGATCCATTTTCCTGGGTAGACTTTGGCTGTATTAGAGTTGTTTCTAGATCTCTGTTGATCTATTCAAAAGTAGGGCCAAGAGAAAATGTAGAAGAGGCCAGGACTTTGCTTGGAATGATCATGTAACTTTTTAGAAGATGCTAGGAAAAAGAAAAGGTCTCTAAACAGAATTCCATTTGCAATATTTCACTGGGAAAAGAAGGAAAATCCTCAATATTTTGTGGCTGATTTTTTTTCTTTTAGAGAAGAACAGTTATTACTGGGACTTCATTCAATCTAATTAGAGGGCATCCCAAAGGTGCTTTTTTAAAAGAGGCAACTGGATTTTCTGGTTTTTCTTTGAAGATGTTTCGCTTCTCATCCAAGAAGCAAAACATTCTTCAGTTCTATGAGAAGCGAAATGTCTTCAAAGAAAAACCAGAAAGTCCAGTTGCCTCTTGAAAAAAAGCACCTGTGGGACAACTGTGACCTGGATGACTGAGAATCTCCATAGACATTTAGTGGAGGTGGTTAGCTTCCAACCTCCACTGACAATTCATTTCTGCTTGGCTCAATTCGTATTTTTCAAGATGCTTTGATTTATGATTTCCTAGGAAAAATCAGGATAGTTTTACCACCCAACCATTATGTCACCAGCTAGCATGAAATTACATACAGGTACTATTACTATACAGGTACTATACTATACAGGGACTATCCTTGATTAACAATGGTAATTGGGACTAGGAGTTCAGTTACTAAGTTTTGTGGTAGGAAAATGTGACATCTTGTGACCTGACTTTTACAGCAGCTGTTGTGGCAATTGCTGTCATTAGGTGAATTCCACATGGTCTCAGTGTCCTGTGGTTATATGATCGCCATTTGCAACTTTTTGCCAGCTTCGCCATTGACTTTGCTTATCAAAAGCTGACAGCAAAGGTTGCAAATGGCAATCACATGACCATGAAATGCTGCGATCATTATAACTTTGAACTGTTTGCCAAGTGGTTGTTGGCATGAGTCACAGTGGCGCAGTGGTTAGAATGCAGTACTGCAGACTTCTTCTGCTGACTTCCGGCTGCCTGCAATTTGGCAGATTGAATCTGACCAGGCTCAAGGTTGGCTCAGCCTTCCATTCTTCTGAGGTGGGTAAAATGACGACCCCGATTATTGGGGACAAGATGCTAACTCTGTAAACCGCTTAGAGAGGGCTGTAAAGCACTATAAAGTGGTATATAAGTCTAAATGCTATTGCTAAGTTCCCAAATTGTGATGATGTGGCCATAAGGAGGCTGTCACACCTATCACTATGAGAAACGATCATAGGTCTCCTCATTCAACAACTTTGCAACTTTGAATGGCCATTGAACAAGTGATTGCTGAATGAGAATTATTTATACTGTGTTAGGCGTTATATAGAAGAGCTTCTCCATTCCTTTCCTAATTTTCTGTATATTCAAAATTAGGAAAAAAAGGGTGGCAAGGAAGGAATGCAAATCAGAAGTGCTGCTTCTGTCCTAAAAAGATATGACAATTTATACTGATTCCGGTATTGAGTTATTTGGCTTACACCAGTACGTTTGTTTACTTTTGTTTTTGGCTGAATGACTTCTTTGACCACATGGGATCCATTTAAAACAATAACGTACATAAAAATATCAAGCAAAAATTGCTCCTTCTGATGTAGGAGCTTTCGTTTAATTGTGTTCCTACTTTTTATATGCAATTTAAGAAATGTAATCTCTATTTCCCAGGCCCAGTTGGTAAACATTTTTTTTGCTTGTATGACATTTTCTGCACACTTTGGAGCACATTTGCAGCAAGTTGCCATAGCAATTTTTCTATGCCTGTTTCAAAAGGGAAATATCTAGCAAATCAAGATATATTTCAGAATAAATTATTCCTGAAGTTGAAATCATGTTGATTACAGGGGCTTATGTGAAATCAGAGAACATATGAAATAGGACAGATTGCTGAATGATTGTTTAATGACACTTGTACAAGTGCAAACACACACACATACACACAACTAGTATAAATAGCCTATGGAACTACCTATATGTACGAATTCTTTGATTTACATTTTATAAGATTTCACTGCTACTCTAATTATCATCATCAAGTTTAAATCTATAATGTAAAGCATGGCTTATATAAATTTATTTAAGAAATATTTTAATAATAATGAGATTCATTGTGATGGCTTAAAATTAGCTAGTTAAATTGAATGCAACTTCATGTATCTATTCCTTCTATAGCTAATTTCATACCAACAAGTGTACAAAGGGAGGGGCACTATTTGAATGTATTTTACCCTATTTTAATAGCAATAGTGATAGCATTTAGACTTATGTGCTGTTCCGTAGTACTTTATAATACACTCTGAGCGGTTTACAAATTCCAGCATATTGCCTCCAACAATTTGGATCCTCATTTTGCCAAACACAGAAGGATAGGAGTCTAAGTCAACCTTGAGCGTGTCAGGATTGAACTCCAGGCTATGGGCAGAGTTAGCCCACAACACTACATTGTAACTGCTATACCACTAGGGCTTAAAATAGGTAAACTCTCTGAGAAAATCTAAATTCTAGTAAGTCTAGTAAATCTACATGCTAGTAAGAGAAACACTCATCCCAAACTGTTGCCTTTTTGTGAAATGTTGAAGTTTGTGACTAAAGCTGAGATTCAGAATCACTTGAGTTCCAAAATCACTTGAGTTCCAAAAGCCACAGTTCATAGGGATTACTACCCTAACCCTACACATGTCATGTGTTATGTACAGAAGGATATTTATTGATCAATTCATTCACTGTTTTAGAAATTTATTTTCCAGTTTTTTATGCTCCCTCGCTACTCCTGCCAAATATGAAAGAACTGGATGAAGTGCAAGATTACAGGGCAAAGATATTGATATAGATCTGATATTGATCAAAGATCTGATATTAACACAGTTGAGAAAGTCCAGAAATACTTCACAAGAAGAGTTCTACACTCCTCTACTCATTGCAGAATACCTTATGCCACCAGACTTGAAATTCTAGACCTAGAAAAACTAGAACTATGCCGTCTTTGGTCCGATCTAAGTATAGTATATAAAATCATACATTGCAATGTCCTACCTGTCAATGAATAGTCAGCTTCAACCATAACAATACAAGAGCACACAATAGATACAAACTCGGGTTAATAGCAAATGATGAAACGGCATGGGTATACAAGTCTCGTGTCTTACCGACATAAGAATGACTACATTGTGTGTGTGTGTGTGTGTGTATGTATGCATATATATATACATATATATACAACTGGACACCCACCCGCCTCCTAATAACACATAGCCAGACCTCAAAATCGGAGCCAAACCAAGGCCCAGAATGACATCACAGCCTTCCACCCAGGATACTACATCACAGAACTCCGGAGATCACAACACAAAACATCAGGAGGTTGCAGCACAGACAACGACCCAGGAGATTACAGCACCAACCCAGGACGTCACAACAATAGAAACTCAGAAGGTCATCACACAGCCCATTACCCAGTCTTACAACACAAAAGGCTGAGAGACACACAGCCAGCACCTCAGCCAAACAGGGTCTCAGGAAAAAGCCATCCAATCTGCATACATAACTCCACAAACCAATCAAGAAGTAACAACACAGCCAACTCTAGAGTTTAAAGGGAAAAACAGCCACGCTCACACACTTCTCCCAGGAGAACGAAGCTGAAGACACCAGCCTGAAGAGCGGATGAGATTTCGTCGAAACGTTGTCAGGTACCCTCAATCTTACACGGGCAAGACCCAATACACCAAGACTACCATACTTTACCCGGAAAATCTACGAAAACATTATATATATATATATATATATTTGTTTAGAGATTTTCTTCTCCAGGAGAACGAAGCTGAAGACACCAGCCTGAAGATGACGGATGAGATTTCGTCGAAACGTTGCCAAGGTATTCTCAATCATACACGGGACAAGACCCGAATACACCAAGACCTACATATATATATATATATATATATATATATATATATATATATATATATATATATATTGTGGTGGGGGGATCAGGTGTTGAATGCATTATAAAGAATTAAGCAACTTCATTGATAATAATGGAAAACAGTCTGGCTGGATGATTTAGCTAATTACTATTCTCCACAAAGTCTGGAATTATTAAATGTTATTATTACTGTTTATCCTCATTTATTTAAGTGAAACCAGACATGATTAATGAAAACATGTGATGAATTGCTCCTGAAAAGTCTCTTTTATTCTAATGGAATTTTCACACTGTAGTTGTTAGGTAAGGCGTTTTTGAAAACAATTTTATACGTCTGGCCTCCTTTTTTAAATTTTACAAGGTGACAAGGGACTTTTACTTTCTCTACTGAGATATAGCAATAGCACTTAGACGTATATACCACTTCATAGTGCTTTACATCCCTCTCTAAGCTGTTTACAGTGTCAGCCTATTGCTCTCAACAATCTGGGTCCTCGTTTGATTAACCTTGGAAGGATGGAAGGCTAAGTCAACCTTGAACCTGTTAAGATTCAAACTGCCAAACTGGTGGCAGTCAGCAGAATTAGTCTGCAGTATTGCATTCTAACCACTACACCAGCCCAACTCTTATAAATTTCATTAACTTCAACAAAATTATGATCAGAAAACATTTTTAGGGTAAGTTCAAGTTCAAAGCCTTTATTGTCATTATACATCATGTATACAACAAAATTGGTTCAGCCTCTACTTGTATGGAGTGCACCAGTAGTCCTTGTATGGGCTATCAACAATAGTCCACAACAGACTATTTGAAGGACCTGCTCTCCCCTATTACATTTCCCAGCCCACTAGGATTGGAAGGCAGGGGATTCCACCAATTAGGGATCTAATGAAACCATGAAAAAGGGCCTTCTTGGTGGTAGCCTCTTCTGTATGGAACATCATTACCCTGTTGCTCATTCAAAAGGCCCTAAAATGTGGTTTTGTCATTTTTTAATGTTGTGATCTGAGCAGTTATATAAATTTGTTAAATAAAATGATAAATAAAATAAATGATAAAATATCAGCTAAAGCTACATTACATGAGGGTAGGAAAATATGAGACTAGAATAACCCATGTTTATGATAGATGAGTTTTTGAAAGGACCTCTTCGAGAAAATCTCAATAAATAAACATGTCTAATCCAGTTTTTTTTTACTTCTTGGATGTTTCTTTTAATTGGATCTTAGTTTGGCTGCAAAAATAAAAATAAAAATAAAACTGAAATCCTGGCCTTATGCCTTAAAATGGAAAAGTTAAGAAATAAACAAAACGTCTTCATAATTATGATCTCTTATAATAATTCCTAATTGTTTGGAGTTAGTAGTTTTGTAAATTCAAGTAAACTTATTGCCAACATTATTTTCTCTATTTTCTTAAATAGGTGTATATATTATCTTTGTCACTTTCCCTGTCAGTAATTAATGATATTACAATTTTTCACTGTTATAATTATTCAACAGCCCTTTTCTACATTGGATAGTAAATGCATTTTTATAAAACCTTTCAATTTATATTAAGAATATATAATGATTGAGATTACTTTCCAAAAATGCAAATACCATATTTTATGTTTCTGATTTAATGAGAACTCAAGCAATGTGCAGGTAAAGATGATTCTTTTAAAAATATTTTTATAACTTTTTATACAATTATACTATGGTAGAATGATATCCATTTATGGAGATTTAACACATTTGAAGATTTTTTTTCTGCCAAAAATCTGCACTGTACTACATTTAGTTGCACAATAAAGTTATTTAAATCATATGACAATGATTGAAACATCAGTGCTTTCCAACTAATATAGATTTTTTTTAAAGCTACAAAGGAGTTTTTTCATTTCTAGAAGCATAACACTTTTGGTTCTGAATAAATTGAAATTGCTTATTTTCATCTAGACTTGTCAAAAACAGATAAGTCTTCTGATCAGAGACACATGTTTGTTCTCTGGAAGATCCAAATTCACAAGCCTTCTTCAGAGACATCCACAAAATTAGGGGTAGAGCTTAGAGCCTAAATCTATCTATCTATCTATCTATCTATCTATCTATCTATCTATCTATTTATTTATTTATTTATTTATTTATTTATTTATTTGATTTGTCAATCGCTTACAAGATAATAAGTATAAGGGTAAACATAGTTATGAATACATGAAATGAATACATATAAGAAAAATAAAAGAAACAATAAAAGAAACAATAGGACAGGGATGGTAGGCACATGGTGCGCTTATGCATGCCCCCTACAGACCTTTTAGGAAAGGGGTGAGGTCAATAGTAGAAAGTCTAAGGTTAAAGTTTTTGGGGTTTGGGAAAGAAACCACAGAGTCAGGTAGAGTATTTCAGACATTGACCACTCTGTTGCTGAAGTCGTATTTCCTGCAATCAAGATTGGTGCGGTTAACCTTGAGTTTATATCTATTGTGTGCTCTTGTATTGTTATGGTTGAAGCTGAAGTATTCATTGACTGGTAGGACATTGCAATGTATAATTTTATATACTATACTTAGATCGGGCAGAAGACGGTGTAGTTCTAGGTTTTCTAGGTCCAGAATTTCAAGTCTAGTGGCATAAGGTATTCTGCAACGAGTAGAGGAGTGTAGAACTCTTCTTGTGAAGTATTTCTGGACTTTCTCAACTGTGTTAACATTAGATATGTGATATGAGTTCCAGACTGGTGAGCTGTATTTGAGTATTGGTCTAGCAAATGTTTTGTATGCTCTAGTTAGTAGTGTGATATCACCAGAGAAAAAGCTACGTAGGATTAGGTTAACAACTCTTAATGCCTTTTTGGCTATGTAGTTACAGTGGGCTCTAGCACTTAGATCATTAGAGATGAGTATTCCAAGGTCCTTGATGGAGTTTGGATCATCAACAAGGTCTTTACTGTTCAGCTTGTATTTTATTTTCTGATTTTTTTTGCCAATATGTAAGACCACGCATTTATTTGTTGAGATTTGAAGTTGCCATTTGTTTGACCATTCAGATATATAGTCAAGGTCTTTTTGAAGGGTATCAGTATTGTCTGTGGTGTTGAATAGCTTTACATCATCAGCAAAGAGAACGCAGTTGCTCTTAATATGATCATTTATGTAACCCCAATCTTTTCCTTCTTCTTCTTCTTCTTCTTTTTTGGTCAAAATCATCAAAGTAGCATTGCATATCATCTCACTGGTATATAAATGTTGTAATAGTGCAAAGCTGCTTTCATCATTTTGCTTCTTTTGGCTCTCTATGAAGATGTGTTACGATTGCAGAAGGTCTGCAGTCAGTAAAAGCAATGTGTACCTAAAGAGTCTGAGGACCTACAAGAGCCAAAGTCCTCCAGTGTCCCAGATATGTTCTTTTCCTCAAATTTAGTTAGAAATTCAAAATGGGAAGGAAAACTTTTTAAGCCAGCAAAAGATCAAAGAGAAGAAAACATGTTCCTCTCAGTCTGTCCATTTTAATCAAACCTGAAGGACATGAGAAGGAAACTTTTCTCTAAGTCCCCATGAAATTGCCCTTCAAATTGATATGGAAATGACCTAAAACTATAGAGAAAATGTGCAACTGGGAGCAGTGGGGAGGCAATTACACTTACTGCTACCCAAGTGTTGAGTTTGCTTAGATATTTTGGGATGTTATGGTGCTAACGTTCCACCCACAGGGATAAAATCAGCTATTCAAAATGCAGTACAAACAGTCTGTCAACTAAACCAGGTCACAGTGGAGAAAAATGCATTACTCAAAGCCTGAATATCAAAGTGGAAATTAAGTATCACAAAACCTGGGTGCATTTTGTATTTTTATAGTTCTTCGTAATGGCTCAAAGACTAATAAATTCAGTGAAATTAAAAATTTCTATGATGTAACAAACTAACGTACAGCTATTTTACAGTTGTGCAAAATATTTATTATTGTCCATTTTTGCATCTAATTCAAGTTGTTACATTAAAAATTCTCTAGCTCAAAAAGCTTGAAGTTACTAGGATTCATTAAACAATGAATGAAGTGTGCAGGAGACATTTGTTGAAAGAATGAACTGCAGTGAGTAAATTATGTGAATAATTTGACAATGTTAAAAAAGAGTTATATTTATTTTTTAATCCTTTCACAAATATTTAAGTTCATGTTTCTCAAAGCTTTTAACCAGTATGGCACTCCATTAAAAAAAAACCAACTAGAGTGATGGTAATAGCTGTTTGTCAGTGAAGTGTGAAATAAACTGGAGGGGAGAGGAGGGGAGGAGTGTAATAATAATTGGGCTAGAGAAGGACCTAACCTAACACATAGCGAAAGAATTAGTAGCTCATTAACTTATTATCAATAGAATCAAAATGACATGAAAACAAGTTTGGAACCTCGGACCCAAATCAATTAATCAGATAATCTATGACGATAGAATGGGAAACAAATTAGAACAGGGCATGGTTCTCTAAAAGAGAGGTGGGGTGATAGGATTGTATGGATTTTGTGCTTTGGATTTTTTTTTTTTGTAATGTTATAAACTGCCTGGAGTTACTGTGTGTGAGTAAGTAAGTAAGCAAGCAGGTAGGTAGGTAAGTAAATGAATAAATAAATAAATAAAGTCTATTTCAGAGCTGTCAAAGTTGCAGCCTGCGGATCAGAGATGTCATGCGCTGGCCATGCCCACGCCTGGTTTAATGAAGGGAAAAAAGTCACCATGCATCACGTGACGCCACCGTGAAAATGAGAGATTGATACCCCTGATCTATTTAATCAACGTTTCCTGATTCATTGACTTTCCAGGAAGACATTGATGAAGAAGGTCTGAAGTGGCCAAGAGTGGCCCAAAATCCAGGGTCCAATTCTGCCCCCAACCTATAGAACACGGATGTCAAACTGGATTGTGTCACGTGATATCACGTGACCTATCACAATGTTTTTTGCCTTTGTGGAGTCAGGGTGGGCATGGCCTGCACGTGATGCATCTGGCCCACGAGTTGACACCCCTGCTGTAGAAGGATCAAATGGCTTTTGGAAATGTGTACTGAAGTTGGGATGCCTTCACACAACACAATGTAAAACAGGAATAGCGTCATTATTAGAAAGAATTGGAGAATCAATTGTCCCATTTAATATCAAACCATTTCTTGTGTTCCTAAGATACCAGGTGGTCTAACAAAAACATTTTCATTTAAAAAAAACCCAAAGACTACCAGAATGCAATAATTACCTCTTCCTCATAAATGGAGAACAGTATAGTGCATTTGTGCAGTCCCTTCACCAAAGAAACCCTGATAAAATCCCCATATCACTCATGTTAGCAATCAGAAGGATTTAATTTGAAGCTGTGTGATTATGATAGGAGTTACAAACAAGATCCCTTTCACAGTCTTCCAATTAGGGTCTTTGTAACTTTATTTCTTTCCAAGGAAACAGATTTGGTTGTATAAGCCAAATAAAAATATTACTTTTCCTCCCCAATGGGCTCATTGTGGGAATAAAACTAGGGGTGGGATGAGAGAAATAGAATCAAGCTAGCCTTTATTATCGAAGTTAAAGGATGTTTCTGTTCAGAAGCAGAAATGCCATTTGGAAGACTTGCTGTCACCATGTAAAGTTTATATCTACTTCCTATTCACTATGTTGCTTCTCCAATTGCTGAAGCAGGCAAAAAGGTTAAGAAAACAGAGAATTCTCTCCCTCCCCCTTGGCCCAATTTCCAGAATTATGTCAGCAATTACCTCAAAGCAAATATGTCTTTAGTCAGTTTTTGTTGCTTTTTCAAGAACTCCTTCACATCTAGTGGAAGAATTGAGACTTTGTTGGAATGCTGTCAGATGCTGACCTTGTTATTCCTGGCTGAAGCAGAACTTTCAGTTGATATATTTCAAGCCAGACTTTTACCATTACAGTTACAGAAGATGCTGTTCTTTGAAAAAATTAACCAGCATTTCCAATATGAAATCATGGAGTTAAAAAAGAAGAAAATAGAAGGGAAGCTTTGCTTTATTTTTAAGTGGAAGCAGATAGTGAACAGATCATTATCTGGCAGGCAGTGAAAACATCAGGCCCACTGAGATACAAAATGGAGGGGTGTGTGTGAAAAATTCTTCCAGCTGCATGTTTGGGGATGTAGGCTGGAGAGAGACTAAATAGAGAACGTTGGTCAACCACTAGAAGTTTCTAGACAAAAGCATTTTTTCATTGCCTGCGCAAAATTATTATATTGTGAGCCATCCAGTCACTTCAAACCATGAGATGGGCAGCATTTAAATTTAATCAATCAATCAATAATAAGGTGTGGATTATAAATGGAAAGAGAAGAATTTAACCAATCAGGAATACCCCTATTCATATTTGACTTGCTGTTGATTTTGCAAGATCCTTTATAGAGAATTAAAACAATAATGCCAAATTAAAAGAATTTACATTGGGAGATTTCAAGATTAAGATTAAAACAGGAGTTGAAAAGGTTAACAAAAATGTGAAAACCAATCAAATGGAACTGATAAGTGAAACAGGCTTTTAAGACTGAGAAGAAGGTAAAAGATCTGGCTATCACTATGTCAACCAGACTGACTAACACAAGACTTTTCTGTATCAGTTTTCTGTCTTCTACTGTTCTACAAAGACCTCTGAGTAGTTGAAAAACAGCAGAATTATAACAGTCTTTTCTTATTCCTTGCTCTAATTTGTGCTCTGGTATGATAAGCATGAGAAAACTTTAAACAATGCCTAGCCATTTATTTCCATTCATTCCACACTGTCAGAAGGCACATTTACAATCTGTCTGTTTCTAAAATTGTTGCCATTCATGGAATATTTGTCATTCTTATGTAATACAAGTGGTGTTCCGGAACTGGAAACTCTGGAACCCTTAAGTCAATTGTGGTACAGCACATATATCTCAGAGGAAGTATTAAAATAATGCAGGAAGAAGGAATACTCCATTTCAAGTATGGGGGGACATAATGACACTAAAATAACACATTAAGAAGTGAGGTTCTGAGGGAAAAGTAGGAACCAAGAAAGGGGAAATGCAGTAAAATATGTTGGAATTCTGAATGGCATAATTCAAATAGTAATTTGTTGTCATTTGTTACACCCATTTCTGAGCTTAATTCTGTGGTTTGAAGTTAACTATCCTTTATTCCATATATGTATCTTGTTGAATTAGTGTAAAAACTAACAATAGTAACCCCACATATGTTAGCTTGAGAGGAAATGTCAGATGCAAATAATAAAGAACAACAGTCAGATTCATGTGGGTTCAACACACCCACCTACCAAAAAACTATTGCTGTCTTTCCTCCCACTGCCAGGTCTTATGACATGTGCACTGCAGTGGGACAAACTAGATGTCCGCCCACTTTCTCTACATAGAAATCATTCCTTTATCATTGTGCATTGTCCTTCTTGGTAAATGCAAACACTTGATCTTGAACTTGATCCACAAGTCCAAAATGATATTGCACAGTTAATGGAATGCTGCCGCAGCTGCATGAGAATCAAGATTACGCTCTTGTGGAGGCATAGAAGACGTCACAAAATAATGTAGTAGTCAAACAATCCATACCAGAATTGCATACCGCTAGATGAAGAGATAATTAAGAAGATATTGGACTGTGCAGAAATGGACAGGCTTACATTGAAGATTAAACAGAAAGAAGATACAGAATACTATCAAACATCGAATTTATTTTATCAACAGCTGGAAAAAAGGGATAAAGATTAGGAATATAATTTGTATTGTTAAGCACACAAAATAACCCAGACAACATGATGTTTATTAAGCACTAATTAAATGTAGTAGTAGAAAATTAATAAAAGTTTATTTTAAAAATTTTCTTTCTTTTCATGCATGTGTGCGCTTAATACAGCCATGCATCAAAATTATGTACACAATTCAATAGCATGATCTTGTAGCATTCTGAAGTTGAAAAAAGCACACAGGGCCTCATATAGCCTGCATGTCCTTGTTGTAGGTTTGAAAAAAAAATGGGAACAAAAATTAAAATGACACTGTTACATGCCCCTAAATTTTTGAAAGAATTTGGCGGCACTTTTACAGAAAATGTCACTATACCATTTGTTTCAATTACTCCCAAGTGAGAATCTGTAAGAGATTCTCAGCCATTCAGGTCATGGTTGTCCCAAAGGTGCTTTTTCAGTTCCTATAGTCTGGAATCAGATGTGGTATTCAGCAGGTTCTGACCAGTTCTGGAGAACCGGTAGTGGAAATTTTGAGTAGTTTGGAGAACCGGCAAATACCACCTCTGACTTGGCCCACCCCCATATATTCTCTGCCTCCTGAGTCCCAGCTGATGGGCTGGGTTGCCCTGCACAGGAGAACGGAGCTGGAAAGCAAGTTAGTGAGGTGGGAAGAAAATGAGATTTTGTAGTAACCTTCCCCTGCCATGCCCACCAAGCCATGCCCATAGAACTGGTAGTTAAAATTTTTGAATCCCACCATTGTCTGGAATGGATATCCAGAAAAAAAACTGCAGACTACAGGAACTGGGAGCACTATTCAGGTGTCCCTGAGGACACAGTTAAACCTCCAAGTGGCCTCAAGGACTCACCAAAAGGATGCAAATGACCAGCTGTCTGCAAGGAGTATAAATCCTTCCATTCCCCACTATCCTGTCAGAGCTGAAGAAGCTTCTTGGATGAGAAGTGAAACGTCTTCAAAGAAAAAACAAGAGAGTCCAGTTGCCTCCTGAAAAAGCACCCTTGGGACTCCCAAGTGAGATGAAACAGCTTTTTAATTTAGAACTCCAAGGTGGGAGACATTAATAATAAATAAAATGAAACATTTAGCATCATGGTATGTATTTGGATTTTGTTATTAGTAGCCATGATAGCTTAATGCTTGGGCAGAGTGGTGTAAACTGCTGTGGACTGGCTAACCAAGCTCTGCTTCAGGAAGATACTGCATCTTTCAGAGTTGGATCTGTTAAATTCAGTTTGGCTCAAGCATGCTGCAAAGGAAAATCACTACCATTCAGTGAAGGACAAGATGTGGGTGATCTGCTTTGCCAAGTCATGTGGCTTTGACATCAATAACTTCTGGGTAGATGGAGCACATGCTCCTGTGAGTTAGCATACATCCAGAAAGCATGTGTAATCTGCTTTTTTCTAGTCAGTGAAGCAGCACAAAAATATGCTGGTTTAATCTGCACCTTTTATTTATTTATTTTATTATTTATTTTATTACATTTATATGACGCCCTTCTCCGAAGACTCAGGGCGGCTTACAATTTTTGGAGCACAACACAATGCGCTCAGCAATAGCCTTCATTCCATTGTATATGCCTGCTTATTACTAAGCGGCATTTTTACAAGGTCAGCTAATTGCCCCCAACAATCTTGGGTCCTCAATTTACCTACCCTGAGAGGATGGAAGGCTGAGTCAACCTTGAGCCTGGTGGGATTCGAGCCTACAGTAATTGTAGACAGCTGGATCTTAAGAGCAGGCATTTAACAGCCTGAGCCACCAAAGCTCATTTGAGCCACCAAAGCTCATTTTAAGTAGCCAATCTCAATAAGACCAGTGAGCAGTATCATCCTGACGATTTAGTAGGGTGCCAGTTATGTTGACAAGTAATTTATTTATCTTCCGGAAGGGCCTACAACTTGCATCCTCTTGCTTGGACTGGAGAGATGTTGAATTTTATCAAATGGTTAGAACAGTTAGCTTTACACAGGTGTATTTTTACCATTTTCCCTAGATCAGGGGTGTCAAAGTCGAGGCCTGCACGCCAGAATTGGCCTGCAGGGTGCTTAGATCTGGCCCATGGGGCCACCCTGGAAACAACGAAGGACTGGTCTGCGGTGCCTCTGCCAATGAAAATGGAGCTTGGGAGAGCTTCCCTGGCACCACAAGTGCCCCTGACAAGTGACGTCAAGCTGGCTACATCACCCTGGCAATACTCACCCAGCCTCCGAGGTCAAACACAACTCTGATGTGGCCCTCTATGAAATCGAGTTTGACACCCCTGTTCTAGATATAGCAGGTAGTTCAAGACTGTATCAGTAAGTTAGAATCTCTGTACAGAAGTTGATACCCATAAAAAGACAGATGCCCCAACAGGAATATTGCTCTGTAAGGTACATACAGGTCATCATACAGAGGTACTAGTTGAAAGATCTGATGTACTGTACCTGCTATCACTAGAATAACATCAAGATCACTAGAGAATATAGTAACACAGGTGATACCTGCTACCTAGATTCCAGAGTGACTCCAGTTCAGATAAAAATTGCATATAAAAAATCTTTATCCAGTTCTGAATACATTAGCTAACTGCTCCTTTGGAAAGCCTTCAAGAAGTCATACCGATGATGGCAGATGAAAAAAAAAGTAAAGGATCAAAAGCTCATTTTCATACAAACCCCTGGGATTGATTCAGCCAGTCAGATTCTAATGATATAGTAGCTCTCTGAAACTTCTCCTCTTAAAAGGATTGGGCTTGGATTAATGTGAGGTTATGGGAAACACTTAACAATTGAAAAACAATTTTAAAATGAGATATATATCAGTGGAACTAAAGGTGAACCTATAAAGCAATCTTTTAAACCAAACCATTTGTCAATTTTTGTTTCCCAATTTAATTGTTTTAAAGGTGTGCCACGTCCACCACTGTGTGAAAAATAATGGGAGCTGAATATTAGTATGCAGAACTGGTGATTCTGTCCATTTGTTATGTCTCTTGAAATATCATTCAGCCCATCATTCATAAGAAAAAGGGAAATGGGTATGTTTCCCAATTAATATATGTATTTGCATAACATGCTTGACCTAGTCATTCAGGAACCCAATCAGATACCCCACTGGTGTCAAAAGAACATATGCCAAGAGAATACCAGGATGGGTTTGTTGTACAATACATTAGCTCTTTCCCCGTTGGCTAGATAAGCAGAAATAGGTGCAGTTTCCTCCACCTTTTCTTCAACATACATACATCTTGCTGTTTTCTTTCAAGGTAAGCAGCACTTTGCCAAATGTGGAAAAGCACTAAGAAATAGCAAGCAAAGGAAATTAAAGATATAAGGTAAGAAAAAAAAGAAAGGAAAGTATAACTGAATATAGTTTATATCAACTGCATTCACCATACCTCTCTGCATTTTTTCCATCCTTGCAAATTGTCCTTGCTTCTGCCACTTTCCTACACTGCTACATACATTGTCTTTTATTCTTTCAATTTTTCATCTGTTCCTCTTTGAAGACCTGAATAGCACGATCCAACATTGTTTCTCATCTTCCCATTCTTCTCACCTACTTTTCCTTCATATTCTTATTTTGCAAGTGATCATTCTCTTAATATGACCAACTCGATTCAATGTTCTTTTTTCAAGTCGGTGACTCCTTTTGTAGTCAATCCATGTTGATTTACTTTCCCATCACTCCTTGCAGTAGCATTCCTTCCAGAGGTGGTATTCAGCTGCTCTGCACAGATCGGGCGAACCGATAGTAAGAATTTGGCTTGGGTCGCTGAACCGGTAGCAACAACTGGTTGGCCACGCCCCCAACCTGGTCTCCCGGTCTCCACCCACTTGCTTGCCCCACCCACCCAATGCTCGCTCGCTTACCCTGCCCACCCTGCCCACCCACCTGCCACTCGCCCCGCCCAGTCACTCCTCCCCTCCCGCATCCTTGTGGCTTGCCATTCTAGTCTTCCCACATGGTGCCTGCCCCCCAACTGAGCAGCCCTGATCTTTCTGCTCACAGGTAAGCCTGTGAGTCATGCTAGCCCCTCCCCCACCATTCCCAGATTTTTCCGGGCCTTCTCTACCGTCCCTGGACTTTCCCGGGCCTTCCCTACCATTCCTGGGCTCGGCTGGCTGGCTAAGCCAGCGCGGCTCCATCCCATGTGGCGCTTTCCCAGCTTTCCCTACCACGTGGTGGCCGTGGTGCGAGGGCAGGTGGATGTCCCAGCTGGGGCTGCTGAAAATTGCGCACCACATGTGCAGCCCTGGCTGGGACATTCACCTGCCCTGCTCTCCTGCTTCCGCCTGCAAGAAAGCAAGCGGCCACCCTTTAGGAGAGTGGGTGGATGCTCCTGCCACTGCCGCTGTCCATGGAGGTGCTTTGGGAGGGCTGGAGTGGGGGGTACTCCACGGCCCCACCTCTGCCCACAAGAAAGCAAGCAGCTACCGGAGGTGTTTGGGAGGGTGCACTGCCCACTTTCTTCCTTTTCCTGCCGCCCACTGCTAACTGGAGCTCACTGGATCATTCAGTTCATTGGAGACCAGGTGTGTGTGTGAGAGAGAGAGAGAGAGAAAGAGGCAAAGAAAGAGAGAGAGGAATAAACGAAAGAAAGAAAAAGAAACAGGAAGAGAATGGTGTGTGTGTGTGAGAGAGAGAGAGAGAAAAAAGAAAGAAAAAGGAAAAAAGAAAGAGAAAGCAAGAAAGAAAAAGGAAGAAATAGAAGAGAGAAAGAGAGAGAAAACTGCTATTATTTTTAATTGTTCCATTATTTATCATGTGTTAATATTTTACACTGTCACTACACCTTGAGTGATTTTACTGCCTTTCTTTTGCCCAGGGCTACCACATATTTTTCAGGGGTTTACATGCATTCAATGTTTAGTCCAGAGCATAAATATGCGTGTGTTTATTTTGTACATCGGGTTGCATAAGTCCAGCTGAATATGCTATTCCTGGTATGTGATGTTTTGTATACATACAGAGAAAGAAGCACTCTTGAGATCTTTGACTTTTAGGCTTGCTGTCAAACATCAGCCATAATAATTACTGTTTTGAACAATATGAAGGTTGTATTACACAAATGGCTATTTTATATGTGAAATTATTAAATAAATTTGAGTAGAGGTCCTTGGAAAGTGTCAGAATAACAGAATAACACTTAGGGATCTTGAGGAACCTATACCATTTCAGAGAAATGGCTGTCCAGTGATTGAGCACCAAGAAATTCCGGAGACAAGCAGGCCCACTGGTTAATTGTTCTCACTGTCAGGAAGTTTTAGGTTGCTTCTCTCTTTGTTCAGTTTCCAACCATTGCTTCTTGTTTGCATTCTGCTTCTTTGGAAAATACATTGCCCCCCCCTTCTTTGTGGCAGCCCCTTAAAAGCCTGTTACCTATCACACTCTTGGGCAAAGCATGTGAGCCATTTCCTCCTTTCAGTGCTCTATAAAAGTACATCTATATTATGTAGATAATAAAGTCAAAAAAAGGTGAACAACATATTTACAGAACTATAGATACATTGAGGCTGGGTGTGACAAGGAATGGCTGGGAGGGAGGGGCCAGGTGAGGCACCCCGTGACATTGAGTTGGCCACACTCACCCAATCACATGGCCACCAAGCACGCCCACCCAGTCACATGGCCACCAAGAACATCCACCCAGTCACATAGCCACCAAGCCACGCCCACCCAGTCACTTGGCCACCAAGCCATGCCCACCAAATAAGCCATGTCCACAGAACCAGTAGTAAAAATTTTTGAATCCCACCACTGATTCCTTCCCATGATGCTTATATTTTTCCTACATACAGTACTCAACTCTCGTTTACATTACAAAATGGACAGGAACATGGGAATTTGGCAGAATAGAAATAAATAAGCAACTAAATAATATCACTGCACAAAATCAGAATCTCTCACTCAGGGTTGCTACTTTTTCTTTCTTTCTTTACTTCCACACAATATTTCTACTTTTTTCATATTATTTCAATTGTCAGTTCATGCTCTTTGCATGTCCACTTTCCAGTTCATAAAATTCCACCTGCTATTATTACCAGAAGGATGGATAGATAGATAGATAGATAGATAGATAGATAGATAGATAGATAGATAGATAGGCAGATATTGAGTTAAAGACATACTAGACTTACAGTAGTTAACAGTCATACTTGCACCAATGCTATATGCAATATTTCCTGCTAACAATAAGGACAGCACTGATATATTTTCACGAAAGTTCAGTTTTGCCCAAGCAGTGTCATTCTGTCTATGCAAGCTACGATCTCTAATCAACTGCACTGGAGCACAGTTTTGCAGCCTTTGAGATTAAGAAGCATATTGACATATGTTTAGGATTTCTTTCTTCCATTTCTTTTTACAGATGGAAAGAAAATGGTACAAGAAAATTCTTTGATTATCATAAATGTTAATTTTGGCTATACATGCATGCTCTGGGAGACATGTATTGGTTACCTGAGTGTTTGAAATTGGTGCTTTATTGCAGGCATTCATCACATTAAGAATTTTCTGAATTGGACACTTTGGAAATAAATGTCCTTTTTGATACTAGAACACACTATATAGAAAATCTATAGCAATGTTTATGAGAGTAGTAAAAAGTTTGCAAAATGCAGATGGACTGTATTTTGAAACATTTACCTCAAGTATAATTGAGAAAATCCTCTGTGTCAGTAAGCTCCTTCAAGACTGAAAAGTAAGCCCTGACATAGAAAAATGACTCAATTTGTTAGAAATTCAAAGAGGTACTTAGTTTAGCTAATTAGATCAGTCTCATATGGCCAATGAACAACTCAGCTGTTGCCGAAGCAGTCTTATTGTTTGAAAGTAGACATCAGGGATTCCTCACTTTGCATTGCATGAGTCAGGATGGAAAGAAATTTATACAGTGATACATATCCAGAGTGGAAACTCTTTGCCTCATGTATCCTGTTGGATCAATGATACTATAGATCAGGGGTGTCAAACTCAAGGCCTGCGAACTGGATCCAGCCCACATGCTGCTGGCCCATGGGGCCACCCTAGAAACAGTAAAGGACTGGCCTGGGGTACTTTTTGTCAGAAAGTAGAACTTTCTGGAGTTACTATGCAGTTTACAAATTAGTGGAGTTTGATGGAGTGATCAAACCCACCAATGACAGGGTGGCATTGAGCACCCCACTGTGATACTGTAGGACACGCCCCTAAGTATAAAAGGGGCTGTCAACTGTCATTTTCTCTGAGGAGATTCTGTGGAGACTCATTTTTGTCTGAAGAGATTGGAGATACTGAGAAGATCCAAGACTCTGAGGAGATATTAGGATCTGACAGACTGAGGTCTGTGTATGAGAAGATATAGCAAAGGTATCTAAGAGGAGATCTATAACCTAAAGAGAAAGGGACTTTCTAAAGAGGTTAGCTATATCTCAGAAGAGGTTATGAGAGGAAGAACTGTGAATCTCTCATAGTGACTTCTAGTTCCTTGAAGGACTATTTAAGAGGAATGAAAGAAGAAAAGACTCTAGATATTTAAGAATAATATATTTATTGGTTGTTCTGTTCTATCAAATAAATCTGTTTTGATCTCACACAACTTGGCATTGCAATTTATTGAATGACTCTGTGAAATAGATATAGGTTTAAAGATCCAAGCCAAATTCAATTAATATTTAACAATTGGTAGCAGTGGGCGGTTAGTTAAATCTATCTATTTTCAAGTCATTCAAAAAGTGCCAGGGTGATGGCCAGAGCCAAAGCAAGGCTCCTGGCATCACAAAACAGAACAGAAACAGAGTCTGAGACAGCATCAGTAAAAATGTTCCAAACGCCAGCTAAGAAGACAGCAAGCGACATGGAAAGGAACCTGAAAGCTGTCAAAACCTCTCACTCACTCATGGCTCCAGATCTCTGCAATCCAGCCCACCAGATTGCATCGGAGGAAGCAGTCAGGGCCAGGACTGAGGCCCATGAAGACAGACTGGTAAGGGTCACCCAGTCCTGCCCTGAAACCCCCTTAGCTGCTGGCATGACAAGCGCAGAAAACCAAAAGCGCCCAAAGGCAGGAGATTCAAAAATCTCACTTTAAAATGGCGCCTGCCACCTTCCTAGCTGAGGAACAGACCCTACCTAGCCAGCATGGCTACAGCTTAAGAGCTACTCTCCTGGCAGCACCTACCACTACAGCAGCCCACAATAGCCAGACAGCCCAAAGGCTGACCCCACCAGCAATGACAGCCCAGCAACAAGCAGAAAACAGTTCACCTACTGAAGAAGAAATCCAAAAGGCCTTAAAAACTCTAACCACAGCCTTTGGAACAAATTTCCTACACCCCCCAGCCATCTGGTCTACTCCAAGCTACCCCGAGAGGCCCTGGTCTACTTGCAGCCGAGATGGGGCCCATTCTACCTGTGGTCATCTAGACGAGCCCCAGGCTACCGCGACCTGCAAGGAAGGCTCCCAGCGCACCGCTCCCTATGCTGCCAACCCCCTGGCCTACGCTAGCACCTTCCAACCCCAGCTGGCCTACCCAGGCACCACCCCTACGGCTTGCTTACCTGGCCCAAGGTTTTCTGGAGAAGCCCCAGCGAAGAGCCTCTTCTCCAGCATCGTTCCTCTTCAAATGGTCTCTGCACATGCTCAGTCGGGACCTCCCGAGGCAGGCCAGAGGCCTACCTCAGAAGCTCAACCAACCAGCTCCTTCTTCTGCAAAGGCCAAGCCAGAATGAGCTCCGCACATGTGCAGAAGGTTTTTGCTCCCCCTCCCATCTGGGAGGAGCAATTGCTCACGTCTAGGCCAATGGGGAACAGGCCTGCTGTTACCATACCCCTCCCCTATTGTGCTGACAAAGATAGAGCAACCTTCCATAAAGAAAAGGGGATGACTAGAGGGACTAGAAGTCCCAGCAGGGGAAACACAATTGGTGAGTGCTATGGATGTGGATCAATGGGACATTTTAGGAGGGATTGTCCTAAAGTTATAGGCCCAAGGACAAATCAAAGGGGACGCTCAAACAGTAGAAACAGAAAGAGGTCACCCACTCCTAAAAGGAACCCCAAACAAAACCTGTCAACCAGAGAAGGGGTAAAGGGGGCTATGTAAGCAACAAAAGGAACCAGTAGAAGCAAAATGACTTCACAAATATATCTGAGACGAGTTGCCCCAGGCTCACCAAGCAGAAATGTGAGCAATTATGGTTGCTGGACAGTGGTGCTAGCAAGCACATGGTTTGTAACAAGCTTATAGCTTATAGCCAGCAGCCGCAGTTGCCAGCCAATCAGAGTGCAGGGTTTTTCCCGCACTTTTTAAGCCAATCATATTTGACATTTTACAAGAACAGCTCAAACTAAACCAATGACATTCAAACCTGCATACATAACAATTAGGATCTGACAGACTGAGGTCTGTGTATGAGAAGATATAGCAAAGGGATCTAAGAGGAGATCTATAAGCTAAAGAGAAAGGGACTTTCTAAAGAGGTTAGCTATATCTCAGAAGAGGTTATGAGAGGAGGAACTGTGAATCTCTCATAGTGACTTCTAGTTCCTTGAAGGACTATTTAAGAGGAAGGAAAGAAGAAAAGACTCTGTAGATATTTACTAATAATATATTTATTGGTTGTTCTGTTCTATCAAATAAATCTGTTTTGATCTGACACAACTTGGCATTGCAATTTATTGAATGACTCTGTGAAATAGATATAGGTTTAAAGATCCAGGCCAAATTCAATTAATATTTAACACTTTTGCCAGTGAAAATGGAGCTCAGGAGGGCCGCATGCAGCCCTTGCAACCTCCATTTTCTCTGGCAGAGGGTTGCGGGAGGCCATTGCAGCCAGAAATGGAGCTTGGGAGCCCGTTTTTGCTGACAGACCACTCAGGCCACCACAAGTGCCTCTGACACAAGTGTCATTTGGCTGGCCACGCCTACCCTGGCCACGCCCACCCTGCTCCTCAAGGTCAAACACAACCCTTATGCGGCCCTCAATGAAATTTAGTTTGACACTGGATTTCAAACTTTGCTATAGATTGTTTAACTGGGGATTCTAACTGAAGTCTAGCAGAGATGCACTTTTGAAGGAATTATTGTTGGAACCCAACAATTATCATATTGAACCCCCCAGATTAATGACAGAGCATTATTAGCCCTCGTGATCTTTCATACAGTAGGATAATATATTCCCCTCAAAAATTTGAGATGTTAAAGTGCTTTTCCATGCTATAAGCACTTACAGAAAATATTTCAAGTAATTATCCTTAATAATCTAACATATCATTTTAATTCAGCATGGGTCAGGTAGTTTTAGGCTACAGTGGTAAAACACTTTAGGAAACCATTAATTTCAATGTACAATGAAAGATACAATATGCAATGCAAAGAAATTCATGCTTCCATTTCTCTGAAATCAATATGAATTATGTGCCTAACTGTGCATTTAATTCTATCGATTTCTTTGATATTTAGGCACGTTTAACTTTCTTCGGAGTGTAATAGTGGGCCAGGTATTCTCTCTCTTATATTGGTAAGGCTGTAAACATTTATAGTTATATGAGAGTGGGCTGGAATTGATTTAGTAAGACTTACTTCTACTGTAGACACCAAAAATTGAATGCTATGTAGCCTGTGGACTGATATGGTATGCTGAAATTTCATTGGAATATTTCCACTGGATGTCACCATTATTTCTCCCTCTCTCTGCCCCTCCCTCCCTCCCTCTGTGTGTGTGTGCATGTGTGCATGTGTGTGTGTGCACATGTTCATACATGTTCATAGGAATCTCATCTACTACCTGGGAACATTTGTTATGCTCTATTTTACCCAAGGAATATAACCTTTTTCCTACTTACCTTTACAACCTAACAAAGGGAATACAATAGAAGAAAGAAGAAAGTTGAAGGGGAAGAATGTACAGTTCCTCCAGCCTGATGCACTTGATCTTATGTACAGTAAAATAAAAAAATAACTAGAGATCCTGACATTTTTAGCTTTGAGTAACAGAATCTTATCCTGTCCTTTGGGTTCAGTCCTTCAAAGACTCTTCCCATATCATTCAGCTTCCGGTAACTCTGATTCATCTGTTTGCCCATTATGGTGGTGCTAATATAGGACACTTATTCTTGTGGAGCAACAGACCAGCTCTGGAGATAAGAAGTGATTAAAAGGCTAGACGAGTTTACTACCTAAGGAAGAAGATAAATTGCACTGCATATGTAACCAGACCTATAGAATAACAAGGAACTTAAATATTTTCATGAAAGCAAAGAAAGCATAATTTAGTCAGGGTTATTAACATAGGGCCACACTGCAAGCATATTTATCCAAGGTTTATTATTTATTTATTTATTTATTTAGACTTGTATGCCGCCCTTCTCCCTAAGGACTCAGGGCGGCGAACATATAAAAAGAGATATATTTACAATAAAAAATATTAAACAAAAAAAGTCTAAAAATTACTAAAAAGCATTAAAAAACAATTAAAATTACAATAATAAACAATACAATTAAAACTCATAAGGTTATGAGTCTAGCTACTTCAGACATATAAATTTGGATTGGAGTTGATAAATTAATGAAAGAGGTTTTACTGAAGTCTCATTTAACACCATTTCTACTTGTGAAGTTGCTAAAGTACAAGATTCCGTTCATTAAATTAGATTAATTATTCACATTGGATTTTACTGAATTGCTTTTGATTCTTGTCTTGAGATTGGAAAGGAGATTTAGTTTTATATTGGTGAATAAAACAGAACTCTGCTCTCTCAAAACAGCTTGTTCTTTAGAAGTACCAGTGTCATTCTGGAGCAGGATGACCCAGGAATTCAATCTCGTCAGATGAAACTGCCAGACACTAGAAAACAGTTCGTGTAGTTCTCATTTGCTTTATGTGCCATGTGCATGTGGGTGAGAGTTTGTATCCCTGCCTGGTAGTTAAATGATAAACTCATTTCCAGCATTAAAAAGCTCAAGCAAACTTCTAGGTAGTTCTTAGAGTCCACAATATATACTTACAGTTCTGTAAAAAAAAACTTTCAGTTTTAATTCTGTATCTTGTCAATTCTTGTCAAAGTCAGTTTAAGAACAGGGAAGCCCAATGCAAAACCATGTTTGGGTCTTTCTTATCCATGCAACTCTAGATTAATACTAGAGATGGATTCCTGTAAAAGGAAATGTTAAAACAATGTATTGATAATAGAATACTGATAGAGAACTCAGAAACTACAGATTAAGAGGTGAAACTAGGAGAAATATATTGGATACAAAACTAAATGATAACAAAACGTTTATCTTTAATAAGGGAGAAAATGTTTTTATTCAGAAATGCTACTTGCTTTCTTTTTTTGTAAATTTCTACAAAATTATTTTAGTAGCTGTCTTCATTTCAGCTGCACACACACAAAAAAATCAGAATGACAGCAAAATAATTCCTTCCTTCCTTCCTTCCTTCTCAAATTCCAGTGGTGCTACAATGATGATAGGCAGAGAGTTATGTTACCAAGCAAATGCTGCCATTATGTGCAGGTAGATGTATAATGACATATAAGTGACAAAATCAACCCATTTGAATAATCAAAGGGGCAGAATGCAATGAAGCTGCAGGAACTCTGCATAAAGTGATACAATTTACCTCTCTCTTTATATATGGCTAAAGAAGCAGCATATTTTTTCTTTCACATGCAATTTTCTGTTTGCTCTATTTATATACACACTTCTTTTCTGTTGGACCTGGCCTACAAAATTCCAGATGACTTGAGAAATTGGACACTTCAAATGTCTATGTAGCCAGATTGCACTCCGGCTGGATGAATCTGTTGGCTATGAAATAATCTAGATTTAATCCCAGCGGCACCTGTAGTGAAATTATTTTACTCACTAACCCTTAATTATAGTTCTTTTCATGTGTCAATTCTGCCATGACAAGCATATCCAAGGCAAGTTACTATCTCAAATCAAATGAAATCTTTATTGTTGTGGTCCAAAACTGGTATACAGCACATATCAAAATAAGACTAAACAAAAACTATGATAGAGCAAGTTACTGTCTTGTAGTATTATTTATTTATGTATTAGATTTATATCCTAATTTTTGTTCAAGTGATCAAGGTGGCATATTCTGTACTCCTAGTCCAATACCTTAACCACTGTACCATGCTACTTCTCAGTATATGTGACAGAAAAATGGAGTGGTATGTTCCCTCTCCATGAAAGCATCACATTTGTATTAGAAAATTTTATATTTGTCTTCAACCTTCCAAGTGGTAGTTGAAAAGATTGCAGATTTGCAGTTATATAAGCTCTTGGTCTGCAACTTCACTTTTTTTTTACTAAAAGCACTATGTGATACCCTCCATTAACCAAATGATGACAACTCTGGTATGCTCAAGATTATAATTAGAATATATGAAGCTAAATAGCAAAGTCCATAAATTAATTAAGGGAGAGGAAGGGATGGGAAGAAGAAAGAAGAGGGGAGGAAGTATATTACGTGGCAGTAGAACAAGGAGAAATAAGAAAGATAACAGATATGAACAAAAATTCTGCAATTTTGTAGAGTGGACTTGAATGAATACATGCTGGGAAATTAAGATAGGGGTTAATTCTGAATAAAAGGACTAAAATCTATGAATTGGTGTCAACTGCATAATTGTGAGTATATCTAAGTGGGAATTTGTAGGTTGGTGATTATTGGCTGTTACTTACCAGTGAAAGGTGATAATGGAAGAATCAGGGATGAATTTAAGGGAAAATTGTGCTATACACTGAATGAATACAACTGAGTGAATACAACTTAGGGGACAAAAATATTCTTTTAGGTGACCCTAATGGATGTGTAGGAACAAGATGAGAGAGTACAGAAACATTGATTAGGCTATTCAGAGATATAGTGGTGAGTGAGAATAATGACTGTTTGCCAAGCACCTGCTTAGAAAAAAAGGTTTATTTAATTCAAATATAAAATTTAAGTATAAGTCTGTCCTCTCAATAGAACAAATGGAAAAAGGATGAGAAGGCTGGCTGGAACAGAGTGACAATAATTTTATTACAGAGTACCACAGAAATGTGTGATTATGTGAAAGAGGTGATAGTTGAAGAAAAATGCATGCAAAAGATTGCTGCAAAACAATGTAGGTTACGCAAAAGTTATGCTTGTGAGAAAATATACCCTAGTTGTAAGACAGTAGTCAGAAAGAGCAAGGGATTATAAAGATTTAGGAAGCAGATAAAATTTTGATGAAAAATAAAAATTGTTTGAAAGTGGGTCAGGAAGGGGAATGCTTGTTAAGAATAAACGAAATGAAATAATTTAAGATGAAATGTAAATGTGAGAATGTCAGAAATAATATTTTAGAGATTTGTATGGAAATGACAGTAATACATTAAAGAGTGAAATTGAAACAAATGCCATAAATGTTGGGCTCCATTGGAAAAAATGATGAAATTAAAGTAACAAATGTTGTGAGAATGTCGCAAAATGCTGAAGTAGAGTTATAATATTGTAACTGGAGAAATGTTAAAAGGTAGATATGGTTTCCTGATGGAAGGCTGGGTTACTTGTACAAAAATAATGAAAGGATGCTATTATTATAATTTACAAAGGTGCATTGCTAGATAATAATCAGACTTCCGACAGCATTCTAAATGCTATCAGCTGAAACTTTGGAATAATTATGCATAATGCTTTGCAGTGGTTTGATCTGAAAGCAAGATTGTGTGCGATTGGTAACATTATCCTGCTTCCGAAAGTTCATGCCTGACCCATTAATAGGAGTTGAACCACCTAGCCAATGTCAGTATTAAGGAATCCAGATACATGTAGATTTTTGAATTCTCAGGGGGAGGAAGGAGCTGAAGGAGAGGGGGAGAGAGATGGTATTAATATAGTGCATTGTGAATATAGAAGCATGCACTCACTGAGCAATCAGAGACTCCTGTCTGAAATATTCTGGACCTTAATTGATTTTGGGATGGAAATGGCTTTACTGGTTAAGAACAGTTTTTCCCAAGAGCTAGAGAACAGAACAGAAAAACAGTGTTGAAAGGGAACTCCCCAGTAATGGAGCACCCACAACTTTTGAATCCAAGACATTCTACTGGTTAATTATTCTCACCGTTAGGAAATTTCTCTTTAGTTTTAGGTTGGTTTTCTCCTTGATTAGTTTCCTTTCATTGCTTCTTGTTCTGCCATCTGGTTTCTTTGTGGCAGCCCCTCAAATACTGGAATACTGCTATCATGCCACGCCTGGTCCTTATTTTCACCGCAACTGTTCCTGCAAAAGAGCCTTGGTGGTGCAGACTGTTAAATGCCTAGCACTTAGCTCCAGCTGCCTACAATTAGTGCAGGCTCGAATCCCACCAGGCTCAAGGTTGACTCAGCCTTCCATCCTCTCGGGGTAGGTAAATTGAGGACCCAAGGTTGTTGGGGGCAATTAGCTGATTTTGTAAAAATGCCGCTTAGTAATAAGCAGGCATATACAATGGAATGAAGGCTATTGCTGAGCACATTGGGTTGTATCCCAAAAATTGTAAGCCACCCTGAGTCTTTGGAGAAGGGCGGCATATAAATGTAATTTTAAAAAACTGTTCTTCATACATTTTAGCCTCCAGCTCCCCCCCAAATAGCAATAGCAATAGACTTAGACTTACACAGCCCTCTTTAAGCCATTTTACAGCATGAGCATATTGTCCCCAATCATCTGGGTCCTCATTTTACTGACCTTGGAAGGATGTAGGGCTGACCTTGAGTCTGGTGAGATTCGAACTGCCAAAATTGCAGGCAGCTGATAGTGAGCAGAAGTAGCCTGCAGTTCTGCATTCTAACCACTCTTATCTTTGTTGCTCTTCTCTGCACTCTTTCCATAGTCTCAACATCTTTTTTATATTGCGGCGACCAAACTCGGATGCAGTATTTCAAATGTGGTTTTACAAGGCATTATTAAGTGGTACAAATACTATACATGATCTTGATTCTATCCCTTTTTAATGCAGTCTAGGATTGCATTGGCTTTTTTGGCTGATGCTGCATACTGCTGGCTCATATTTAAGTGATTGTCCACTAGAACTGCTATTGAGCCGGGTTCCAACTAATCTATACTATATGTTTGGTTCTTCTTGCCCAAGTGTGGTTTAAATAAAACCTTACTTTTCTCACCACTGAATTGCATTTTGTTGGATAGGGCCCAGTCTTCAAGTCTGACAAGCCTGTATCTTGAGTCTAACTTCCAAAGTGTTGGTTATTTTGTTAATTTGGTTAGATGATACACAGTGTTCAAGTCTATTGAGATCTTTCTAGATCTTGAGTTTATCTTCTGGGGGTGTTGATTTTTCCCTGTCAACAAATTTGATGAGTTCCCCTTCTATTCCATCATCCAAATTATTTATGAAGATATTGAAGTACTGGGCAAAGACAGAAATTTGCGGTACCCCACTACTTACTTCCCTTCATGTAGGTGTAATTCCAGTAAGGCCTATAACTGAGTGCATTTTGTCAGTCAGTTACAAATCCATGTGGTGATGGATCTATCCCACTTAAAAAAAACTTACTTAGAAATACTGTAGGTTGTGGTCTACTCTGTCAA
Source organism: Naja naja (assembly GCA_009733165.1). Taxonomy (NCBI): domain Eukaryota; kingdom Metazoa; phylum Chordata; class Lepidosauria; order Squamata; family Elapidae; genus Naja; species Naja naja. Next base: position 20,189,592 of record CM019159.1, on the reverse strand, counting down.
ATGCCTTACTGAAATCCAAGCATACTATGCCCACTGCATTTCGCTGGTCAATTAATTTAGTCACTTTGTCAAAGAATGATATAAGATTCATTTGGCCTAGAACCCATGTTGGCTTCTGGTTATAACTTTCCTTGCTTCTAAGTGTTTGCAGATTTGTTGCTTTTTTTTTTTTTTAATTACATTTATATGCCGCCCTTCTCCGAAGACTCAGGGCGGCTTACAATTTTTTGGGATGCAACCCAGTGTGCTCAGCAATAGCCTTCATTCCATTGTATCTGCCTGCTTATTACTAAGCGGCATTTTTACAAGGTCAGCTAATTGCCCCCAACAATCTTGGGTCCTCAATTTACCTACCCCGAGAGGATGGAAGGCTGAGTCAACCTTGATCATCTTTTTCAGGATCTTCTCAGGTATTATCTCAGGCTGATTGGTTTGTAATTTCCTGGATCCCATCCCCCCCCCTTTTTTTGAAGATGGGAACTGCATCAGCAGGTAGTTCCCTGTGCTCATATCATGTTGGATCTGTAAATTCCTCTGTAGTATTGAATATTAATAATGATGGTGTTTTTTTGAACTCTTGGGGATACTATGTTTGGAAACTTCCATTTGCATTCTAAATGCTGTCAATTAGAATTTTGGGATAATTATAGGGAATGATCATTCCTGGAAGGCAAACTCAGAATTCAACCTAGTGTTTTCTACATGTTTTCAACTAGAGTGTTTATAGTGCCTATGGTTGCCTACCTTACTTTCAGCTATGGGATTTGTAGCCCAAATTTAAGGGTAGCAGATTACCTATCTTCCCTCTTCTAAATTTGTAGGCAACCTTGATTTTTTGTGTCTAGGAATTAAAGTGAAATTATATTTGGTAAGGTGCTAAGTAACCTAAGGATTCCAACACTGAGAATTGAAGTTCAGCTTTCCCTTTGTCAGAATGCAGAACATAATGGATCCTGCATAAGTAGATAGATAATATAATTCAAGACCTGATTTAGATGCACTGAGATGTGCTTGTGTAAGCTAAAGTACAATTTGTATTCTTGCCCATAGGGCAATTTATAACTCTGCTTTCAGATACTAATCAATAGGGGGATATGCAGTCTTCTAGCACCAGCAATTTCAGATTGCTTATTGCATTGTGGTTGTGCATTTTACTCACATATTGAAACAAAAGTCTCTTCTTTAAAGGCAAAGGAAAAAACCTCGAGGGTATTGTAAAAAGTATTATACGCCTTTTACAGACAATTGTTTCATATAAAAATGAAATCAATATTTGCAGTGGGTTTCCTTTTATTAAGTGCGTACTGATGTCAAAAATGTGAGCAATACCCTTTGTGCAGCTGTGGTTAATAGGAAATCTTTTATTTTCTTGCTGAGAGTTTTTGTTTAATCATAGTATTCTTGAAAGCTTAGATTCAGATTTTAGATTCAGTCCATTAACCATCAGAGCAGTCTGACAATTTGTGGTGTGATGTTACTATGCTGCCTAATCTCTTTAGATTAGTTTTTATCATAATTGGTATACTATGCTATTTGATAAAATATTTTTGAATAGGAACACTGTCTAGCTATTCAATGAATTGCCTTCCATTGATCTACTTTTTAATGCATATAATACATCACTGAATTTTTCTCAAATTTGTGTACAAAAATACATTTATATGCATTTTTTTTCTTTTGATATCATCTGGGTTTTTTCATCAATGATAATGAAACAATTGATACTGTAGTTTGTTATAAGCACCACACCTTCACTGAATAAAGGAATATTTTGAATAACTGGCAATAGTTATCATCAACATAACTGTTATCATTCTCAGCTGCTAAAGTTTCTCTGGGAATTATAACTGTTGTAACCAACCTTAGTTTGATTCTCAAAGAAACTAGGAAGAAAAATGATGGTGGGCTGTTGCTTTTTTAATTTGTTAAAAAAAACAGAAATAATTTAAAAAAGCTGGAATCCTGGGTACATTTTAAATTCTTACAAAGTTAGAATTAGCAACACTTGCAGAAGCACAAAGAAATCTTTTGGCATCGCCCAAGATATGCACAGCTCCCATCTCCAAAAAGTTCTGGACTTAAGACCTGTTTCTTTCACAACAGGGCTTGTCCAGCCTCTGTCAAACACCAGGGTAGTAGAAGACAAGTTGCTGAGAGACAATTTGAGCAATGGTGGTATTCATTTTTTTTTACTACTGGTTCTGTGGATGTGGCTTGGTGAGTGTGGTGTGGCTTGGTGGGTGTGGCAGGGAAAGGATACTGTAAAATCCCCATTCCCTCCCCATCCCACTAACCTGCTTTCCAGCTCTGTTTTCCTGTGCGGGGCAACAAAAGAAGATCCAGCTGATCAGCTGGGACTCCGATCAACTGGCACTTGGGAGGCAGAGAATAGATGGGGGCAGAGCCAACCAGAGGTGGTATTTGCCAGTTCTCCGAACTACTCAAAATTTCCGCTACCAGTTCTCCAGGACCTATCAGAACTGAATTTGAGGTTGTGTGATCAGGGATTTGATCTGAATTTGAATTTGAGGTTGTGTGATCAGGGATGCACAGGAAAGAAAGAGGGAAGGGTTAATGACAAAATAAGTAGTACAGCTTTGCAATGCAAACATTGCCTGTTTTGTAATTGCCTCATATCACACACAAATCATTAGGGAAAGAGCTTGCATCATAATGGTACAACACATGTCGATGAGTGCTTCATTTTCTGTGGGTAGCCATGCTATTTATAACAATCCTCCCTTCATCTTGGTGAATCCCACACACACACGCAAAAAGAGAAATAACTAATGTTAACATGAATTCACACAGAATTTAAATATAAAGCAGCAGTGCTAGAGATAGTAGAGCAATAGAAAAAATGCACATCCCACTAGAGAGGACTTCTTTTTTTCCGCTTGTTCCTGTGTCATCTTCACTTGCCTTTTTTCAGTAAATATATACCAAATAGGACAAGAATAAACAGTACTCATAAATGCTTTGCCTTTTTCCACAGTAGGTATCACTGATTGGCTCTAATATGAATCATCATAAACATCAATTATGTGGAGAAAACTGGTTATACTTAAGGAGAAGGGACTACAGGATCTTGCTACACAAACTTTGAGTCAGGGGCATGATAGATATCTTTTCTCTTAGTTTATTCTCAAATCTTTATATTCATGCTCAGTTCTTCCATTATTTTCTATCAAACGGATTATGCACAATATTTTAAATGAGAAAGGAGACCTTAAATTGCACACACTTCCACTCACGTCAGTCCAGATTCAATCCTGATTTTGTTTTCTATCTCTGTGTGACAGAGGCATAGTTTTGTTGCCCATTAAATTAAGTGACATAGTTGTAGTTTTGTCTGAAAAAAATAGCCATCTTTATTTCAAGTACATCATCATTCAGTAAAATAGGAAACTACTCTTTACAGAATTAGTTTTTGATTGACCTACTTCCAAACTGTCTATAACAGTCTTCCATTATAAATTTCCTACAATGGCTAGTAGCATCTTTACAAGTAGAAATTTTGTTCAGCTACAATTCAATTGTTCTCTCTGCAAAATACTGGGGAGGATTACCCTGAACACAGAGACTTATGATGTCTTCAACCAGTTAGCTTATTAGTCCTTTGGTATTTCCAGTGCCGACTCTCACTTTTTGTAGTGTTTGGCTATATATTTTCACAGCAGTATCTTGCATTGACAAGGATTACCTGAGCTTTTAACTGGAGATTCCAGAGCCTGAAGCCTGATACGGGTTCTAAACCTGAGCTACTACAATCTACAGCTGCTGTTGGACTCCTGGTTCTTATCCCCTGTGATGAGTAAATCTGAATGTGATAAAGTGTACAAATCACATGTCTAGTGCTGGATAACTCCTTCCCATCCATCATTTGTTTCTTTCGTTGTTCGAAATAGATGAGGGATCACCTGCTTCTTTTCACCTGTTCTAGTGCTGTGATGTATATCACAGTGTTAAAGCTAAAATAAACAAAGATCAGTCTTTTGGCATGTCCATGCTAATAACTTCCAATAAAGCACTCTAAAGTTTTGTGTCATTTTGATAAACTGCTATCAATATGGCAGAGTGTTTGTCCTTTCATTTATTGTCTTTTGTTCATGGCTCTCTCTCCTGCTTTTGATTAGTTTTTAATGCACTTTGCCAGTTAACTGTTTCTAACGTTTACCAGTCTAATTCATAAACATTAAGCTTTTTTGGGGGGAGGGGAAAGGCTAGGTGAATCGAGAGTTATGTGTACTTGTTCTGATCTGGATAAATGAAAATTACCTCCAATCACTTTACAAATGTCGGAACAGATTTTCAGTCCAAGAGATTTCTCAATAAAATAAGGTTATTTTATTATTTTGCCCATTGTATTTTTATTAAACATTTTTGAGAAAGGAAAGGAAGGAAAGAACTAAGAAAAAATAGAACACAATAGAACACAGGGAATTTATAAGCATTATAGCAGGGGTCACCAACTTTTTGGATCTCAGGAACCACCAAATTCATAATTTTAAATCCTGCAGACCACTAATATGAATTTTGACTGACTGTGGCTTGCTGATGTTTTCCCAGGGTCCCTGCAGAAAGCAGCAGAGATCCTGGGAAAATCCAAAAAAAGTCTGCGTGAAAATTCCCCACCCTGTTTTCCTACTGATCAATCATTCTTTATTTGGGATTGCAGGATACCATTTCCAGCACCGTTCTCAAGGGGGGGGGGAGAGAGAGAGAGACTTTTGGCTTCATGCAAGAAAAGCAGCAGAAGAAGCAGAAGTCTTTCTTTCTCTCCTCCAAAATCCATCAGAAATGAGTCTTTGTGAGACTTGTTGTGCCGGCACAGCCCCTTGGAGCAGGATGCCTTGCAGGGTCCCAAAGACTCATTTCTGGTGGAGCTGGGGGAGAGAAAGAAAGACTGTGCTGCTTTCCTTGTGTGCAGCCAAAAGCAGAAGAAGAAAGTGGAAAGAAGCAGCCTGGTGGCCAGGCAAGGTGCATGCGGCAAGTGGGGTAAATTGCCCCACCTTTGCCCCTTCCCCCCTCCCCTCACTACCTCATGTTCACAATGCAAGCAACACAAGCCTTGTGTTCCCGTGGGCCATGTGGGTGGTGCAACCTTGTGTTCCTGCACAGCCTAGATTAATTTCTTTGGGGGGTGCTTTGAGGGTGACATTTCTCCACCAAAATTTTCTCACGGACCACCAGTGGTCCGCGGCCCACTGGTTGGCGACCACTGCATTAGAATATAGAACTGATCTGCATATAGAACTGATCTGCAAGATGGATGGAAAAATAAATTTGGTAGATAGGTAGATAGAGTTTCAATATGTAATTAGTTTTATATAACTGTTTTTTTATTAAAAAGTTTTTTATTTTTGATAAAAACATACAAACAGGACATACAAAACATAAAAACCATCTTCCATATATACATACAGTGTGTCAGTTGGTTACAAATCCTTTGTGTCATCCTTTCATATTCATCACTCACAATTTATCAAAAAGAAAATTTCTCATATTATCAATAAAACATTATGTATTTATCAATTATTACTTGTGTACAATTAAACTATTTCATCATATATACGAGATATATTTTTAATCTAAAATTTATGTTATACTTTCATCCAATGGTTATATATATATCAACATTATATTTTATATCAGCCTATTATATTTCTATTACAAAATTATATAGTCTATTGCATTACCAAGTCTTTTTATCCAACCATTGATAAAACAAATCCCATATCTTGTAAAATTGTTTATCTTCTTGTTCTCTAATTTCAAATGTCAATTTACTCATTTCAGCACAGTCCATAATCTTCCTAATCACTTCCTCCTGCATAGGTATTTTATCATTCTTCCAATTTTTGGCAAATACAATTCTAGCTGCTGTTAAAACATTTACAATCAAATATTTCAACTCTTTATTGTAGATATCTGGTATAATTCTCGATAAAAATATTTCTGGTTTCAAGTCTATGTGTTGTTGTATCATTTTTCCAACCATATGTGGATTTTAGTCCAATATCTTTTTGCATCCGAACAAGTCCACCACATATGGTAATATGATCCAGGTATCTGATGACATTTCCAACATTTATCCGATTTATTCTTAAACATTCTTGCAATTCTCATCGGGGGTAAGTGCCACCTGTAAAACATCTTATACAAATTTTCTTTATAAGCTGTTGACATTGTCATTTTATAATTCTGGGACCATAATTTTTCTCATTTCTCTAGATCAATCCCATATCCAAAATTTCCCCCCCAAGCAATCATTGTTTCTTTAACTTGTTCCTCTTCCATTTTAATTTCTAAAAATATCCATAAAGTTTTTAATCACCTTTTCATCAGTACCCATCAATATTTTGTCTAGCCCAATCTGCTTGTTATAAATATCTTCTACTTTAATATCCTTATCAAATCCAGATTGTACTTGCAAATATGAAAACCAATTCATTTTTATACCTTGTTCTTCCAACGCTTGCATAGATTTAAGTTCACCCCTTTCATTCAATATCTCACCATATCTAACTGTTTGTTCCTTTTTATATATTACTGGATATGAAAAGGCTTCAATAGTAGATATCCATATTGGAATTTTCAAGTAATGTTGTTTTTAATCTTCTCCGGTTTAAAAACAAAGCTTCTCAAATATAATGTCTTCTAAAATACCCTTGTGTTTTAGTTCCCTTATACCAAAGGAATGCATGCCACCCCAATAACAAGTCATGTCCTTCTAGAGTCAATAATCTAGTATTCCTTAGTGTTATCCAATCTTTTACCCACATCAAATTTGCCGCCTGATAGTATAGTTCCCAATTGGGCAAAGCAAACCCTCCTCTTAATCTTGCATCCTGCAATAACTTAAGTTTTATTCTTGCTTTTTGCCTTGCCATATATATTTCAACATCATTTGATTTAGGTCTTGAAAAACTCTTTCCCTAATCTGATTGGAATTGTCTGGAATAAGTATAGAATTCTAGGCAATACATTCATCTTGATTGTTGATATTCTCCCAATCAACGATAGTTGTAAGTTTTTCCATTTTTCCAAGTCTGTCGCTATCTGCTGTTTAAGTTTAATGTAATTATCCTCCTTCAGTGTACTACATCTTGCTGTAATATATATCCCTAGATATTTAACCTTACTTGTGACCTGTATTTCTAAAGCTTCTTCCAATTCTTTCTTCCATCTCGCTAACATATTCTTTGTTAATATCTTTGTTTTGTCTTTATTAATTTTCAATCCTGCTACTTCTCCATACTCTCCTTTTCTTTCAATTAGCTTAAGTGCTGATTCCAGTGGGTCCTCTAATATAAATACCAGGTCATCTGCAAAGGCTTGTAATTTATATTCTTCTCTTTTAATTTTCATTCCTTTTATTTGTTTATCTTCTCTAATACACCTGTTTAACACTTCTAAGTTTAACACTTCCCTGCACAAACAGCAGGGGCGACAGTGGGCAGCCTTGTCTAGTCCCTTTTCTTATATTTATAGGCTCTGTCAATTCTCCATTTATCAAAACCCTTGCGGTTTGTTCAGAATATATAGTCTCAATAGCACGTATAAAATTTTTGCCAAAGCCCATTTGTGTCAATTGTAGTAACATGAAGTGCCAACTCACGTTATCAAAGGCTTTTTGAGCATCCAGAAACATCAAGGCCATTTGCTTTTCAGGATGTGCCTCATAGTACTCCAGAGTGTCCAGGATTATTCTCATATTATGTTTGATTTGTCTTTTGGCAGAAACCCATTTTGGTCAACATGTATAAAGTTGTTTAAGTATCTTTTCAGTCTTTCTGCCAAAATTGAAGCAAAAATTTTATAGTCTGAGTTTAATAGGGAAATAGGCCTGTAATTTTTAACTTGTTGTAAGTCTGTGTCTTCCTTCGGTATAAGCGTGATATAAGCTTCTGACCAAGTCTTTGGTATTCTCTTCTCTTGCATGACTTCATTCATAACTTCTAATAATTGGAGGTTTAACACTTCCTGAAAAGTCTTATAAAATTCCACTGGTAAACCATCTGGGCCTGGTGCTTTCCCTGTATTTTTTTTCTTTAAGTCTTCTGTTAACTCCATCATTGTTATATTCTCTTCTAACATTATTTCGATATCTTTAGATATCTGTGGTAACTTTGCCTTTTGTATATATTGTTTAATTTTTTCTTCTTGAATACTCTCTTGATAGTACAATTTTCCATAATAGTCTTATATAATTCTTTTTTTTCCTTCATTTCCGTAACAAGGATGTCCTTCTTCATCTATTAAATGGCTAATTTTCCTTGATTCTCTTTCCTTTCTTAATTTATAGGCTAACCATCTTCCTGGTTTGTTTGCATCCTCAAAATAATTCTGTTTAGCATTTTTAATCTTTTGGGCTAGCTCTTCTTCTTCTGTTAATTCCATTTTATGTTTGGTTATATTCATTTTGATTTTAACATCTTTTTTTTGTGGAAATTTCTGTAGTTCTTTTCCAGTTTTTATATTCTTCTTCTAATGTTTTAAAAGTCTTTTTTTGTTTGATATTTCTTTTCCTTGTATAATCAATTATCAAGCTTCTTGTATAGGCCTTCATCGTGTCCCAGAGATTCTGTAACGATGTAACCTCTTTCTTATTTTCTTTAAAAAAGAATACCAGTTCTCTTTCCATTTTCTGTTTAAAATCTTCTTCCTTTAATATCTTATTGTTTAATGTCCATCTAGATCTCATCTTTTGTCCTTTCCAAATAATAATCATTGGATTATGATCGGCCCAAATACTTGCTTCTATTTCAATTTTTTGTATATTAAAAAATAGATCAGCTGATGTCCATATCATATCAAGGTTGACTCAGCCTTCCATCCTCTCGGGGTAGGTAAATTGAGGACCCAAGATTGTTGGGGGCAATTAGCAAAAATAGTAATAAGCAGGCATATACAATGGAATGAAGGCTATTGCTGAGCGCATTGGGTTGTGCTCCAAAAATTGTAAGCCTCCCTGAGTCTTGGGAGAAATGACATATAAATGTAATTAAATAAATAAATATCTATTCTTGACCATGATTCATGCCTGTTTGAGTAAAATGTATATTGTTTATTTCCTATATTTCTCTCTCTCCATGCGTCTTTTAAATTTATTTCTTCTATCATTTGAAAAAAGGGCTTTGGTAGTTTCTTTCTAGCCTTCTTTGTGGCTTTTTGTGATTTATAATCCAGCTGCTCATTAATTATTCCATTAAAATCTCCCATCATGCATAAATTAACGTAGTCCAGTTCAATTATTTTTCTTATGGAGTTTATTATAAAATTCCTCTTGGTGGTCATTTGGAGCATATATTGCTATTAAAAGTATTTTAGTATTATTGTCCATTATTTCTACCATTAAGATTCTTCCATCATCATCTGTATAAATTAATTCAGCCGAAATTGTTTCTTTAATATATAGAACCATGCCTCTTTTTTACATTGTGCCAATGAAGTAAACAATTTTCCTTTTTTGTTTCAGTACGTGTTCATGTTGTTTTTAATATGTACCTCTTGTAGGCAAATTATATCAAATTTTAATTTCTCCAATTTGTGAAATACTTTCCTTCTTTTAATGATTAAATTGAGTCCATTTATATTCATCAACCAGTTTTCTTTCCTCCATTTTAGATTTTGTAAGAGGGATTTATTGCTCTGGTGGATCTTATTTCTCTCGTTCTCTTACTACCTTCTTTTCTTTTTCCTTTTCTTTTTCAGTTACTGCTATCAACTCCTTTTGAGGTTCAATCAGGGGCTCTTCTTTTCTTGTATCTTCCTCCTTTCCTCTAATATATTCATAATAAAATGATTCCACCTTTTCAACCGTGTCAATTCTATGTCTTTGTTCCCACCATGTAAACAGAAGGCCTTCTGGTATCAGCCATCTATAATTTATTCCTTTTCTAAGCAGTTCTTTGGTTAGAAAGAGGTACTCTCCCTCGTCTTTACTCTTCTTGCTACCTGTTTCAGCACCACAATTTCTTTGTCTTTATACTTTAATGTCTTTTCTCTTGTCATTTGCAAAATTTGTGTTTTAATAATTTTCTTAGTAAATCTAATATGGACTTCTCTTGGTAGCTTATTCCTCATTGCATATCTTGTATGTACACGAAACACTTCATCCATTCCATCCATCATTTTCTCTTTCATTATTTTTAGTGCTTCCGCCAATATTTGTATCATTTTTCCAACGAGGTTTTCACCCTTTTCTTCCTCCACATTTTGAAATCTCAAGTTAAATTCTGATCTATCCATCTCTTCTCTCAGTGATTCAATCCTATCTTTTTCAACTTCACTCAATCTGATATTGATATTTCCAATTTCCTTATCTCTTTGTTTATCCCACTCTTCAATTTTCTTAATCTTTTCATCATATTTGGTCATCATCTCTTGGATATTTTCCACTTTCTCATCTGTCTTTCCAATTTTCTGTTGAATATTTTCAACTTTTTCATCCGTCTTATCTATTTTCTGCTGAATCTTCTCCACCTTTTGATTTGTCCAATTTTTTGGGAGATATTCTCATTACTCTTTTCAACATTTTCTACTTTTGTCTGTAGAATTTGAATTCCTTGCAAAATCTTCTGTAATGTATCCTCCTTCTCTTTTTCCTTTTCCTGTTGCAACATTGCCTGTATTGATCGCTGACCTCCAGATGGTGAAGAAGCAGGAGTTGTTGATTGAGAGCTTGAGCTATTGCTTTTCTACTCATTTTATAGTTATTTCCTAGTAGGGCCCCAAAAAAGCAGAGGGACCTCCAAAAATAATAAAAATAAGTAGACAAAAAAGGGAAAAAATTAAAAATATTAAGGAATATAAAAAAGATTAAAGAAACAAAAAAATTCTTCAGGTTCTTGTACACCTTAATCCAGTTGGTTCCACTAGTATACAAAAATAGGAAAAAAAGTAAAGAAGAAAAGGAAGGTCTCAAAAAGCAACAACAGGTGGTTACCAGTTCAAAAAATAAAAAGGAAAAAAAGGGGAAGAGACTTCAGGTATTTATATACCCTAATCCAATGGCGAATCAACAAGATGAAAAAAAGAAAAAAAAGCGAAAAGGGGAGCAAATCATAGGCAGAGAAAAGGGAAAAAGAAAAATTCCTGGCTAAAAATTGAAAAAGGGATAATCCAAACAATAAAACTGTTTTTTTAATGGTTCATTGTTAAAATCCAAGTTTTTACATAGAAATTGCAGTAATTTCTATTACAGCAATGAAAGATCTCTCTTTGCTTATCAGATTACTGAAAGTTAAATATCAAGACTTTCATGTTAAAAGAAACTCAAATCCATGTGTAGAATGGTAATCTAAAATAGCTTTCCAAGATAAATTCTGTATATGTTTGAAATGCAATATTAACATACTAACATACTACATCAAGATGTAGTTCCACAACTTAGCAAGTTTTCTGAAGAAGGAACTGTACATACTTTGCAGAAGCATAACTATTCTTTAGAAACTTTATCCTGTATAAAACTAGTTGGTGGGAATATAAGCTGTAGTAATATTCAGTTACAAAATAAAAAGAAAGAAAAAAAGTCAGTTTTATAATTTGTGCAACTCTATTATAAATCATTTTGTAAAATTGCTGATCTATACAGCATTGCCACAAAATATAAAAGAAACACAATCCAATTTGATATGTTTCCAACAATTTTTAGAAAATAAACTATATATTTTAGCAATCTATACAGCAATAAACATACAATATTGTGAATTTAATATTTTCCTTCCATTGAAATTCCCATTGCTGTATATGAATTACTATATTTTCAGCCCCTCAGTCATATTTCACCAACAGTTTATAAATAAATCTCAGCACATTCCAAATTTTGTTATATATAAGGTTTTCAAATACATATTAATTTATTTAACACATTTATATAGCCATTCATCTTGTGTCTGGGCAGCTCCCAATTAAAGTCTCTTCTGTTCCCCCCTGTTTTGCAGTTTTTAAAAAATCGTATCAGTTATTTCAAGATTCCAAATCTGGTTAGGTTGGTTGGGCCATTCAAACAGAAAATCTCAAAATATTTCATCTTTGTCTTGTTAATAATTAAATTTTGCAGTCAATATATTTTATCTCTGTGCTGAGCAAATCTCTTTGTACTTTCTTCTTCATGACAACAAATATTTAATAAGGAGAGAGGTGATAAGCCCGATTCCTTCCCCGTACTTATCACAGACTTTTAATACCATGCTTATTATTACATAATCTCTTCTAAGCTGTCTATTTCTGTTCTGTGTCAGTCCAAAAATAATTGTGCAAGCCATCTGAAAATCCTTCTCTCTCAGTAGAGGTATTCCGAACATAAAGTGATATGATCCAGTCTGTAATCCAGGTTAGTCAAATAGAGTGGCATACTGTTTGAAATATGGAACATATGCCTATCAGGAATTATTTGGAATAGAAAATTAAGCCTTGCTAGAATGTACATTTAAATGGCTGCAGTTTTTCAAAACCTAGACAATGTTAACTTTTCTTCATGTTAAGGTATCTGCCTTCCCACCCTTCCCCCCAAAAAGTATAAGCATGTTATGTTTAAACATGTTATTTTTGTCAAGTAAAATTTTAAGTAAATACTTGGCCTTTTTAGCAGTAATATGACCTTATCATTTGGTTCAAATATTGCTTTTCTTCCTCAGTTAAATTCCATGTGAACGTTTGTCTTTTATCCTTGTTAATCTGATATATTGATACTGAATTGACTTCTATAATGCCTTCCATTATTAATTCTGGCTGAGTAATGAAGGACACATATAATTTTAGTTTATTTTTTATTTATTTATTCATTTTATTTGGACTTGTATGCCGCCCCATCTCCGAAGACTTGGGGCAGCTCACAGCTAAAAACAACAACAATAAATAGTTAAGAAAAAATTAAACCAATTTCACAAGCCCAAAGAGACAAATTTACAATCCTTAAAAATATATGCCCTTGAATTGCTAATTTAATTTCTGAAATTTTCTTTTCTTGATATATCTTCTTAACCATTGGCTCTAATGCCAATAAGAATAAGGAAGGATAAGCATAATAAGAGTTTACCTGACTTTTTTTTTTCAACATAGTTTTGTTTAACAACACTATACTTTATAAATTTTATTACTTCTATTAAAACTAATTGATTGCAATTCTTTTTAAGTTTTTGTTCTAAGTCCCAAACTATATTGTGTTTGTGTCTTAATTCTAATTGTTTCAGTTCATTCACTAGAATGTCCTTCTGTTTCTGCCTAGTTTCTTGCTAGATGAGGTCAGAGAGATGAACAATCTATTCATGAATGCTTTGCTAGAGTCCCGTCTGGTTGAGAAAGAAAATCCAGGTTAAATTGATTTGGGGGGGAAATTCCTTAATTACTTCAATTTGATGTTCTCTTGCAATAATACAAGATTTTTAGGTCCTCAGTTTTTCAGTCTGGAAATTCCCGAACTGTTTAATCATATAATTATTTGGTTATGCTCTGTGTAAATAGAAGCTACACATTTTATGTTTATGAGATTAGTTAACACTGAATAAGAAATCTACCACAGAGCTGTTCTCAAGTAAGTTTTACAAAGTAAAATATAACATGATTATTAATATTCTGCAGGATATTAGTATTTTCATGCAACAAAAAGAAATGTTAATGATATATGGCCTAAGAGGAGTATTTGAGGGGTAGGTTTGCCAGTCTTCCTTTTGGATAGAGTAGAATTGTCAATATAAAAAGGGGAAAAGTCACCATTAAGATCTCCAAGAACCAAAATATCTCCTTCTGCAATTTCAAAAAGAAATTGGAAAAAATGTAGAAGTTGAGTTTGGCATTATTTAGAGCATAAATGGAAGCAACTGTTATTTCCCCAAATCCAGCCTGGCACTATAATACTATAACTACCTGTCCATCTTGAATTTCTTATTTTCAAATTCCACAGTAAATTTTTCACATGTATACTTGTTCTAATTCCTATCTCCCACAGTCTGCATTTTTTAAACCAAGATAACCCTATTCTAATAAGTTCATATTACTTTTTAACCTGTGAGTCTCTTGATATGTGTACTTTCCTTTTTTAGCTTCATTTTTTCCTTTAAATGAACTATTATCTCACTGATATAAACTGAAGCCATTTTAATTGACCCATGAGTCAGTTATATCAGGGGTACATTTGGAATTATCTCCAAATCTTTAAATAAAAGTATCAGTTCTTTTTAATCCTAATTTTATTTTTTTTGTCTTGTGATATACGAATTTATTCATTTATCACAATATATATTACCATATATCATATGGTAATGCTTTTTGTGTTGTCCATATATTTATAGTTTCATCTATGACCAAGTCAAAATAATTTCCAAGTAAATTTTGAATTTGTCTTTCTAAATCTTATTCTCTCAATCCTCAAGTACTATATACTCTGAACATTAGCTTATTTTTATGTAATTCTCTTTCAGCTGTTTATAATACCTTTAATGCTAAAGAATTATAATTTCTATGAAATGTTAAAGTTTTTTTTTTAAGGCCAATATTGCATCTGGAATATTCTCATTTTATGATAACCAAATACATATGATACACAAGTGTAAAAACCCAGACAGTCTTTTTTTGCAACAATCCTTGCAAATGTTCCTGGAGGCCTTCACTTTGATACAAGACAGAGGCAGCACTTGGATCAGACTGCAGCTGTAAGCCATTTCCAGAGCTTTGAGTCCTGTAGCTTATTTAATAGCTGATGAGTCACAAAAGACCATCTGAAACTACTTGTCAGAGAATATGAAGGCTTGTATGGCAGGTACTTCTTCTATATCAGACAAAGCCATACATGAAAGGCATAGAGGCTGTGAGAAACTAGACTTGGTTCTGCCAAGACAGATGTCATGATTAGCCAATCATTCCCTTCTCTTGTCAGTGGTTGCTAGTTGACTGTGGGCCAGAATACACATTATCCTTATCCAGAAGATGCTGCAAATACGGTTGCCTCCTCCTGATGGATGATTCCTCAACTCTGAGATCATATGCAGCATGACTTAGCATATGGATTAATGCTTACTTTTTGTGATTTGAATCTCCTTCCCTTCTCAACAGCGGCGGGAAATGTACAATGGAGGGAGGGAGACCCATGATGTTATGGCCACAGTCCAGGAGACAAGTAAGTTTATGATATGCCACAGGAATGCTTCCAAAAGCCTTCTTTGCGGTGAATGAATCCTCTTCATATCATAAACTTAAAGTAATACATACTTTAGACCTCAATAAATCCAGGTTCACAAAATAGAGATTGGCGTCTTTCAACCTCTTTACTGTTGTTCTTCATTACATATTAATATATTTACAGGACTAAATGCCCAACCATACTCTCTCACCCACACTCTGTAGCACAAAATATATCAACATCAAGGCAATACTGGATTCATTAGAAAGCATCTCAGAAGGAAGCAGCTGTCATTTCTGTTCTCTAATTCAGGAACTGGGTAACTCTTGCTTATCTATTTTATTTTATTTTATTTTATTTTATTCATATTTATATCCCGCCCTTCTCCAGAGACTCAGGGCGGCTTACAATTTTTGGGATACAACCCAATGCGCTCAGCAATAGCCTTCCTTCCATTGTATATGCCTGCTTATTACTAAGTGGCATTTTTTACAAAGTCAGCTTATTGCCCCCAACAATCTTGGGTCCTCACTTTACCAACTCCGAGAGGATGGAAGGCTGAGTCAACCTTGAGTCTGGTGGGATTCCAGCCTGCAATAATTACAGGCAGCTGGAACTAAGTGCTAGGCTATTAACAGCCTGCACCACCAAGGCCCAGTATTAATAAACATTACTTCAAAGTGGTCTACAGTAACATTATTTTTTTTCCTCCCAGTGCTATCATTTTATATAGGTGATTGCGGCTCAGTCCAGATACTGCATGCTTGGTAAGGAAAAGTTCACTGATCAGCAGGGACATATAAAAATTCCCCATTTGAAATGCATAAGAACTGGGTTGTACTCTGATTGCCTTAAAGCCATTTCACAAGTTACTCATTCAACAATCCAAACTGGCCATCAAACTCCCATCTGGGAGTGTGGCTACATTTAGCTACTTAATACACAGAGTAAACAATAGAGATCCCTTTTTATTTCTATACTTGTTCAGTTGCTTTAAACTAGGCATCAGAAGAATTCATCTATTCATTCACTCAGTCACTCACTTTAGGAGTTGCTCAATTATGCAAGCATCTCTAGATGACATACAACGTTATTAAAAACAAAACAATGGTAGAAAAAGCAATAAGAAACCAAATAACAATAAAAAATATTTAATTAGGGAAAGGGTATACAGTGAACACAAAAGAATACAGTTCCAATACCAGTGCAGGATCAATCGCTCAATGCACATATGTGGAATTTTTGTAAGAGTAAGACAGACTGTGCAGACTTGTGTGGAGGGATGCTGTTATGTATAGCACTTCAACAATGGGACTTGAGGCATGTCTGCTGAACTAATTATAATAGGTTGGGGAGATACATCTGGAGGCAGATGGTAGTCAGGTTGCTTCATTGGCCTTTAATAAGGTCCTAGGTCAGGGGTCTTCAAACTTGACAGCTTTAAGACTTGTGGACTTCAACTCCCAGAATTCCTCCCCCAGTCATGTTAGCTCAGGAATTCGGGGAGTTGAAGTCCACAAGTCTTAAACTTGCCAAGTTTGAAGACTCTTGTCCTAAGTAAACATAAGGCTTCTACAGATATGCAGAACTATTATGCCAGTTGGTGGATCTAGCTGCTAGATAAACAGGTTACACATATGAATGAAGCTAGAACTTACCTGGAAGTATAGTAGTTGAAGAGCAAACACTAGGAGCCTATGTATGTCTAGCATATTGAAGAGAAAGATTAGGGGTGTCATGATAGCTAGTACTTGAAGGGCTGTCACAGAGAAGAGGGGATTGACAAGAGGACAATAAGCAATGGGTGAAGATCATTAAAAAGAGATCCAACCTGGAACTAAGAAGAAATTTCCTGATTGTGAGAACAGTTAATCAATGCAATAGCTTGCCTCCTGGAGTTGTGGGTACTCCATCAATGGAGGTTTTCAAGAAAAGACAACCATTTGTCCAGGATGGTCCCTTCCAGCTCTTTGAGTCTATGTAATTCTATGTAAGAACCCCAGAATTACTAACTGGTCCATTTTCTGAAATTTTCAGCTAAACCTTTCATTTCTGAGGCATTGTTGCATCAATATTGTTTCCAAATGCAATTCTTGTTCAGTGAGTGCATGTTAATGGATACAAGTGTTTTATCCATTATACTTCTAATGAGTTCTAATGCCATAAATTTAATCACCGCTCAGGAGAAATTGAAAGTGTGTAAAAGGTTTAATGCATTTTGTCATGTATCTTTATTATGCAACCACATGTTGTAGACTACCATGGCTGACTAGAAATGCAAGCTAACTAGGAATGCAATTTGAAATATATGATGAGGTTCTCCACAGTTGCATTTTTGTATAGTAAAACAAATAAACACGTTACCGATTTCCTCTCTGAAATTTCTTGCCTTCTTTCCTGAGATATTAAAAGCAAACATTGCCAAACTGACTCAACACTCTGAAAATTCATTTCCACCAGAAAAGGGGCATCCTGATTCATGGTGGTGAATGGTGATGGTTAAAATCTGTAAGGTGGTGAGTCAAATGTTGGGATCCAAGCCCCATCTCTTTTGTACAGTATGTGTGTGTATCATACTGATGTATAAACAAAAAGGCATAGTTTGAAATACAACATGGTATTTTTAACAACAGGTTCTGTGGGTGTGGCTTAGTTGGTGGGCTTGGCTTAGTAGTCATCTTATTGGCTGGGCATGGCCAACTCAACATCACTCACATCGAGGCACGCATCTCCTCTACTGGCCTCTCAAGACTGTGGGGATGCTGTAACAGTTGTAAGTGTGAAAAATGGTCATAAGTCACTTTTTTCAGTGCCATTGTAACTTTGGATGGTCACTCCACACAAGCAAAGTACCAGCAAAGGAGGGGAAAAAAACTCCAGAGAATTTCCTGAGACAGGAAGTCTAGTCCTGCCAAGAATGTAATAAGGGTTAACAGAGAGGCAGTTTCTGTAAGCAACCCAGAATGTTTCCTTCCTGGCTTCCTTACAGGATTAGGCCAGTAATTTCTTCTAACAACTGGTTCTCTGAACTGCTTAGAATGTTAACAACTGATTGTAGCGAATAGTTACGAACCTGTAGAATCCCACCCCTGGTACCCCCATTTCTTGCAGATTTTGACACCCTCTGTAGCAAGAGCGCTTAGACTTATGTATCACTCCATAGTCCTTTACACCACTATCTAAGTCAGCAGATTGCCCCCCCCCAATAATCTAGGTCATCATTTTACCGACCTCGGAAGGATGGAAGGCCAAGTCAACCTTCAGCTGGTCAGGATCGAACTGTATGTTAGAATGCAATACTGCATTCTAACCACTGTACCATCATGTCTTTTATGGATGTTGCTTGCTATAATGTTGCTAGAGTGGGATACTGTCAGCCTTGCAAGGTAACCTAGAAGCACCCCCAGGAGCACCAGATCTATCTTTATTCTCAGGTTAACTTGACAAAATTTCATAAGACTGAAACTACATCTGTCATCTTCTCTTTACAATGAATGATGAAATAGGAAGAATCCTTTTTGAGATGTTTCTCACCACCTCTCCCCAATTCTTTCTGTGAACTCAGTTGCTTCTTCACCTAGTTGGCGGCTTTTTTTTTTGTCTCCCAGGCTTATTCCCACATATTGTTACAAATACAAAAACTCAGCAGTGCAAGAAAGCCACAGGGCCTTTCAAAAACAATGTGACATAGTCTGAGAATAAATATCGAGAGCAAGTAGATCAGGAGAACAAATAGGAATGTGATACTCTGCTATGCAAATAGGCTAGATATTGAAGTGCAAGAGTAAATCGTCACCATAGATGTGGTCCTCCTTTTTGGTTCTTAAACATTTCTTTTTAAGGTGAAAACTATGTAATAAATTCATAAGAAAACCTTGGTAAAAAATGTAGAATACTAAACTCTGGTTCAGATTTGATTAATGCTAACAGAAAAACAACCACCAATTCATTTTATTATTTTATTCTTTAAACCACATTTTATCCTAATACTGTATTCAAACATCAAAAGCAGAATTTAAACTTCTCAAAATCAAGATATGAAATTAGAAGCCTTGTGTTTATTGATTCAAAGTTTTCCCAGACCAATAAACTATTAAATCAATAAACCAATGCACCAGATTCAATCAAACATTGTTTGCTGAACTAGCCAAATTATAACCAACAGACATGCCAAACTGAAACCATTTGGACATACAAAATGATTCTGATTAGATCTGTAATCATGTTGATAAATAAGGGACTAACTATTTCTGCTGTCATTATGATTCTTCCAAGTCTATGATAATTTGGAGAGCCAGTTTGGTCAAGGTACCAGACTAAAAACTGAGAACTCTGGATCAGTTTTAGGCATGAATTCAGTGGGTGGGATGACTTTGGGCCCATTCCTTTCTCTCAGCCCTAAGAAGCAGGCAATGCAAAGCATTTCTGAATTCTTGCCAAGAAATTTGCATGGACCTGTACCAGAGGTGGTATTCAGCAGGTTCTGACTAGTTCTGGAGAACCGGTAGTAGAAACTTTGAGTAGTTCGGAGAACTGGCAAATACCACCTCTGACTGGAGACTTTACAGTATCCTTCCCCTGCCACGCCCACCAAGCCATGTCCACAGAACCAGTAGTAAAAAAATTTGAATCCCACCACTGACCTGTACAGCAGTTGTCAGGAATCAAGACCGAATCAAAGGAAGGGCATTCCTCCTCTGGATTATATTTAAGTCATACCGTTCATCCTCAAAGGCAACTTAGAACCAAGGAGAAATTTCCTGACAGTTCAAACAATTAATCAGGGGAACAATTTGCCTCCAGAAGTTGTGAATGATCCAACACTGGAAGTCTTTAAAAAGATGTTGGATAAACATTTGTCTGAAGTGGTATAGATTTTCCTAGGCAGGGGTTAGACTAGTAGACCTCCAAGATCCCTTCCAACTCTGTTATTCTATTCTATTCTAAAAGTTCAGGCTAGTCCTTCCTCCAGTTTGATCCTAACAACAACTCTGTGAGGTAGACTAGGCTGAAGGAGAGTGAGAGAGCCACAGGAGGCTAGAAATCTTCACCTGTTCTTCATCATGGCTGCATCTCGGATGTGGTAATTAAACAATGTGAAAGGGATGTTTGTGCCTAATCATGTTTCCTTAGTCCAGCTCTTTTGATGAATTGGTTTCGTGTTTAGAAAAACACCCCCCCCCAAAGAAATGACAGATGGGAATACCAGGGAAAACCTTTAGGTTCTGCTCTGTATGTCTATTTGTTATATGGATGTATAATATGTGTGGACTCTGGAGATAGATAGATGAAGGTGGGGGGAGAGGTGGGTAAAGGAAAGAAAAGAAAAGAGTAACGGTAAATCTTGCAAAACAGGAATTGCCCCCATAAAATAGGAACATTTGTCAACCTGCCTGACAATTGCCATGCAGTGTTGTGCTTGCAGCTGTGTTACGGAATTTACATTCTTCTTAAAGATAATTCTGCTGGTGCCAAACTACATCTACTGAGGAACAGATGGGATTAATAGAGCATATGTGTAAGATTTAAAAGCAGCAAGAGAATTTACCATGCATTACAGAATCATAAATGCATTACGTTGCGGACTTCAATTGGATTAAACTAAAGCTTTCTATAGCTTGAACACTTTATCGGAGAGCTGTTAAGGCGAGCAACATATGCCTTTGGAATTGTGCTGCAGAGAATGCGGAAGACTTCTTTGTTCTTCGGGGTTAAATAATGGGGCTGATCTTCATCCCACTTTGTAATGCTGAATGATATCATTAAAATGGCAGATGTTAAACTGCAGACCGCATTTTATATGTTTTAGAAGGTTTCAGGAAGATAGTAAAAGCTCACCATATTTGGAATTAAGCATAGGCAACCCAGACTAAAACTCTGATTCTTTTTCTTTTGGTCTCCTTAGAATACTGTTAGGGAAAGATTACTGTTGATATTGCTGGGTTACCGGCTCTGCACATGTCAAAAATCTGCAACATCTGTGAGATGAGAGATGACACTGAGAGCAATCACCCAGTGGAATGGCTTGCCTACAGAAGCTGTGAATGATCCATCACTGGAGGCTTTCAAAAAGAGACTAGACCAGTGGTCACCAATCAATGGGCTGGGGATCACTGGTGGTCCATGAGAAAATTTTGGTGGTCCTCAGAGAAATGTCACCCCCCAAAGCAATTAATCCAGGCTGCACGGGAACACAAGGCTGCGCCACCCACATGGCCCACGGGAACACCAGGGTTGCGTTTCTTGCATTGTGAACAACATAAGGTAGTAAGGGGAGGGAGGGAAAGGAGAAAGGGGGGAATTTGCCCCACTTGCCCTATACACCTGGCCTGGCCACCAGGCTGCTTCTTTCCACTTCTTTCTTCTGCTTTTGGCTGCACACAAGGAAAGCAGCAAAAGTCTTTCTTTCTCTCCCCCAAACTCCACCAGAAATGAGTCTTTGAGACTCTGCAAGGCCTCCTGCTCCAAGAGGCTGCACTGGTGCAACAAGTCTCACAAAGACTCATTTCTGGCAGAGTTTGGGGGAAAGAAAGAAAGGCTTCTGCTGCTTTCCTTGCACGAAGCCTAAAGTCTCTCTCTCTCCCCGCCACCCTGAGAACAGAGCTGGAGATGGTATCCTGTGATCCCAAATAAAGAATGATCGATCTGTAGGAAAACGGTGAGGAATTTTCCTGCAGACTTTTTTGGGGGATTTTCCCAGGGTCTCTGCTGTTTTCTGCAGAGACCCTGGGAAAACGTCAGCAAGCCACCTTCAGTCAAAATTCATATTAGTGGTCCATGGGATTTAAAATTATGAGTTTGGTGGTCCCTGAGGTCCAAAAGGTTGGCGACCCCTGGACTTATTTGTTTGAAATAGTACAGGGCAGGGCTGTTAATCTCACAGCCCATGGGCTGGATGCATCATGCACTGGCCACACCCATGGACGGTTTAGCTAAGGGAGAAAAAGTCATGATATGTCACGTGATGCCACCGTGATGACATGAGTTTGATACCCGTGGTATAGGGTCTTCTGCTTCATCAGGGAGTTGGACTAGGAGTCCTCCAAGGTCCCTTTCAATGCTATTATTCTATGTTCTATGTTATGGGTGGGAAAATCATTAGAATTGGCTGCAAGGTGCTTTGAATTTTCAACACTTGTTGCTTGTTGAAAGTGCTGTGTTATAAGTCTCAGATAATTCAGATCTTAAGATTCAGACTCTTAGGATTCAAACTCTGTTGAAGAAAGAAGCATCAAACTCTCTCTTTTTTTCTCTCTCTCTCTTTCTTTCTCTCTCTCTCTGTGTGTGTGTGTGTGTGTGTGTGAGAGAGAGAGAGAGAGAGAGATCATGTGTGTGTTGCAGTCTTGATTCATGCCAACATCAAGCCTGAATTTCTATCAGCATAACAGCTCTATCAAGCTTTGTAACATCATGTCATAGGACACACTCCAGCATAGTGGGTTTTTTTTGTTTTTAATTTTAACAATAAAATGGGAACCCTGTACCTACGTGAGTGTTAGGCAGCAGTTTGTTTCTTACGTTCTCCTTAATTCCCTCAATTTTTTATCTCTCTCTCTGGGTTTGGAAGGGCCCTGGAATCTGCAAAAAGAATGCCGGAATTTTGCATACCTGTGTAATTTGGTGTTGGGGTGTATGTGTTGTTTTCAAGCTGAAAAGAATCATGAAGTTTGATCAAGCTTTTTCAGTTCCTGTCCACCAAGGTAAATGTAGACAATCTATTGTGAGACATATAATTGTATTATACAGAAAGTATTTACAATCACCTGCATATTCAAACAATCAAAATTAATTGAATGGAGGTAGAGCAAGGGAACTTCAAGATGGTGGACTTCAACTCCCAGAATTCCTTGGCCACCATGGCTGGCCAGTGAATTTTGCAAATTGAAATTCACTAGTTTTAAAGTTGCCAAGGTTGGATATCCTTGAGCTCTAGAGGAAATGCACGTCATGGAAATCCATAATCATTGAGGAAAAAAATAAAATGAAGGAAACTACCATACTGATTCAAAATTGTCCTCCTCCCTCTGTCATCAGGTAAGAGAGCAGGTTTGAACAGAAGATTACTGCTTGTCAGATGTAAAATTATCTTTCTACAGTTGACTTTTCTTGGCCCCTTCTCCCACATTCCTTAGTTTAGAGGGAATAATGGGTGTGAGGCAGGGTAATCATTCAAATATATCTCTGTAATTGCTATGTTAGCTTAAAAAAAATGTCTATTAGTCTTTGTAAATGTCCCCACTGGGGAAAAGAAATCAGTTGAGGTATTGGTGACTTCTGATTGTCAGTAGCTTTATAATTTCCTTTCATTATGGTAGTAAATTCCACTGAACCTAACTTTATGTATCTTTAATTGTGTGAAAAAAAGTGTACAATAAAAAACATTTATCTAAAATGTGGTGTTATTTTAAATATAAAGCTCCTGTTATTTGTAACTTACTTCTGTGTATTAGTTGCTGGTATTTGATATTTAGTACATACAGCCTATTTTGTATTCCAACATTTTGGGGAATTCTACAAATCTGATGCATGAATTACACCATTCAATAGGTGAATAATCCTTGTTGAATAATCTGAATTTCAAGTTTTAATTCTGAAATGCACAAGTTTACATTATTGAATTGTTGTTTTATTTTTCTTTGTCTAAGTAAACACATCTGAAAGACTTGCCTGTAAATTCTCATACAGAGCAGCCGACATGATCTCAGGCCCAAACAGGAGATAGATTTAATACCAATTACATATTTGAATCAGCAGGATAATTTAGGCTTAACAAAAGCAGTTAGAAAATCTTTGCTTCACATCTGTTAAAAATTAGTGTAATAGACAAAACCAAAAGCATATCCATTAACTGCTGTGGTTAAGCAAGAACAATACAATGAAGATTGCATACAGACATAGAACTGAGCCATCCAGATTATCAAATTTGAAATCATGATTCAAGCCACAGTGTGCTATCTCTTATTATTTCTTCTTATTATGTAACTCATAAGACATTGGCCAAAAGTGGCTGACCATGTTATCAGAGTAAGAGGGCCATTACAGAAAGCTGATTTGGGATGTGAAGAAAGGGCAATAAAGTTAGACTATAATTGCCATGGAAGGACAGGGACATACAAGATTTTTTGTCTTGGTACTAAAATAGTTTGGCTGGCCTTGAATGGAAGGGAAAGGAAGGGAATTACACTTAGAAATGGCAATTACTTCACAGTTCCATTTCAAAGTAACCTAAACTTCAATTGTCTCCTACGGTATCCCAATGCACATTTTGCAATAATGTCATTAATGCAAAAAAGAAAAAAAGAAATAGTTTATTTGGAAGTTAAAAACTCAGATTTGCTTTTAAGTAAGGGAAGAAACAGAGGTAAAGAAAGAATTCAGGCTTACTCTGAAATCCATTCATACATTATTTTTCCAAGATATATGGATGAAACAGATGACATTCAGCTGTTTCGCCTGTGAGTGGTTATCAAAAGTAATGTCTAGCTGATCTTAAATGGCTTTCCCAGGATAGGTTTCCTGGGCTTTACTAAAAGAATAGAGGTTAAATCAATTTAATTCTGTCATGCTCAACAGATTGATCATGCCACTTTCACTGGCTCCTGGTTTGAAAATGGCTGACCCCATAACAGTGACATTTAGCTTGCTTATATGTTACATGCAAAGATGAGCAGTGATTCATGGTTTATCATGCTCCTTGAATGAATCACTTCCCACTGATTCATGAGATCTGCCCTCCCATCTTCCTTGGTGCACCATTGGGATTATCTGTTCATCTGTTTGTAGCATCATCTAATTTTTCTTTCATTAAGTAGACTGGCCCTGCAGTCAGGTTTGACTTATTTCTGACTTTCCAGCCAAATATAAACTCTGTTTCTGCGTCTCTTCTGAGCTATGCTGTCACAGAAACAGTGTGATACATCTATAAGGAAAGATATTTTGTTCAAAATACTCAGGAGCCTTACGGAGTCTTTAGCGCTCATTGAGAGTTTGCATTTGTCAACAGCCCTGAAAAAGAATGCACTATTATGAAACAAAACATAGATGGAATAATTTTATCCAAAGGCTAGCCAGCTATTTACAATAGCAGATAGCACTGGTGCCTGGGATATAAAAAATGACAATATATCATCAATCAAAAGGTATGGCCATATTCGATGCTATAATGTCTGATACAAATAGGCAAATTGTATCATTTGCATATTGAAATCATTACATTAGCTTCCTATGTCTCTGCCCTGGCAAATGTCCATGAGTAATCTTTTCTGTTCCTACTGTTTCAGCTGCCAGTACAATTACTATACACC
Organism: Naja naja; assembly: GCA_009733165.1. Classification (NCBI taxonomy): domain Eukaryota; kingdom Metazoa; phylum Chordata; class Lepidosauria; order Squamata; family Elapidae; genus Naja; species Naja naja. The sequence goes on along the minus strand of CM019159.1, from coordinate 20,164,164 downwards.
TTTTTAGGGGAGGTTCAAAAGCAAATAAGATAAATCTGTATCAGGGATCTTATAGTTTAAATTTCAAGTCATAGGGAAGACTGGCACAATTTTACCAAAAAGGTAATCCACAGAATGGCAATGGGATATAGAATAACAGAAGCATATTTCCTTAGATGAGTCGGTTTATCATTCAGACAAACTCGCGTATGAGACTCGAATTGATGTACTTTGGCTTACCTGAATTCATCTTAAAAATTTTGTTAATCCATGTGAGGCATCATGCACACACTTAAATAATCAGAATATCCACCCATACATGATGATAAGTTTATGTGAATGTTTTATTAACATAAATATGTTTCTACATTCTTTATTATGAACTTTATAGTAAAAGATCTGAGTCTTTTCTAAGAATTAGATAGGCAAGCAAACATAGGTGACATGTGACTTTTACATTAGCTTCCTTTTTTTGTAGTAGCAGGATTATGTCAGTAGGCATTTTAATAACCATATTAGCGATCAGATTTTAGAACTGAAATAGTGAAAACTGCAGTGAAAATTCTGAAACGTTTAAAATAGCTAAAAAGAATGAAGATTTCAATAACATCTGGAGAACTTTCCCATCAGTGTTCCATGTAGATCTAGGCAGTACTAATTTAACAAGGGACTGAATAACGAACAACGAATAAGGAAAAGATAATATATTGTGGTTCTAGAAGAAACATAAATTTTTAAGACTATTGGAAAATGTCCAAACAAATGGCCTGCTTGTAATTTGTTTTGCTTATCTTTCATTCTCACACACTTGCCTTTAAGAAAAGATGTCAAATGAACAGGCAATCCCTGTTCTCTGAGTGCCAAAGGCATGTTTAATACCCTTTTACTTCTTACTCAGAGGTGTATGGAGTTTCTCCTTTATCTTACCTCCTTGAGGCCAGACACTACTTCTATCTATGCCTCTTAGTTAGATGTATCTATTTACTGAATCAACATTCAGATGCAGCAAATAGTTTGGATCCTTTTGAACCCATAGACTATCCTGCTCCTTTGAATCCACACAAGTGCCTGCTATCTCCTTTTCTTCATAAATTGAAATATAATGTTTCACTTTGCCTTGTGCTTTGATTTTTCTCTCTGCATGATCCTTGTGGGATCGATCTGCAGGAAGGCAACTATCATAGTTGCTTTAAGCCTGGAGAATGTACTTTTTTTCTGTGATTCCGGTAAGCTTATAGAATGACTTATAAGGCTTTACTATCACATGCTGTGAAAGAAAGGCAGTTGAAAGAGGTGCTTCAAGCTCTTGAAAGAGTGAGCTTTGAAAGAGTTGAAATAAAGAGGGAGCAGTGGAGTTGTATGTGTGAAGAGGGGAGGGACAAGGAAAGTTGAATAATAGCAGAAGATGTACCAACAGAATGAAGGTTAAAGACTTTGTAGTTGCAAGAATTTGGAATTGGACTCTTGCATGGGCCATTGATGACAAAACTACATGTTACTCCATTTTGATGGGCATTATGAGGTATTGCATTCATGCATATATTGTATTGGAATGGAAGGACTAATTGTGATTTCTGGGACTGTGCAATCAGCTAGGATCAGGCAAAGAGGGGAATGTTTGTTTATCCATGAATTCATCATCAAAGCATTAAGCCTGCTCTGCAGCAAATGTACAATATGATTTTAGTTTAGTAAGATGTACTTTTAGTTTGGAAAGATGTACTTTTGATCCCAAATTTAACTGGATAAGAGAAGAACACTCCTCTACAGTGGAGGAGAAGCAAATTGTTCCTTAGATAAGGAGCCTATTAATCATTTAGATAAATCTGATAATAAAATGTGGCTTGAGGAGAATGGATCGGCATATGTGGCATTTGAAAAAAGTTGCATATGGATTTGCTCACTTATTGGAGAGATAATAAAAAAAATTGAACCTGCTTAGTCAGCCAAATAACTGTATTGCTTAGAGGCCATATTTTCAGTAAAGTGTACCTTATCAGAAAAACTTAATTTTCATTCTTATCTAACCAAGTTCATGGACACATGATGAATATGGCAGCCCTAAAGGGTGCTGATGTTTCTGGGATTTTCTCCAAAGGTCAAAACATCTTCCAAAACATTGGAGATATTTAGTGAACTGAGTCTCAATCATTCTATCATGTGGGAAATAGTCAGGATCCTTACTAGTTTAGTCTGTAGCCATTCATCCACTGTGTTAGACTAACACTACTGATGGCAGACTTCATATTATTTTGGCTATGCTGTAAATTTTGAGGAGAGAAATTTTCTTAATCTCAGCTTGAACATTCATTTGTGAAGATGAACAGAGACCTTTGCATGTGCTGTTCCCTGCTGATTTGATAATGACAATAGGTAAATATAAAGAAAACTTTACTGAAACTCATTTTGTGGTACAGTCCGAAATTCTTATTAATCCAGAGGTACTAACCACTGATGAGCAAATGAATAAAAGCTTTCTCTTCCAAAATTTCTCTTCTTTAAAGCCAGATATGGACTTATGGAGAGACTTTTCACAAGGAGAGAAAAATGTTCATTATTCATGAATGAAAGATGAAAAGTCTTGGTGGTTCTTTCACTAGGGAACAATGCCATATTTCATGAATTCCAATCACTAACAGGAATTTCAATTGGATGGAAAATAATAATGTTACTTTTTCTCTCTCTAGTGTCTGGGGCAAGAGTGTGCTATTTTTTTCCAGGCCAGGGGCCACACACAGCTTTTAAGTGGTATGCTGGGAGCCAGAATGCAGCACAATTTTGATTTCATTTATGTTTGCATTTAAATGTAATTAAAATTGTATATAATGCAATTATTCTCTGGTCAGGTATATAATTGTAGAGTTGTGGAAAGCATTGAAAAGGTGTTTTGCAACTGACATTAACATGAATGAAATGCTTCTCTAAAGTTTTTTTTTTAAAGCAGCCACTACCTATGTGTAATTATGTGTGGGAATGATCTTGGGAGGCTAAGAGATAATGCCTAGGGAACAGTCAGATAAGAGGAGGATAAACTACAGCTGCATAGAGCAAGAGGCTTAGGGGTAAAGGTTCATTAAAGGTTACAGTGGGAGAATTATATTTTTAGATTTGCAAGATTCTGTTAATGTAGCTTTATAATAAAGTAGAATCGGCTGTTTTTTACTGTCTGAGCCCCCTGCTAAGGCTGACTTCAATATTACTCTGCCCGCTAAGCAGCTGTGGTCTATGCTCCCTCTTACCTGACCATTCATTAGGTAGTGTTTCTTTGCCTGGACCCCCAAGTCATTCCTACCATTATGCTTTGTGAGGCTGGTAGAATTTCTTCAAATTCTGTCCCCAGTTGCCTATATGTAAACAACACATCCACTGGGAGCATCAGTAAAATGCTTGCATTCATATACAAGCCCAGCTCTTTGGGGACAGTTTCCCAACAAATTCATGAGCCCAGCAAAAGACAGGGCTGCTTTAATGATCTCAAGAGAAATGCTTTGTTCATTGCTAAAAAATTTTGAAGCAATGTTTGCTTTGAGAATGATTTTGAAGCAATGCTTCAGACTATTCACAAGTCTAAACATAAGGCCCCTCTGCTTTTCATTAAAGCAGTTGGATTTTCCCCATGGGGAGGTCTATTCAACTTTGAATTTCTTTCAAGCAGAGAGTTGCCTTGTTCACATGAGTTCACAATCACTCATTTGGAACCATTTTCTTCCTTTGTCCCTTTAAATATTACAATATGATCATAACTTTTATTGTTTCCTGGATGTCAAAGATTTGGTGGAGGGGGAGTGTCAGATATAATCATGGAGCTTTAAGCTATGCATTTCTACTATAGTGGTAGTATAATTGAGTTTTTAAAATGTTAGAGTTTGCCAAGAAATATGAAACAGTATTTTGCTTTAAACTTTTGCAGTCTAACCCTTAACTATATAAGAGTCTGAATCTTTATTTCCTATCAAAAATTATCCTCGGGGAGATTTCTAGAGTGAGCAAATGAAGAAAGCAGCAACATACCATTGTAAAACTCTCCAACTTTTTTTCTACAGGCATCAAAATATCACACATATATTTACTATTTATTTATTCAGAAAATGGGTGGCTTACAGAACTAAAACCATGCATATAAAACCCAATAAACCCTCAACCCCCTGGCAATAGCAATTAGATAAGTGATATTTATTTATTTATTTAGCCCAGAACATCTTATATTAAAAAGAGAAAATGTGATATTTAAAATTAGTATAATAATCTGAATAAAGAAATTTTTGAAGACAAATCGCTTGATGTGGTCAGTATCACCCTGGAATCACCAAACCCATTGGCAAACTATGTCTTCAGATCCTTTCAAAAAAGTATCAAAGACAAGGGCAATGTTATCTCTCTGCAGTGATGATGTTCCACAGGGAGGAAGCTATCATGCAGAAGGCCTTTTTTCTTGATGGACCTCCGTAATGAGGGATGCCCATAACATACTCTGCCTGCCTGCTGTGATGAGTTATATACATGTAACTGAGAAAAGATTGTCCTTGTCCTTCAGAGCCTTGGTGGTGCAGGCTGTTAAATGCCTAGTACTTAATTCCAGCTGCCTGCAATTAGTGCAGGCTCGAATCCCACCAGGCTCAAGGTTGACTCAGCCTTCCATCCTCTCGGGGTAGGTAAATTGAGGACCCAAGATTGTTGGGGGCAATAAGCTGACTTTGTAAAAATGCCGCTTAGTAATAAGCAGGCATATACAATGGAAGGAAGGCTATTGCTGAGCACATTGGGTTGTGCTCCAAACATTGTAAGCCGCCCTGAGTCTCCAGAGAAGGGCGGCATATAAATATGAATAATAAAAAAATAATAACCTGGCCCCAAACAACTTAGAGTTTTAAGGGTGACAACTGGTGTTGTCAGGGGTGGGATCCAACAGGGTTAACTACCGGTTCATGGTGATTTACGATGTTTTACGATGATGTTTAGTGATTTACGATGTGCTTCTCTGCATGCTTTGTGTGTGCCTGTAAATCTTCGTCAGCAGCGTTTGAAAAAGCATTTTGTTCCTGCTTTTCCACCACAGCTGTGCCTTGCACAGCAGCTGAAGTTGAAAAAGCAGGAACTAAAGGTCAGGTAAGAGCCCGGGTTGGTGGGTGGGCCAAAACAGCAGCAGACATAGAATTGGTTCTATGTCTGCTGCTCTTCAGAACTACCGGTTCTATAGAGCCGGACAGAACCGGTAGAAACCCACCCCTGGGTGTTGTCAACCAACATATACACATGCTGCTGCCAGGGATGGGATTCAAAAATCCCAGCAACCGGTTCACTGCCTGGTTGCTGGGTGGGCGTGGTCATGGTGGGTGTGGTCTACCAGAACTTCCAGGAGGGCCATTTTTAACCTTCCTCAGGGTCCGGAGGCTTCCCTCAAGCCTCTGGGAGGGCGAAAATGGCCTCCCCTGGGCTCCAGCGGCTCTCCAGAAGCTGGAAACAGGCCTGTTTCCGGACTTCTGGCAGGCCCATTTTTTGCCCTCCCAGAGCCTCCACGCATAGCCTGCACTTGCCTGCATCCCAAATGGGCTGCATGGAGACTCCTGGGAGAGGAGGGGCAGGGTGGGCAGGGCCAGACAATTGATTCAACCACCGGTTCTGTGAACCAGGTATAAATTTAACATCCAGTTCTCCTGAACCAGTCTGAACCAGTAGAATCCCACTCCTGGCTGCTGCCATCTGTATGTCCTGTGTGCAAAAGGTGGAATTTGTAATATGGTAGCATGAAATTCCATCAGTTTGAAGAAGCTGTCAGATCCTGTTGGTCAACTTGTTTTCAGTCCTGTATCATCCAATTCAAAACCTTGGAAATACATTTCAGTCTATGGAAAAATAGTAAAAACCACAGGGTAGCAATAATTTCAGCACCTCGGCTGTCAAGACAGACTTTGGTTTGCTTTTGATCATAGACTGTATGGAAGGTAATGGAGCTGTGAGATGATGACATGGAACAGAAAACACCAATAACATTGATAGCTTCTGTTACCTGCAGCTACAAAATACAAGCACAAACTCCCTTTCCAAACCCTTTCAAGGTGATTAGAAACCACCTTGGAAATGATGCAGAAAAACAAAGGTCTCTTTTGCAGGGGAAGGAATCTTTGAGGGAAATTGAAGAACACATTTTAGTGCCAAATTATAGAGGAGTAATTGCACACAATGCCCTAATATGCTGGTTTGTGGGGTGGTTGAAGGGAGTTAAATCCTAAAGCTATTCAAATATTGGAATCAAAGAGCTTTGAATCTTGCTATGAATTTTATCCTCTTTTGCTCCTCTTGTCCCAATGTGCAGAGATATCCTGATAATTGTGCTGATAAAAGAAGACCAGAGAGCTAGACTATAATGGACTTCTTTATATTATATGCCCTTATATTATGTAAATCTGATACAGTGTTTAACTTATGACCTGCCCACCTAATTGCTATCTGTATGGAAATCTACTGTAGCTTGGTAATTGCCACCATTAATTTGTACTTGGCATGAAGCAATAATGCTTCTAGCTTAGCTTTATTTTCCAAACTTTGCTGAAAGAGCAATTTAGCAATTAATGAGAGGTTACAGAAGAAGTTTCAAAATAAAATTATAGGCATTGCTTGTTGATGTTAAAAATACACTTTCAGGGATAATTTTTAATTCTGTATCATTCTGCCTTTCTGTATTTTTAAATGCCACTAAGAATGTACCTTCAGTCTCCATTGTCATTAAAATATATTACTGAGTTTGTTTTTCCTACTATTCTGCCATAAAATGTGCATTTATTTATTTATTTATTTATTTATTTATTTATTTATTTATTTATTTATTTATTTATTTATTAACTGCCCATCTCTCTCAGAGAGGGGCTCTGGGAGGTGTACAATATAATCAATAAAACTTAACTTTAAAATCAGAATTAATTTCAGAGCAGAATGTTTTAAAATTATGTAAATAACATTTAAAATTTCAAAAGGGGAAAAGTTCCAAGATGGGGGTTTAGTGGCTGTGTGGGCCTCTGTCCTCTTGCAAGGCCGCAATTTGTTAATCATTGTTTTAAAAAGTAATTGTTTTAGATTCCTTTTTTGTTGTTGCAATTCACATATAAATATAAAATATAATTTGAGTGTTGTGTATCAAGCTTTCTGAATTTGGCATTCTTTCCCCACTTCCATCTTGTGTATATAATTTAGATAAAAACTTCATGAATAATCAAACTTGATTGCAGGAAATACGACTTCAGCAACAGAGTGGTCAATGCCTGGAATACTCTACCTGACTCTGTGGCTTCTTCCCCAAACCCCAAAACTTTAACCTTAGACTGTCTACTATTGACCTCACCCCTTTCCTAAGAGGTCTGTAGGGGGCGTGCATAAGCGTACCAACTTGCCTACTGTCCCTGTCCTATTGATTCTTTTTATTTTTATTTTTCTTATATGTATCCATTCCATGTATTCATAACTATGTTTATACTTATACCTATTATCTTGTAAGTGATTGACAAATCAAATAAATAAATAAGTAAGTAAAATAAATAAATATTAGGGAGAAAAAACCCTAATGAAGCTAAATAAATATATATATTGTCATATTAAACACATCCTTCTGATCATAGTTGACTGAAATTCTACATTCTTTCCCTTGTCCTGATGATCTTAGTGATGATCTCCAGATGTTCTTTTGTTGTTGTTGCTGCTTATTTTGTCTCATACAATTCAGTCATGAAAAAGAGGGCAAATATTTTTATAGTGTGATCCCAGGTTCTATTTCTGATCACATTAGAATGTTATATAAATGTTGGAAACTGGGTTTTATATTTACCTTTCTCTGATTTTGAATTCAGGGTTAAAACCAGAAGAGAAGCTTGAGCGGAAGGGAAGGAAATGATGCTGTGGGGGATTCTGAGTACAAATAGTTATTCTATCATGGAATACTTCAAATAGGCCGAAGCACCCTTAGTGATTGCTTGCCAATTGAAAATAGTAAAGGAAAAAGTCTATCTCTGTGTTTTATTAATAGAATGAACAAGGCTATTAGAACTGCTTTCAATTTATCAAAAAATGCAACGTTAGATTGTTGAACAGTGGGTTGATAGATCTTCGACTATAACTCTTTATTTGCAACAAGCAAAACCCAGCAAGAGTTTGTCTGACAGCTCTCCCTTTTATAGGGAGCTGTCAGATGGCTCAACCAATAAGAATGAACTGTTTTTCCTGCCTTGGATGTGGACCTGAGTGAAGCCTTTATTCAACTGGCTTAATTTGAATATGTAATGTAGATGGCTAATTGGGGATCTTCCACATGGGGACTTATTCTGGCCTGCAATCTTTGGCTGATATGCCTTTGCTCTCCTTTCTCAAAATGTTGTTTACTAAGCCCCATCTTTTCTGTTCCATTCTTTTTTTTAAAATTCACTTTTATATGCCGCCTTCTCCGGAGACTCAGGGCGGCTTACAATCTTTGGAGCACAACCCAATGTGCTCAGCAATAGCTTTCATTCTATTGTATATGCCTGATTATTACTAGGGCTTTTTTGGCTCCCCCCAAGTGGCATTTTTACAAAGTCAGCTTATTGCCCCCAACAATCTTGGGTCCTCAATTTACCTACCCCGGGAGGATGGAAGGCTGAGTCAACCTTGAGCCTGGTGGGATTCTAGCCTGCACTAATTGCAGGCAGCTGGAGCTAAGTGCTTGGTGTTTAACAGCCTGCACCACCAAGCTTGAACATTTCAGTTTCCCACTCCTATGCTGTAGACCAGTGGTGGCTAACTTTTTCCAGTGCCAAAAATTGTACATGCACTCACACATGCACGCTCACATGCCAGCACCCATAAGGCAATGCGTGCTGCCCCCCATGCCCCCTGTACATGAGATCCCCCCATGCCATACATCTCTGTGCATGCACATGCGCATGTGCATTCAACTCCCATGCATGCCACATCTCTGCGCATGTGTGCACATCTCCCACGCTGCTGCCCCCCACGCATGCACACCAGATACCTGACAATCAGCTGTCGGATGGCGGCATGCACACGCATGCGCAGTGGGGCTCTTCTGGGCAATCTCTCACGTGCCAGCAGAAGTGGCTCTGTGTGCCACTTCTGGCACGCATGCCATAGGTTCGCCAACTCGGCTGTAGACCAAGGGTGTCAAACTCGATTTCATTGAGGGCTGCATCAGGGTTGTGTTTGACTTCAGGGGCCAGGGTGGGCATGGTAGGTGTGGACAGCTTGACCTAACTTGTGTCAGGGGCGCTGTTAAGTTTGCATAGAGAGGCAGACACGGAGTGCTTCAGCTCTTAAGGTTTATTGTGACTTCAGCTCAGAACGGACCCGATTTGGCTTAGCCAAGGCAGCTATATATAGCCGGCTGCCTCGGCTGACAGCCAATCAGAGTGCAGGGTTTTCCCGCACTTTTTAACCAATGATTTCAAACACTTTACAAGAACAACCAATCAATTCAAACTCTGCATACATAACAGGCGCCTGTGGTGGCCCAAGTGGTCTGCCAGTGAAAATGGGCTTCTGAGTTCAATTTTCAGCTGTGATGGCTTCCTACAACCCTCTGCCAGTGAAAATGGAGCCCAAGCTCCCTTTTCGCTGGCAGAGTCACTGTGGGCCAGCCCTTCACTGTTTCAGATCACCCCTGTGGGCCACATCTAAGCACCCTGCAGGCCAGATCTGGGCACAGGCCTTGACTTTGACACCCCTGCTGTAAGCCTTTATGTTGCAGAAACTCTTAGTCTATAAGTGGCCAAAAAAGGAGAAGTTTGGCAGTGTCTTTCCCAACTAACAAAGCTGTGAACTATGAATTTCAACTGTTGAAATGAACTCCTGTTTTGTTTTGTTTTTTGCAACTGCTATGTTAGCGTTTGAGCATATATTGCAACATTTATTAGATGTAGGAATGATATTCTGCTCTAAAGATATAAGCACAATGCATGGGGTATCATGAAAAGATGGTGGTGGTGGGGAGATATCATATCTCCAGGTGGCAGAACATTGACTTAGAGCAGCAAGATGCATTCTTCAGTATATACCCAGGCTGGGATTTCTCCCCAGAAATACAGTGCAGCAGATTTCATGGTGCACTGATGCTATTTCTATAAGATCTTAAATTAGCTTACACAATATTTGGTTTAAACCAGGGCGATGAAATACAGAACAGATGATACTTACAAGGGAATCAATCTAATTGAGAAAAACTCCAGATGATGTGGGTAAGGATTACTCCCTCGCCTTTGATATATGGAATTTGTCCTCCATCTGTTCCTATAATTTACTTAGCTATGAGCTGATGAAGAAGCAACTTTGGCCAAGACTATCTCTTAACATCCTTTTAACATCTTTATCTGGCCAGGAGATTAGGGTTTCACCTTCAGATTATTGGCCTAGTTGAGTATTTATTTATTTATTTATTTATTTATTTATTCGACTTGTATGCCACCCTACTCCCTAAGGACTCAGGGCGGCGAACATTAAAACAGAGCAAATTTACAATAAAAAACAATTAAATAAAAGACGCCAAATACATTAAAACTTTAGAAAATTAAAACCCTCCCCCGCCCCCCCGGGTACTTTCAACAGGCCAGGCAACACTTTGGATTAAAGATAAAAAGAAACATAGTCACAGTGCTTAAAAATATTATATGGCTTTGATTTCCAGTATGGTCCTTTTTACTTTCTTAAAAATCTTTTAACTGAAAATGTTAGGAACTGACCCTGGGACATATTTTGGCATATAAAGATGATATATTGCCTCTGATCTATGTCCCATTGAGTTATTTGGTTTGAGTTTAGGAATGTCTAGGAATGTCAGAAATGTTAAAAAGAAGTCCTTGCGTAGGCCAGTAGCAGAATTCTGTCTTCTTGCAATATTTCCCTCTCTCTTTTTTCAAAACAGTGTATTTCTTTAGCCGCTTCTCTTTCTTAACGATATAGATGATATAAGCCTGGAATTGTCTAACTAGGACTACAGAATGTCACAGGTGAGTTGGGCTCAGAATCAGTTTTCCATTTCATGTTTCAATTCAGTTGACCTTTATAAACTTTGTAATCAGAAGACACTAGGAATAGGACCATCATACATACATAATAAAATTCCTTGTTAAGATCTAATAATAGTTGAAAAAGTCATATAACATATAGCATCTCTCCATTCCTTTTGTCCACTTAAACTAAATTACAAGCGAAGACTAATACCAGTAGGTTAACACAGAATATTCAGCAACCAATGGAAAAGGAATGGTGTATTCAATAGGAAAACTCAATGAGTCTTTTACATGCACCACGAAAGTGAAAATGTGTGATCCAGGGATGGGATTCTCCTGGTTTGCTAGCTGCAATGATCAGCTGGCTCCAAACTGGTTCTATCCAATGATCAAGTGGGCCCGCCCAACCATCCCTGTTACTTCCCTAAGTAACAGGTAAGTAATTGTGATAGTTGTGCATGTATGTGTGCGCGATTAGTGAACCAGTTGTTACATTGGGAGAATTCCACCCCTGGTGTCATCTTAAATTTGAGGGAGATTATTCTTGCCTAAGAATCTCATAACTGTGTTTCCTAAGAAGTTCTGAATTATACAAAGCTTTCCTGAGAGAAATAAATAGGCTGTGGTGGAGCCAGGCATCTCTGCTCAACATCTGGGGAGCTTAACTGAGACAGGCCTTTGTTTGGTTATTGAAGCATTTATAAGCTATTTCTCATTTGTATAATCAGAAAACCATTCACTGCATTACTAAGATGCCATGTAAAAAAGTAATAATTACAGGAAGTTTGCTCAATAGCAAAAAAGGTAAGAGAGAGAGAGATTAAGCCTTGAAATATTAAACACAGGAGTGAGTTGTTGGAAAACAAATGTGAAAGGCAGTGTTTAAGATATGCCTGCAAATGAACAAAGCAGTTATTAAGGAATAAACATCCTTGAACTCAGTCTGAACTTTGAAAGATGCATTGGATTGCTGTTCTTTACATGCAAGAAAAAAATAAATCAAATTCCATTTGTATCCTGTGAAAAATTTACATTTCTGATCATAGCAGAGTGAATTTGTGCACGTGCATGCATGCACGCGTACGCAACTATGTTGATCAACTTCATCAGCCCAGAATTACAACAGTTTGAAAACTTGGCTGGAGAAAACTAATTACATCTTTTATGTGGGATGCTCAAAAGATGTCATTCAAATCGTGTAAATCTGTCTGGCTAGTCCTGTTCTAGTATAAGCAACTGTCTGCACATTACTGTTAATTTTAGGGCTTTTTGATGGAAAGTGGCAATTGAAATTTATTGAAATAATGCTTTTCGTCTTGCTTTGGAGCCACAGACGCTGTGACATTTATTTTAAAAACTCAAGCAGGTTATGTTGTTCTAGAAGAGAAATGGGATAGGCAACAATCTCTTGTATAAGACTCACATTTTGGGGAGGGACAACTTTCATCTACTATCAAGCAGGCATACTTTGCTTTCTCCCACACTTATAGGCTATGAATTTCAATGTTTTTCATTTATCTCATTCATAAAGAAGCATGCAGATGCGACATTCTCTCCCCCAAGCCGAACCAAACATGAACCTCAGCCATAGCCACTTCCTGAGTTCAGCTGACCCTAATGTGGAGAGGAGGCTGCTGCAGAGGTGTTGTAAATTAGGAGTTTGGTGGGGGGAATCAAACTTCCTGTTGTAATCTTATGTCAGGCTACAAGCAATAAGTGTTCAAACTTTCTCCTTAAAATGTCTATGACAAGGGTCTTCAAACTTGACAGCTTTAAGACTTGTGGACTTCAACTGCCAGAATTCCTGAGCTATCATGACTGGAGGAGGAATTCTGGGAGTTGAAGTCCACAAGTCTTAAAGCTGTCAAGTTTGAAGACCCCTGGTTTTTGGAGATTCTCAGTCATCTATGTCATCTTTGGGTTGTCCCAAAGATACTATTTTTTTTCAAGAGGCAACTGGACATTCTCCTTGAGAGGATAAGCATCCTGTCTGCATGGACAAATAAATCTCTTTATTTTAGGTCTCTTTTTTTCCTCCATTTAAAAAAATCTCATTTCCAATACTTTTTTTAAAAGAGAAACTGAGTTTTGATAAGCAATTAAAGTATATATACATTAAATGAGAAGCTATTAAAATTCATGCACGCATAGATATCCAGCCTGCAATTCTCTTCAAGTTAAGGAACAGTATGTCAAGTGCAGGAAATAGGTAAGAAGTAGCAAGCAAAAGAAATTAAAGGCAGGGCATAAGGGAAAAGAAAAGGAAGCATTGTTGGATCTATAGGTAGCTGTTGCCTAATAGCTACAACTGGAACAGATGACTCTATCACTGGCAATGCAGTCATTAAGTAGGACAATGTAGTCATTAAGTGTGACTGTGACAGGCTTACAACTCCTGCTGGCTTCTTCACTGGCCTATCCATCTACTTCTCAGAGGTGTCCACATGGTGGTCACATGTAAGGTTGACTTTTTCAGCATCATCATAATTTGGAATGGTTGATAAACAGGAACAGTCACTAAATGATGACTACCTATAGCATACTCTACGCTATATGTTCTCTATACATTTCCATATCTTTCACTCCTTAAATCAATCTTTAGTTTCATCATGTCTGAACCCTTGATTAACATATTGTTATATATATGCATGGTCTTAGTATCAACTATGTTTAGTTATATATCCCTTCTCCTGTTTTTCCCCTGCCTTCAATCTCTATTTTTTTTATTTTAGCTGTGAGCTTCAGCCATAATAGTCCATCTGCCATCTAGCTCATTTTAATACCCATGTAATAAAAGTTTGCCCATGTAATAAAAGTTTCTGAACATTTATACCTTGTATTTTTAAAAAATGTTTTTTTAAGTAGAAATGAATGGATAGTAACTATTACCAGGTGTGAAATTCTACATAGAATATAACCCTGCCTCTTGGGAGGGAATGGGGGTCTTTTAGCTTCTAGTGTGACACTCTGATAAATAGTATCTATTGCTCTCTAGCCTGGAAGTGGAAGCAAAGAAAGAATGAAGATATATAACTGACACTGTTGGCTTTTAATATTATGAATTATCATTTATTGTTTTATATTCAAAACTCTTAGGTTGACATGTGTTTAAGTTCAAAAGATCCTTCCAAAGGTAGAGTCAACTGATGGATCATGGACAATAATTTTCTTGATTAGAAATCAGTAAATATGGATTTGAACTAGATTTTTCTAACTTAGTCAAGAATTCAAATTGTTATATCCCATTATCTGTGATATTGAAAGAGGAAGAATCTTTAGACTGGACAAAACATCTTCTGTTTTCATTCCTTCATTTATTGAAAGATATTCCAAAATGCTTCTCAGATTCTTAAAAAAAATCAAAACATATGGAAGTGGCTTCAATAAACTGAAGTAGAAAGAAACTGAAATGTATGTTGCAGAAAGTGTGCAGCTGTTATAGCAATTAGGGCAATTTTTATATATGCGTGTTTTAAGAATTCTTTATGATATTTCTGAATAGACCTTCTCAGCCATTCTGGTCTTTTGTGTACTGTGTAATTAAGACATACACTACTCATAGGAAAATATTTACAACATTTGTAGAAAAAACATACTACTTTGTTTCAGAACAGTTCCAAGAACTGCTCACTTGTGGTTTTCAATATCACACAAACCACACATGAGAACTTGGTAATTCAAGCGACAGACAGGCAAAGGAGCCATTATAATTATAGAAAGAACCTCATAATGCCTGCTTTTCAGTAGCTCCTTTCATGCTTTCTCATCATTTTCTCAAAGGTTAACATTTACAGGGAAATATCCACACTTGGTTCTCATGTTTATAGAGTTTCTTGAAATTATTTTCAAATTTAAGTGATATTTTTCTATGATTGTAGAATACTTTTAGCATGCTTACTTTGTTTGTTTGCTGTCCAGTATGTAAATTCTACTTAACTAGACTGGATCCCATTCTTCCTTTCATGTGGACCATGATATTATCATCCAGTGATAAACATACTTTATATTATGTCTTCAATGATCATTAACTTTTAGAATTTCTCACTTGCTATCTCATAAAATTTGGTGCAAGAACATCAGTAAGTTGAAACAACTTTTTCAGAGAACTACAGGAATGAAATTTGGGGATAAATGATGTCCACCATTTCTGATACCCCTTGTAGTAGCTGCATTCCACAAAAGTAGATTTTGAAGGGTTCCTACCTGATACCTTATTCATTCCCATTACCTTTTCCACCGAACCTCCTGTGAATCTCCTGTGTGAAAATGTAGCATTGTCCATAAAAGTACTATATGCATATGTGAGTGAAAGAAAATAACAAGAGCTTTTAGTCAAGAAAACATCTCTACAGTTACTAAAACTAAAACACACAAAGTAGATGTTGATAATCCTCCTACTAGGTTTAAAGCTTGTATTTTTCAACTTTCATCTTATCTCTTGTAAACATATTACTTGAGTCATTCAGATTCTACCTTCACAGATTGTACTAATGGCACAAGAAATTCCAGTCTGTTGGGTTCTTGATGCTTTATGAGCTTCCTTGTTTTCTTGTAGATCTTTCATTATTAAGTTTGATAATGCTTGATAATCAGTGTGAGGGAGAAAGTTGATTATAGGCTGTTGATGTATTGTGGCTTGCCATGCCAGTTTTGGTGGAGATATAACTTTCTCCTTGATGGATAAACCAGGTAATGTTTCTTTCATAACTGTTATCTAATGCTGTTCCTTGATAAACTTTGTAAGGTAGGTTGTTGAAGGGGTGTGTTCCCAGCCATTTGCTTCTTTCTCAGGCTTTTGATTGTTTCTTTTAAAAGATGTATATGTTAAGTTTGCATGAAGAGTCAGACGCGAAGAGCTTCAGTGAAGAGTTTATTAGTGACTACAGCTCGAATGGACCCAACTTGGCTGGGCTACGGCTGCTACTTATAGCCAGCAGCCGTAGTTGCCAGCCAATCAGAGTGCAGGGTTTTCCCGCACTTTTTAAACCAATCCTATTTGACATTTTACAAGAACAATTCAAACTTAACCAATGACATTCAAACCTACATACATAACAGTATACATGTGATTAATTTATAAGTGTTTATTGATGTTAATACAGTTTCTCTACTGAAACTGTGATTGAAACTGGGGAAAGGCAGAATCCATCCAGGCAAAGCTTTTCTGAATTAGTAAGGCCTGCCTCAGGAGAAGAGCAAGGACTACCCCTTCCTGATCCGATAGCAAGGAGGGAAGAGAGATGGTGAGATCAACGTAGATTGAGCCAGCTATGGGGGAGGAGAGTGCCCTGGCCCCTTTCACAAGGCACATCTGGGGACTGAGATATAAGGAGGTGCCGGTGGGAGGGGCATTTGTCAGGAACAAGCATTGAATCTGTGGAGCTTCGTGTGCACTTGCCAATTGCCTGCAGATTTCTGTGCTCTCTCTTGTGGGGCTTGCCAGTTTGCCAGCTTCGCTGAACTTCTTGCTCTGGTTACTGATTGGCTAACCTGACTTATTGGACTACCGGCCCTGGTTAATGTTTGGGCTAACTTGGCTTATTGGACTGCTGGCCCTGGTTGCCGTGTGGCTAACCTTGCTTACTGGACTACTCACAGCCAGAGGCTTCTGAAGGTAGATGTGAGAGCTTTGCTCCAGGACTTGTAGTGCATCTGGGAACGTTTGGGGGCACAGTTGGAGCAATAGAGGGGAGTTAGACCTGTTCTCTGGTTGTGTTGTTTTCATGCCATGCCCTGGGTCATCACAATTGGAGGTAGAGACTGTTTGAGAGCTATATGCAACCAAATTTCATTTTAATGTATGCCGAATTAGTGTACATTCGAAGTGACAATAAAGTTATTCTAAGTCTAAGTCTCTAAGTCTATTTCCACCTCAACTCCTTCTCTCACTTCCCATGCAATATTATTGCCTTTGCTAACTAAAATATCACCCTACCTTATCTGCAAAGAGGAAGAGTGGAAAGAAAATAAATAAAAGCCATTTTTTCCGGTTCCACTTTTGCTGTACTCCTTGCTGTGAAATCTGCATGCATTTTAATTAAGTGGCCTTGGTCTTGCAACACATGTCTGGATTATATAAGAGAGAGAGAGGGAGAGGGATATATATAAAGGAATTTAGTGTCCCCCAAATTCCTAACACTTTAATTAATTTTCAGAGGTGTTTACTGAGTTGTTGGGGGTGCAAAATAATCACAGATGGAAGAATGTTTCTATAAATAGCACATTGAAATAGGTACACATTATTTCTTGTTAATTCAGGAGGCCAAATATGTATGCTGGCATTCCATTTTCCTCCCTGCACCCCTAACTCAAAAAGTAGTTCTCCAGTTTATATTTGAAGATACAGGTAATAACAACAGCAGCAGCAGTAACAGGGGTGGAACCAAGGGCAAATAATACAGGTAGTCCTCAACTTATGACCACATTTGAGCCCAACATTTATGTTGTTCAGAAATTTGTTAAGTGAGTTTTGTCCTATTTTATGACATTCCTTGACACATTTGTTAAGCGAGTCACTGCAATTGTTAAATTAGTAACACAGTTGTTAAGTAATCTTAAGTAATCCCATTGACTTTGCTTATCAAAAGGTTGCAAAAGAGGATCATATGACTCTGGGACACTGCAACCATCATAAATATGAGTCAATTTTCAACCATTTAACTGTAAATCACATGACCATAGGGATGCTACAATGGTCATAAGTGTGAAAAATGGTCTTAAGTCACCTTTTTCAGTGCTATTGCAAATTCAAATGGTCACTAAACGAACTGTTATAATTTGAGGACTACCTGTATTTTCTGCAAAGAACTGTGTGTGTATGGGAGGAAAGTGGTTACAATTTGTTTTTAATTTGATCAGGTGGCTCTGATTTGTCTCAATGAGATACTCCATGTTGCCTAGACAAGACGCTCAGATTCATTTCAGTGTCCATCAACATTCATGAAAACCAAGGAAATTCTTATGCTGAAGATTTGCTTGTGCTAAAGCCTCTTTTAACAGTTTTTACAGTAGTTAGCCAAAGGTCAGGTTAAGCATATCTTTGAGAGAGAAGTTTTGATTTTACTCTTCATGATGAGAAAGTTGTGTGGCATCTTCAATGGATTGCTTTGCTTGAACTTTTGCCAAAGGGAAGAATTTTTTTTAAAAAATTTATATTCCTTCTCCGAAGACTCAGGGCTTACAATTTTGGGATACAACCCAGTGTGCTCAGCAATAGCCTTCATTCCATTGTATATGCCTGCTTATTACTAAGCGGCATTTTTACAAGGTCAGCTAATTGCCCCCAACAATCTTGGGTCCTCAATTACCTACCCCGAGAGGATGGAAGGCTGAGTCAACCTTGAGCCTGGTGGGATTCGAGCCTACAGTAATTGTAGACAGCTGGATCTTAAGAGCAGGCATTTAACAGCCTGAGCCACCAAAGCTAGCTTAAGTGTTGTGCCTTATGATTATTGATTCTTGACGAATCTATCTTTTCTTTTATGTACACTGAGAGCATATGCACCAAGACAAATTCCTTGGGTCCTCAATTTACCTACCCCGAGAGGATGGAAGGCTGAGTCAACCTTGAGCTTGGTGGGATTCGAGCCTACAGTAATTGTAGGCAGCTGGAACTTAAATGCAGGCATTTAACAGCCTGAGCCACCAAGGCCTTCATATCTCTTGAATTTAATAAAGTGAATTTATAATTAATAACGTTTTAATAAAGACAAAAAGAGACAGTAGTGCTGTAATTAAGAAGTATGGTGCCAGGTTTGGATAATTCAAAGAATAATTTGGCCAGCAAAACTAAGCGTTTCTCTGATTCCCATTTCTCGTTTTAATCCACATCAATAAACCAAGAAGTAGGTTGAGCTAAGAGATAGCAACTGGCCCAAAGTCACCCAGCAAGTTTCTGTGGCTTAGGATGGAAAGAACTTGGGACTCCCTGGTGCCACCTCAAGTCTTTAACCAATGCCCCATCATTGACTCAAAAAAATAAACATAAGACATTTTCACACTCTTACATCTGAAATAAGTGCAAAAAAGAATTATATTTTGACTTTAAACTATAATACATACAATAGAGACTCATACAGTATTCACATGGGGATTTATGTACTATAGAGATGAAAGCTCTGTTCATTTGATACAATGAGAATGTTGACAGTTACTTCTTGCATCACTGTTCCTACCAACTCTGATTTTTCCTTCTCTACTTATTGGCTTAATATCTGAAATGAAACTCTTTCTATGCCTGATTAAAGTATTTGGTTGGCCTTTGTAGCAGACAATGTGTTAGAATAGATTATCTTTGACAAAGGATGGAAAAGAATTGCAGGTTAGTTTCCACTGAACTTTGATGTGGTTATTCAGTTCCCAATGGACTTTAGAATGACGTGAAGTCTGGCATACATTACATTTTTGCTGATCAAAAATAAGCCACAACCAGTTTTGGAAAAAAAATGCTTTTGAAAGTTATGTACAGAAATAGTTAAATTTTAAAAGAGCCTACACTAGGGGAAATTGTGTTTAAAATTCCTCCATCAGCAAAAATGTATGTGTCAATGAATAAAAGAAGGATGTATGGGAAATTTAACATTAACAATTACATTTTTTTCCTGTCAGATTGGAAGACTGCTCCATTAATTCATATAGTTAAGACAAGAATTTTACCAATTCTCATGCACAGATATTCAATCTGATCCAGCAAACTTGATTTTCACATTTTGGGAGGGAATTGTGTGTCTTCTTTAGGTACATAGATGCACACTTTAAAAAAAAAACTAAAACACACTCCTTTGAAGGGAGTTTGAGAACAATTTTCTGAAGGTTCTCATTGCAATAAGTTGCTACATGTTTATTAAACATCTTTTCATTATTTTAGCCAGAATGAGATTTCTACTCCTATCACTCTATTGAGACAAATTGGTGTATTGCATTTGGAAGTGACAGGAATAAGCAACTGAACAGCTCATGCTAGGTTAGTTTATTTTTTAAAATTTGTGATCCATTTTCAGAGACACAGAATATTAAAAGAAAAGCAGAACAATCACAGGAAATTATTTTAACAATAACAAGTCTGATTAAAGTCTAGTCAAATACACTAATAAAATCATTATGTTCAATTAGAAACTGTCAGCTGGTGGCGGTTTTGGTAGAATGCTGATAATTTATTCCTCTCTCCAATTGTTCATTAAAAATTCATTGAGATAAGGAGAACCAGACAGAGAAGCAGCAATATTAATGGATGATATACAACACAAGCAAAATGCCTCAGTGCAGAGAAAGGAACACTAAAGGAAGTAATCAAAAAGCAAACATCATATTTCATGAGCTTTTGTTTGAAAATTTTATTTTTAATAGCATGTTTTGTGAGTGTGAAGTATAGGACTTGAACAAAAGTACTGTTCTGGTTTTGGGATCTTGGTAGTCTTACAGCACCAACATTGGAAATTAGGAACCAGGAATCAGCGCTGATCTGCAGCACTGACTACCATTTTAACTTCTCTCCAGTATTTAGGGAGGACATAAGGGAAGAATTAAATGATGTGTGAATTGCTCAGTTCAGCTGCCCATAGCATTTTTCAGCAGTAGGTAATATAAGAAAATAAAAAGAATCCCTTGCTGAGAGGAGCATCATGGGAAAAGCTTGAAATAGGAGATGCTGCCCAGAGTTATGCTTCCTTGCCAGAGCAACAATAAAGATTGACTTGCCTCCAGAAGTTGTGTCTGCTCCATCACTGGAGGTTTTTAAGAAGAGGTTGGACAGCCATTTGTATAGAATTTTATAGGGTCTCCTGCTCAAGCAGGGGGATTGGACTAGATGACCTTCAAAGTCCCTTCCAACTCTGTTTACAGTTACTGTTAGATTGCAATAAACCATGCTTGTCTGTTGGAAAAGCCATTGCTTTTGGTACATATGTAATACTAAGAACAAATCATGATTTACAGGCCAAATGGCTGGATTCACACTTCACACCAAGTCCAAACAGAAAATTGGCTTGACACTTTTTGTTTCTGTTGGAAAAATTTCCAATGTGCTGTGCACTTTACAATGTTTAGATATGAAAAATCAAATCAACCAATGGCAGCGTAGCATGACATGCCAAGTACTGGTTTTAATAACCACGCCCCTTAATTATATTGCACTATAAAAGGGGCTGCCCAACTGCCATTTACCTCAGTTGTCTCAAGAGGTCCCAACTGGCAGACTTTCTGTATAGGCAGACTGTCTCTCTTCAGTCTCTCAAGATATCTGTGCTGCATAGGCAGACAGTATCAAGAAGTCTCAAGAAACATCAAGCTGCAAGAAAAAGGACATTCCTAGGCTAGAGACTATTTTTATTATATTTCTGAAGAAAAAGGGACAGAGAAACTCCAACTGCATAGGCAGTTGTCAAACTAAGAAGACCTGAGGAAACTTAAAGGAAAAGAGGACACTCGTAATATTCATTCTGAATATTTATTTGTTTGATCTGCTTGTTACAATAAATGTTGATTTGAAATCATCCGGGCTCAACTTTCTTTATATAATTTAAATATATAGACAAGGGTTTACGGTCTATAAAAATTAATTAGTCATAGGATTGATTAATTTCTAACAGTTTCTCTCTCTCCCCCTCCCATCAACCTACCACATCTCTTCTACTTATTTATTGAGTTTCTCAACCCAGGAAGGTTCAGTGATGTGAAACCTTCTGTAGATAATGCAGACCATAATGGACTAAATATCCCTTAAAAACATCTTCCTAATTCTCAGGTCTCTACTTGCATAATGAAATACTCATCATTGTCAATGACTTTAAAGGAATGATGTTCCACAATGTCTAAGAATAAAGGAACTAACCAAAATCTTTCTCTTTATTTCTAGGAGTTGTTCTTTTCATTTTACATTCAACTCCATTTAAATGGAGCCTCCATTTAACTCCATTAAGCCTCCATTTAACATATTCCAATTTATCCTTAAAGATGGAATATAATGGAACAAATTGCAATCAGGCCATTCCACTGAAGTAGCAGACAAGTGCTTTTTGTGTAATGATGACTGTTGGAAGCTCCCTTCCACCAAAAGAACAAACTTTCAATGTAAAAACAAGTTAAAAATGAGAGAAGATTGATGCTGCTGTTCTTCCTCTTGGTATTTTCTTTAAATAATTATTTTTAGGTCTACTTTTTCTTTATTTTGAAGATGCTTTAACTATCATATTTTGAAACAAGAATGACAAATTCTTGTTTCTAAATATGATATCTAAATTACCTTCAAAATAAAATGCCTCCCTATTATTGCTTACACTATGTGTCAATAGGAATGAAACAGAACAATTCCAACCCCAAGACAATTTGCAGAGCATGAGATCAATATTTTAGTCTTGCTTTCTGGTCTTCTTTTGTTCGAAATGTAATATTTTGTGCTTGAAAATGAAATCAAGAGTCTTCTTCAGAGACTGAAGAAGGAAAAGAAGAGTTCTTTTTATAGGAATTGAGCAGAGTTAGGAAGCTTTTCATTTTCTCTGAGTTCATCTGCAAAATAATGGCAAAGATTCTTAAAATGTACTTCAGTAAAGTAGACTCTTTCTTTTGTCTTCCACTCAAACGTATACTTGTAGCCTATGTTGTGACTATTATTGTAAGTCCTATAATAACATTTGTACCATCAACCTTACATTGAAAATCCTTCAAAAACAAAAAGACCTTTCATAACACACACTGGAAGGTAGTGAGGAAAGTATGCTTAATCGTATGGTCTCTTAGGGAAACTTATCTACAGGAGTTCCTACAGACATAGTGTTAGATATTCTTGTAAGAATCAGTGGTATACTAAGTATATTTTACACAGCACTTTTAATGGGCAATAGCTCTGTGTCCACACCAGGGGTGGGCTGCTGGGGGTTCGCAGGGATTCGGGAGATCCTTTAGCTAAGATTCTGCACAGTTTGGAGAACCCCCAAATCCCATTCCTGGCTGGCCTCACCCACCCCGCCCCTCCTCTCCCAGGAATCCCCATGTGGCCTATTTTGGATGCAGGTAAGTGCAGGGTGCGTATGGAGGCTCAGGGAGGGTGAAAAACGGGGCTCCTGGAAGTTCAGGAAGGCTGGAAATGGGCTCGTTTCCAGCTTCCAGAGAGTCTCCAGAGCCTGTGGAGGGCAAAAAAAAGAGTCTTGGTTGTGCAGGCTGTTAAACGCCTAGCACTTAGCTCCAGCTGCCTGCAATTAGTACAGGCTCGAATCCCACCAGGCTGAAGTCAACACTTAGCCTTCCATCCTCTCGGGGTAGGTAAATTGAGGACCCAAGATTGTTGGGGGCAATAAGCTGACTTTGTAAAAAATGCCGCTTAGTAATAAGCAGGCATATACAATAGAATGAAGGCTATTGCTGAGCACATTGGGGTGTGCTCCAAAGATTGTAAGCCGCCCTGAGTCTCCGGAGAAGGGTGGCATATAAATGTGAATAAAAAAAACGCACCCACCCACCATGGTGCAGGAGACTGACTAGGCCACGCCCATCATGGCCATGCCCACCCAGCAACCAGGCAGAGAACCCATTGCTAAAATTTTTGAAGCCCATCCCGGGTTCACCCCTGTATTTAGTACAGTTAATGTTTTTTTTTTTTTAAATTTATTTGCATTTATATGCCACCCTTCTCCAGAGACTCAGGGTGGCTTACAATTTTTTTTTTGGGAGCACAACCCAATGTGCTCAGCAATAGCCTTCATTCCATTGTATATGCCTGCTTATTACTAAGCGGCATTTTTGCAAAGTCAGCTCATTGCCCCCAACAATCTTGGGTCCTCAATTTACCTACCCCAAGAGGATGGAAGGCTGAGTCAACCTTGAGCCTGGTGGGATTCGAGCCTGCACTAGTTGCAGGCAGCTGGAACTAAGTGCTAGGCATTTAACAGCCTGCACCACCAAGGCTCTGTAATGTAAGTTAATACAAATATAATAGAAAAGAGATTGTCTCCCCACATTCAGGTTCGGCTTGTAAGACTGGTGTAGATTAGCTGACATACAGGAAAAGGTCTTTGTGATGATTTCTCAGCATAGAATTGCTCCTTATTGGACATTTTTCTAGCCATTTGGTCCAGTCTTTAAAGTACTAACCTAAAAATGGCTAGTATGAAGTTCATGGTGTATAAGATAATTGGTTTCAGTTTTCTTTTCATAATTATTGCTGTTTATATTTCTAGTTCCACAATATGCATGGTTGTGCACCATTCTTGAACAGAGAAATGCAACCCCATACAGAGTTAAAAATAGAATATCCCAGACATAAGTCGCCCTAATAACCATAGTCTACAGGAGGGGGAGATACATGTTTCTCAACTATGCCTGTAATAGTATCCAGGTATTGGGACAGAACAAAACCTTACTTGTCCAGTTTTGGTCATTATCAGCATTCTGACGATATTTGAACTCCAATGGATATCCACTGTTTTCATGCAGATGTTGAATAGGAGAGGAGACAACATCAAGCTTAGTGACTCTTCCCTCCCAACTAAACCATCTAAAATTGATCCTGAAAGAAAGATGAGAATCAATTGTCAACCCTAGAACTGGTCCAGAAGATCACTGTGGCCAAGAACCAAATTGATGGATGTTCCATCTACATTCCAGCTCCATCACAGATCATTTACAAGCATGACCATGGTTGTCTTCATCCTGGTCTACAATTTGACTGAAATAGATCTAGATAATCTGCTTCCTTTAAGTCTCAGTAGCTACAGTTCCCACACATTTGCAAGAATGGAATGTTAGTTATATAAAATCATTGGTTCTCAAGATGGCGTCTTGAGGAAGGGTGCACTACTACCTTGTTCAAGGCTGGAGGCACCACTCCCTGTCCTACAGAAGGCTAGCCATAGCATGGGCCCAATCACAGGTCACTTTGCTGGCTGGCTTCACAACCCAGGAAATACTTTGTCCAAAAAAATGAATTGCTGAACTAAAACAGAGACCTGTTCACATCCTCACCAGGTAAAATTCATTCCAGTTTATACCTTGAAATTGGACCCCAGGATATTTGCCCGGCCAGAATCCAATTTGGAATAGGTCTGACAACTTTTATCTACCAGATAGTTAGAATTTACCTTACAGCTGCCCCGAAGATGGCTTCTGTGGCCTGTCTCTGATTGATATGGGTGGAGAAAGCCATTGGAAGAGCAATTCAGCATTAAAAGCAATTATCCAGAGTGGTATTGGGTTCCCCTTTCCTGGGTGTATTCAGGGAGAGGCTAAAAGCCATCTGTTGATTGGATTCCTGAACTGAGCAGATTGCTGTGCCTCCTTCCATTTCTCTATTCTATGCACTATGTTTTTATCCTATGACTTTTTAAATAAAGTAAGATGGACATTATTCATTGTTACTGCCCTTGGCTGCATTGGAATCTGTTTTACCAAATCACACTGATACATTCCATGTTGGGTTTCTTTACGTATCTTTATTTTTGTTTTAAAAGGTTACTTTCCTGTAAAGGCCTATTTTATTGCTATATCATTACTGTTGTGTTTTCATATGAGCAGCCATCACTATATCATTATATGTTGCAATATTAAATTATACCAGGGGTGGCGAACACGCGGCTCTCGAGCGCATGCTTCCGCCAAAATGAATGCGGCTCTTTGCCTCTTATATTATTATTATATTATTATTATATTATATTATTTTGTATACTGTGGCTCTTTGCCACGTTTGGATTTTGTTATGCTGCTTCTGAGGAGGGATCTCTGAGGAGAGATTTCAGCCGTAGTCCGCCCCGGCTCGTCATCCCGCCTCCCATCCTCGAAACAACTGCACGAGCCAGCGGCGTGGTGTGGCTCTCTGACTCGCACAGTTTAAAATTGCGGCTCTTTGTGTCAAACTTGTTCGCCACCCCTGAATTATACATTAAAATATTGGGGGTACGAGTCTTAAAGGTGGAACATGCTTCCATGAAAATGAGTTCAACTGGCAGCAGTATGATTCACCGGCAATAGGAAGTCAATTATGATTGAAGACTGTGATATCTAGCAGAAAGTGGCTTTTTAGCGATCAAATTATAAAGACCATACTCCATTAGAACTGCATGATTACACAGCATACAAAACCTTTTGTTTTCTGTCTCTTGTCAGATTTTATAGGCTTAACTTAGCTTAGCTAATGTAACCATCCCAAGAAGAAGCTATATTAGATTATGGAAATCCTATTTATCTCCATGAACTGAAAGCACAGATGCAAGAGATGAAAAATTCTCTTATGATATATCACACTGGTTTACATTGCAATGACATTTTGAGAAGCGTCTCTATGCTCACTGTAAGGGTTTGGATGACTAAACACTGAGAATACGCACACATTATATCTGCATCAAGATCTATTTAAATGCATGAAAAGGAATTCAGTCAGGTATTGCTCAGCAACTTAACTGTTGGAGAACAGAGGTAATTATTTGCCATGATCAGAAATGAACATTTATTTCTCAGGAATTAGAAAGTTACTGGAGTACAACATCTATTTGTTTCTTCCAGTTCTTTCATGTATTGGACAGAAGAAAAATGAGCAAAGACTAAAACCCCAGCTAATACAAATAGAAAGATAGACCAGTTGCCTTCAGCATTATGTTCCTTCCTTATCATATGCCATGTAATATTAGTTTCCCTTATTCATTAGATCATAATCAAAGTGCCACAGGAGTAAGAATTGGCTCCAAACCATCAACTCAGTTTGGATTGTCAGTTTGATTTTATCTGATGATTCTGACATCCCTGGATTTTCTGAACTGATTAAAAGTGATCCTGGATTGGAGAATTTGAATCATCTGTTGGGTTCTGTCAACTTGATTCAGAGATTTGATCAAATGATCTTCAAGCTTGTATCTACATAGACCTATAAAACACTTTCTCTGGAAAAGCACTATAAATTTCTCTGTAAGGTTCGCTTTGGAGCTGACTCATGAAGATAAGAACATAAAAATAGCAGTGGGAGAAACAAGTTGAGAACCAAATTAGTCCAGCATCCTATTTCTCACTGTGTCTAACCAGATGCCTTTGAGGTACTCTCATATCCCTCTCCCACCAGCAATGGTATTTATAGGCACTCGGCCTCCATTGAAAGATAACGTGAGGGACACTAATATAGGTAGTATTTATTTATTTATTTATTTGACTTATATGCCGCCCCCTCTCCAAAAGGACTCAGGGTGGCTTACAACTAAAATACAACAACAAATAAATTAGTTAAAAGAATATTAAACAAATTAAGCCGAATTAAAATTTAACACCCTTGGTTAAAATAACCCCAACCCTAAAGAATCAGCACAGCCCAGATTGTAAAAAGAGCCAGGTCTTCAAATTGTGGCGGAAAGTGCGCAGATCGGGGGCCAGACGGATTACAAGATGTAGGAGAATAGATGAAGATGGGAAATGGCAGTGGGATGGTGTGTGAAGGCTTTTTTAAATGATAGCTTTAACCAACAGGATTCTTTAAAGAAAGGACTAAATTTCTTCTTCTTCATATTAAAATAATGGTGGTGATGATGATGATGATGATTGTATATAATTGTATTAATGTGCAGGAAAGTGGCCTGGGGAATGTTTTAGAGGAAAAAGTGTTTCTGTCCAGGAGCTTGCAATATAAAATTTAATATAAAGAAAACAAGAGTGGATACCACTTTGCAAAGATCCCAGCTCTAGTGTTTTAAAAGAGAGGAAAGTCTTTATAGCTACTTTGTACATACTGTGTTTTGTTGCTGCTACTGCTGTAGTTTCTCCTGAGTAAGATCAATTTTTTGCTTACGTTCATCCAATCAGAGATCAATTTGGTTCTAGCAGAATCTGGGGTAAAGTTCTTAATCCCCAATCAAGATAATACAAGTAGAAATAATAGCAGAGTCCCAGCTAGGAAGCAAATGTAGAATTTAAGAAGAAGCATCATACAGTCAGGGAGATCATGTGAGTTGGATGTAAATTTGAGGCATCATTTTGAAATGCATAGACTAGAAGAAAGTGAGAGTGAACAACAAAAATCATGTGTTTTTGAGGAAGCTATTACAATCTCTTTGTTTTCAGCAGGAAGATGTTTCAGTGAAAGGATGTAAAAGGATGCTCTTATTTTCTTATGCCCTTGTCATTGTTCCACTTAAGAGAAATGAAAGAGGTCTTGTTCTTTGTTAGAAGGAAAGTAACAAATCAAACAAACCTCATAACAAATACTTTATGCTCCCAAAGGAACTGGTTTTCAATGTAATTTGTCATGGTAGCTGTTTAAAATGAGGAATATCAAAGTAATGGTAATGATATATTAATTCACCTTGAAAACAACTATATTATTGCCAAAATACTTTTTAAAAACCCCAATGATTCACAATGATGCCAACACAGTTGAAGTATTGTTGAGTTTTCTGCTCAGTTTTCACATATGAAGACTGTTCGTTCTCATCCCTTGATATCACAAACGAAGAAATAAATAATATGGTTACTCTTCCATATGAATTGTATGAATTTCATATGAAGAATATGAAGAATTCTCTTATACTATTCTCTTATTCTATTCTCACTTATTCTATTATCTCTTATTCTATTCAGGATGCATTGTTTGACAGTAGAATCATTGGCTCTTGTTGCTTTAGAAAGATTGAAATACAGTTGTAAGAAGAATAAGAAAAAAGAGACAAGAGAAAGTGCTTGTTATGCCTTTTGAACATAGACAGTGGAGGTTTTTAGTTTCACTGTCCCTTACTAATATTAGTGATATGATACACAGTTAACACAGCTGTAAATGCTTTATTAGTGAAGAGATATCAGCTGTAATCTTAAACTCACTGCTTACCTTCTGCTTAGAGTTGGATTGAAACAATATAGTTTGGTCCCAGAAACCCATACACTTTGCCTGTGTATGAAAAACCAGTTTCTTGTAAGACACATTCCAGATTGTCCTTCCTATTCTGTTCAAATAACTAGGAAGAAATTGAGATATGGCTTAGCTGTGTGCACAATTTGAGCATCCAGTTCAAATAATTGTTGATTAAAAAAATTGATCATGTGCTTACACTAATACCCCAATGGTATGAAAACATTTGGCATATTTTTTGGAATGCAGCATAGCAGCTTTGATATACAAGAGTTATCAAGGCTCTAATATTTTAACAAACTGATCCTATACTTTACTGAGGAAGGAGGAAGTGATAAGAAAGCAAAGCAATTTATGTCCTTGAATCTATTGTCTAGGTGCAAATTTTGTCTTAACAAGAATTGCTGGGTTAGAATTATAGTTAATAAGCTTATTGGTATTAGAGTGAAGTAGGGGTTGGAATAAGGGTTAAGATAATTAAATTTAGTGTGTGGATAAGTATTGTATGGTTACAATGCTCTGTTTTGGCTCAATAGTGAAGCTTGTTAATAGGATATTAGAAAGTTCAATAATGTTTTAAAATGTGACTGCACTTTTGAACTATATAGCAAAAATCTGGAATGTATTACAGTACAAAGAACTGACTTGTTATATAGTACATACATACCAGAGGTGGTATTCAGCAGGTTCTGACCAGTTCTGGAGAACCGGTAGCAGAAATTTTGAGTAGTTCAGAGAACCGGCAAATATACCACCCCTGACTGGAGATTTTACAGTATCCTTCCCCTGCCATGCCCACCAAGCCATGCCCACAGAACCGGTAGTAGAAAAATTTGAACCCCACCATTGATACATACATACTGTACATGTGTTTGTGTGTTTGTGTGTGTGTTGCAAAAACAGTGAAATTCCTTGGTTACTATCTTGGTTCTATAATATGTGTTCAGTTTTTGTTTATAAACTCATTCTGTATCAATACAACAGAAAGAGTTGATCAATATAACTCTATTTGGTTAATTGGATATTAACTGGGCTGAGTTTCTCTACATGAAATATATGTTGATTTTTTTAAATGTCTGTGTATGTTATTTTGCCTCTTTTTAATTTTTCTTCCCTTTTCTCTATATTAAATCATAAAAAATATATGTAAGTTCATAAGAAAAAAAAGGAATTATATTTCATTTGAAGCAGATTTTTACAGCTTTGATGTTTATTCTGGAGCTTGAACTGTAAGACCTCTCCCACTCCATTCATGTACTTTCAAATACCTTATCAAAATCTGCATTTTTTTCATTGGGCGCTATCTAACAAAATGAAATTCAGTGGTGAAAAAAGTAAGGCCCTACATTTAGGCAAGAAAAACCAAATGCACAGGTATAGTATAGGTGATACATGGTAATTGTGAAAGGGTTCTTGGCGTTCTAGTGGACAATCACTTAAATATGATCCAGCAGTGTGCTACAGCTGCCAAAAAACCCAATACAGTTCTAGGCTGCATTAACAAATGGATAGAATCAAGATCACATGAAATGTTAAAATCACTTTATAATGCCTTGGTAAGGCCACACTTGGAATACTGCATCCAGTTTTGGTTGCAATGATGTAAAAAAGTTGTTGAGACTCTAGAAAGAGTGCAGAGAAGAGTAACAAAGATGATTAGGAGGCTGGAAGCTAAAACATATGAAGGATGGTTGCAGGAATTGGGTATGTCTAAGTTTAATGAAAAGAAGGACTAGAGGAGACATGATAGCAGTGTTCCAATATCTCAGGGGCTGCCACAAAGAAGATGGAGGTCAAGCTATTCTCCAAAGCACCTGAAGCAGGAGAAGAAGCAATGGATTGACACTAATCAAGGAGAGAAGCAACCTAGAACTAAGGAGAAATTTCCTGACAGAACAAGTAATCAGTGGAACAACTTGCCTCCAACACTGGAAGTTTTTAAAAAGATGTTGGATAACCATTTGTCTGAAGTGGTGTAGGGTTTCCTGCCTAAGCAGGGGTTGGACTAGAAGACCTCCATGGTCCCTTCTAACTCTGTTGTTTTGTTCTGTTCTGTTCTGTAAAGAAAGAGACAGGTGGGGAGGGAGGGAGAGAGAGGAAGGAAGGAAGGAAGGAAGGAAGGAAGGAAGGAAGGAAGGAAGGAAGGAAGGAAGGAAGGAAGGAAGAGAAAGAAAGAAAGAAATTGGATGAAAGACAGATTATAAGAGGTGTCCATTCTCTAGTTAAATATTTTGGAGTATATTTAAATAAATTCTGCTATTCAGGTATATCTTCTGAATAATTCTGCTTCCATTGTGAATATTATAGTTTGTACTGCATTGTATATTATGCTGTATTGCACTATTTTATCTTGTGAGCAGTGAGGTTGTTAGGCTGAGTGATAATGACAGCTCACCATCACTCAACAATTTTCATATATGGCTGGGGTTTGATCTTGGATGTGCCCAGACCATGAAATTTTCATAAAATCAAAGAAGTGAAAGGTATTTGAAAAGGCTAATGTAGTGCAATCTTTGGTTAACACCCCTGTTACAATATGTGCCCCATTTGTGTTACATCTGTTTTAACATCCCTGAGAAATGTCTACCCAATCATAGTTTAAAACTCCTAACAAAGGAGATTCTATCACTTTCTGAAACATCAAGTTCTACTTTTGAACAACTTATGTCATCAAATAATTCTTAGGGATGGGATTGCAGCTGTTTCCAATTATTTAGCATTGAGTGACTCTCACATTTTGCGATAGGATATTCCTTTTTTATCCGTTGTCAATCCAAAGTGGCATTAAGAAACATTATATATTCTTATATGAAATACTATGTTAGAAATTTTTTATGTAATAGATTTTATCAATTATTCCTGATTTTAAAAGAGTAAAAAGAATTCAGGAATCCTAAACAGTTTTACCTGCATTGGATTTTTCAAATCTTGGAAAATACATTGGTTGCACAATATAGAAACCTGGAAAGAGGGGATTTGCTATTTTAAATTAGAATTCATGTTATCTTTTATTCACTTAAAGGGACTGCAACATATTTTGCAATTTGCCAGTGACAGCTAAAAGTCTTGTTCTTGGAAAATGAGAAGCTGCAGTAGGCATATATTTGATCATGTTATAAACAAAATTAAATGATACAGACACACAAAGAGTTATGCACACACTTTTCATAAAGACACTATGTTTTCGGCACTGTTCCTTAAAACAGACTGGTTAAGGCTGAATCTAAGCTTAATGCACTCAAAAAGATCAAGAAGTATTACATGTGTTCTTGCACTGATATTACACGTGTTATTACATGTGTTCTTCCACATGCAATGGATATTACATATCTTCTTGCACTGATGACATTGCTTTGTAATGACACTGGAAATGTTTGGGTTCACATATTTAAAAACCATGTCAAGTTGTCCATAGATTAATGCGCTCTGCCAGTACCTTAATCACTCCCCTATTTGCCATCCCTGGTAGACAATTCCTTGGCAGTCTTGGGTTGTCCAGTGGGAGTCCAAATCTGAATTAGGAATACTGTACCAAAATATAGTATGGAGAACAGCAAAACTTAATGCTTTTTTTACCTTCTTATTAAGATCCTAATCCAATTAAAATCTCTTGAACTTTCTATTTATTAAGAATATTGACCCTCTAATTCTATAAAGAGTATCATGTCAATAGAGATCCCATCATAGATGCAGTTTCACTGCAAAGCACAATTTCCAGACTCATCCTGAACATGTTTCCTGTTTCATCACCATCTTTGAATGGAATATTCAAAGGTGCATATAAGTGTTTGGGTGGATCTGAAGCAATGAAAGGATTGTTCTTATGATAGTGCGTGCATATCATACAGATCTGACTGAACACTGAGAACAGGGGGTTCTTCTCTCATTCCAAACCACCCACTGACATTAGTTGTGAAAATTGTACATTCAGTTTCCTCACATCAGCTCAAGAATAAGGGATTTCACAATTAACATTAAATTTCTAACTGATTATTAATATAAACAGGCTGTTTTTTAAAAAATGTTTTGAATGATTTGATATTTTTGTCTTCTGACTCTGTTTCTCTCTCCCTAAGGGTAATGTCACCCATATGCAATGGTGGGATTCACCACCACTGGTGGGTTTGCCCAGGGTCAGATTGGCTGTAGTGGACAGCGTGGCCCATCACTATCCTTCAGCTCCACCGCACATGTGAGACGAGCCTCCTGTGATGGCCAGCCTGACCCTTGGTGAATTGGTTGTTAAATTACCCCCTCCCCCCTGCTATCAAAGTGGATCCTGGGCACTGCAGTTCAGTGGAGAAATGGGCTATGGAGCAACCGGCATGAGGGAAGGAGAAGGAACAGCAGGGAGAAGAAAGGCAGAACGTGACCTTCTCCTTCCCTCATGACAGCTGCTCCATTGCCCATTTCTCCATTACAGTGCAGCACAGCACCCAGGATCCACTATGATAGCGGGGATGTGTGCATGTAATTTAACAACCAGTTCACTCAAACCAGCGTGAACCGGATGAATGCCACTACTGCCCATATGGTAGTGTGGGATGTGCTATTGAAAAAGATTGAAGGGAGCATCATTTAACAAAAACAACCTCAGCTGGGCTCGGCACTGGCAAATGAAGTTCAAATGCCAAAGCTATGTTAATTTATCAGATTTCATTTTGGCTTTCCTTCTGTTTTAGGTCTCAAAAAGAAAAGAAAAACATCTCTCCATATAAATGGCATCCTCCTTTGTAATGTGTTTTTCTTTCCTCCTACAGTTATTGCTGTGTGAAGAGCAGAGTCTGGGAGAAAGTAGGAAAGGTTTTTATTTTTAAAGAGGTTCCTTGGGGTAAAGATGGCTCTATTGCTTTGAATCAGAGGCAGCATATTTTTTTTCATGTTTCATACAGCTTTGTAAATCAGCTCAGAATGTGTCCTTGCGTGTCAGTTTTGCCTACTTGCACTTGAAATTGCCACCAGCATCCTGTGATCACAAAGGAAAAAAATAGTCATGCTGTAGTGAGCAATAAATGCATGACCAGAGGGATGAGATTATTTTCATTATCAGCAGCGGTATCAGAATACACAACTCCTCAACAGGAGCTGTTTTTAAAACAGTTCTGTTTGCTTACTCATATCTTGTCTGTTGGAAGAAGGAAGAAAAGAGCCAAAGGCATTATATTTTTTTTTACAATCTGAGAATTCCATCTATCTGTGGTTGAAGGAGAGCTCAGAAGTTTGATAAATCTATTAGATTTTCTAAAATTTAGCTCGGAGTAGACAAGTTTTGAACTGTAACTCCCAGAATCCTTTATCTTTGGCCATGTTTCCTAAGGGTTCTGGAAATTACAATTCACCAACAGCTGGAATGCCACCTGTTACTTGCTACAGGCTTGCTTGTTTGGGCTCTTTTCTCTAAAATATTAACTAATGGCAGCTACTCCATCAAGATGCAGAATGAGAATTGAAAAATAAGCACAATCAATCCTGATTCCTTAAATGCCTGCTGTATGATTTGGCTTCTTTTCTCTAAAATGTTTCCATTAGAGCCAGTCATTATGGAATTACTGTTGACGTCTTGATGCCTGCATTTTTTTTTGTTCCTTGTCCTCTACCATCTTTTTAAATCATGATGTGTATTTTACATTGTGAAGTGACAGAATGAGGCTGTCTTGAATCCTTCTGCTTTTTTTCTCACTCTTTAATTTGCTTTGGTCAGAGATTAAGATTGTCCTTAGAAACAGAAAACCTTGTGAGCTTTTTTTTTCTTTCCATCTAGACAATGTACCATTGATAAAACTGAGTTTAGACACTTGAAAAAGGGAAAGGGCTCCCAAAAGGCTCATAAATATTGCATGAATTATGGCATCAAGATTCATAAGGGAAGGGCATCATCTAACCTTGTTTCTAAAATATGTTACTATCCTGAACATTTTGTACATCATAGTTCAGGAAAATAAGAGAAAACTCCATATGTAGAATAGAATAGAATAGAATAGAATAGAATAGAATAGAATAGAATAGAAAATATGGAATGGAATGGAGTAGAGTAGAGTAGAATAGAATAGAATAGAATAGAATAGAATAGAATAGAATTGAATTTTTTATTGGCCAAGTGTGGGAATTGGGGAAACACAGGTTAAATCTCCTCTCCACCACAGAATATGATAATTTTGAGCCATTCATTCTGTTGCCCAACTAACTTCATTAGATTGTGCTACAAAAGGATAAATATAAATGCAAAAATGCAATAAAATAAACCTCTACAGACAATGATCTACTGTGTATAGAAAATGCAGACTCTCCTGCCTGCTCAAGTTTAAATAACATAGGGAATACTCAAGCTCATGATGAAAAGGCAACTTTCTGTAAGCAGACACACTTTTTCTAATATTTTTAATGGCTGCCCAAAGATCTTTTTTTTAAATGAGTTATGAGTTAGTTCTTGCTTACCCTGGATTCTGGAGAAAAAAAAGAGAACACTATAACAATTAAGCAAATATGATGATAAAATAAAATGTCAAGGGCAACCACATGTTCCATTCCTGCAATTATTTTAATATCATTCTGATTTATTACAGATAGTTGAAAGCAATGATCAGAAATTTGATTGTTGGAGAGGCTATAAGTTGTAATGGTTAAACTTTCTGCTTTTGCTCAGATACTTCAATGCTGGGTAGAGGATATTTGTAAGACAAGGATGGTGGTAGATGCAACCCTTCATTTATCAGCTTTTTTACTTGGAAATCCTCCTAAACCCAACTTTTCTTTTCTCATTTTATTTTCCTTGGAGCCTAAGCTGAAGAAAACAATTAATAATCTCCACCTAGGAAATTTTTATGATAAAAAATTCTTCTCCATAGACTGGCCTTGGCAAACATATGGTTAGGAATTCTGCATTTTGCTCACAATTAGTTCTGATCCCAAGGGTATTGATATATCTGATAATCCTTATCTACCTTTTCTTGATGGGCTTTACAAGACTTCATTAAGGAAGAATACAGGCCAATACTCAATAAAAGAAAGAAAGAGTAAAAGCAAGATGATATAGACTGGTATGCGAAGAATAGTAAAAAAAAAAGAGAAGGGGGATTTGATGCTTTAAAATCCCATCCCAATCTATATCATCTTGCCTTTATTCTTTTTTTATTGGGTATTGGCCTGTATTGGATAGGCAGTTACTCTGAATGCTTCTGTAGCAGACATTATTGGACTTAGTAATAGAATACTATATTGCTTTAACCCAATAAATGCTTCTGAGCTGAACTTTGGGGATTCACAGCAACCTGCTACTGATGCAAGAATTAAAATATTTGAAGACATGTAAATGTTTGGTAATTTGGACAGCCCTTTCAAATAAGAGCCCTTTCCACGATATCTTGGATGGAATTCTAGCCTACATTAGTACTATACCACAGGAAGAGTTAATTCATTTTATGTGATGAACTAGAACTAGAGGTGGTATTCAGTAAGTTCTGACCAGTTCTGCAGAACCAGTAGGGTAAATTCTGAGTAGTTCAGAGAACCAGCAAATACCACCTCTGACTGGCCTCACCCCCATCTATTTCTGCCTCCTGAGTCCCAGCTGATCAGCTGGGTCTTCTTTTGTTGCCCTGCACAGGCAAACGGAGCTGGAAAGCAGGTTACTGGGGTGCGGGGAATAGGGATTTTACAGTATCCTTCCCCTGCCACGCCCACTAAGCCATGCCCACAGAACCAGTAGTAAAAAATTTTTGAACCCCATACTGACTAGAACGCTCCCATGGAGCCAGTGATCGAATACCCTCTAGTCAACCTTCTGCTCAAGGCAGATTTATATCATCCTAGTCAGATGTTCCCCAGTCTGTTTTTAAAAACTCCACTAGAGCCGTGTAACGGAGTGAGCTCCCATTTACTTGTCCCAACTTCTGCCAACCTAGCAGTTCGAAAGCATGCAAAAATGCAAGTAGAAAAATAGGGACCATTTTGGTGGGAAGATAACAGCATTCCCTGTGCCTTTGGTGTTTAGTCATGCCGGCCACATGACCACAGAGATGTCTTTGGACAGCGTTGGCTCTTCGGCTTTGTAACGGAGATGAGCACCGTCCCCTAGAGCTGGAAACGACTAGCACGTATGTGCGAGGAGAACCTTTACCTTTATACGGCTAGCCAGCATATGTGGATAATGCTGGGCATAAACACCTAGCAAACTAGATGGCCATGAAGGAGTGGGGATGGAGTTAATGGTGGAAATTGGCAGATTCTTGGTTGTGGTTGGTGAAACTTGTCCAGAGAAAGGAGAGATTGTGAGATTGCCCACATGTACTCCAAATAGCTGATCCTCATATATAGACTACAGGAAGTAAAGTTTTTTAGTCGGTTTATAAATTGAATAGATGGGATTATATCTGAGTAAGCCATTATAACATAGCATATATGGTCCCAAAGTTCAACCGAGCCTCATTTCTTAATCACTTTTGGAATTACTCTTTTTTTCTGCTTTTCAAATATTAAGCACCTTCAAAATGGCATTTTTAGTTCATTCACTGGGTAAGTTTCCTCCTTAATGAAATAAGTTTTAAGAAGGACTTTAAGGACTCAGGGAAAAAAACTATAGGAATAAGCACTAAAGAGTGTTTAGAATGTTGATTTTGGAAGTTAAAAACAGTTTAAGAGTCCAGATGGATTTGAAATGAGACTTTGAAATTAATTAAAATAATCCTTCCCATGGGAAATTGCGGTTAGTTTAATCCCTTGAGGGGTAGGGGAAATGATAGGATGAGATTTGAATGTGGGACAGCAGATAGAACTGGAAGAAACTAAAGATCACAATTAAAGGAAAATTCATTCACACAGAGTGGAGCAAAGTACCATATTGGGTATTTTGAAGAAGACAGGTAGTTTTCAACTAATGACCACAATTAAGTCCAAATTTCTGGTACTAAATGAGATGTGTGCTAAATTAATTTTGTCACAATTTACGACCTTTCTTGCCACAGTTGTTAAGTGAATCACTGCAGTTGTTAAGCTAGTAACAAAGTTATTAAGTGAATTAAGTTGCTTGTCAGAAGATTGCAGAAGGTAGTCCCATGACCCCAGGACACTGCAACCATTTTAAAGTCAGTTGCCAAGTGTCTGAACTTTAATCATGTGATTATGGGAATGCTTCAATGGTTGTAAGTGTGAAAAACGGTCATAAGTCACTTTTTTTAGTGCTGTTGTAACTTTGGTCAGTCATTAAATGGACTGTTGTAAGTCGAGGTCTATCTGTATTTGTGAATAATGAATTCAGAAGTTAGTTTAAGGATGTCATCATAAATGCATAAATAATATTATAGAAGAGGAAAAGCTGTCATGCCCCTGGTGGAGACTGACTCTGAGGGAGAGGAGGAACAGCCGACAGGGAGTAGAAGTGTGGCTCCGGAGGTTGTGGAGGGGGCTGGGGAGGGCAGAGGCCAGCTGAGCAGTCAGAGG
The DNA here is from genome assembly GCA_009733165.1 of Naja naja. Classification (NCBI taxonomy): domain Eukaryota; kingdom Metazoa; phylum Chordata; class Lepidosauria; order Squamata; family Elapidae; genus Naja; species Naja naja. Next base: position 20,125,959 of record CM019159.1, on the reverse strand, counting down.
AGGACCCAGGCCCATCCCCTATCCATCCTAGGGAACGCAGGGAGGAGAGGATAAGGGAGAGACGTGGTCTAGCCAGGAGGAAAGGGCCTTGATCCTCTTCATGGGCTGCAGCTGTGAAAACTGAATAAGGGGATGGACTTGCATATGGGCAAATGCTGGAAACAAAGTGGAGAAATATCTCTAGTTTATGGTTCCTGTCTGAGTGTGGCGTCCTTCCCAGTGTGTGTTATCTGTGGGTGTCCTCCAGCCCTTATCTTGCCTGGTTTGTGTTGCTTTTTCCCTTCTTTTTGTAACTGTTTGTGTGGGAGTTTTTTGTCTCCAGTCAAGGATATTTGGTGCTTGGAAGCAAAGTGAAGGAATAAAACGGGCTTCACCTGTTTTCTGTGACTGTGTTTGTTTTGTATCCCACCCTGGGTCATCACAAAAGCTGTATTGGATGAGACCAATCTGAATTTGGATTTAAACATGACAAGCTACAAGAGAAATGTGGAAAAGTATGTTATATTCAAATCACAAATAAAACCAGTTAATGTTTTAATAATTAAAATGAACTTACAAATAACAAACCAGAAAAGTGATTGGATAGCTTTTTTACATATATTGGATTTGCAAAAGAGACTTGCTAAAGTTTTCTGAGAAGAAACAAAGAATAAAAATGGAAAGAAATCAAGTTCTAGGAATTGAAGGGGTTAAATATTAAGATTATTAAAAATGAGAGTGTACTTTTGAATTATACAGCCTATAGGGTTGTGTGAGAAGTTGAATCCATGTAGAAAAGATGGGACATAAGAAAGAACCAGGGCTGGGCTTCAACAATTTTAGCAAAGATTCTCTGCCCGGTTGCTGGTTGTGCATGGCCATGGTAGATATGGCCTAGTTGCCCTCCTGCACCATGGTGTGGGGGGTGTTTTGCTCTCCCTGGGCTCTGGAGGCTTTTCTCGAACTTCTGGGAGGGTGGAAATGGCCTCCCATGGCTCCAGAGCTCTCTGGAAGCCAGAAACGAGCCCATTTCCAGCCTTCCTGAAGTTCTGGGAGGCCCATTTTTTGCCCTCCGCAAGCCTTCGCGGGTTTCCTGTACTTACCTGCATCCAAAACAGGCCACATGGGGACTCTCCGAACTGCACAGAATCTTAGCTAGAGGATCTCCCAAACTCCTTCAAACCCCCAGCAGCCCACCCCTGGATAGGATATACAGAAAGAATTCTTAGTTTGGAGAAGAAAACTGTTACTGCATTTCATTGTGTGGCATGTGATGGAAGCTGCTGTAGTTTATTTTAGATGAAGAAAATCTAAAAAACAGAGAAAGGAAGAGAGAGCCAGGAGTCGCCAGACAGAATAATAGATGCTTAATGAGCTGTCAAAGAGAAAGAATATATTTTCCTCATTTTTTTTCCATCTACTTCTTGGGCTAAGATGGAAGAGAAGGAATGAGGAGGTTCTTCAGGGTAATGATAAGCACCACTTTGCCAATAATTTCCCTAAACAAAAATCTGAAATAATTGGATTTAACAATGCCAGTAAGACATGACAACTTGAGCAGTGGAAGGACAGATCGTTTAGATGTTTCTTTCATATTTAGTATCAGAACAGTAAGAAGAGTATGTCTCTCTGGGGGTGTATGCATGTGTGTACATACTGTAGTGTGTACCCTATCCTTTCCTTCTTGCTTTAATAAGGAGGTACAAATCAGCAAAGATGTTGCTTGCTGAATATTTCTGTCACTTTTGTCCTCAGCCAATGCCTGCAATTTCATCAGGATTAACAGAGGAATGAATGAGAAGATGAATGGCATTCATCAGGGCTACTTACAGAAGCTGAGGACACTTCTTGGCACCCATCCTGCCTGAATTTCAGCATTGGAGAGCATCCTGTGGGCTTTTGCCAAGCCAGAGCCTCGCCTTTCAGTTGCAAGCTGCTTTTATCAAAATCTGCTTGAGCTTTCGAGCAATTCTTCCTCTTGGCAATCCGGCATTCTGCAGTGTTATGTACAGGGTAGCTGCCAATCACCTCACCTCCTCCTCCTCCTGAGATACCTTCCGTGGCCAATATTATCATGGAGTTAAATGCCATGCTAAAGGTCAAGTTCTGTTAGGGTCCACCCGAGAAGCAGTAATAATAATAATCAGCAATTCTTTAAACTTTTGCCAAAATATGACAAGCTAGTCATCTGACAAGTGTAACACTGCCCTCAGCTAATTTAAACAGCTCTTGCTGTAAATATTTCAAGGGCACAGAGGGAGAAACTGACAAGAGATATCTGATATAGAGTGTGACAGTCTCTGTATTGTGTATGTGTGTGTGTGTGTGTGTGTAAAACTACATAGTTTTTACAAAAGCAGCCTTATATTGTCAGGATGCTAGGTTTTTGGTTTTTGTACCTGTGCTGTGATGTTACAACATTAGCGAGAAAAGAACTTGGGGTCCAAGTGATGCCATGCTTCTTTTGTGATTTGTTAAAAGCAGCCAGTGCTATAGTCCCCATAATCCTGGGTTGCCTTGAAAGAAGAGGGAGGAATGATAAATTCTTTTGCAGTGCCAATCCCATAATAAATGAAGCGAAACCAGTGATGTGATTCAAAAACTTTTACTACTGGTTCTGTGGGTATAGCTTGGTGGGTGTGGCATGGCTTGGTGGGCATGGCTTGGTGGGCATGGCAGAGGAAGGTTACTGCAAAATCCCATTCCCTCCCCACCCCACTAACCTGCTTTCCAGCTCCTTTCTCCCTTAGAGGGCAACAAAAGAAGACCCAGCAATCAAGCTGGGACTCTGGAGGCAGAGAATAGATGGGGACAGTGCCAGTCAGAGGTGGTATTCCGAACTACTCAAAATTCTCATTACCGTTTCTCCGAACTACTCAAAATTTCTGCTACCGGTTCTCCAGAACTGGTCAGAACCTGCTGAACACCACCTCTGAGTGAAACCTAAGTTAAAAGGTCGTATTGTAGGAAATACAAGTTCAGCTGTTGGTCTGGTTATTAAAGGAGCTGATATAGATTGCTCCTTCCTTGGTTTATTGGGGAAAAAGATACATAAAGATACATCACAAGACAATTGTTGTCATTTTTAGCAGCAAATTTTTCCTGTAAGTGTCAGCCAGGGGTGGGATTCAAATTTTTTAACAACTGGTTCTGTGGGCATGGCTTAGTTGGAGGGCATGGCTTGGTGGTCATGTGACTGGGTGGACATGGTTTGGTGGTCATGTTATTGGCTGGGTGTGGCTAACTCAATATCACTCACATCGAGGCATGCATCTCCTCGCCTGGCCTCTCATAACTGTGGGGATGCTGCAACAGTCGTAAGTGTGAAAAATGGTCATTAGTCACTTTTTTCAGTGCCATTGTAACTTTAAATGGTCAGTCCACACAAGCAAAGTACCAGCAAAGGAGGGGAAAAAAACTCCAGAGGCACTCCTGAGACAGGAAGTCTAGTCCTGCTGAGAATGTAATAAGGGTCAATGGAGAGAGTTTTGTAAGCAACACCAGAATGTTTCGAAGCCTGCCTTCCTTACAGGATAATAATTTCTTCTAACAACTAGTTTTCCGAACTGCTTAGAATGTTAACAACCTGGTTTAGCAAATAAGTGTGAACTGGCAGAATCTCACCCCTGATGTCAGCCTTTAATATCATTTTTTTTGCCCTATTTCTGTTGGAATTTTGGTAAGCTGGAGGGGGAGCAGTAAACATTCCCTGAGGGCATCCTGCTTCTCTGCCATCCCTTCTCAAGCCAGCTTGATCTGGTGCTTGGCTTTTGAGTACATATGAATGGCAGCATAACTATAAAAAAAGAAGCCCTTTCTTCAAAGGCTGTGTTTCTAGCCTCACGGCATTCACCAAGCCAATTAAGGGAAGGGAGCAAGTCAGATAAAATTTGTTTATTGTTTTGAGACTACAACCAAGCTCTGTGACTTACAAGTTATGAATGACAAAACCTTCATATCGTGTTATTTGTATTTTCCAAGGGAATTAGATTCACTGCATGTTTATCTAATTTTCAAGCGGATTTCAAGAAAAGCAAGAGGGGTAGAAGTCACACAAAACAAAAATGGGGCAAGAAAAATCATAAAATGTGGCAAAACTTACTCAACAAATTTCTCACTTGGCAATAGAAATTCTGGACTCAATTGTTCTGGGTTATAAGTTGACGACTACCTGTACTTTAAGATAAACACACATAGAATTCACACATAAAGGAATAATATGTACAAAAGCAAAATAAATTAAAGAGAATAAAATTAGGGATACACTAGGACAGTGGTGGCTAACCTTTTGGGGCCAAAAATTGTACGTATGCTTGCACGCTTGTACTCACGTGCCAGCACCCAGAAGGCAATGTGCGCCCCTCCACATGCCCTACGCATGCGTGCAAAATATCCACCCACCCCCACCGCCCCCTTACCTGCACTGCGCCTCACAGCTGATTTTTGGCCAGTTTGAGGCTTTTTTCGGCCTCCCAGAGGCTTGAGGAAGGCTTCTGCAGGCTTTGCAGGCCGAAAACTAGCCCCATTTCATCAATTCTGGTATTTTCGGAAAAATAGGAAGTGATGAAACGGGGCTACTTTTTGGCCTGCAAAGCCAGCAGAAGCATCCTTTGGGAGGCCAAAAAAGGCCTCAAACCAGCCGAAAATCAGTTGCGAGGTGTACGTATGCCCAGTGAGGTAAGTTTGCCTGCAGCTCGTGTGCTGGCACAAATGGCTCTGTGTGCCACCTGTGGCACGTGTGCCATAGGTTCGCCATCACAGCACTAGGAAAAGAGAAAAAGATACATGGGGTGAAGCTTCTAAGTAATACCTATCCTAAGTTCTTTTACACTTTGCTTACTTTCCCACCTTTTACTATTTTCTTTTTGGTTCACTTGCAAACTGCTTACTCTGGTTTTAAAAAGTAAAGTTCATTTCTACCTAATAGCATGGCTTAAATGTATGGAATGTCCATTGATCACCTTTTCACAGCACCGAATAGATATTTACGTCTCTGTACTTAAGCTGTGCCTTGATTTACCTGCAATAAATCATGTTATCACTTTCTAATTCCATGCATCCTTTGTTTCATTGCAAAGAGGGCTTCCTTTTTGCAGGTCTTCTTGCTAGCAGACAACATTTAGAAAAGGGCATAGGGGGTGGAAGGGGAAGAGAGATCATTTACCCAGCCATTTGCCTTTCTGAGTTCCTTTGTGGCAACTGTCCCTTGTCCCCAAGGAGACTTGCGGCCTTATTTCCCCTCTGCAGCTGTTGATACCACTAAAGTGCCCATCAGATGAGCTGTGATATGAAAAGTGAAATGCAAATTCTTTCACAGGAAAGCTTATGTCCCTGAATTTGGCTTCACGGTCATCTACCCACATGGGTTGTATAACATTGCTTCAAGCTGGTTAGTTGAAGAAAAGACACAACTGGCTTATTTGCCCAGGCATGAGATTCTTTGTTCTGTCACAGCAAGTAATGGGTGAAAGCATATGGCATAGCTTTCTGAAGCCCTGGATCCTCATATTAACATAATGTCCTAGAATCAGAACTATTTTTTACTTTTTTAAAAATCATTACATGTTTAATTATCTTTAGTCTCAGCTGAGAATCTCCCCTGATTTTATGCTTGTAGAAGCAAACTTGCAAGGTAGGTTGGATTAACAAATGGTGACTGTGCATATAACCACCATGGGAATTTCAGGGTCAGATAAGGGTTGAAAATAGGTTCTCTACATGCACAAGAAAACTAACATATGAAAGAGAAAGTTACATGATATCAACTTTAATATCTTTTTATATATTGTCATATGAGCCATGGTGGTGCAGTGGTTAGAGTGCAGTACTGCAGGCTACTTCTGCTGATTGCTGGCTGCCTGCAATTTGCAGATCGAATCTTATCAGACTCAAGGTTGACTCAGCCTTTCATCCTTCTGAGGTCAGTAAAATGAGGACCCAGATTGTTGGGGGAAATAGGCTGACTCTGTAAACCGCTTAAAGAGAGCTGTAAAGCATTATGAAGTGGTATATAAGTCTGTGTGCTATTGCTATTATCCTTCAACAGGCTAATTATCACAACCATCAAATTTATAAAATAACAAAATCACTAAGTTATATAATTCTGCATCTACATTCTGAAACAGTACGGCTTCAGGATTGTTAAACAATATGCTTTTACTTTCTTAATTTCCAAGCCATAATGGAATAGGAATTGCAGACTTTAAAAACAAACAAACAAACAAAAACCCTTAAGCTGCAAGAAATTTTTATTTGAATGATTGTTTAAAATAAATTTAGTATTGAAGTGAGAAAATCATGGTGATAAATGGAGACAGACAGATAGATGCATATTGTTATTTTTACAGTCTCTATGGGAATTTACTATAGCAAAGCAAAGAAAGATGGATATATTTTTCGAAAAAATACCCTGGTGGTCTGTAATCCAGGTTCAAATTAGGCCAGATTCTGGACTAGTTCATACAGAGATCCTTCTGACTCAAGGAGTTGTTAGTCAGTTTATCACTGTGACACATATAGGAGCAGAATCATTGCAAGATAGTACTACCAATTTAACCCATGGAACTATTCAAGAAATATATTGTACCCACTGGCCTCAGATACCACTGAAAGATCAATCAAACTGACTGTCACTCTCTCAAATCAAAATTCCATCTCATGAACACACCAGAACCAGAATACAGACTGAAAAGGATAAGAAGATGAATTGTCAACTACCTTTCACATTACTTGCCCACAGAGAGATTAGTTATTGACTAATAACTGCTATCAAAACATATTTGGTAATGAGATGAGCAGGATTAAAACATTAAAATATTAATAAATAAATATTTGTTTTTTGTTTTACCAGAATGAACAAAGCGAAGAACATGTGCTTCCATCATGGAAAAATCAGCCAAAAATGGTCCTGAACATCTTCCCCATATACCAGCATTTAATAATCTAGGTTAAAATTGGAAATAGAAAGATCACCCCCCCTAGTTTATATAAAATTTCTTGAAAATACCTCTTTTAATTGTCACAGATGTAAAGATCTGGTGCATTGTCTCTGAGACAATAGGCAGTGTTGCATCTCTCAAACACAACAAATTGGAAGCTGAAGAGATAATGGTTACTTGGTTATTAGCTACTTTTTTGAAGAAGAGAAAATGTGTGTGAACATTCAAAATATACTTTTGTACTATATTTGCATTCTGTAATATAGTGAAGTCTTGGTTGATTAGACCTTGGATACAATGGATGAAATTTCCATACAACCATCTTTGCTGAAGTTTCAGACAAACCCATTTCATTTCACACCTAAATACACACATACACACAAAATCTCACATTGAGAGAGAGTGACTGACCCAAAGTCACCCAGCTGGCTTTCATGCCTAAGGAAGGATTAGAATACAGCCTCCTGGTTGTTGACTCTCCAAGATTTGGCATCAATTAAAAAAAGTGCTTCTTGTACATAGCTTATAATTAAACTTTGGAATTCTCTGCATCATATGACTAGCAATTCTCTCAGTGGTGAGATTCATTTTTTTTTACTACTGGTTCTGTGGGTGTGGCTTGGTGGGTGTGGCAGGGGAAGGATAGTGCAAAATCTCCAATCAGAGGTGGTATTTGTCAGTTCTCCGAACTACTCAAAATTTCTACTACCGGTTCTCCAGAACTGGTCAGAACCTGCTGAATACCACCTCTGAATTCTCTGCATTATGCAGCTAGCAATTTAGATATCTTTAAAGAGGACAAATGAATGGAGGATCTGGGTTTCAAATATCCATGAGACTTCTTAGTATTTAGTATTTAATATATGTGGAATCACAAGCAATATACCTTAAATAACAGGGAGCAGCAAGTAGAAAAAGTTTGTGAGGTATGTTCCGTATCTGATTGGCCATGATATGACAGAGAATGTTGGATTTTACAGATAGCTAGTTTGATCCAGCTGTACTCTTATGTTCTTATATAGGTCATTGAACAAATTCTGTGGCAAAATCTCTCCTTAATTTGCAAATTAAGGGCGCTTGCATCACTTCAGTATAAATGTTATTAAGTCTGGCAACATATATTAACACCAAGTATTAAATGAAGTTCAGCTTCTCAGGAGGAGTCAAACAAATAGGTTTTATTTTTTTCCCCACCCTGCTAAGAGTGCTTTATGAAATTTTAAACAGGTCATTTTCAAGAGTTCTTTCTTTGGTTTTTTTTCTTATTTACAGCTCCCATGATTATTTTGTTCAGAGATGTATATATACATGTGGGCAGAGCAAATCACAATGAAGAGGCATAATCTCACCAAGCTGTAAAAGGATTTAAAATTCATGAAAGTCTCCTCTTATTTCAAAGACCAGACATTTTGTGTAGGGTGCTTTTTTAAATAACATATGTGTACACAAAGTATGGCTATATCCACATGGAACCTACTAAAATCTACACTAAATATGAATGTGCATTTATCCATATTAATATCTAGTTCTCAGCATCAAATTCTCAGTATCAAAACCTCATCAATGAAATTAATAAAAATAAAAATCTATGCCATAAAATAATGTAAACTTTGGATTAGGACATGATCAATGAGTTTGGTGTGTGGAATCTTGGTTTTCTGGCTTTCATTCCAGAGTGCTTCCAAAATCATTTTGTTGTCATTACCTCAAATTGTTTAATATATTCCATTTTTCTCCTATCACTATTTCATAGATATAGACTTAGACTTAGAGGAAGAAAGATATGAAAATATAAAAGAAAAAAACCCATCCTATTGTTACTTGGAAATCATCACATCATTAATATTATTCATCCAAGGAAAGTATTAAAACTGTGCAAAGCATTTGGAAATATTTCATATGGCACGTTAATATGAGCAAATGCATCTTCTTAAAGTATTACAGTAGGCACATCTCTTGGCCCCCTAATATGGCTGATTCACTAGTTGTCCTCTGGAATGTCACATATATTTGCTGTGCCTGACTTTGTGTGCACGTACACTCCATACCAGCCGAAAAAAGCCTTCAAAACAGCCATACCTTTCAGGAAGACATGGTTGCTTTCGCACTTTATGAAACATCTCTTAAATGTTTTTCAGAGCTCTAGAAAAGAAGCTTTCTATAAATATATATTGTTCCATCCGCTCACCTTTCTTTCAGTGACTGGACAGGAAAGATTTATGTGCAAATGATTATCTATATCTTTGGAGCTTTGGAGAAATGCAACAGTGGAAAAAAAGTGGAAATTCTATTTCTTTATTCGTTTTAAACTCTTCTGTATGCTACATAGTATTTATTTCCTAACTATCCACTTCCAATAGCTAAACAATTCTAATTAAATTGTACTTTTATATGTGTTTGTGCTCAGCACTCAGTAGATTCGGGAAGTCCTCATTGACTCAACTTCTTGTTGTACAACACAACTTTTCAGTTTTATCAAACATTTTTCCCTAAACATTAATTAAAATTTTAAAGAAGATTATTAGGAATCCAGCTAATGTGGAAGCATTCACACATATCTATAGCTGTTAGCTTCAGACAACCATATATTAGCTGTTGGACCCTGTTCTTTATCTAGCTATTCATTGCTGTTGTACCCTGAAATATACTGTATGTGGGAATGTGTCACTTGAACAAGACCTAGATCAGAACATTGTAGGCTGGTTTCAGTAAGATTTAAAAAGACTGATAATATTATAGTATTCTAGGTTGTCTATAAATGTTTCCAATTCTGCTGAAAAAAAATACAATCATCAGTATTTCCTGCATATTATATAATATAAAGAATCATGATCTCTTCTCATGATATTCAGATACTAAATTAGACCAAAGAAACAGGTTTGTTTGCAAAGGAAGTGCAACATTTCCAAAATGTTGATTTCCTCAAACTCAGTCTTGCTATTTGTGGAGATCATACTCATATATGATATCTCTTTTTATTTCTGTCTCTCAAAAAAATGAAAACCCTCCAAAGGATTAAAACCTGTGTGTTCATTTTCTTATCAATGATGCACAAGACTGGTTAAAAATTGCATCTCAACTGCAATCTTGGCATAATTATATACTATCTTTTTATTTTGTTTTTGAGGACTGTTACTCATCACTTGATATCTCTTACTGAAGTGCATATTCATTGATATGCATTTGTCTTTCAGATTTTATAGAAGTTAAAATAAGTGCTAAGTGGAATGGCTATTAGACATGATGAAAGATAAATGAGAACGTCCATAATTTATTTTACTGCTGTTGTGACAATGTCATAAACTGCAAAGTGTAACACTTGAAATGTTTTTCAGTTTAGGGTGAGTTAATAATAATAACACTATATTCGTAGACTTAGATTAAAAGGCATTTAATTTAAAATAATTTGTTATTTTAATGAAATGCAATTATAGCCAAACAAAATAAAAACACTGTATTAAAGAAAAGATCTTCCAGACTGTTCTGGAAACAATCTGCCATATATTTTTGTCTACTATACGATGATAGAAATGGCCAAAACTGTAGAATATCTCCAAACAGGATTTTTCCATACATAGGTGTACATTAGTTTTTTCTACAAACAAATGTTCTATTTTCTCTGCCAGAAACTGTAAAACAAACTATCCTCTGTGAGTAAATAGAAGGCAGTCTTTGTATCCGTGACAGCGGTTCTATTAATAAACATCTCAAATTTCTCCTAGGGTTTGTGATGTCAACATATCTTCTTTCATGGAATTACAACTGGTAGCCTTATACCTTACTCTGGCAAGATGACACAACAGCACATATTCAGGATAACATTTATAAAATGAGCATGTACTGGAAACAGTATAATACAGAACAAGTATCCTGCTTTCAGGAGCTTGAAAGTACAAGGGATATTGACTGCAAAGGAAGAAATACAAAGATTATTCCTTTTCTATAAAGTCATTTCACTAGATATTTATTGGACAAATTTAGTTATTGCTGCAGATAGAACAAATTTGCTTCTCTTTGATGTAGCATCAAGAGCAATGGCACTAACCAGTTCTCCGTAACTTGGCTGTGTTGGATCTCAAGTCTGGTGCTCTGAGATATTGAAGACATTCCCATCTTGCATCAGCCTGAAACACTGAATAATTTCCCATCTATGTATTATCTATTCCTTAAGAGCAAAATCTACTGACCTTAATACACATTTAAAGTATTCAAGCTTCAGGAATTGCCTTGGGAGACAATTTCAAGTTATCTTGGAAGAAGCAAGAGATCCTATACATAATTACAACAGAAAAGTCAAGAGTTTTTTTTTACCATGTTAAAGAAATGGGGATACAACCTCAAGCATCTGTTAAATTATCTTTCAAGGATATTCAGTCTTTCCTTTAAAAAAATGCTAAACAAAATCAGAGCTAATGTTTGAGAGACTGCCACTTTAGTTCACTCTATATTACATAATTTCTGCTTCTCTATTTCTTGGGTGGCTGAGTGGTTAAGATGCTGGACTTGTTGGCTGGAAAGCCAGCAGCCCAGGTCCAAGACCCAAGTGCCATGCAACAGAGTAAGCTCCTGTCTTCGTCCCAGCTCCTGACAACCTAGCAGTTCGAAAGCATGCCAATGCAAGTAGATAAATAGGTACCACTTAGGTAACAGTACTCTGTGATGTTATGCTGGCCACATGGCTGCAGAAATGACTCAGTGACCTTGACATGGAAATGAACGTCACCACCCCGGCAATGATTAGTGGAGTAATGTCTGTGGGGATTCCTTATTTCTTCATGTGGGTTTGCTTCACTAAGGGACAAATTTTTCTCCATAAGCATCTAAGATGGTGAAGACACATATGTCCTCATGCCTTTGTCTTCATCTCATCTCCAGTATATATCTGATGCAGCCCTAAACAGTATTATAGCAACATTTTCCCCTTAAGATAATAGCAATCAGCATCTGATTCAAAGAAGGTCTAATATGATGTGCTGTGTCACCCAAACTGTTGGTGATACAGGAAGGTGATCCAGTTTGGTGCCACATGGCTATTCCAGTAGTGCATGCATACCTCCTCCTTTGAGAAGCCTGTGCACACTCCTTCCAGTGTCAAGTTTTTGAAGCTTGGCTTGAGGCTTATGATTTAATTAGGGCGATTGCCGGAAACCTGACATCCAGGCTGTTCTGCAGGGAGATGAGTGCAAGGTAAGAATCAACAGATAAATGTGGATTTTTATTTTGATGTGGAAAATTGGTTTATATTTAGACATATTACAAGAAGCTTTGTGTAAAAAGTGTAAACAATTTAATAATACTTCAACATTATTTTGCAATGTTCACTCCATGTAGGTGCTCGGGAAATTCAGCTTTCCCCAAACTTGAAAATTATCCTGCTTTCTGTGCACCATACACGACAATGTTTTTAATTTGATGGCTTTGACTCCATCTTCCATTATAGAATAGGCCTGTGAATCACTGCCAAGGGACAAATATCTTTGATTCTCTGGGTCAATTATCCACTACGGTGAAGATTTGTGAAAAGAACTGCTTTTTGATGGGAAATGATTTTTTAATTAAAAAAATATCAAATGCCATTATCTTTCTTTTAGTAGAGGAGGCTGTCTTGGCATCTAGTCAATGAAAAATGTTTTCAGTCATTTCTCATCATGTCATTAATGGAGCCATTAAAAATGTTTGTATCCAATCTTTCATTTACAGTACATCATTTGGTTCCTCAATACCTTACATTATACAGAAAGTAGCATACTCTCAAGTGCTTGCAAAATATTGCCTTCATTGGGGAGAACTAAAACTTTATGTGGCTTTCTTTTTGAAAACAGAAGAAAAACATCATTTTTAACAGGTGTATCTCAGTGAATTGCTAGATACAATCAGGCATACTTTTGTGTATATATCCACTAGACTGATCACAAAATGCCACTCTCCAATGCCTCCATTCAGTACGCACAGGGGAGATGATATTCTCCAGAATATTACTTAAACTCAATGCAGACAACCAATTGAAATGTTGACATCAGTTTCCACAGTGGTCTGCCTTGGGAGTAGCTATGCTTCCAGTCATGCATATTTACTTGGATATTTTTATTGAGTCTATTCCCAAATAAATATATGGAATTGCTAGACAATGTTGTATGCTGCATCTCTTCTCAGGAAAAAGCTCTATTCTGCTCAGGCGATTATTCACCCCACCCCCAAGTAAGTAGGAATGGGATTCAATTTTAAACTACAATTCTGCATTCCAATATCTGGGGGGGAAACTGGTATGGACAATTCAGCCTAGTGATTAAGGAGTTTACTTACTTACTTACTTACTTACTTACTTACTTACTTACTTACTATTTATCAAAGTTATGAGGCTACCTATCTCACAAACTACTGATTCTGGGTGGAATACAAGGCTAAAATAACCCCATTAAGATATACAGAACAATAATTATTGTTATGGTTTAAATACTTTTAAAAACCAAAAAACACAAGGGTAAAAAAGAACAAATATTAAGAGAAAAGAGGATGGTAACAATAGCTACCCTATTATCTCACCAGTCCCTTGGGATCCCTGTGCCTGATAGCAGAACCAGGTTTGGAGAGACTTCCAGAAAGTCAATAGGGATGGACCCAGCCACATTTCAAGGGGAGGTCAGGGGGGGCATCACAACAGAAAAAGACCATTGCCTAGGACAGAGGTCTCCAAACTTGGGAACTTTAAGACTTGTGGACTTCAACTCCATAACTCTTCTTCAACCAGCTGACTGGAAAATTCTGGGAGTTGAAGTCCAAAGTCTTAAAGTTGCCAAGTTTGGGACCCCTGGCCTAGGATCTACCAAATGTAGCTAGCTCCCTCAACACTGGAACCATAACATGCCTTTTCTGTTGGATCTGATGAGTCAGGCAGATGTAATTGGGGAGTGAAGTAGCATTGTAGTAGGAGTGAAGAGAACCAGATTCCACTTCACTATCAATCATGGAAGCTCACTGGGTGACCTTAAGCTATTCTCGCAGCCCAACCTATGCCATAGAATTGTTGTAGGTGACAAAAATAAAATTTTGTACCCAAATACAATACTCAACAAATAAAAAGTGAATATATATACATACATACATACATACATACATACATACATACATACACACACACACAAAAATCAGTGCAACCTCCCCATTTTACTCTTAATATCATAATATGCTATTGCATTATACACCATAACACTCGAGACTAAAACATACAAAGAACGGTTGCTGGAACTGGGTCTGTCTAGTCTGATGAAACGAAGGACTAGGGGAGACATGATAGCAGTGTTCCAATATCTCAGGGGCTGCCACAAAGAAGAGGGAGTCAAGCTATTCTCCAAAGCACCTGAGGGCAGGATGAGAAGCAATGGGTGGAAACTAATCAAGGAGAGAAGCAACCGAGAACTAAGCAGAAATTTCCTGACAGAACAATTAATCAGTGGAACAACCTTCCTCCAGAAGTTGTAAATGCTCCAACACTGGAAGTTTTAAAGATGAAATTGGATAGCCATTTGTCTGAAGAGGTGTAGGGTTTCCTGCCTAAGCAGGGGGTTGGACTAGAAGACCTCCAAGGTCCCTTTCAACTCCTATTCTATTCTATTCTATTCTGTTCTGTTCTATTCTATTCTATTCTATTCCATTCCATTCAATTCCATTCTACTGTTATCCTATTTCTATTTCTATTTCTATTTCTATTTCTATTTCTATTTCTATTTCTATTTCTATTTCTATTTCTATTCTATTCTATTCCATTCCATTCTATCCTATTCTATTTGATACACTTAGCTGTCCAAATTTGCCTTGTTGGAGGAGTGTTATACTGATTATTAATATTGCAGCTATATAACATATTTTAGTGTGGAAAATGTGGCTTTCCTTTTTTCAGAACTTAATTTTGGTAGGGCACATTTTTCTTTTCCTAAGGAGGGCTATTCTGAGAGAATTACCTTGAGAGAGAAGAAAATGTAAGAAATTATAGGTAGCATAATTAAAGCTGCATAGCGAATGGACTTAGCAAAATAAGTGAACAATAACACAAGCATTATAAATATATATTATCTATTTCTCCATGAAGAAATGTCTTCTTTCTTTTCTCAGGGTACTGCCTCTCAGAATAATTTCATTATTGAGTATCTGGTGGACTGAGAAGACTCTTATTTTAAAAGCAATCCGAATGGCTTCCTGTGGTGAAGGCCGATAACAAAACTTCATTCCTGCTTGCATTGTTTAGCTTAATTAAATAAGTCTAGACTCAGAGAAAGCAAGCTGAAGAATGCAAGCGACGCATGCTTGAATCAGAACAGCTTGGCTTCTTATAACATTGCACTCTGGTGTCTCAATTTTCCTAGACTCCCATTAATTCCATTTTCTTTTCAAGTAGCACTGCCAGGGGAAGGAAATGCCATTTGTAACTGTCACACCACTGTCTCTTCATCAGCTTAAGCCTTTTAAAAGAGCAGGGGCTGTTCATAAGGAGGGATAAAAATATATTACATGAGCTGGCTTGATCGGCCGATTTAAAACTGACAAGAGGCTGAGTAGAAGCTGCTGAAAGTAGCATGAACAATTTTTTTTCCAGACTAAATTGCATTTGCATTATTTCAGGGATACCACTCCTCAACAGAGAAGAGACAGTATATGTAAAGGTAAGGCAAGAGGTGGATTGTTTCAAATCCAAATGCAGACAGGCCCCTTCATTTTCTCTCTCTTTAAAATTACATTTTTAAAAATTTTTCGTCCCCCAAGAGACAAGAAAAATGCCAGGGAAAAGACAGGGGAGGTCTCATCAACTTGCTTCAATGGGCACACAGAACTTTCTGAAATTAATCCTGGATAGTTTAACATTAAATTGAGGACCCCTTGGGCTCTAGGATATTAGTTTGGCCACTCCTTCCTTTAATATACCATTTTCTTGGTGTTACAGTGAGAGGAAAACCATGCCATTTGCTTTGCAGAGAGGTGAAAACATTATTCTGAGGCTACCCTAATACAAAAACCTGCCTAGAATGTTACACGGCCATTGTTTTATGCTATTATTAGAGACCCTTTCTCTGCATAAAAATATAAGGGCTAAGAACTTTTGCAGGTTCTTTCTTGGTTGTGTCTTTCTCCGTACTGCATCTGTCCATGATCTGAGAGGCATATGGCCTGAAGCAAGGGTTCTGTTGTATAACTGCACCTCCTGTAATAGTGATACAGTGCATAACACCTCCACAACTACAAATTATTGTATCATAGAAAAAGAAAAGAGGGAGGGGTGGAGGTGATGTTGGGTTATCTCCTTTTAATTAATTAATTAATAACCTACCTTTATTATTTTTACAAATAAGGTGGCAAAGTCACATAATACTCCTTCCTTTTCTCCCCAAAATAACAACTTTGTGGGGTGAATTGGGCTGAGACTGGCCCAAAGTTAACGAGGTGGCTTTCATGCCTAAGGTGGCATTGGAATTCACACTCCTTTCTTTTGTTCAATTTTTCATATTGAAAGAGAAACACATAAAGTAGGCTAATGAGCTGTGGGTGGCACAGTGGTTAGAGTGCAGTATTGCAGGCTAATCATGCTGACTGTGAAACAGTCATTGAACTGCTGAGCTGTTCAGCAGTTCAATTCTCCCCAGGCTGAAGGTTGACTCAGCCTTCCATCCTTCCGAGATGGGTAAAATGAGGACCCAGATTGTTGGGGGCAATAGGCTGACTCTGTAAACCATTTAGAGAGGGCTGGAAAGCACTATAAAGTGGTATATAAGTCTAAGTGCTATTGCTATTGCTAATGTAAACCTAACCCACGTTAAATCATCTAGTCCTTCATGCTCAGTATGAATCAGCATACATGATAAAGCAAGGTCCTTGGAGCAAACAAATAAAAACTGATTCATCCTAGCTACCCGATTTCCACCATGTCAGTCTGAGAATTTACTTCACTCTATATTTCACAGTATCAAAACCCAGATACAGTTATTTTATTTATTTATTTATTTATTTATTTATTTATTTATTTATTTGGACTTATATGCCGCCCCATCTCCGAAGACTCAGGGCGGCTCACAATTAAAACATACAATACAATAAATAATTAAAAAGAATTAAACAACTATAAAGTCCAATAAGACCGGATTAAAATACTTTAAAACTCTCCCATACCCCCTGTGAGGTAGTCACAGCTCAGCTTGGTCAAATAGCCAGGTCTTCAAATCGCGGCGGAAGGTGCGGAGGTCAGGGGCCAGATGGAGGTCTAGAGGCAGTTGATTCCATAGGTCAGGGACCGCCACAGAATAGGCTCGCTGCCGGGGGACTGCCAGCCGACATTGGCTTGCCGATGAGACCCTGAGGAGCCCCTGCCTGTGTGCCCGTACAGGGCAGTTGGCACTCGATATCGGCAGGAGACGCTCTCTTAAATATTGTGGACCCATGTCGTGTAGGACTTTGAATGTTAAAGCCAAAACCTTGAATCTCACTCGAAGTGCAACCGGTAACCAATGCAGGTCGCGCAGGAGGGGGGTAATATGGGAGAATCAGGTAACTCCCATCACCACCCGCGCGACCGCATTCTGCACCAGCTGCAATCTCCGGATGGTATGCAAGGGCAGTCCTAAATAGAGGGAGTAGCAGTAGTCGAGTCGTGAAGTAACAAGGGCATGAGTGACTGTACGCAGGGGATCTCGGTCCAGAAATGGGCGAAGCTGGCGAACCAGCCGGACCTGGCCAAAGGCCCCCCTGGCGATGGCCCCCACTGCTCCTCCAACTGGAGCCGCGCATCCAGGAGGACCCCCAAGTTTGGCGCCCTATCCACAGGGGGCAACACCATTCCCCCTATGGTCAATGAGATGCCACCATCACTCCCAGTCTTCCTCGCATCCTCAGGGCTACCTCTCCTGAGTCAGCTGCAGCCTCAAACCCACGCTCCAGCTGATTCGGAGGCTCGGGGGGGAAAACATTGTCGGGCTTGTCGTCGCACCTGGAGCCGCTGCTGTGTCATACCGGCACCTCCGCAAGCTCCGCGCATGCAGGAAACGGGGGAAAGATGCCACCAATCCCCAGCTTGCCCCAGAGCCCAGCGGGTCCCATGCTGAGGATCTCGTCCGGCTCCCCGGGGGAGGAAAAACATTGTCAGGCTCGTCGTCACTGCACCCGGAGCTGCTGCGTCATGCCGGCACCTCCGCAAGCTCCATACAGGGGGGGGAGATGTCGCCAATCCCCACTCACCCCAGAGTCCAGTGAATCCTACGCCGAGGGTCTCATTCGACTCCCTGAGCCCACCAGCGACAATCCCAGGTACGGGGAGTTACAGAAACCCCTCCTAGACACCCTCTCGGACCGCTCGAATCTTCTGCCTCACTCCGAGACTCAGTAGAAGCCAGCCATGTTAGTCAGGCATGCGCAGAGACCATTCACAGTTATGACTGTGAATGGAAACAGTACTCCATATGTACAGCCAGATGTATTTTACTTCAGTGCAGATCATTTCCTTATTTATAAAAATCTTTGATTCCTCATTGCTTTATAATGTCGATCAAACTTTCCATTTCTGAACTCAACAAGTTCCTGATCCTTATTTTTGCACTTAAATGAATTCTGAGATTTCTTGAGAACCCAAGATTCATGCTGATAAGGGTCAAATATCCCAGGCTAGTTTTTCTCAACCTTTGCAACTATTAGATATGTGGACTTTGACTCCCAGGATACCAGCCAGGAAATTCTGGGACTTGAAGTCCATACAACCGAAAGTTGCCAAGTCTGAGGAAAGACTCTCCTAAACAAATCAGTAGGGGAAAAAAAACTTGAAAGTATTTTGTGAAGCCCTGAAAATGGTTTGTCACAACTTTAATTCCCACTTGATTGAATTAAAAAGGACGTTTATTATGAAAATAGAAACTGGCAGACTTAGATAGAGAATCAGTTCATGTTTCCTGAACACTGATGAGATATTTGGTTTACTCTGATTATCATCCTAAATAGCCTAGATGTGTTTTTAATGGTTTCATATAATTGGCTGATTTCTAGAAATACAGAAGTAAAATATTTTATTTTTTTCATTATCCTCTTTCTCTAAGCCTTACGTCACACCACCGGGGATATGTATGTATGTGTTTAAATATGGTGGTTATCAGAAGTGGTATTCAGCAGGTTCTGACCAGTTCTGGAGAACCGGTAGTGGAAATTTTGAGTAATTCAGAGAACCGGCAAATACCGCCTCTGACCCATCTATTCTCTGCCTCCCGAGTCCCAGCTGATTGGCTGGGTCTTCTTTTGTTGCCCTACACAGGAGAACAGAGCTGGAAAGCAGGTTAGTGGGGTGGGGAGGGAATGGGATTTTGCAGTAACCTTTCCCCAGGAGTGGGGTAGGAATGGAGATTTTGCAGGATCCTTCCCCTGCCATGACCACCAAGCCATTCCCACCAAGCCATGCCAACAGAACCAGTAGTAAAATTTTTTGAATCCCACCAGTGGTGCTTATGTCTATTTATACATGAAATTACTGAAAATAGGGATGAGGGTGAGTAAAAGCTTTCTTCCTGTGGGGGAAAAACAGATAGCAGATTATTTTAAAGCTCTGCAATATGAACCAGTTCCTAAGCATTTTTACTGCAAAACAGCATAGTGGAAACAAACCCTCATGCTCCCTGAAAGAAAAACAATAGTAGTAGACAATGTTGGATCCGTCCCCTACTTCCTGTCAATCCACTAGAGCCACTGAGGGCAAACAAGTCTCTAAAACAAATATACAAATTTGGAAGTTTCCTGTTTTTTTTAAAAAAAATATTTTTATGAGATCACCTGACTGGACTATAGCTCAGATCTTATTTGGGATGACTTTTTTTTTCAGTCATCTGCTGCAGCTGTTATTGGTAAAAAGCGGAAACTTCTTTCCTGTTATTTTATTTTTTCAGTAGGAAAATGCCAATAAACGGAGCTGAAAGAAGGAAAACACGCCAAAACCATGTGTGTGCCTTTCCTATAGGCGTGAGTCAGAGACAAACAAAAGAAAATCCAGGATGTTGGACATCCGTGAAAAATATGCAGCCATGACTTGGTTACAACGACAACAATGGATAGAAATGGAAGAATTCAGTATTATTCAGCAACTGCCTGATTTGGCTATTATTGGAATCATATGGGAGGGGGAATCATAGTTATTCATGGGCAAAATAATAAATAAAAACAAAGGCTGTACACACAACTGTTTAAAGATCCCCTTTGTCTCATCCTGAAGCTTTTCTTGAAATATGAATAAAAACTAGCAAAGCTGCATATAAACACTTTTCTTCATGTTCTTATCTCTCTCCCTGGAGTTCACAAATTGTTAACTCAAACATAACATCTCTGAGTTAAATATGCAGATTCATGCAAAGTGGTGTTAAACATCTGAATTTGACTTTTAAATTAACAAAGAATAGCATTAACACCTCCAATTAGACTCCATTGTAAAATTTCTCAGCAGTTCTTCTCTGACACGCAAAGCTCCCATTCATTCTTCCTTGCATATATTATATACATTACACCCCTGATGCATATCCTAATTTTTATTCCATTAGACTACTGCATATAATAAAGCCACAAGCTCCTATTACTGGCTGTCTATTTTTTGGATAGACAGAGGTGTTCCTGTTCCATACCTCTGAATTATCCTTGCCTATGTCCAGAGAGACTACTTTTTAAATCTGGTTGCTTGTTGCTCTGAAATGAAGAATTCCTATCAAAAACGAATGTTTTCAATATGTTTAAGGATATGAAGGTTTTATTGACTTTTAACTTGCTGTAAGCCAGAGGGGCGTGTGATGTGAGAAGAGTAGCTATATAAATTAGATAACTAACTAACTAACTAAACTAACTAACCAACTAACTAATGGTCTCCATTCACTCCACATGCATACCAACATGTTAATATTTTATGCTTCAATTTATCAATATAGAACGCAATTGATAATGCATAAAGAATTATGATTTAATTATGATGTAATAAAAATGGAAGCTACCATAGATGGACTCAAAACTGAGACTCTGCTCTATTTTAAATATCTCATGACAATTTACGTTTTTCCTAACTAGAAATATCTACTTTTCTAGCTCAATAATTACTTTAAAATAAAAACGTATTCTTGTCATATAGACTCTTAAATATTTAACCTTTTTACAGTAAAGTTAATTAAACTTTTTTTTATTAAGTGCAGATATTTTTTCTTCTACCAAATTACGTATCAGGACCTATTATCTTTCCTTATTTCTCCCAATAACCTGAGACAAAGCCATGTACTATATACACACCATTAACTATATTGAAGTGCTTTGTTTGAGTAACTGTAAGTACAATGTTGTTAGCATTGTACTTACAGTTACTCAAACAAAGCAATGTTGTTAGCATATAACTTCAATTTGTGTTCTTGCATTGCTGGCTTAATTTTTTTACTCCTTCTGTTTCTGCATATCTATACTGTCCCCTTAAAGTGCTGCTGTCCCATTTGTATTCTAACTGACTGTAAGACAATTTAAGAACACCCTGACAGCTGAGACATGTTAATAACACATTCAATCTGGATAGCAGGCTACCTTGTCTTCCCATTATGTATTTCCAAATCTGCTATGACTTTCTAACTATATTCCATGAAAATAATTGTCCATCACTTTACTTATTATAGAAGGAATCTTTTTGGACAGACATACTTTTATATGTTTTTGTACAGTATATTATATAATTATTAGATATGGATCTCTTCATTTAAGGTTATGCCTTATAATTTACTAAACCTGTCTAGTATGGGCTAGTAAATAGATATTTTAAGTTTGTCAAACTAGAATGAGAATCAATGACCCAAAGTCACCCAACAGCCATTTCTATCTGAGACATGTCTAGAAAATCAATCTCCCTACATCTAAAACCATTCCAACACCTTAAACAGCTTTCTCTTTTACCTAAAAAGTTACTTTAATTGATATACACAAAGTTAAAGCCTCAAAATACAAACACAACATTCATGCACAATTATCAGCTTTAAAATAAAAATTCATTTCTTAGTACCCTGATAGTGTCTAATGACTTTTAGAGCTATGATCACCATTAATATATAATTACATGGGTGTCAAATTCGCATGTCATGTTGCTGTGACATATCACAATGTTTTTTCCCTTTGCAGAGCTGGGGTGGGCATGGCCTGTGCGTGATACCGCCAGCTTGACACCCCTGCTGTAACATCAAAATGATTAGAACACTTTCTTTCTAAATAGAAAGTTGCCAACAGACCACCATTTTTAATAATTATTATTTTTCTTCCCCTAAGCTACATGGTATATGATTGAAAGCATTTCAAGATTAATGTCAGCTCTTTGAGGTAGGCTAGGCAAGAAACAGACACTACAGAATTCCAGGGAACATGGAATAATGGAAGCTTGAAAGCCTGTCCTTGTGTCTCCTTGTCACCAATTATACTAAATAAAATCAAGGTCATGTTGAGTTTCGTTCTCATACGGTACTTGCTTCAATCTCTGGGCTATGTAATTGTTTCTCCAATTTGTCATTAACAGTTGCGCCTTCTTTTCTGCTTTAATGACTTGACTGTACCTTCCCAAGCCAGTTTTCCATTCTTTTACAACCACCAAGGGAACTTTACAGATATAGCTCAAGATCTCATGACTTTGTGGCTTTCACCCAAATGGCTTAATCGTTTCACCTAAATTGTTTTGGAATTTACCCCAGAGTTGTTATTCTTCTGGAGGGATCAGCTAAATAGGATTCCAGAAATTATGCTCTTGCCAGAAACAGATTATTACTCAGAGAAAGCTGGCTGTCACAAGCATGGTCTTGTTTACAAAAGATGGACTGAATTAACCTAGGAAGACTCTGCAGGCCAGTGGATCAGTTACCGTAATATCCAGGTGGCTCAAACTGGTTACTGATCTCATTAGAGATCTGGTTGAAATGTAGAGTAAGAATTCTCTTATGCATGTTACAGCAGTAGCTCTCTGTCCTATGTCTGTGGTATTCCGTAAACTATAGGCAATGAGGCATGGAAATAGGCTTGAGTGACTAGTGTAGGCCTAGGATTAAAACTGACATAGCATGATCAAATGTGAATGATATTGTGTGATGTTCGAAAAGGAGAAGAAATGAATGGATTTTATCCCTGGTTACATCTATAAAGAGTCAACAATGGAGCTTTTCAATAACGTTAAGTTGTTTAGTTCTTTAGTTGTTCATCATTATGATTATGATTATTGAATAAACTTCTGCCAATTCAGTTAAGCTTGATTTTACTTTACCAGCACTCCACCTAATAAATACTTTTTATCAGATTTTTATCTGATTTAGCATAGAAGGCATGCCAAAGACACACATTTTTAAAAGCATTCCCTTCCACCTAAAAGGAAAAAGTGTGAAGCCCTTGCTTAAGAAGCTACGTTTGAATTTAATTCAATGTGTTTAACGTATCATACAACAAAGGCCCAACTTGCACTCATTGTCACTTGCTACTCTACACGTCATCTCATGTCTTAAGTCATTCTTAGAATATGTTTTGCTGAACTTACCAAGGATTTGTGTGACATGACAAATTATTTTTGAGGTGGGATAGGCTTATATTATGAAACACAGTTTCAAACATACTATTCAAACTGTAGATTTTAAGACTGTTATATCTTTTATGTTATTTATCATTGTATTTATCTGATTATGTTTCTATAAGCTACCCCAGGATTGAGAAGTTTTTTAATTTTCTATATAAATGTGTCGATATTTTCCTCTGTACATTTGGCTTCTAAAACATGTTTTTTCAACTAATTTTTTCCACACACCATATAATTAGGATTTCTAAGTGCTTTCCTCTAAAATATGCATTTTCTGTTTTCACATGTTTCTAAATATATGCATTTTTCCATTCACATTAGTGAATTACAGAAAAGTGTAAATTTCAATATATTGTTGCATATGGGGAATTGTGAATAGGATAATTTCACACTGAAATGAGAACTGAATTAATTTTTTACACATTTCAAGGACACCTAGAGTTTTTCTGTTTAATTTCCTGATTTTAGGATAACACTAAGCTTTTGTTTTAATTACAAGAAATATTCAGCTAAGTTTAAAAAAAAGGTTTGCTTTTCTCTCTTGAATTTTAAAGGACACCTTCATTTTGCAGGTTATATTGCCAAATGCATGATTTCGATAGCAGTCATGTGACACAAAGAAACATGTGTCTGTAGTAGAAATGGTTTCCATTAAAATCAGTTACAAAGTGGACATTTTCCTCTGGATTGATGAAATGCAGTACACCTGTTGTTTTGTATAGCCTCCTGAGGTAGCTGCCAACAATATAAAACATATAAAGAACGGTTACAGGAATTGGATATGTCTAGTTTAATGAAAAGAAGGACTAGGAGTGACATGATAGCAGTGTTCCAATATCTCAGGGGTTGCCACAGAGAAGAGGCAGTCAAGCTATTCTCCAAAGCACCTGAAGGCAGGACAGGAAGCAATGGGTGGAAACTAATCAATGAGAGAAGTAACCTAGAACTAAGGAGAAATTTCTTGATAGAACAATTAATCAGTGGAATGACTGGCCTCCAGGAGTTGTGGATGTTCCAACACTGGAGATTTTAAAGAAGAGATTGGACAACCATTTGTCTGAAATGATATAGAGCAGGGGTGTCAAACTGGTAGCCCATGGGCTGGATGAGTCACCCTCAGGCCACACCCACCCCAGCTCCACAAATGGAGAAAACATCGTGACGGCAACATGGCGCCATGAGTTTGACACCTGTGATATAGAGTTTCCTGCCTGAAGGGGTTGGACTAGAAGCCTCCAAGGTGCCTTCCAACATTCTGTAATATATTGAATTTTATTGTTAAAGCCTTCACTAGTCAAGATTTGCCATCCCAATCTCTTCCTCCAGTGTAATTTTTACTTCTGTAAAAGCAAAGAATATTATAGATATGCTCCATATGTTATACTTCTTGTTCCTTTTTGTGCCTTGGAAATCAAATCATACTTTTCTGTGGGACAAACCAGGGGTGGGATTCTACCAGTTCGCACCTATTCGCTAGAACCGATTGTTAACATTCTAAGCAGTTTGGAGAACTGGTTGTTAGAAGAAATTACTGGCCTAATCCTGTAAGCAAGGCAGGAAGGAAACATGCTGGTGTTGCTTACAGAAGCTGCCTCTCCGTTAACCCTTATTACATTCTTGGCAGGACTAGACTTCCTGTCTCAGGAACAACTCTGGAGTTTTTTCCCCCTCCTTTGCTGGTACTTTGCTTGTGTGGAGTGGCCATTCAAAGTTACAATGGCACTGAAAAAAGTGACTTATGACTGTTTTTCACACTTATGAATGTTGCAGCATTCCCACAGTCACGAGAGGCCAGGCGAGGAGATTTGTGCCTCAATGTGAGTGATGTTGAGTTGGCTATGCCCAGCCAGTAACATGACCACCAAGCTGTGTCCACCCAGTCACATGACCACCAAGCCATGCCCACCAACTAAGCCATGCCCACAGAACGGTTGTTAAAAAATTTGAATCCCACCCCTGGGACAAACCCCTGGGACAAACCTTGTGATCGTTAGCTATAAAGTGGAACAATACTATATATCACTACTGATAATTATGTCAGTATTTGCAATAGTTTTTTGCATAATGTCCTCTTAACACAAGTGTCGATTGAATACAGTAAAGCTGGAAATATCTGTGGCCTTATAAGAATTATTTATCATAACATTTGAGTTTTTAATGCTGTTTATGGGCTGGGATATGAGAGAAAAGCGCTAAGTTATATTTGCTTGTGTCATGACAAACTGGAACAATCCAGAGTAATATTTTCTGTGATTTCCAATTAATCCAAGCATTCCATTATTTTGAAAATTTGCCAAAGCTCTGATTTTATCAGTGTTGATTATGCTAAATCAGCATTGCTGATTTGATTGCATGACATAGGGAAAATGAATTGTGCCCTGGATTCTTCTTTTTTCTTTTGTGGTTAATATATTATGCCTACCCTAGCTTATGGAAAAAGCTATGTTATATCTCAAACTATATTTACATAATGCTGAACATATACATATTAATTATGTGCTTACATTTGACCATGAGAGATGAATGGATCAGTGGATCAATTGATGAATTGATTGATTGGTGCCTGCAATTTATTTATTTATTTATTTATTGGACTTGTATGCCCCCCATCTCCAAAGACTCGGGTGGCACAACTAAAACAGCAACAATAAATACTTAAAAAGAAATTAAACTAATTTCACAAGCCCAAAAATACAAAAACTAAAATTTACAGTGGTTAAAATAATTAAGAAACCCCCCCCCCCCAAGGAGTGGTCACAGCCCAGATTGGTCGAACAACCAAGTCTTCAAATCATGGTGGAAGGTGCGGAGGTCAAGGGCCAGGCGGAGCCCCAGGGGGAGTTGGTTACAGAGGTCAGGGGCTGCGACAGAATAGGCTCGTCACCGGAGGACCGCCAGCCAACATTGGCTTGCCGACGGGACCCCGAGGAGTCCTTGCCTATGTGCTCGCACAGGGCGGCTGGCACTCAATATCGGCAGAAGACGCTCCCTTAAATATTGAGGACCCATGTCATGAAGGACTTTGTATGTTAAAACCGGAACCTTGAATCTCACCCGGAGTGCAACCAGCAACCAATGCAGGCAGCGCAGGAGGGGGGTAACATGGGAGAATCAGGAAACTCCCATCACCACCCGCACCGCCGCATTTTGCACCAGCTGCAATCTCCGGATGGTATGCAAGGGCAGTCCTAAATAGAGAGTGTTGCAGTAGTCGAGTCTAGAGGTAACGAGGGCGTGAGTGACTGTGCGCAGGGCATCTTGGTCCAGAAATGGGCGAAGCTGACGAACAAGGCGGAGCTGGGCAAAGGCCCCCCTGGCAACGGCCCCCACCTGCTCCTCCAACTGGAGCCGTACATCTGGAGGACCCCCAGATTCTGCGCCCTATCCACAGGGGGCAACACCTCTCCCCCTATGGCCAAAGATGGATATTCCTGACCGGGCCGAGATGCCGGTATGCACAGCCACTCAGTCTTGGCCGGGTTGAGTCGAAGCATGTTCCCGCTCATCCAAATCCGTACCACATCCAAACATTTAAATGATGATCAATTCAAAGAAGATTCTGAACAGCTTAATTATCAGAAGAATTGGGGGAATGTTCTATTTTGAAAGAGAGCATATTATTATAATAATGGAACATTATTCCAAATTCCTTGAAGGAGAAAATTTGCTGCCCTTTCCAGTTTTATCAAAGACTCTGTTATCTATTTAGCAATAACAAACAATCCTGCAATAAGGTAATTATGAGAAGCCAGAGAGAGAGAAGGTCCCTCATATAAAGGTAATTGCAGCTGAATTTAATAAAGAAAGCAAAGTTAGAATGAACGGAATAATAATGTTTATTAAAACCAACAGATTGGGGCTGCAAATATTCCCAGCACCACCAGAGGGAAGCAAAGAGTTGGAATGTTTTGTACTAGATTGCTGTCTCCTAGTAATGTCTGTAAATGTATTTCCACATGCAGCACTACAGATGGCAATTGTTATTTCCTGGGGTTTTGAAATTATTCATCACTTTCCTGGACTATCTGGAAAATTGTATGGCTGCATTATTTAAATTGTTTTAGAGGAGAGACCCATATTGGCTCTTTCCAATTAAGAAAAGGTAGATCACAAAACCCAATGTCATGAAGTCATTCTAAACTCTCACGTTCTGAGTACAGAATTTAATTTAATGAGCAAGGAAGGAATGAAGGGAGAGCTTCGTATTTCCTCTTTTGGTTGGGGAATCCCTTATAAAAAGAATAGAAGTTTTATTATTGTAAGGGAGGGACACTTTTGCTCCGTCCTCACTTAGGATGACTTCTGAGCTTGCAATCTTTTTTCAAAGGGTCTCTACATCCTAAGATTTCCCTCCCTGAAGAATGTTGTCTAGCAGGCCCATTCTTCCATATAACTGGAAATCTATAGAATATAGAACATAAATGTTGCAAGTGACCTTAGAGGTCTTTCAGTCTAAGCTCTGGTCAAGAAGGAGACTTTATATGATTCTGGACAAATGGTTGTTCAGTTTCTTGTTGAAAACCTCTGGTGAGGGAATGCCCACAGATTCTAAAGCAGGGGTGGGCTTCCAAAATTTTAGCAACAGGTTCTGTGCCTGGTTGCTGGGTGGACGTGGCCTAGTCGGCCTCCTGTACCACAGCGGGAGGGGTTTGCCCTCCCTGGGCTCCGGAGGCTTTCCTCAAGCCTCCAGGAGGACGAAAACAGCCTCATTGGACTCCAGAGTCTCTCTGTAAGCTGGAAACAGGACCATTTCTGGCCTTCCCGAACTTCTGGAGATCTGTTTTTCACCCTCCCTGAGCCTCTGTGTGCGCCCTGCACTTATCTGCATCCAAAATGGGCCGTGTGGAGACTTCTGGGAGGAGTGAGGTGGGGTGGGCAGGGCCAGACAGGAGTGGGATTTGGGGGTTCTCTGCAGGGGTGGGATCCGACAGGGTTAACTACTGGTTCAATGATTTACGATGTGCTTCCCTGCACGCTGCGCGCGCATGTAAATCTTCATCAGCTTGCTGCCTGGACAGCTGAGCAGTGCTGCGTGCAGGGAAGCAGCGTTTGAAAAAGCACTTTTTTTCCTGCTTTTTCAACTGCAGCTGTGCCTCGCATGGCAGCTGAGATTGAAAAAGCAGGAAATAAAGGTCAAGTAAGAGCCCAGGCAGGTGGGTGGGCCAAACCAGCAGCAGACATAGAACTGGTTCTATGTCTGCTGCTCTCCAGAGCTACCGGTTCTACAGAGCCGGACAGAACCGGTAGAATCCCAAACCTGGTTCTCTGAAACTGTACAGAGTATTAGCTAGGGGCTCTCCTGAACCCCTGCAAACCCCCAGCAGCCCACCTCTGTTCTAAAGGTAAACCATTTCACTAATGGTTCTCACAGTCAGGAAATTTCTTCTTAGCTCCAGCTTGGCTCTCTCTTTAGTGATATTCCATGCTCTTCTCTGTATCCTTTTTAGGGCCCCAACATCTTTTTTGTATTGTGGTGACAGAATCGGATGCGGTATTCCAAATGTGGCCTCACCAGTTCAGTATACAATTCTACTGATCACTTCATGTGACCTTGATACTATGACTCTTTTGATGCAGAGCCTCAGACTGTATTGGCTTTTTTGGCAGCTGCAGCACATTGCTGGTTTATTCTTAAGTGATTATCCATTATGACCACCTATTCTGTACCAGAGTATTAGGTTTTCTAGCCTAAGTGTAGGACATTACTTCTCTCACAGCTGAATTTTGTTATTTTTGGCAAGTGTTGAAAGTCTTACCTCATTTTGAGCCTTAGCTTTCCTGACTCCATCCTTGCAGATTCATGCTATTTGCTGGTATTCTGTTCTAGTTATATGCCCCATTTTTTTATACTTTTCTCCTTCAGTTCATCAGAGTTCTTTATGCAACCATGCTGTTTTCATCTGAGATCTCATGTTTTCCTTTTTGTATCGTATTGTGTTAGACTGTGCTTTTATAATATCATTTTTTCAGTTTCCCAAGTATGTCTAATGTTTTCCTCTTTAGGGAAAATAGATTTAGATTCAAAGAAACTTATTTCCAAATAAAACTCTGTACTAAAAAAGTATTTTCCAATAGGACTTGGAGTGTCACATGTTGTGTTTTTTTAAAAAAACTATACCCAAATAGATTGACTCACAAGAGCCACAAAAGCACTGGACTCTTGGCTTCTAGATGCTCACTAAGAAAGGATTTTTTGAAATGACCATCAGAGCATTAGTATTTTGTATATTATTATTAATACGCTCTGAAGCTAAGGAGTTCTACTCCCCCTTCCCACCTGAAAAGAAATCTATTCCAAATGCAAAACACAAGCAGAGGAGAGGAGTTTCAGTTTCAGTTGCAGAGCACCAAGCAGCTTTAGTACAGATCAGTTGAGCTAAGCCACGACCAGGCTCCTTGCTGTCTCCTTCTTGCTCACATAGCAAATACCGTTTCAGTTTCCAAACAGTCCTCAACTCTCTCACACACTGACAGAAGTCTGGCCAGATGAATACTGATGGATGTGGTAGGCAGAGGCAGAATTTTTCCCCTTATTTTCCTCCCAAAAAACTAAGCCTGCTCACATAGTTTCATAGCGAAGCACAGCTATCAAGCTAGTATTGTTACATGACAACGTTTTCTTCAAATTTAGATCA
Source organism: Naja naja (assembly GCA_009733165.1). Lineage (NCBI taxonomy): Eukaryota > Metazoa > Chordata > Lepidosauria > Squamata > Elapidae > Naja > Naja naja. The sequence goes on along the minus strand of CM019159.1, from coordinate 20,095,837 downwards.
GTCATTGGGAGCAGAGAGTTAGTCTTCTGAGCTTTTGGAGTCATACTGGAGCCCATCTTCTGGGAATTTCTCTACTGGAATATGTGTTTTGGGTTGTAGAGAGAAATTCCCTGAAGATGGGCTACAGCATGTGTCTGAAGAGTATAATCTCTGCCCCCAGTGACCGACCCAAGTTTAATTTCACATCATCATCCTGGGATACTTGTATTTGCCTTCATTCGTAATGTTTTCTTCATCCAAACACCATCCTGCCTTAACTCCTCTCTCTTATGCTTTCTTCTTCTTCTCTGTTACCATCTAGCATGTAGAGCAGGGATTCAAACTCCAGGCCGATGGGCCAGGTCTGGCCCATGGGTTGCTTAGATCTGGCTTGTGGGACCACCCTGGAAACAGTGAAGGCCCAGCCCGTGGTCCCCTGTCAGCAAAAATGGAGCTCGGGAGGGCCATGTGCATTCATCCCGAGCTTCATTTTCACCGGCAGAGGGTTGCAGGAGGCCATTGCAGCCAAAACGGAGCTTGGAGAGCCACGCACAGCCTTCCCAAGCTCCATTTTCACTGGCAGAGGCTTGGAGGAGGTTGTTGCAGATGAAAACGGAGCTCGGGAGCCTGTTTTTGCTGGTAGAGCGCTCAGTCTACCACAGATGCCCCCGACACAAGTGACGCTGAGCTGGCCATGGCCACCCGCACCCCCGAACCCCAAGGTCAAACACAACATTGATGCGGCCCTCAAGGAAATCCAGTTTGACAGCCCCACTGTACTTGCAACTTTCCATGCCGTCTTTGTATACTTGCACTTTTCCTTGCTGTACTCCTGCTTTTCTTCTGCCCCTTTTTCCTCTAGACCAAACATGCTCCTTGAAGGAAAAAACAAATGCCTTCTTTTATTTATTTGGCTGCTTTCTTCTGTTTACTGATGGCTGCAGCACTTCCAAAGCACACGTCTCCTTCCCACTGGTTTCAAATTTGCAGCCTCATGGCAACTGCAATGATGACCTGAGGAGACAGCTCAAACAGGAGGGGAACGCAGTGGCACAGGTGCCTGCAGATTTTCTTCCTCAGTTCCTCTGATCTTTAAATCATGAAGCTGCATTTTGAACATCACACAAATCCCTGCCAGATGTTCTGGGTGTGCAATTGCTAAGCACACATATTAGCTGGCTGAAATTTATGCCAATGTTTAAAATCTCTCTCTCTCTCTCTCTCTCTCTCTCTCTCTCTCTCTCTCTCTCTCTCTCTCTGTGTGTGTGTGTGTGTGTGTGTGTGGTGTATGTGGGCCTAGGCATCCTAGCAGTCGTATCTCTTTATAACTTTTGTCAAGAGTTTTTTCCCAGCATCACCCATCTTTTCCTTCCTGATGCTGATTTATTCTGAACCAAAGAGATTCTACATGATTGTACCAGGTTAATACCAACTTTTTTTTAAAAAAATCAATAAATATTTACTGGAGAACACAGAAAATTCCTGTGTGGAATAAACTTTAACGAGCCATAAGCCTATTACTTTCTCAGCAATATAACAACAGCATGGGTATGATTTTTTTTTTGCAACAAACCAAACTATGCTATGAATTGTTCCTAAGAAAGCAGATGGTCAAGAAGAAATTAGATGATACTAAAGTAAAGGTTTTGCAATGGGGCAAAAATAGAGCAATCGTTCATTACATCCCATAGAAAATGTTCTCAAGTATTACCTTTAATAGGATCTGATCACCCTAGTAGGTCCTTTTGAGAAGAGCTGTTCCTGCATTTATTTATTCATTATATATGTCTGTCCATAATTTAGAGTTTCCTGATCCTCATACCTGGGAGAACAGCCAAGAAAAGGCTTCTACATCTAATTTCACAAGATGTAAGAGCCTGAGATGAGAAAGTGTTTTTCCATTTTGGCACCAATGCTCTGAAACAATTCCTTTTACAAATTAGCTAGCATTCTCAACAATGTCCTTGTGGAAGTTACCGAAGACCAAACTTAGCTATAAACATTTACTAGTGTATTTTTTCCTTATTAGTGGTATATTAATGGTTGCTTCTAGCATCGTTTTTGAATATTTATTTATTTATTTATTTATTTTAATTACATTTATATGCCGCCCTTCTCCGGAGACTCAGGGCGGCTTACAATTTTTGGGATGCAACCCAGTGTGTTCAGCAATAGCCTTCATTCCATTGTATATGCCTGCTTATTACTATGATACTATATGTATCATGTTTTTTTCTTCAAAGTAGATATTTTCTTGTACTTTGGAATGTTGGTATAAGATGTTGTGAGTTTTCAAAGAGGTGTGGAAATAATTGTTGAGGATTGTTATTTTTGTGGACTGTAAGCAGTGGGTGTGTTCATTCTGTTCTAACTTGCATTCAGGGAGAAAGTTGCATTTAATCATGTCAAATCATGACATGATTAACCAAATGAAGCATAAAAATAGGGTTGCTACAGAAAGTGGAAGTATGACATCTCTTCTTTTTCTTTCTTGTTTCAGCATTGACAGTCCAATGTATGATATGACATCAACATGCTCCAATTATGCTCAGTAAGGAGACATTCCGTAAGTAGAACAGAGTATCAAAGTTCACAATGTGGTGGTATCATATTTAATTTACTCTATAAGCATGAAGACCTTGAGCCAGTCACTCTCTCCTAGCACTGTGAAGAAGGCAATGGCAAAACCATTTCTGAAAAACCTTGTCAAGAAAACTGCAGAGACTTGTCTCTGGGAATCAAACATGACAGGATGGGATAAAAAATAGCACAAAGGCATAAATGCAAATGAACGATTTATTTAAATTATACACTTGCTAACAAAGAGCAATCTATTTACTTGGCACCAGTGGTGGGATACAATTTTTTTTACTACTGGTTCTGTGGGCATGGCTTTGTGGGCGTGGCTTTGTGGGCATGGTGTGGCTTTATGGGTGTGGCTTTATGGGCGTGGCAGGGGAAGGATATTGTAAAATCTCCATTCCCTCCCCACTTCTGGGGGAAGGTTACTGCAAAATCTCCATTCCCTCCCCACCCTACTAACCTGCTTTCCAGCTCCGTTCTCCTGTGCAGGCAACCAAAGAAGACCCAGCTGATCAGTTGGGACTCGGGAGGCAGAGAATAGATGGGGTGGGATCAGTCAGAGGCGGTATTTGCCAGTTCTCCAAACTACTCAAAATTTCCACTACTGGTTGTCCAGAACTGGTCAGAACCTGCTGAAGATCACCTCTGCTTGGCACACTACCTCCTCTAAGCCAACATTTATATCGTTGATGTCTATGATATCTTAGACCCTTCCAATCATTTCATTTTTCAATGAACAATTTCTATTACTAAACAGGTGGGAAAAAGGAGGCAACAGACCCAATTCTGTGGCTATATTTGGCAGCTATAAGCACTCCAAAATGTGAAGTACTGGGATAACAATACCATCTTTTTACAGAAATCGCTGTACCAGGCTCATTTCCTGATGAGAAAGTCAAGTTTGCATTGCTATAATACTCATATTTGAATGGATTATCTTTGTCTATGTCTCATGAGGGTGTAGTTCTATGTAACACTCAGTTCATAATCCTCACATACTGTAGAGCACAATGGATAATAAAATATTCTCACTGAAATTAATTCTGGCTCAAGGAAGATAAAAATCGACACTCTTCATTGTGAATCATTGAATTGAATTATGGGATTATCAGTCCCAACTTCATGGTAGGACAAACCATCTTCTGCTAACCCAACCATCCTGTTTGGGGATTTTTCTATGGTTTGCAGAAGAAATTGCTTTTATTGTAGTAGTTTTATTATGACTAATTATTACATTCCATTTCAATGAATGGCCCCTATATTATAACTGAATGCCAGTAATCAAGATCATTGCATATTTATATTTCATCTGCATCAATGAGAAAAATCCATTGTTTCATATTCTTTAAGGGCTAAATGCCTTCATTCTAAAGGTCTAGGGAGATCTCAGTCATCCAGGTCATGGCTGTCCCAAATATGCTTTTTAAAGAGGCAAATGGACTTTCTTCTTTATCTTGAAAGACATTTCACTTCTCATCCAAGACGCTTCTTCAGCTCTAACTTCAGTTCCATTCCCCACCATCCAGTCAGAGCTGAAGAAGTTTCTTGGATAAGAAGTGAAATATCTTCAAAGAAAAACAAGAAAGTCCAGTTGCCTCCTGAAAAAGCACCATTGGGACTTCATTCTGAAGCTTTCTCAACTACATTTCATAATTCCACATTAAAAGTTACTAGGGATATGGCTAGTAGGGGTACAGCATCATTGGATAAAAATGTAGTTCCAAATTTCAACATTTTGAATCTTAGGATAACATATAGTAATGGTCCTTTAAGTTAATATTACCATGCAATAAAGTAAAATTAGTTCATTTGTGCATGGGCCCTTGTCTGGACTATCTCACAAGGCTGACAGTTCTAGCAAAATAGGATAGCTTTAATTTTGAGTGAAAATTTTGTTGGTCAAGTAGTGAAATAAAAGGAGGAGGAAGAGGAGAGGAAGAGGAAGAAGAAGAGGAGGAAGAAGAGGAAGAGAAAGGAGAAGGAGAAGGAGGAAGAGGAGGGGGATGAGGAGGGGGATGAGGAGGATGAGGAGAAGAAGAAGAAGAAGAAGAAGAAGAAGAAGAAGAAGAAGAAGAAGAAGAAGAAGAAGAAGAAGAAGAAGAAGAAGAAATGTTGCTTATACTGGTTTTACATTCTGTCTCTATTTTCTCTGGGTCAATTTTGCTACCATGTCTATTTTTTCCACACTTTGCACCAATAAAAGTTCACACTGACTTGACCATAGTTCTCCATATTCTGATTTTTATTATATAGTCAATTTGTTTCTTATTTTATCTATCCAATAATGTTTAAATGCCTATTTAATTTTTATTTAAATTGCTTGATAAAATAAAGAATTCCTCCACAAAACTATCTTAATTTATCTCCTACAGTAATGTATTTACCAAATCCAACTATACCAGTAATTCCAAGCATAACCTCCAACTGGGTAGACCTCTCATAGAGATCAGTGATATACACTAGGTCTATGTATTCATCCACCACAGATATTGGATGGAAGTGATCTTATTGCAGACAGACCTCATTAACCAGCACCAAATTGAGGCTAAGGGTCTAACCATGATGTTCCCAGGTACAAGCAGCCACAATGGATGAAAGGATCACCAAAAAACTAAAGATTTCTCTTCCTCTGAAATGGATAATTAGTGCCTCTAATTGTAAGTGATGATCAGTTATTATATTGTAGCTTATTGTTGTCTGTGCAGCTTTAATGTAATAAATACTGCTTTTGATTTGTTGTCTTTGATGCCAGTTTCCTTGCTGTGTACCATGCCAGTGTATGTAATTAGGGCATTTTACAAATATTGGGAAATAAATTTAAAAAATAAATATCCATGTACTGTCTCCATCTTGGGATTGAGTGATGCATCAAACTTCCATACAATAAAAATCATGAAATCCAATAAAACTCGGTATAAAAGTATCAACCAGATTAATTATCAATGAAACTCACTCTAATTTAATAGTTTTTTAAGTATTTATTGTTCATATTTTAACTGTGAGCCACTCCGAGTCTTCGGAGATGGGGCAGCATACAAGTGCAAATAATAAATAAATAAATAATAAATAACTAAAATCACAGCAATCATAGGATTGAGGTGCCCAGAAAATGTAACTATTAAAGGCCCTATATAACTAAAACGTTTTTCACTTTCGGAAAGCTAGAGATAAGTTGTTTACTTCTTTATCTTCAATTCCAATGCTACTTTGTAAAAATGAATTAAACCGATGTATTTATATGCATGTGTGTGTAGAACAAAGTAGAACTCATTCCCACAAATGACATAGAATTACAGCTTGATCCTCTGCCGTTTTAGTCAGAAATAATTCTTGCTTGGTTTTTTCTGCACACAGAAAAGGATTATATTTCAGTAGAAAAGTACGTAGGTTCCATCCATGGCATTTCCGGCTTGAGCAAGGGAAAACTGTTGTCTGGAAATCTAGAGGGCCATTGCCAGTCAGTCTAGACAATATGACATTATATCAGCATAATGGCTGTTTCAATATAAGGCAGCTCCTTGAATTGAATGGGATTTACAAAAGCAGCTTTTGAAGGTAATCTTGCACATAATGTACTGAAGAGAAAGGGCACCTCCCATCGTCTTGCCCTAATACCTCTAAAGTGGTTTGTAGCGGGATGTACAGTCTTCTTCCTTGCTGAAATGCTGAACACATGCTGGGAACATTAAGAGACAATTGGAGCTCTGACCATTGACCAATAAGAAAATGGGGTTGGGGGAAGACTTGTTATCTGAGTCACAGAAAAATATCCCAGTCCTCATTCCATGCAGAACTAGAACTAGGCAAACTCTTTCCCACCTTTGCTATGTGCTTGGAAAAAAATTGCAAGCTGCTAGTATGCTGGAGAGTTGCTTTGCTATCAGGACATTGTTCTTTCTACAGATAGATAAAAAGATTTTCCCTGTTCAGTTGTATCTGACTTTAGGGGGCAGTGCTCATCTCTCTTTCTTAGCTGGGGAAGCAGCGATGTCCAAAAACATTTCCATGGTCATGTGGCCAGCATGACTATCTGCTGAGGTGCATGGAACGCTGTTACCTTCCCACTGAGATGGTACCTATTTATCTACTTGCATTTTGCATGCTTGAGATGAAGGTGTGACACCACAGTTTTCAGTTTTCATAACAGTTGAAACCCTGGTTGTAGTTTGCGGTTAAGTAAGCAGCTCCAAGATTCTTAATTTCTTCCTCAGTCCCTCTCTTTATTTCTTTCAACCATGAACATCCATCCTTGACTTTATGAAAGCTTCTATAAGTCAGAGTTTTAATTGATTATACAAATGCAGTGCAAGCCTAAGCATATTTTCCCTAATGTACTAACGGGCTTACTTCTTGCAACTCAGTTCAAGGGTGTAGCCTACTCTGGTCTAGGTACGATGGGAATTGTAGTTTTATGCTTATGAAGGACAGTACGTTGAGGAAGACAGAGCCAGACTGACTCTCTCAACAGAGTTGCTTTCAGCACCTTAATGTGATTATTAAATGTGCAGCTCTCTGACCCAAAACTGATTTTTCTAAATGAGCAGGTCACTGGGGCATGCCTGTGAATTAAAATAAATTGTTAGCATATCAAGAATGTGAATCCCTTTTCCTGTTTTTCAGTTTGACAGGAATGACTGCTGGAGCCTGATGTTTTCCTCAGCATGAAATAAGTCATCCCGGAAACTGATTGCATTGTTGTTGTACATGAAAATGGTTCAGGGAGAGGGAAAAAAAATCCTCCAACCCCCTCCCCCCCCAAATAATTGTTCCTGTCTCCAAAGGTTTAAAAATAGTTCCTTGAAGTTGCTGGTGTATATTTATGTAGCTTCAAATCACTTACTGGCAAGACAAAATGGGACAAAGTTCAAATGGAAAAAGCTTTATTTAGAAGAGGAAGAGTTAACAATTATAGTGTTAACTCTTCCCCTTCTAAATATATCACCATCTCTTTTTATTTAACCTGCTGTGCTATTTTTTAGCTGAGTTTCAAGAGTCTAAATGGCAGCAAATTAATTGTTAGCAAGTGTTATTGTTAGTTTAGAAGCCCAAACCTTTGGAGAGGCAGACTGACTATTTTTGCTAGAGATTTACTGCTTCTTTATTTACAATGACTTACATACTATAGGAGGAAGAAGAAGCATACATCACTCACACCTTTGACTCACTCATACTTGTTTTTTTTAAAACCTTCCTTATACAGTAACATCTGAAGTGGAACTTTCACATTTACATTTCTTCAGAGGTAGGTGAGGTGTATCTGCAATACCTTTTTTTTAAATTAGGGGAGTTATGTCACCTTTTCCCTTTAGATCTTTGAAAAGATGTTGAAAGCAGGAAGCCTGCTTAATTCCATATTGTCTCCCCTCCACAAGCTATTACGGTTTTACATCCTTTGAAGCCAATGTGGCAATGCAGCAATTGTTTTTTCTGCTATTGTACATCAGTCCCCTGTCTTCCATTTTCTTCTCCCCCATTACAGTTTAGTTGAAAGACTCCTGTAATGTCTCTTCCCCGCCCCCAAAAGAATGAATTACAGAAATTGGACAAGTAAGCCACTGCAATCAAGGTAAAGAAGTTCCACTATAAAAGTGTTTGTTTATTCAGCCATTTTTAGATTTTTTTCAGTTCATCCTCCATAATATGTTTTGGACTAACAAATTTGTATTCCAACAAGTCATCACCTACAAATGTTTATGATCATTCTAATTTCTTTCTACCTACAAAAATTCAAACTGCATTATTTCCTTAGTCAGTTGCTTGGGGGCAGGTTGGAGTTCTTTAAATATTGCTGCAGTTAACAATAAAAAAGAACTAGACCAGCTAGTCAGTTTATTTCATCACACAGATAATAGTTCCCCAAAAATTAATATTCTGCAATAATTTAGAGGTTTTGTTCTTCTTACTTTGCCTTGTCTTCCAAAAAGAACATCCTATGTTTCAAATTTCTAGAACTGATTTATAAACAGAAGAGAATGAGATAATTAAAAATACCATGCAAAAGTGTGAAGAATTACATAGATAATTACTGTATGGTTATCGTGCATATATTTTGTGGTATACCTCATGGTGTACCGGAGCAATCTGGAACAACACACTCAAAATCGTAGAAATTGTGGTAGACTTTAGGAGAAACCCTCACCTCTTACAATACTAGACAACACAGTATCAACAGTAGAGATCTTCAAATTTCTATTGTATCACATGACCTAAAATGGACACCTAACATCAAAAATGTCATCAAAAAAGCACAACAAAGAATGTTCTTTCTGCGCCAACTCAGAAAGCTCAAACTGCCCAAGGAGCTGCTGATCCAGTTCTGTCTGGTTTGGTTCTGCAACCCAACAGGACAGACACAAGACTTCAGAGGATGATTAGGACTGCAGAAAAACCAATTACTACCAACCTGCCTTCAGTCAAGGACCTGTATACTGCACGAGTCAAAAAGATGGCTGTGAAAATATTTACAGACTCCTCACATCCCAGACATAAACTGTTTCAACTCCTTCCCTCAAAATGACATTATAGAGCACTACACACCAGAACAACTAGACACAAGAACAGTTTTTACCCCAAAAGCCATCACTCTGCTAAATAAATAATTCCCTCAACACTGTCCAACTATTTACAAAGTCTGCACTACTATTACTATTAATCTTCTCATCACTCCTTATCACCCATCCCTTCCCACTTCTGACTGTATGACTATAACTTTGTCACTTGTATCCTTACAATTTATATTGACCATTTCCTATTATGATTTGATTGCTTATTGTACTCTATGACTATCATTAAGTGTTGTACCTTATGATTCTTGACTCTTGATGAATGTATCTTTTTTTAATGTATACTGACAGCATTTGCACCAAGACAAATTCCTTGTGTGTCCAATCACACTTGGCCAATAAAGAATTCTATTCTATTCTATTCTATTCTATTCTATTCTATTCTATTCTATTCTATGTTGGAGAAGGCTCCTGAAAATATCATAAATAGCCAAGGAAAGGGAAAAAATGGATCTTAGAGAAAATCAATCAAACATTGCACAGATTGTCATATTTTGAACACCTAACTCTCTAGAGAAGTGTATAATGTGGGGAGAGAGACAGAGATGACAAAAGGTGAATGGACTGTCTCACCTTTATATAGATCATTTTGGTCACAAATTACAGTTTGTCAAATGCTTTTGATTTGAGTCCATCCTTTATGATACTTGTCTTCTGTCTGTCTATCCCAGGGATGTCAAATGCCCATCATCTCGTGACGTATCGGGACTTTTTTCCCCTTTGCTAAACCAGGCATGGGTGTGGCCAGTGTGTGATGCATTCGGCCCACAAGCCACGAGTTTGACAGCCCTGGTCTATCCTTACACACACTTAGAATAATTATTTTGGGATACTTGGTTACATAAGTGTTCTTCATTTATTTCATGCAGTTGTCAAGGTTCCAAGTAATACATCTCATTCAATAGGAATTCCGAGGCAGGCAATTTCCTGAAAGAACATTTTATTGGGACATATCAAATTGGCATGTTCCTGGTGAAAACCGGCTCTAAGTTCCCACCAGTTTTACACCCAATTAAAAGTAAAATTTTGTCACTTCCCTCAGAGTCTCCAGTCACATGGTCCAATCAGTATACAGTCCAGTTGCTAAGTGACCTCAGTCTCCATCTTTCGAACACCTGAACCAACATCCTTGATTCCCAGGGGAAAGAATTTTATTCAGGCTACAACACCCCAGCTATCTCTACACTCTCCCTCCCTGTCCCCTTTGCTCCATGCTGTGTCAGACCTAAAGCAGTGAGAATAGAAACCTTCTTAGATAAAACTACCAAATGAAAATGGCCACAGTTTGGCCAACTTCAAGGTTGACAGCAGTGCTAGTTATGACGGAACTTTGTTTGGTCATCCATATATCCAGTCCTAATTATTCTTCTTGGCAGAACTGAGATTCTCAACGTTAGATTCATTTTTACATTTTTTGTAACTGAAACAAATGGAAGCTTATCTAGAGATTCTAAACACTAACAGCTTTAAAAAGGGAGACATTAACCTCTCATTTTATAATGGGCTAATGTGATTCCACAAGAAGACTGTGAAGAAGAGCCTTGGTGGTGCAGGCTGTTAAATGCCTAGCACTTAAGTTCCAGCTGCCTGCAATTATTGTAGGCTCGAATCCCACCAGGCTCAAGGTTGACTCAGCCTTCCATCCTCTCGGGGTAGGTAAATTGAGGACCCAAGATTGTTGGGGGCAATTAGCTGACCTTGTAAAAATGTCGCTTAGTAATAAGCAGGCATATACAATGGAATGAAGGCTATTGCTGAGCGCATTGGGTTGTATCCCCAAAATTATAAGCCACCCTGAGTCTTCGGAGAAGGGCGGCATATAAATGTAATTAAAAAAAATGTCACTAGAATGACACTATTATTTATTACTGGGAATGCTCTTTTATGACAGATAGTTGCTACATCAGATTTAATGATGGGACCATGCATTTATAGTAATGTTTCTGGACTCTGAGATTGTTAATTGAACATAAGTAATAATCATACTGATTATAAAATAATCAGTATGATTATTACAAAAAATAACTGGTAAACTTTGTAACACCGCCTTAACTCTGAGAAATTAGACGGAGTTAGATCATACCCATTAGATGTAAGGATGCCTCACTGATTTATATTAATCATGCATATCCTCATAAACATTAATGAAATTGATTTTGAAATAAATGCAGAACTGGTTCAGATACCACCATATTCCTCCTCAGATGGTAGAAATGCAAACACCTGTCTCCTTCATGGACTTAGTAGGAAATCAATCTGGAGTATTTAGTTATCTAATTTATATAGTCACCCCTTTCACTAAAAGCATTGTAGGGTAGTGTACAACAAAGGTTAAAACCATGAATAAATGATTAAAACCACATCATTATTAATTAGAAAAACATTAAAAATCTATTAAAACTGTATACTGGATTTATACAACATTTTGTATAAATCCCTTCCTTCCTTCCTTCCTTCCTTCCTTCCTTCCTTCCTTCCTTCCTTCCTTCCTTCCTTCCTTCCTTCCTTCCTTCCTTCCTTCCTTCCTTCCTTCCTTCCTTCCTCATATAAGTGGGAAAATCACACCATGGGCAAATCATGTATACAGATGTGGAACTTAACATGCTATATCTACCACCTGAACTTCAGCACTCCATACAGTAGTAAATACGCACTGTACAAAAATCACTATAAATGAGATATGAAATGACTGAAACTGTTTTCTGTTGAGGATTGTTAAAAATAAACATTCTTTTGTCTAATGTAGTGGGCCCTAATGCTGTAGTTATATTGTCCTGCTAACTAGCAAACAAAACAAAGGTGACCATGTGAAAAAACAGAGGAGGTATTTTACAATGGCAGTTAATTCAGTGGAATGACTGCACCATTAAACAATATACAAATTTGGAAGTCTTGTATCTCGACATAACCTTTTCCCAGCTCCTTTGGTTTCACCAACCATACCATACTTATGAGAATTGAACAGTTCAGGGTCAGTCGAATTGAGAAGTAAATCCAGGCTCCCTTGGTTTAACTTCCAACCTTACCTGCTATTCATATGTCAATTTCTTGGCACAGCCCCAGGATCAGGCAGTAATATTACTTTTAACATAAATGAAATAAATAAAAAGTACTCTCTTTTGACAGCTAGTAATTTATTTCCCAGTCTCCAAACTTCTGACCTTTTCTTGCAGGCATTGTTTGTTTCTGTGTACCACAGAAATCATTGCAGAACTTACTGATGTGATGTTACATACTTACTGGCACCAATGATTCCTGACATCCCACAGTTCACTGATCCCCTTAAAGCTGGATGAAGAAAGAGAAAAAATAAGATACCCATTTCCTAGCTTTTCAGCAACTGGGGAAACAAAAGGATTTTTCTATCGCCTAGTCTTATAAATGTGAAATATTGGATAAGATTATACATATATGGATGAAAAATGGAAAGGAAGGTCAATGTTGCCTTGAAAATTACACTGAAATGTTAGACATGGTATTCACAGCAACGTTTTAGGAATATTAAAAGGATGTCTCCATTTTGTTCAGTATGGAGGTACTGCATGCTTAAGGAGTCTTGAAACTTGATCATATCCTAAATGAATACAGTTTATGAAGTGTCTAAGAAATGGACCACCCATGAATACCCACAATTATTATATATTCAATAGGATTCAGTGGAGCAAAAATACCATCTGAATTGACTAACAAGGAGTCTAAAAACATGAAGAGAGAGATGAGTTTCTCCAAAATTAGGAGAATTTGTGGAGTGGAGGGAGTAAGGGAGGTGTGGGGATCTTCTCCAGCTGTTTGTACCACACTTAGTTTCCAGTGTGCAGCTAGATAAAGAGCTACAGTTCCCAGTACAGCTCAGTACAACTAAATGTTCTCTAAGAAAGATTTATTTATAAGAGACCAAAGATGGCATTTAATTCATGCCTATTGCACTATTCTTGATCCCTGGCTTTGATCAGAAGAACTGAATATAACTATTTATTATTACCCTTTTGTATAAACATCCATCTGTGGGCATTCTATTCAGAAAGGATTAAAAATAGCAATACTTGTGCAAGTTAAGTCCCATGGGGAAAGAAAAGCATACACATTATATTTAGATAAATGGCAGCAATGATATGAACAGGGACAAAGAAGTCCTTGCTATATGCTGAGGGAAGAAATTGATTCCAATACCAATTAACTGATCATAGATAAATTTACATTAAAAAGTTATATTGGCTGAATGCTGCCATAAACATTAATTCTGAAAATCTCTAGCACTAAATATTTTCCACATATCATTTGCAAGCATTCCTCTGTCCCAGGGATTTTAGATTTTATATCTTCATTGCATACAGTAAAACAGTGTTTCTCAGTCTTGGCAACTTTAAGATGTATGGACTTCAACTTCCAGAATTCCCCAGCCTAATATTAGCTGGGGAATTCTGGGAGTTTCAGTTCACAGAGTTTAAAGTTCTCAAGGATGAGAAACACTGATGAGAAAGAATTCCAGAGAATATTTAAACAGCTATAACGTTGGAATGTTTTATTTATGGTTCCTACATGTCTGTGTATCTCTCTGTATCCTAAATACTGATTGCTGATGTTGGTTTGATTGTATTGTATTGTATTGATTGTATTTCTTTTAATCCCAGGTTAACAACCCAAAATATACTGCTTTTTCCACCCGACCCTTATGTCAAAACTCTACAACCGTATGTGTTGATGTTAATAACTGGATATTCAGGCACTTGGATGCCTATTTGGGGAGAAAGGCCGTTCAATAAGATGGACTGGGAAATGAATGCATTTAGGTTACTGCAATTAATGAATAACATTGTATACATGTGGGGAGTTTTATTATGAAAGCATCAGCCAAAGAAAGTAAAACGGAGGATAATCTCACTTGAGGGAATAATTTTCTGATCTAAAGATGGTGAATATTTATGTCCAGCTTCATTGTTCACTATTTCCTAATTATGTCAATGAATAAATGAATGCTGTTATCCTAGTAATGGACATTTACCACTGAGCAGAAGAGCTAAATGGAGCATAGTAATCTATTCCTAAGAAGATCAGCAAATACCATTTAGATATGGATAATAGGGGAAAAATAAAGGTAGGAAATACAAGAATGTTGTTTTGATTTTTTTTTCAAATGTTGGAAAACTGCCAACTGGACAACTTTAAACTCTTATGTTTTTTTTCTCAGTAGCAATTAGTAAGCACTCAAGCCTTCTTGGATTCTGAAAAGATGAAAAGCAGTGTTGAAGGATTTATTTACAAGTGGAAGCAAGTAGGCATTGCACACCTAGCAGTAAATCTGGTGACCTTGCAATATAATTCCACAGACAATTCAACTTTAAGATGTTCTTCAAACTCTGATAGCTACTTCCTTTCCAGTTAAAGAATACGTTACATTCTGATTCAGTCACTTACTAGCCTTTTATTAAATGAATGCAGAGTTATAGCTCAAATCACAATGATCAAAATCAAAATCAGTTCTTGATGCCATGTTTTGGAAAGCTAATTTTGTATCAATATGCTGTGAATTTTGCAATCCTCCTTCACTTTATTAATTCACAAGACCTACATGAAGAGGAAAAGAAAACAATGCTCAGGTGTTGGTTCGTCATAATGAAAAATTAGTATGGAAATACTCATGGCATTCTTTTCAAGATCAATTTCCCTGAAAGGATTCAGAACAGTTTACTTAGCAACATTCAGGAACAAATTAAATAATAATGAAGGATTTGTTTCATTGCTGAAGCACAACAGTGGCCTAATCTAAAGTGTATAGGAAAAGGGCCTTGGGAAATAATGAGTTGTTTTTCTAAAGGAGAAAAGCCAAAAATTTTAAACACTCATTTTTAATATTTCTTTTTAAAACATTAAGTTGTTCAAATTAAATTAATCTGCGAAAAACTACATCACTGTAGCTAAAAACTACATCACTGTAGCTAAGAAATATTTACAGTTAAAGAAAAACACCTCAGAAACAATCTGTTGTGTACTCTTTATTGTTTCATCTATATACTATACAGTTTTGGGATTTTTTTTTTGTCGGTTAAAGAGTTCCATCCGATGGGACCCAGGAGACAAACCTCTTCTGCCTTGGCTTTCACTCTCTAGAACATCATTCCCCCAGATAAGTTAGCACTATTCCTACCAGCCTTCCAGAAAGGCCTTAAAACATGTTTTTCCCTCATCAATCTTGGTGTCCAGGAACAGGGAGCTTGTGAGTTGGTTGAACTGTGATTCTTCTGGTCTTATTTGTGTTCATTTGTTTGTAATAGTTATTTATATTTGTTTTTAACTGTTTGTTATACACTATCTAGCTTTAGGATCACACTTGTGAGATGGGCAGCTATATTCTCTCAATTTATATTCCAGTGGCTTGCCTTTTCAGTGTTGGTGGGAGTAGTCATGGAGGTTCTTTGGTTGGGCTGTTTACTGTAACACAATACAAAGCAAAACAGTATTGCAAACTTCTTGATTGTTGATCTGATGCTAATCTTGGTGTTAATCAATGCTCTGCTGGGTATTGGCTGATGGTGGGGGGGGGAGTTTTGGTCTTTTTGTTCCCTTTTTGGCTTGCTGATTGTCTCTTTTGCACCCTATGTAGATGTTGTTTATGTCTATGTCTCTATTGATGGACAATTTATCAGAGTGCCAGGCTTCCAGGAATTCTCTAGTGTTTATGAACTTGGCTTGGTCTAGGATAGTCACAGTTTTCCAGTTGAAACTATGGTTAAGTCTGTCCACGTTATGAAATTAAGGAGTTTTAACATGACTTCTGACTAATAGTTGGTGTTCGTGAATGTATTCTGCTAGTCTTCGGTCTTTGGTCCTACATTGTGGCAGTTGCAGTCTTTACATTGTATGTTGTAGATGACTCCTGTTTTTTCTTCTGGAGCTGCTACCGTGTTTCCCCGAAAATAAGACACTGTCTTATATATTTGTTGGCTCCCAAAAACACACTAGGTCTTATTTTCGGGGTAGGTCTTATATATTTATGGTGCCAAATAGTGGGTGTGAGTGTGTAGGGGGTGTTTGGTGCACGGTTGCTCCCTGAAAAGTCTTCCTGGAACTGGAGATTTACACTAGGTCTTATTTTCGGGGTAGGTCTTATATTAGGGCAGGTTTAGAAAATAGTGCTAGGTCTTACTTTTGGGGTAGGTCTTATTTTCAGGGAAACACGGTAGATCTTTTGATTTATTTAGAATGTTTTGGATATATTTAATGCAGCTGTGTGCCATGCTGATTCTATGGGGTTGTAATTGTTAATGGTTTCTGAGAAGTTTTTGATGTGTGGCAGTGTCATCCTTCTTATGGCTCATGTTGATTGTGCTATATTGTGTTTAGTGGTCAGGCACTTTTTGATGAAGTTGTGTAGATATCTATTTTGCTGGAAGAAAGATGTATAGATAACCTGTTTCCTTTTTCTGATGTTCAGGGTTGCTGTAGTGTGTTTATGCTCATCTAAATAGAATTCTTACACAGCTTCTCTTATGGGAGGTTGGGTTATTACTTTGGCAGTGGAGCACTTGATTGGTGTGGATGGTTTTTTTGGTACACTTGTGTTTCCATGGATCTTATCAGCCTATGCCAACCACATACTTTTAATTCCACAGACAAAGTTATCAACAAAGCAAAGGTACATTTATGGGATCAACGCTTCCAGGACTCATAGTGGAGGTTGTAATGGAACATCTGAAAGTGATAGCATTCTAGCAAACATAACCCCAATTATGGATCAGATATGTAGATGATACCTTTACCATAATAAAAATATGAGCAATTAGAAAACACTCATAAAACTGTCAACACCATCTTCAAAGAAATCCAACTCACCAGGGAAAAAGAAAACAACAACTCATCACCCTTCCTGCATATCCTGATAGCAGAGACTATGAGGACAAACTAGAAACACAATTTAATTTTTCAATTAGAGAAATTCCCCATACTTTTAAGTACCACTCTATCCAGCTTCCCCCCAAATACAACATTGTTTTTTTGTTTGTTTGGTTATATAATGCTTTGTGAAATCAAATTTAGCAGCTATCAACAAGAATACAGACATTTTTTAAACCTTTTTTATTATGTTATAAAACTTGGTACATTATATTTATTTTATAATTTATTCATTAAATTTACTAAATTATATTGTTTCAATCCAGTAGTATGGTTTATATCATACAATTAAAGATTATTAATATTTAGTTATTTAGATAGCTTTAGACTACTAAAAATAGAGAAGAGGGAAGAATCATTCTGTCAATATTAATTACAAGTTAGGATGTCAATATTACAAGCATAAAATTACTTGGGTATTTTTTCACCCAAAGTTATATATAATACTGAAAAAAAATCACTATATCTCATATCAAAGAATTTTGTTGCACTAGAGAGGTTTTGATCTTATACCAATTATTTAAAGTCTCCAATGTATTGTTACTTCATATATATGCATTTGTGAATGTGTATGCATGTGTAGATAGATAGATCGATAGATAGATAGATTAGATTAGATTAGATTAGATTAGATAGACAGACAGACAGACAGACAGACAGACAGATTGATTAAGGTATATAGCATTTTACATGTGAATAAAAGGAAATAAACGGAACAAATTTAACAAGAATTAAAATAGAGAAATAGAGAGAGAGAGAAAGAAAACAGAAAAGAAAAATAAAAAAAGATAAATTGGGTTTCTAACTCCCCCATTTTATACATCTGCTTATTTCCAATATTTGTAGACATTTAGATGTTCTCAGTTTTGTGAGATCAAATTTAGCAGCTAATAATAGAATTAGAACCAGTGGTGGTATTCTACCAGTTTGGCCCAGTTCATCTGAGCCAGTAGCTCCGAGGATCATCTGTGAGCAAACCAGTTCGCTCCGATGATCAGCTGCTGGGCCCTCCCACTTGCCCCGGCTCTATACTGATCCTTATTTCCTGCTTTTGAAGCTCAGCTGCTTCACGTGACACAGCAGATTGCCGCACATCACAGGGAAAGTGCAGGATTGCAGGAGAAGGTGCTCTGCGCATGCGCCCACCAAGCCACGTCTACAGAACTGGTGGTAAAAAAAAGTTGAATCCCACCACTGAGTAGAACCAATTTCTTATGTCAATGTGTGTGCTTTAGGAAAACTGAATAATAAACCACTTGCATTATTGTCAAATATTACTGGTAGATTTTATTGATTTCTCCAAAACCTTTTATTTATTTATTTATTTATTTATTTATTTATTTATTTATTTATTTATTTATTTATTGGACTTGTATGCCGCCCCATCTCCGAAGACTCAGGGCGGCTCACAACTAAAAACCACAACAATAGATAATTAAAAGAGAATTAAACTGAATTCACAAGCCCAAAAGTAGACACTAAACTTACAATACCTAAAATCATTTAAGAACCGCGCCCCCCCCATGGAAAGGGTCACAGCCCGGATTGGTCAAACAACCAGGTCTTCAGATCATGGCGGAAGGTGCGGAGGTCAGGGGCCAGGCGGAGCCCTAGGGGGAGTTGGTTCCAGAGATCAGGGGCCGCGACAGAATAGGCTCGTTGCCGGGGGACCACCAACCGGCAATGGCCCACCAACGGGACCCTGAGGAGTCCTTGCCTATGTGCTTGCACAGGGCGGTTGGCACTCGATATCGGTAGGAGTCGCTCCCTTAAATATTGAGGACCCATGTCGTGAAGGACTTTGTATGTTAAAACTAAAACCTTGAATCTCACCCGGAGTGCAACCGGCAACCAATGCAAGCAGTGCAGGAGGGGGGTAACATGGGAGAATCGGGGAACTTCCATCACCACCCGCGCCGCCGCATTTTGCACCAGCTGCAATCTCCGGATGGTATGCAAGGGCAGTCCTAAATAGAGAGCGTTGCAGTAGTCGAGTTTAGAGGTAACAAGGGCATGAGTAACTGTGCGCAGGGCATCTCGGTCCAGGAATGGGTGAAGTTGACGAACAAGGTGGAGCTGGGCAATTAGGGATTCCTTTTGATTAAAAGGAATCCCTAATTGCGCATTATCACCAGCAACAGGAAGGAGTTTGATCAGAAGCATGCCAACACAACTTAAAATTGTAAGTAATAGTTAATAACAAGAGAAATTCATTTTTAAAGGTAACTTCAGTACTGAAAACCAACTTCTCCTAGGATTTCTTTATCTCTAGACAAACCTATACCCCCCAAGTTACTTTTGGGATAAATTAGAGCAGGGGTGTCAAATGCAAGGCCCAAGAGCCAAATGCAACCAACAGGGTGCTTAGATCTGGCCCACGGGGCCGCCCTGGAAACAGCGAAAGACAGACCCGCGGTGCCTCTGCTAGCAAAAACAAACCTTGAGAGATGTGCCTCTCCCAAGCGCCGTTTTCAGTGGCAGAGGGTTGTAGGAGGCAGTTGCAGCTGAAAACAGAGCTCAGGAGCTCATTTTCATTGGCAGAGAACCTGGGCCACCATCGGTGCCCCCAACACAAGTGATGTTGAGCTGGCCATTCCCACTCTGGCCATGCCCACCCCAGTCCCCTTAGGTCAAACACAACCCTGATGCGGCCCTTATTGAAATCAAGTTTGACACTCCTGAATGAGAGGATGTATGTATATTGTCTTTATCTGTTATACGTTACTCTTCTTCAGTGATGCCATTCATGTGCTTTATTATTTCCAAACTATATTTTAGTGTGATTGTACGACTGAACAACAGCAAATAAAATTCTCAGTTATCTGTTATTTTTAGCTAGAAAGTTCCTAAAAATAAGTCTGCATTTGGAACACTTGTATACAAATCAGGATATATTTGGGCAAGTTGGCCAAAAGTGTCGTAGAGCAAAGCTGCATTTCAATGAGGTCTATATACAGAATTATGCATGCAAAAAAAGTATACATAAGGATAAATTTACAGAAAAAGTGTAATATTTCATGCAGTTTCATAAAAGAACTGGGGCAGACCCAAATATGAGAAGGAAGGAAGGAAGGAAGGAAGGAAGGAAGGAAGGAAGGAAGGAAGGAAGGAAGGAAGGAAGGAAGGAAGGATGCTAAAAGAATGCTAAAAACTAGAGAACAGATTTCATTATTTTTGCAGAGATATTTAATATCAATACATGTAGCCTGCCTTTCAATGTTGTCCCTACTCTTTGCAATAATTTCTGCAAGGGAGCGATTAAGTTTCAGTTAGTAATCAGAGATTGCTTGACAGCCTGCCAAAGGAAGCTCGCCTCTCAATTCCTGGCAAAAGGATATAAAAATGACATTACTTCGTATATATAAAACACACACAACAATAGACCTATAAAATGGTGGCTTGTGAAAAAAGGGCTTTTCTGTAAGGAAAGAATAGTCCTTTCAAGCAAGGCTGAAAGGCATTTGTATTGTTCATTCGCTTGTTTTTTTCCTGGTGACTATATTAATAGATAGTTACCAAAATATTTTCCTAAATATAATGTCTGAAGTATCAAATATCTGTACCTTTGATATATTTCCACTGCATAATTTGGATATCTTACATCAGAAAGCAACATCTTGTTTATTTTGTTTTTTAGGAGAAATTATAAGCATCAACAATAGATACGGGTTCAAAGAAGGGTGTGCTGGAAATAAACTAACTTTTAACATTTATTATTGTTTTCCTCAACATATCCTGAAAAACAATATCTCACTGCCAAATCTGAAATAGATTCCAACCTAGAAATTCTTGTTTATATTTTTGTTGCCAACTGTTCTCTATTCATGGGGAAACTTACGTTTTCTCGATCCTGTATACAATCCTGTATATTGGCAAGGAACTATATTTACGTATTTGATAACACTGAAATCTGATTACCTTCACTCTAGAACAGAAATTGGGCCACTGAACATGGCCACTCAAAACTCCCATCTTTTTTTGAATTCAATCTTTAGAGGACAGGGATATAGTGAACTGAGGGAAGGCAATCTTCTTTGACCTCTTCTATTCTCACACTCTGGAACAGTGGTGGGATTCAAAATGTTTTACACCAGTTCTGTGGCCGTGGCTTGGTGAGCGTGGTGTGGCTTGGTGGGCGTGGCTTGATGGGCATGGCAGGTGAAGGATACTGCAAAATCTCCATTCTCACCCCACTCCTGGGGGAAGGTTTCTGCAAAATCCCATTCCTTCTCCACCCCACTAACCTGCTTTCCAGCTCCGTTTTCCTGTGCAGGGCAACAAAAGAAGACCCAGCTGATCAGCTGGGACTCGGGAGGCAGAGAATAGATGGGGGTTGGGCCAGTCAGAGGTGGTATTTGCCAGTTCTCTGAACTACTCAAAATTTCCGCTACCGGTTCTCTAGAACTGGTCAGAACCTGCTCCAAACCACCTCTGCTCTGGAGATATTATAAAGAGGAACAACAGTCTCTAGACAAAGAATTACTGTAGTTGTATTCATTCACAAGTCTTCACTTCCTCTCTTGGGTGGTACAACAGGATTAGTCATGGAAGGCCATATCTCCTAACCTTCATGTATGATCACCTGCATTTTCTCTCTGACCAGCCCAGTGGTGAGGACTTAGCCCAGCAAACAAAAATTCTCCCACCCAAGAAGGAAGAAAGAATGTGAGAGTATGATTTGAAGCTGCTGGAAAAAGTATGATTCATTTTCATTTCTGTGAAGTTCAAAAAATCTGGAACAGATTTTTTGCTATCCAAATAAGACATATTGTGTATGTGTGTGTTTGTTTCTCTGTGTATTAGTTCTCCAGGCCCTTTATCGTTAGCTATAACATTTTCGTATTCTTAGTAACCGTGAATCAGCTTTCTTTCCGTTGCTTAGCAGAATGCACCAAACTTTCTATTTTATTTTATTTTTCAAGCCCAGAAAATATTAAAAATTATCATTGCTTTTGAAAGACTATTATGAACATTGCCCTTTCCTTTAAATGAATCAGTCAATGAAAGCTTTTTAAAAAAAATATCTGCATTAACAGAAACATTTCTAGCTAAAGTGCTGTATTAGGATCCCTGTGGAAAGTATTGCATCTCTAATCAGATAGGAAACAAAGAGGAAAACTCCTATGGAACTCTCTAGGGTGGCTCTTAAGAGCTTGGGGACAACAGGGAAGTAACAGAAAAGGGAAGTGGCTATTCTACAAATCAGTGTACACTATTATACAAGAGGAATAGTTTTTTAAGACATCCGTCAGATATCTGTATCAGGAATTTTAATTTTCTGTGCTGTGGGGTGACATACAATGCATATTTTAATCTTTACAGCTTAATTGACTGCTGTTTTTAATTTCTATTAATTTCTACTTACATTTTAATTGATAGATACACACTACTTAAGCTGCTTTTGTTAAACTGATAACAGCTAGCTAGGAGGCAGCTAATAAATCTTAAATAAATAAATAAAATGAATAAAAAGAGGTTTAAAGGAATATTGTAGGTGGCAAAATATCTACAGTTGATTTAATGCCTTCCTACTCTATAAATCTAACAGGATTAACTTTGATGGCTTAAATAAGTGAATACAAATATATTTAATTTGTCATATAATGGCCATTAATATTTATTATTGAAATTTATTTGATACAATTATATCTGCAAATTATTCCTGGTAAGCATCACTGTTCTTTTTCCAACTGTGCATATATTAAACACAGTACAGTACAGTACAGGCAGTCCTCAATTTACAGCACTTTGTTTAGAGACTGTTCAAAGTTACGACTGAAAAAAGTGACTTATGACTATTTTTCACACTTATGACCATTGCAGCATCCTCATGGTCACCTAATCTAAATTCAACTGACTCATATTTATGGCAACTGATTCATACTTATGATGGTTGCAGTGTCCTGGGGTCATGTAATCACCTATTGCAGCCTTCTGACAAGCAAAGTCAATGGGGAAGCCAGATTCACTTAACAACCAGGTTACTAAATTAAGAACTGCAGTGATTCACTTAACCAATACAGCAAGAAAAGTCATAAAATGGGGCAACTCAGCAGCATAAATTTTGGGCTCAACTGTGGTTGTATGTTGAGGACTACCTGTAATTACATTAAATATAGATTTAACAAATTTAACAGAGTTGGAAGGGATCTTGTAGGTCATCTAGTCTAACCCCCTACCCAAGCAGGAGACCCTACACCAGGGATCGCCAACCTTTTGGACCTCAGGGACCACCAAATTCATAATTTTAAATCCTGAGGACCACCAGTATGAATTTTGACTGACCGTGGCTTGCTAACATTGGTGGGAAAGTCAGTCCCATATTCCGGAGCTTCAGTAGTCACAGAACTGGCCCTTTGGTCATCCCAGAGCAGCTGCTCCTCCACCCGGTGCACCGGCCTGCCATGGACTGGAGGAGCTGCTCCAGGCTGACCAAAGGGCCAGTCCTGTAGCTACTGCAGCTCTGGAATATGGGGCTGACTTTCCCACCAATGTCAGCAAGCCACCCCGCAGCGGATTTCCCTCTCCCACTGTTGGTCTTACCTTCCAGTTCCAGCTCACATGGGTCTACTCAAGGTAAGGTGTGCACTCACCAAAGGGTGGGGCCAGCGAGTGAGTGGGCCATGTGGGCAGTGCAGCCTTGTGTTCCTGTGCATCCTGGATTAATTGCTTTGGGGGGAGTGCTTTGGGGGGGGACATCTTTCTATGGATCACCAAAATTTTCTCACAGACCACCAGTGGTCCCCAGCCCACTGGCTGGTGACCACTGCCCTACACCATTTCTGGCAAATGGCAATTCAATCTCTTCTTGAAAGCTTCTAGTGATGAAGCTCCCACAACTTGCAAAGGCAAGCTGTTCCATTGGTTGATTGTTCTCACTGTCAGAAAATTTCTCCTTATTTCTAGGTTGAATCTCTCCTTGATCAGTTTCCATCCGTGATTCCTTCTCTGGCCTTTGGGTGCTTTGGAAAATAGCTTGACACCCCCCCCCTCTGCGGCAGGGGTAATCGTCACTTACTGACTGCAATTTGGACTGGCAAATCTTTGGTTAAGTGAATTATCTGCAGTTGTTAAACATGCCGCCATATGACCATGACTGGCTGTGCCTACTGCGTTTGCTTGTCAGCAGTTGTCTGTGAAGGTCACAACTGGCAATCACATGATCGTTGAATGCTGTGATGATTGCAAGTTTAAGAACCAGCTGTAACTTCGAACAGTCATTAACAGTTGATAGGTGAGGACTACCAATATGTTTCATTTCAGAGAAGACTCAAAATCCACATGTAATCCATGTAAAGGCAAAAAAGACAAGAAGGCATTCATCCAATCAAAGCCTTGCCCCATTTTTACATGCACTGCAGCTGCCATCTCAACTTTTTTGACTTAGTGATAACCATACATCCTGCAGACAATCTAGCTAAGAATCATCTGGGCAATGTGTTGAGTGTTTCCTGCAATAAAATCAAGCATATTCACTTTACATTATTGATTAACCCTTGGGCCATATCAAAGTGCAGAGTTCCAGACACAAATTATTACTAAAATCTGATTAAAAACAATTTAAAATTGAATTGGATAAAATACAGTCTAAAATGAAATTAGAATAAAATACGATTTAAAATGAAATTGGAATAAAATACAATAATTTAATATATAGATAAATAAAATAAGATAAAATTATATTTTGGTATCACCCCTACAATCTACCCCAATCAGCCCACATATGCCAGTCTCAACTGAATCATTTTGGATATTTCTACTGTTACTATTACGAGATAAATGTTATGGAGTTATTTCAGTTAACCTGATCAGGGTATGTTCAGATTAAGTTTCAAACCTCCCATTTTGTCTTTCAATAGTTCTGGAAGTGATTCTCTTGCCTCTGCACCAAGTTCAGCTTCAATCTCAGCCTCTCTGCATTGTAAATTCTGAATATTTAAGATCCTGCATCATACTTGGAATGAAGTATTGCTGAAAGAGAAAATTTGGCATCTGAATATATTAGAGTAACTTTGGAAACATTTCTGCTACATCACAATGTAAAGAAATAAAAACAGTTACAGTAAAGAAATATAGCTTTTATATCCCCATTCATAATATGAGATACAGAGCCCCAGTGGGATGCCTGTAGACAGTCAACTCCAATTTTTTATACACAGGGACAGTAAACTATATGATATCTTTATTCAGAAATGATACAGACATACATTTTCAGGGTAAGTCTACAACTAGGCAATGACAGCCACATTCCTTCTTATGTGAGACACACACACGCACAAAACAGTTTACAAATCTGTCACATGACACATCTGCCATCTTAACTTTTTGATCCCTACCTGCGGCTAGCTCTGTACCA
This sequence comes from Naja naja, assembly GCA_009733165.1. Taxonomy (NCBI): domain Eukaryota; kingdom Metazoa; phylum Chordata; class Lepidosauria; order Squamata; family Elapidae; genus Naja; species Naja naja. Next base: position 20,070,466 of record CM019159.1, on the reverse strand, counting down.
CTCTCCCCACCCAAAAGACCCATCATTACTTTCAAGAAATTTTAAAAATCTAAAGTCTTCAAAAATTGTTTAATTCTTATGTTAAAATCCTAGAACATCCACATCTTATAAAAGAAATATTGTGGATTGCAAACCAAGAGTAATTTCTATTTTACCACAACCAATTAATACTGATTTTTAACTTCAACTTTTTAGCATCATTCATCTACTATTCTTTATTTCCTTAGGGCTGTTTTATTTTGCCTTTCTTATTTTATCTTATTTGTCAAGTTGCCAAGCCTGAATTTTGTTGTATGGTCAGAAGAACCAGCATGATTTGAAACATATAATGAATTTCAAACTGTACATGTGCGTTTTTAAATAAATGGGAATGTACATCAATATCAAACACTGAGGATGCTTGAAATGGTAACTTTGAGACATTCCATTACATTGTGTACAGAGATTTTAGAGGTAATTTGCTTTTTAAAAAATTTCGGACAACTTTCAGAATGAAAAATAGATGCACTTGTATAGGGTTCTCGGTTTGAAACTGAAAACTACAGCATGAGTAAAGATTTTCTGTTACTGACACTTTTTAAAGCAGTACAATTACAGCAATCTATAATCTGATAAAACATAGATGGCAGTTATTTAACAGTGGTTAGCAGCAAAGCTAGAACACTGTGGGAAATAATTTGTCAGCAGTAGCACTAATACAATCTTAACTGCTAAATGTACGTTTTGATAATAAATGGCTAATGTGTCTTTTGACTCGGTTATCTGTCCCACCTTTCAAAAGTTTGACCTGAACAGCAGGTGGCACCTAAGTACCTATTATAAACAAATTGTCTTCAAGAATTTTAAACCTAAACTGTGCCCTTCCCTACATGGAAGCCTGAACTGAAATTATTGACTGATAGTAGTTGCTAAATGGTTTCCTAACAAAAACATACTAGCAAAATAAAACACAATAAAACAAAGAATTTATTATTTATTTACTTATTATTTGGACTTGTATGCCGCCCCATCTCCGAAGACTCGGGGCGGCTCACAACTAAAACAGTAACAATTATAAATAATTAAAAGAGAATTAAACCAGTCACAAGCCCAATAATAGTTAACAAAGTTAAAATTTAAAATAATTTAAGAACCATCCCCCCCCAGGGAGGGGTCACAGCCCGGATTGGTCAAACAACCAGGTCTTCAAATCGTGGTGGAAGGTGCAAAGGTCAAGGGCCAGGTGGAGCCCGAGGGGTAGTTGGTTCCAGAGATCAGGGGCCGCGACAGAATAGGCTTGTCGCCAGGGGACCGCCAGCCGACATTGACTTGCTGTCGGGACCCTGAGGAGTCCTTGCCTATGTGCTCGCACAGGGCGGTTGGCACTCAATATCAGCAGGAGTCGCTCCCTTAAGTATTGAGGACCCATGTCATGTAGGACTTTGTATGTTAAAACCAAAACCTTGAATCTCACCCGGAGTGCAACTGGCAGCCAATGCAGGCCGCGCAGGAGGGGGGTAATATGGGAGAATCGGGAGACTCCCACCACCACCCGCGCGGCAGCATTCTGCACCAGCTGCAATCTCCGGATGGTATGCAAGGGCAGTCCTAAATAGAGAGCGTTGCAGTAGTCAAGTCTGGAGGTGACAAGGGCATGAGTGACTATGCGCAGGGCATCTCGGTCGAGAAATGGGCGAAGCTGACAAACAAGGCGGAGCTGGGCAAAGGCCCCCCTGGCGACGGCTCCCACCTGCTCCTCCAACCGGAGCCATACATCCAGGAGGACCCCCAGATTCCACGCCCTATCCACAGGGGGCAACACCTCTCCCCCTATGGCCAAAGATGGATATTCCTGACTGGGCCGAGATGCCGGTATGCACAGCCACTCAGTCTTGGCCGGATTGAGTCGAAGCATGTTCCCATTCATCCAAATCCGTACCGCATCTAAACAACGGGTCATCAGGGAGAGGGCATCACTGATCTGGTTTGGGGTGGAGATGTACAGCTAGGTGTCATCCGCGTACTGATGGTATCTCACCCCAAACCACGGATGATCTCACCCAGCGGCTTCATGTAGATGTTAAATAAAAGAGGGGAGAGGACCAACCCCTGAGGGACCCCACAAGAGATCACCCTCGGGGTCGACCTCTGCCCCCCTACCAACACCGATTGCGACCATCCTGAGAGGTAGGAGGTGAACCACCGAAGAACAGTGCCCCCCACTCCCAACCCCCCCGAGGCTTTGCAAAAGGATACCATGGTCAATGGTATCGAAAGCCGCTGAGAGGTCTAATAGGACCAGGACAGAGGAAAGACCCCTGTCCCGTGCCCTCCAGAGATCATCCATCAGTGCGACCAATGCCGTCTCCATGCTGTAACCAGGTCAGAAGCCCGATTGGTACGGATCCAGGTAGTCTGCTTCATCCAGGAAGAGTGGAAATGCCGAGCCACCACACTCTCAACAACCTTCGCCAAAAAGCAAAGGTTGGAGACTGGATGAAAGTTGTCTAACATGGTCGGGTCCAAGGCAGGCTTCTTCAGGAGGGGCCTCACCACCGCCACCTTCAAGGCGGAGGGAAAAACACCCTCTCTCAGTGAAGCATTGACAACTGCCCGGAGCCAACTGCAGGTGGCCTCCCTGGAGGCATAAGCCAACCAGGAAGGACACGGGTCCAACAAACATGTGGTGGAACTCAGATGCCGCATAGTCCTGTCCACTTCATCCTCAGAAACAGGATCGAACTCAACCCAGATCACGTTAGCCAGACTGCTTGCACCCTGTTCCTCAGACCACTGCAAGTCAGAGGACAATCCGCTCTGAATCTGGGCAATCTTGTCCGACAGATATTGACCAAATTCCTCAGCCCTTCCCCACAACGGGTCCGCCACCTCCCCCATACGAAGGAGAGAGCGGGTGGCCTGAAACAGGGTGGCTGTGCGATTATCTGCGGACATATGAGGGCGGAGAGATAAGACCTCCACGCCACCCTCATAGCTACCAGGTAAGTCCTAATATGGGCTCTTAGCTGGGCTCGATTGGATTGGGAGCGGGTGGACCTCCACCTGCTCTCTAAACCCCTCCGATGCCGCTTCATCTCCCGGAGCTCCTCGGTATACCAGGAAGCCATCCGGGATCCCCGGCGTGTGAGGGGATGCATGGGGACAACTCTGTTGAGGGCATCTGCTGCATCCTGTTGCCAAGCGGCTGCCAGATCCTTGGCAGAGCTGTGGGCAAGGGAAGAGGGAAAGAACCCCAGTTCCTTCTGGAACCTCTCGGGGTCCATCAGGCGTCTGGGGCGGAACCATCTAATTTTAAAACCAATGACTTCAGCTTCGAATCAGTTAAAAGATCAGTCCAAGCATGATTACTCATTAATTCCATCAGAACATAGAAAATACAAGTGATTTTAGAACTTTAGCCTAAAGAGTAAAACCATAGTAATGTATATTCAGTAAATTTTATTAATGGAATGCGCAGGTTAGTGATAGAATGAAAGATTATTGCTTATGATACCTTTGCAATACAATTGTACATTCATTTACTCAGAAGTAAATTCCATTGGATTGATGGGAATTCTTGAAAAGAAAATATGCATTGGATTACTGTTTATATGATTTGTAAATTTATTTAGACCACAGGTTAGTAACACTTCATTATCGATAGACAATTCTGAATGGAAAACACAAATTGTAGTAGCCAGTTCCAAAAATAGCAATATCTCTGTTTAACTCTAATGGAAAATTTGAATTCCAAACTCTATACTTTTTTAGAGAAGAGATTGGGATTATGATTTATAGAAAATACTACCTTTTGGGCTGACTGGGGCAAATGAATGCTTAAGAGCAACAGTAATATCCTTTCAACCCTTTGTTCTTTAGGAAGGCAACTATCATAGAAGCTGTTCCTTCAATTTTTGTAAAAAGCAAATGCCAAATCTAATTAATGCTAGAAGCTGAATTATTTTTAATAATTCCACCAAGCTTCTCTACAAGGAATAAGAAAGATGGGTCATTTTATTCTGTGGTACAGGCAGTAAACTTTATTTATATTACACTGCTCTTCTGTAGCTCAATAATATGTAGGAGCCAGTATGTACTGGTTTGTGAGAGTCTGTTGTTAAATGTTTGTGAGTCAGTTGAGAACAGTTTGGCCTCAACACCTAGTGTGCTGATCATCTGCTACTGCACAGCAATGAACCTGAAAGAGCTGGTTCTTAAGCATTTATTGATACAACTGCTGCATTTACTACTGGTTAGCATAACCAGTTTTCTTTGTTCTCAGTGCAAATGAATTAATTATATAGACAAATTAAAAAAAGATATCACTTGTACCAACACAACCTCAATACATTTAAGAATTGACTAGAGGGAAAGTCCTTTGTTTTTCTTTCAATATGGCATTAAATGTAGAAAATTCACATGTTTGTGGTGTAGGAGCTATTACTAGCAAAGGAGTCATCAAGTTGTAATAACATATCTCTCTAATTGTGCCCTTCATTTGAACCCAAGCAATTCTATTACATATCATAGTAGTATAGTAGTAATAGACTCACTATTTTGTATCAGTGGAATGCATAGCTTTCCCCCCACTTTTTGGGGGGGAGGGGAATGAGGGTCGCTTAACTCAGTGTTGACTCCAGGCAACAGTCTGGACAAGGGTCTGCATTTTTCTTGGTCAAATTTTGGAAGTGCTTTGCCATTGTTTCCTTCCTAGTACTGTGAGAGAGAGTGGCCCAAGGTGTCTCAGCTGCTTTCATGCCTAAGGTGGAACTAAAACTTTTGGTCTCCCAGTTTTTAGCCTGGTGCGTTAAACACAATGTTAAACTGCCTTGGATGGCATTTTGATGACATAAAGAGAAATAGAAAAGATATGGAAAACATTGTCTTAAAACAGAGGTCTCCAAACTTGGCAACTTTAAGACTTGTGGACTTCAACTTTCAGAATTCTCCAGCCAGCATAGCTGGCTGGAGAATTCTGAGAGTTGAAGTCCACAAATCTTGAAGTTGCTAAATTTGGGGACTTCTGCCTTAAAGAGTTTTCATTTAAGTTGTAATGGAAAAGTGTCTTATCAGGTCATGAACTATGTTTATTTCAAAAATCTGGAAGACATGGCTTCTATTAATAATGTTTTATGCAAATAAATGACGACTTATCTTTATGGCATGTCAGTGAGCCATTATCTATTAGCTAAATTAAACTTTAAATAAACACAGATATTTTCTTGCATGGCATAAAAATAACTTAATAAATGTGGCCACGTTTTTCCAGGGCACAACCAGATTTATCATATGGTTGCCTTTTTAAAAATAGCAATAGCAATAGCATTTAGACTTATATACTGCTTTACAGTGCTTTGCACCCCTCTCTAAGCAGTTTACAGAGTCGGCATATTACCCCCAACAATTTGGGCCCTCATTTTACCCACCTCGGAAGTATGGAAGGCTGAGTCAATCTTGAGCCTGGTGAGATTCGAACTGCCAAATTGCAGGCAGCCGGCAGGCAGCAGAAGTAGCCTTGTAGTACTGCACTCTAAACACTCCACCACCATGGCTCATAAAATAAAAGTTACTTTCCATAAACAGTAAGAACTTTCTTCAGACATTGCTTTTTTTTGCTCAGGTAACTGAGATCAGGAGGAGGTAGTGTTCAGCAGCCTGATAAATCATTCAGCAAATAAGCAATAGCAACTACTGTATCTCTCCTGCATTCTTCTATATTTAGCCACAACAGGAAATGAGTAAAGAAGAACTTAAAGATGTGGACTTCTAGGTTCAAGAATAACATTATCATGTAAAATATTGGTTACATAACCAAACAGAACAATTTAATGTATGGCAACTTTACTTAATTGCAACTACACATGTTATCGTATAATTCAGCTTTACTCCTGAATGCTGGATGAAGTTAAATCCCTTCTACACATGTGAAAATGGCCTCTGTGTATTTATAGTCAACTACTACTTACATGAATTTCATTGTATTTAACATTATAAGCACACACTTAACTCGAATTCTATCCTGTTGAGTAAGCAATTTCTTCTAACAGACCACTGAGATATCATTAATTTTTCATTATCTGCAGTCACCATAGCAAAGGCCATCTGTGTTTTGGCTGATAATTTGTCACAACAGTTTTTTTTTTCAAATCCCCTTTCCTCCTTCCCCTGCATCTTTGTCTTAGATGATGGAAAACATCTTATTTATTTACTGCAGTTAGTTTTGCCACCAAGATGTGTTTTTGATACATAATGAATTGTTCTTTATTTATTTATCACTACCAGTGGTTGTTCTTGTTAATTAAGCCCACAATAAATTCAAAATAATCTCTGCAGCGCAAGTAAGGTGATCTATATCCATATCTCTTTCTATATTTACTATCTTGGGATGCAGCATAATACAATACTTCTAATTTTCAGTTTTAATTCAGATATTATTTTAGGGAAGGGAGAATTATGGATTGATTTTTCTGTGTTAGGATTTCACATCCACTTATGTATGTATCTGTATAGATGTTGCTCCTGGTTTTTCAGAAATCTTTCATGCATCTGGTCCACTAAAAGCTACACTCTTTTAAGGTTCAGTACTGATCTTTTATAACCTTTTTATACTAATGATAACCAGTAGAAAATTCAATTAAGATTTAAATGTGTGAATTAAAATATTTTGGATTCTATTTCCTGCATCTTAATCAACAGTATTTGCTTTTACATGCTTTATGAATTGCTAATAATGATTTTAGTATTACTACACAGTAGGATCAGAAAACTATAGGAGAATAACAAGGAATTCTCCACTGCTGACTTCACTAGGTCACCAAAGCATACAGTGCGTGGTATCACACAATAATTAGTAAAATTAATTAGCCTTAGGAAACCAAACCACATGGCTCTATGCTTTAATACAAAGACTTGTTGCCATGACAGCCCAAATAGGAGTATCTTTGCAGCTTTTAAGGCTCCTTGATTCTTTTCATAATGAATGGCTGTAGGGCATCAAGCTATAGATAAATTCAATCTAGAGTCTTCTTTGGTTTGGATGTGGTCAACCACTAACACACAAGTACAAAACTCAACGTCTTGTTCAATGAACCCCACAGTATTGCTGGAAACTATGATGATGCCAAATGATGACACGCAAATAATGAGGTAGTCACAAGGGTATCCCCATTGTGTTCTCTCATGGGTGGGATGGGATAGCCTGCTAGTACAGGCCAGCAATCATTTTTGGAGGTCAGGAATCACTTAGACTTACTCATCGCCCAATGTAAATGTGACTATTAGGTGTATTTTCCTTTTCTATTTTCAACGTGTGGTTTGCCAGATTCTGTCGACTCAACTGCAGCTGTCTGATACGCCTGCCGTGTTTTATTCTCCTATGAACCCGCCCTTACTGTGATTGCTTTCTTTGCAGTGACAGGCTCAGCTTCTCACGGCACTTTGCTTTTACTTTGCCATCTATTGCAGGTTGTATGACAGTGGGTCTTGCTTATAAGTGTCATGGTTATCACAGCTCCTTTACATACAGAATATCGTTGCTGTGAAAACTAGCAGAATGTGTTTATATTGCTATTTTTTTTTCCTGAGCTACTTTTCTACTGTGCTGATTTTTTGTTGTGTGTTAATGAGTCTATCAGTTCTGTTTCATTTTCCTCCCCTCTCAGTAATTTGATGACTCCAGTTCTGCCCCCTTCATGCCTGGGTTCAACATCACAATATACTTACAAAAGGGAAGAGCTTATGCACAACATGCTTTTATTATTTGACAATCCTGGTAATCTCTCTCTCTCATTATTGTCTGAAATAGTAGCTCAGATTAATGCACTATATGCCCATGTTCACTTATGTAGCAGTACATTTACGATAACCTTTTTTAAAAAAAAGTTTCACTTCATAGCAAAGGATAGTAATCTAATATGGATCAAAATAAATGGAATTCTCATTGAAAATAGGAATACCATTCCCATTGCCCACTGAAGATGTCATTAAGGTTTTACCAGAAGAAATTGTGTTGTGGAAACATAATTTGCGTTGCTCTCCAAAAGTAGGTTGTGGAAATGTTTGATAAAATTAAATCCTTTTTTTTTCCCCAAATCTCCTTATACAGAAAATCTGAAGCATGTGATATGAAGGCCTACATGGTCCAACTATGTCCTTGAATAATTTAGGACTTACCCTATGTAATCTTAGAGAGGATAAAATATAAATGTATCTTTAACTGCTCTCAAGATCAGAAGCCACTTCTTCAGAGCCTTTCTTTCCTTTCTTTTCCTTTCTTTTCCTTTCCTTTTCTCCCCTCCCCTCCCCAATCCTCTCCTCTTTCCTGCCCTGTCCTCCCTTGCCCTGTCCTCCTCCAATTTTCTCTTCCTTTCCCTCCCCTCTTCTCCCCTCCCGTCTTTTCTGGTTTTTAAACTTTCTTATTATTTTTCATTATTCTTCCTCGATTCAAAACTTACAGGTTGAAAAATCTTTAACAAGAATTATTTTTTATAAAAAAAAAAAAACCACAGCAACCATTGCATCCTTATCTGAAAGCTTTAGAACCATGCAACACGTTTAAAGGGAAAACTACCATTCCTGATCCAAGAACTACTTCAAAGCCTATTCAATTGCTATTGATTTCTTAAACTATTGCTATCCATTCCATTGACTTGAGGGTTGGCTTGAGTGGGATATATTTACAATCTATCAATAAAAGAAAAAGGCACTGCTAGCAATAAGAGGAATAGTCATTTAATGAGAAAGAACTGTCTGTTAGCATCAATGGTATTTCATAAAATATCACTTTGTTCCCTGCTGAATGGCTATATAAAAAAGATATGAACTTTTTAATCTCTGTGAAACAGAGAGGATGCATGGATGGATGGATATGGATGGATGGATAGATAGATAGATGGATAGATAGATAGATAGATAGATAGATAGATAGATAGATAGATAGATAGATAGATAGATAGATAGAAGATAGATGCCAATTTTTGACAATCGCTGTAAAAATTGACTTATTCTTCGAGGCCCAATTTCTAAACCATTTGTTTTATGCTGCATGTGCACCAAATTCCTGACTATTTGCTGCATTTATACTGGCCTCTCTCACTCACTGCCTTCTTGCTATTTGGGGAAAGACAGACGAAAAGCAAAACCCACATAATCAATTAGGAAGGATTCACTGAAGTCAAAATATTTAGGTGAAGAAGAAAAAGCAGAACGTTAACAAAAGCTGTACCGTAGCTGAGTAGCTTAATAGAAGAGCATTTCATTTGATTAAGTTATTCATAGCAAGAGTATCATGTGCTTCCTTTCCAGACCATGTACATGTTAATATCACCTTCCTCTAGCACTTGCCTGAAATTCCTTTTCCAAGAAGTGTTTAACTTAACGTCTTGTCCTATGCCTAGCTAGGAAACTTGAAAATATGTAACAGGATTTGCTCTTAGCTATTCCTTTTCAGTGTCTTCACATTTCCCCCCTCACTTCACTGAGCTTCACAGTGCTGACAGTTTAGGAACAAGCTGCATAAATGTATTTTGCATGGAGATATGTGTGCGTGCATGTATGTGCATGTGTTAGAGCATACCAACGAAAAAATACTGGGATTATACCATATAAAAATACTGTATACATTAAAACACTAATTTTAACAAAGAGATCTATAGTAACTTTTTAGTATCAATACCAGACTGGAACCTGGGAGAATGTGACTTCAAGTCTCACCTTATGCATGAAAGCTGGCTGTGTGATTTTTGGCCATTAAAGGAGTATTGGATATATTTGCCTCCTTGAACTATTATTTAAAAATAATAATAAAGGTAGAGTTTTAAAAATCCAATAAAACAAAAATAAAATCAAGATTTAGTCTCCACTTACTGAGTCCAAAGTGAATATTACTCAGAAAAAAAATTTCATTCCTCAATACATAAACATTAATCTGAATGTAGACATTAAATGAACATAGACATTAGCTGATGCCTTAATCTCTATGCCAAATTGACTCTCATAGCAGTAGTGACATCATAAACATTTATCAGACTTTTTAATTAAAAAGAATAGTTGCAGAAGCAGTATTATGGATTATGACATTTCTGCCAGAAGTTAACCTTGCCAATGAATAATGACTACAAACCACACACCTCCAACAAAACCAAAAATGGGGAAAGGGCAAAATTTATTTTTTTAAAATAGTTTTTAAAATGTTTTGTTTAAAATATTTATATTTTAAATTGCAGCTTTATTGGTTCAATACAACTTCTGTATCAGCACTTTGGTGTACAACTTTCCTAATCCTAAATCCTCAAAAAGGATCCTTTAAGTTTATCTATCCCCAAAATTACAGCATTAATATTTTCTAAAATATTTGCCTTTCTTGTTGTCTTTGAACCTAAGTTCCAATCAGATTTTGGTTCATTCTAAGATTTTATGATCTGGTTTTAAAACGTTGCACTTGTAAAGATGTTTATTTCTGCTTGTACAAACTGCTAACCATTTTTCTTTGCAAATAACTTCTTTTAGTGTTTTTGTATTATTAATATTTTATATTACATATATTTTTATGAGGCATACAACCAATATATTGGTTATTGGGCAACTGTAAAATATTACAAATAAATACAATTTGGGCATCAAAATGGATGCACAAAAATAAGCCACAGTCTTCTAACATGTAGGGATAAAAAATTTGTGGACCTTAGGAACATGAAGATATAATGTATTATTCTCACATGGTAAACTGTTACCTTGTTTTGTGCTTGTTATTTTGCGTTATGTAACAGTTATAATTCCTTATTTAAAAAGTTGGTGAGCTGTGGGGTCAGTGGTAAAAATGTACTTTGCTGAGGCACGAGTCATTTGGAGGTTGTAAAAAATTGCTGGATTTTACTGGAATGCAGGCTTCGATGACGTTTGGAACTGCTTACTCATCTTGGGCTACCCTTGGGAGTAATGTAAGTCCTTTGTTGTGATCACATGCCCATAATCACCATGGTAGACTGCTTTTAAGCTAGTCACTGGGGAATAAGAGCATTGAGCTTTTAATGCCGAGCTTATGGTATCGAATGGACTGCTTCAGCTTCTGCACTCAAATGAACTTCTATAAGCTGTTCTCACAGCTTGTTCAAATGCCTTTGGCGCATGTCCCTAAATGCTTCTTTATTGTGCATATCAGAATATACTTATTTTAGTGGGCCACAAAAGACTCAAATCCATTACAAAAATGCCATTTAAGAAACCACAGTTTGGCTTTGACTGACTAGCTCATGGACAATGATGATAGCAATAGCAATAGCACTTAGACTTATATACCACTTTATAGTGCTTTATAGCCCTCTCTAAGCAGTTTAAAGAGTCAGCATATTGCCCCCAACAATTTGGATCCTCATTTTACCCACCTCGGAAGGACGGAAGGATGAGTCAACCGTGAACCTGGTGAGATTTGAACTGCTAAATTGTAGCAACTGGCTGCAGCAAAAGTAGCTTGCCGTACTGCACTCTAACCACTGCACCACTGAGGCTATGTGACCATCATCATCATCATCATCATCATCATCATCATCATCCCAGTTATTTATAAAGAAAGGAATAAGAATAATTTTTAAAAATTCCAGTAATAAGATGTCAGAATCTAATTCATCAAGATTACTGTTATTTTTCTTACACTTTTGCAAAATTTACTTGATTCCATTTCCAAGTACTACTGTAATGCTCTCTACTCAGGACTGCCCTTGCATACCACTCAGAGGCTTCAGCTGGTGCAGAATGCGGCCACGCGGGTAGTGTTGGAGCCCCCCGATACTCCCATATTACACCCCTCCTGCGCGACTTGCATTGGCTTCCGGTTGCCCTCCGGGTGAGATTCAAGGTTTTAGTGTTAACATTCAAAGTCCTACATGGCATGGGTCCAGGATATTTACAAGAACGACTCCTCCCAGTTTCAAGTACCAACCGCCCAGTACGGGCGCATAGACAGGGCCTCCTCAGGGTGCCGTCCATGACTCAATGTCGCTTGGCGGGGACTCGGGGGAGAGCCTATTCTGTGGCGGCCCCCACTTTATAGAACCTCCTTCCACTGGAGCTCCGGCTTGCTCCTGATCTCCGTACCTTCCGCCACGAGTTAAAAACCTGGCTGTTTTTACAATCTGGGCTATGCTGACTCCTTGGGTTTTCTTGATTTTAATTTTGGGGGTTTTAATGTTAATTCGGCTTAGTTTGTTTAATATGGTTTTTACGTAATTTATTGTTGTATTTCCTTTTAATCTGTGAGCTGCCCCGAGTCCTTTGGGAGAGGGGGCGGCATATAAGTTGAATTAATAAATAAATAAATAAATAAATAAATAAATAAATAAATAAGTCCTAGCATCAAAAAGAATTCTTTGAAATTTCTAAGAGCTGGGCTGGAGTTATATTTTAAGTTCTGTCCCACATGATTTGTTCCTTGAACAATAATGTTTGCATCTGTCCATAAGCATTGGCTTCTGCATAGTTAAGATTCCTGATCAGGCATAAATCAGGCATAAATCAGATGAGTATAATAGCTTGAACAATAATAGCTATCCCCACATAAACTTTGAAAGTATAAGTGTCCATGCCAACTTTAAGTTATTCAAAGAGTTATTCATTAAGTTATTCCTTTTCTATCTAGAAATCAGAAAAAAAAACTTCCCCTTTACCATTGCATTTTTAAACTAAAGATTTTGGTACACTTTGCCAAATCCTAAAATTTATTTATGAAATTTATTCTCTCTATTTATGCCAACATATAAGATAGTTGTGGAGTATAAACCATACTGAATAAAACTGATGCATCTGTGGTCCGCCTATTGAACCATCTCTTCTGCTATAAACTTGCTAAGCTACTCAGATCAGGATAAGATATCCCTACTGCCAGAGATTCAAGTATCTGGTACATTGGCAAGGACCTTTTATATGACTCACAAACTATGAAGTATATTCCCTAAAGATGTGCTTGGCCTTTGCTCTGCCAGTATTTTGGAATTAGGTTAAAAAAAAACCATAACTTTTGCAAATTAATGAAAGTGTTAAAATATACTTTAATTTTAAATGTTAAATTGTATCAAAACTATTGTAGATAGAATGGTAGGTAGAGTTTTAATAAAAATACATTACTTTAATTTATTCAGTTTAATATGGCTGCTTATACAGGAAGACTCCTGGTAGCTTACAAAATTCATTACAGTAGGACAAACAATTTAAACTTGTAAAAACAGGTAGCTGAGACTAAAGTAACTATAACAACAACTACAACAAATACGTGGTCCATAAGAATAGCATGGCTGGAATTACAGAAAGCTGCTGAGAGATAAAGGAATACAAGAATAGATGCCTCACTCCACTCCTGGTTCTGAAGTGGGATCTGAAAATCAACCTTGGGAGACAGGAAGAAGAGCCATAGTGTGGGCAATAGTCAGATAAGAGGTGTCTCAGCCCACAGCAGGGACAGGAATGAAGAAAGCATCTGAGAAGGAACTCACCCTAGTTCTCTGGAAAGTAAAGGCAAGGGAGGAACAATTGCATTTTGATGTGCAAGATTCTGTTACTGGAACCTTACAATAACAGGAGTACTAAGACTTGGGAAGGAGGAAGGAAGGAAGGAGATTATAATGAGAGTGAGTGAGGGTCTGCTTTAGCACTTGGCCACTATAGGTGCCCCCAACACGAGTGATTAGAGCTAGCCATGCCTACTTTGGCCATGCCCACTCCATGCCCCCCCAAAGTCAAACACAACCTTGATGTGGCCCTCAATGAAATCAAGTTTGACACCCTTGGTCTAGACTATCTTGAAGGACTGACAGGTTCTGCCAAGAGTCATTGACAAATGTGCCCAGAGTTTTTCTGTATTATAACCCAGTCTGAAACCCCAGGACCTAGATAATCCTTTCCCTTTGAAGTCCTTTGCAATTGCTGCCTGAATACCTTCTTCACAATCTTTTCCAAAAGGGAAAAATTAGAAACCTTCAATGAATGGAATACTTTCAATATAGGGATCATGTATCTTGTACCAATCAACAGGCTGGCTGTTATATTTTGTCCCAGTTGCAATTCCTGGGCACTTTTCTATGATAGCCCCTTGTAAAGCACATTGCAGTAGTTATTTTGGGGTATAACCAAGACATGGCTAACTCTTGCTACAGCTAACTCTGGAAGAATTGTTCACATGCCAGAGTAATTGTTTTAGGTCTTTTGATATATGCCACTCAGAATCACTTGTTGAGATGGGCAGCTTTGGAATCAATCAATCAATCAAATATTGCTGACATATTACTTGTCACTGAAGACACTTGCAGATCCAATGAGAAATAGAAGTCAAGCCATACTCCCATTTTTCTGTGTAAATGCATCCACATCCAGAACCGATTTCATGTCAGTTCTAGTGTTAACCTTCTTCTTTTTAAGACTATTTCCATCTTGTCTGGATTCAGTTTCAGCTTATTCTTTCCTTTCTCTATTTCCTTTCCTTGGGTCACTGAATTTCTTGATGGTAGTAAATGCCAAGGACATACAGAAATAGATATCTATGCATGAGTAACCAACAATGGATTTTTACAAAGGGCAAGAAATCTAGAAAAGTCAGCTAAATGAGCATGTATATGTCCAATAGGTTGGCAAAAGCAGTCATCCAATGGGGCTAATATTTCCTTATGTTTTGTTTCACTGGTAGGAAACAGCCACTAGCTAGTTTTGTATTACATTCTATCCCAAAGTTATAACTTCTGCAAACTACAATGTTTTCTCATTTCTGCCACTACTAGTATCAACTTAGTTTAAGATCCCTAAATAATGAATGCTTTAGAATGGAGTAGTATCTTTACAGAAAACACAAACAAAAGAAGATTAGTGTTAAGAATCTCTTATTGCAGAATATCAGAATATCACAAGTGAATTGAGCATTTTATAATCTCTCTTTCTCATCTATCAATATCTATCTGTCTTCTATCTGCCTGCCTGCCTGCCTGCCTGCCTGCCTGCCTGCCTGCCTGCCTATCTATCTATCTATCTATCTATCTATCTATCTATCTATCATCTATCTATCTATCTATCTATCTATCTATCTATCTATCTATCTATCTATATCTATCATCTATTTCTGCTCTGTGGCATTCTGCACTGTTTTTCACTAAATCCTGAAAATTAACAAAAGGCCCATTAGTAATATATTAATACAATATAATAGTATAAATTTACCTAAATGTCTTCACTTCAAATATCATGTTCAAGTAAATGCTATGGAGTTGTAATCATACCATGAGTTCTTATTGCTAAAGAAAAAAGGGACAATTAAAAGTGTGACTTTAGAGCCTTTTTCACTAAAAAAAAACCTCTTTAAGGTAAAACTCACCTAAATGACCTGATTTTTTTTAAAAGGGCAGGCTGAATTAAAGTAGGCTAAACTAAACCAGAATAAAATCAACAATATATGATGTCTTCACTTTCCTGAATATCTCCTGAGTCCATGGGCAGAACCTCTGGGAATTTTATCCATATTTGATAATATATGACAGTTGACATGCAGCAGCAGCCAGACGGCAAACATAAAATTATGTTTATTATTCTAATTACATGAAATAAATTAATCATTTGGAATATCACATAAAACAAGCAACATAATGATCAAATTCCAAATTCTTGGATTTCAGTCATTCCCCTCCCCCAAATTTGTATATGATATTTATCTGATGATATTAATAGAAAAGTTAACCCATTTAGACTTTAATTATTCTCTTGCTTTCGAAATCTTGGCCTATTTGTTTCCTTACCAAGCTAGCTTACTGTTTTTAGAATATTTAACTCCTTGGGAATCTAAAATAAAGAGTTCTATATTGGTTTAAAACGGGCATTTAGCATCAGGTATAGCAACTCTTCCTAATGGGTTGTTTGTGTTTATTTTTAAATAACTAGACATCAACCCCATTTAATTCTATGACAATAGCACAAGGACATAAGCATTTCATTTACACTTTACCCAAACTTGCCACCATTATTGCAGAAGTAATTTGAGGTAATTTTCCTAACACTGTACACATTGTATAAGAAATAAGCACTTCCTTCAAGTAAAGGTTCCAATTTTAATTCAACAAGGAAATAAGCAGAGTCAGTTTGATGTAGTAGTTGAAGCATCAAGCTAGAAACTGGGGACCATGAGTTCGAGTCCAATCTTTGGCACAAAGCCAACTGAGTGACCTTGAACCAGCCACTCTGTCTAGGAAGAAAGAAATGAGGCCACTTCCAAAATCTTGCCAAGAAAACTTCATGGATGTGTCAAAAACTGAAAAGCATCAAATAAAAAAGGCACGCAACAAAACTTTAGAGTGTGGAGCACACTTCAGTAAAATATCCACTAGCACTAAGCAAATTAATCCTCTTCCATGAAGAAAGATATACAAACCCCTTTTGGGGGTGGGGGGCTGCTTTTCCAACCTCAGAGATCTTTGCTGATACCTCTAGTTGTCCATTTGAAATAATTTAAAATAACTCCCCACAAAAGGACAAGAAGTCTCAAACCACTGTTTATTTATTTGCTGGTTTTCTCCCACTCCTGTATGCTCTAGAGCTCTGGTGGCTAACATTTTTGGGCTCCTGTATCAAAAATTGTGCGCTCGCGTGCTCGTGTGCCAGCACCCAGAAGGCAATGCACCCCCCATGCCCCCTGCACATGTGCGCGCAACCCCCCCCCACTTCCCCCTTACCTGCACTGCAGCTCCCAGCTGATTTTTGGCCCGTTTGAGGCCTTTTTTGGCCTCCCAGAGGCTTCATGAAAGCCTCTGCAGCCCAAAAAATAGGCCCATTTTGTCACTTCCGGTATTTCCGGAAATACAGGAAGTGACAAAATGGGCCTATTTTTCTGGCTGCAGAGGCTTTCCTCAAGCCTCTGGGAGGCCGAAAATCAGCTGGGAGGTGCGCACATGTGTAGTGAGGTAATTTTGCCTGCAGCTCACATGCTGGCACAAATGGCTCTGCATGCCACCTGTGGCATGTGTGCCATAGGTTTACCACCACAGCTCTAAAGTGAAGTAAGACACAGAAGAAGTAAATTTGCTCAGAATGCTACACAGCTATTATATGGCATTTATAGAGTTAACAAAGTGAAACTCAAGTGAAACTTCCCTATTCCTTTCACACACAGTGGGGTGTATGCATCAGCACCACACATAATTTACTTTATTCTTACGGTGTCTTTTCTTTTGAGCAGTAATGACAGTTTGAATTTATCAGTAGCACTGTGTGCTGAACAGGTTGGAGAGTATGTGTCAGTGTGGCTCTGAACCTTCAAAGGGAAATGTTTGTAATATTGGAGAACACAATTTCTCAGGGCACCATGACCATAAAGTTACCAGATCAGACTGTGAGATTTTTTCTACCTCCAAATTCTATTTAATAACTAGAACCATCCTTCTTCAGGAGTACAAACAACAGGCTGTGCTCATGTTATGTGCATAGGCCAAAAAGAAAGGCCTAAAATAAATAATAAATAAAAACATAGCATATTACCTAGATGTCATACTTAAATGCAATGTCCTAGAATGTCAAGTAACTATTTTGGCTAAGAAAGGAAAGGGCCAGTTTAGGATTGGTTAGCAAACTGTATATGAGCAAAGCACATTTAAAAAGGACATCATCCAATTTAAAAAAATATCCTGGTACAATTGTGTGTGCGTGTGTGTATATGTGTGTGTGTGTGTGTGTGTGTGTGTGTGTGTGTGTTGGATAAACAGAAATGACTCAGGACTGCATCTAAATAGCTGTATAAGTTCTCTTTCTCTGTCTTTGTGTCTGTAGGCATCCCCAATTAGCATGTTTGTATGGAGCACTAATTGGGTCAAACTATTATACAACTAAGAGGTGGCACAGGTGAAAATCCATCCCTGACAAATGACTTTACCATTGTGGCTGATCTCTTGAGGTGTGGAAAATGCCTCCAGCTGCAGACATTTAATTGAAAAGAAGCAGCATGACAAAAAGAGGGAAAAACACAAGGTAGGAGATGATAAGTGGCACACACACTTTGTTCAAAATCATGTAACCTTTGCCATTTGGATGAGATGCAGAATTGCAAGGATCAATAGCAATATCTAAATAGCTATGTTAATCTTTTCTAATAATAAACCATGGAGGTCTGCAGGAATTTAGCATGTTTCCATTCTGTAGCTCTCTGTCTCTCTCTTCCTTTGTGCTATTCCAGAATAAACAGTTGATCCAGAGTAAATCCTCCAAAAATGGCTTGCTGAGTAGTAGGCTGATCTCCACCCCCCAGACAGACAGCTGATTTTGCTACCAAAGCTGATTCTTTTTGTTATGTATGCAGGTTTGAATGTCATTGGTTTAGTTTGAACTGTTCTTGTAAAATGTCAGAAATGATTGGTTTAAAAAGTGCGGGAAAACCCTGCACTCTGATTGGCTGGCAACTGCGGCTGCTGGCTATAAGTAGCAGCCGCAGCCCAGCCAAATCGGGTCTGTTATGAGCTGTAGTCACTAATAAACTCTTCACTGAAGCACTCCGCATCTGACTCTTCATGCAAACTTAACACTTTTTGTAGCACACTCTCTAGATTCAAATAAGAACCAAGACAACCCTCAAACACCTGTGTATCTACTTGGGAAGAGACATGAGTTGCAATTCTTGGTAGGGGTGGTATCTAAACAGTAACAGAGTTGGAAGGGACCTTGTAGGTCATCTAGTCCAACCCCCGCATCCAAACAGGAAACCCTACATCATTTCTGACAGATGGCAGTCCAGTCTCTTCTTGAAAGCTTCCATTTATGAAGCTCCCACAATTCTGAAGGCAACGTCTGTTCCATTGGTTGATTGCTCTCACTGTCAGAAAATTTCTCCTTATTTCCAGGTGGAATATCTCCTTGTACAGTTTCCATCCATTATTCCTTGTCTGGCCTTCAAGTGCTTTGGAAAACAGCTTGACCCCTTCCTCTCTGTGGTAGCCCCTCAAATATTGGAACATATTGGTGGGAGAGTTGGATCTTCATCTTTTCCTTTCAACTGTTCGTTTGCTTTAGGCATGCCTTGATTTAACTGCACATTTTGAAGTTTCTTTTTTTCTTTTTTGTCTTTAACTTTTAATCAACTGGTTGAATGCTGATTGATTCTAATCCCTTGCTGGATTTTAATGTGATTTTTTTTTGCATCTTTTTACTTTTTTTTTTTTGGAATAGTGAATCATTTTTGCTTTTCCTATATGGAAGTCAATGACGATTTGCTGGGTTGTGAAAGTCATCTGTTTGGTATATATTTATATTGGGTTTCCACTACAAAGATTTTGTAATTTTATTAATTTTTAAAAGCTCTGGTCTTATTTTTAATTTTTTCTGATGGGAATCTCCCCAATTTTTCCTATTCGTTTTTTAATTATGTGAAATATGATCTCAATGTTCTCTGTGATTATTCTGTTGTGATACATCTACTTCCCCTGTCTTTGAGAGGATTGGTTGTGAAAGCTCAACTACAGGAGAATTTTAGACTATATTAAAAATGCAAACAAGTCATCAATTTGAGGATAAATCCCCTTGGGAAAATGCTTTTCAACTTATAGCTCAAATAGAAAACTTAGATAAATATTGATAAAATAATAATGGTTTTAAATCAAGCCCAAGGTAACACTAGATACAAGAAACAACAGCTAAACCAGACTACAATTGGATGGGTTAGAATCTAATTTGTTGCTGGCAGATTTGAATGAGAAAGAATCTGGTTTGAAAACTGCAATTTTGCTGGAAAAGGCTGAAAAGGGCATAGATTCTAAAAATTTAGAGATGACAGAATTGATAAGTGATGGACTACACTTTTTAAAAGATTGATGGAGAGTGGGGAATGGACTTAGAATATCCAATCATAAAACAATTGTCAAAAGACACTGGGTTTCAATTTGTAGGAGGATTTGTTGAACAACAAATGCTGCAAAGATATCTACAAACAGAGATTTATGGCTTTGGGAATGAGATCCAATTGTTGGGAAAGATCCCAGTTGAAATTTTTAAGGAAAAGCTTTATCATTAAGAAAGCAATCGAGAATATTTTATCCTGGATGGATCAGAGATAACGATTGTGGTGATTTATGATAAATAGTAAATTGATGCAAGGTCAAAGTGGTTGGGGAAGCTATTATTTCTTGAACTTATTTATCAGTATTCAACTAGGGAGAAAAATTTATGTGTATGTATTTTATGCGCATTTTTCTTATGTCTTGTTCAGTTTTGTTTTTGTATTTTTTTCTTTTTTGGAGTTTGTATTTTAACATGAATACAATAAAAAATGGAAAAAAATACATTGCTGATTCAACTTAACATGTGGGTAGTAATTCATATGTCTGAGTGGGATGCTTAGCACTAGGGCATGAACATAGCACCTTTTTCATATATTTTTTTCACATATATTGATATAAAGACCATGGACACTAGCTACTAATACTAGAACCAAAGCCTTGGATTGTAACATTAGCAACTGGGAGGGTGCAGAGGAAGTAAATGATAACCCATGTGTGATGATGTCACTCCATGAACATTGTGATGATGTAAATCAT
This sequence comes from Naja naja, assembly GCA_009733165.1. Taxonomy (NCBI): domain Eukaryota; kingdom Metazoa; phylum Chordata; class Lepidosauria; order Squamata; family Elapidae; genus Naja; species Naja naja. Next base: position 20,049,950 of record CM019159.1, on the reverse strand, counting down.
GGCATTCATAAAAGTATTAGCGTATTTTATTCAGAATGGAATAGAATGGAATGGAATGGAATGGAACGGAACAGAACAGAACAGAACAGAACAGAACAGAACAGAATTCTTTATTGGCCAAGTGTGATTAGACACACAAGGAATTTGTTCTGGTGTGTAAGCTCTCAATGTACATAAAACAATAGTGATAAGCAACAAAGTTATAGACATAAGAAGATACGGAGATAGGGAATAGGGAAGATGAGAATAATTATGGTAATACTGCCTTTTTAGATAGTTTGACAATATTGTGGGAATTAGTTATTTAGCAGAGTGATGGCATGGAGGAAAAACTGTGCTCGTGCCTAGTTGTTCTGGTGTGCAATGCCCAATAGTCTCGTTTTCAGGGTAGACATTGAAACTATTTATGTCTAGGATGAAGGGTCTGTAGATATTTTCACAGCCCTCTTTTTGACTCCTGCAGTATACAGGTCCTCAGTGGAAGGCAGATTGGTAGCAATTGTTTTTTCTGCAGTTCTAATTATCCATTGAAGCCTGTGTCTGTCTTCTTTGGTTGCAGAGCCAAGCCAGACAGTTATAGAGGTGCAGATGATAGACTCAACTTATTTATACAGAATGGAAATTTATTAAATATAGGATACCCTATTATCTGTGCAGAATTCATTTAAATTACATTACATCATTTTCAGTTTTTGGCTTGTCCTGTTTATATTTTGGGATTGGTGTTTTCATTGTATTCCATTGTTGGAAACCACTGTTGCTTAGTTTAGATAACAGCCCTGACTAAGTTTAGCACTTGGAGTAACTTGCTTCAAGGGTACCGTACATCCACCAAGGAACACTTTGGTGAAGCTGAAATCAGACATTTTTTTGGCATAGATGTTTTAGCCTTGAAATATATTGCACTTTTTAGTGTTCTGTTCTTCAACTATTGGATGGAAGAGGAGTTTAGAACAACCCTCTTGTTTCCATGGTTTTATAACAAGACAGTAGATACACTTTTCCATCATTTCTTTCTGGTCCTTGTATGCCTTCTGTGCCCTTCCTAAATTGAGAGAAGGAAAACTTCAAAGTGAAAATATACCTTGGATTCAAAATGCAAAAAGGAACTTTAGATTACTTGATTGACTGGAAGGGATGCCCAGATGTTAAGAGATCTTGGGAAGCAACTGAAAATGCTAAGGGACCTCATTATCTTTGGTATTTCCATTGTGAATAGCTACCCAAGTTCAATCCTCCTCCTAGCTGGTCAATTTCCTGAACTACCTCTAATCTCTTCAGCTTCTAAAGGCAGGGACATTTGGATCATGGAAGAAATTCCCCCACTTCCTATCCTTTGCTGAATCCTTGGGGTGAGTTTTGCTTTGCACAGCATGTCTGACCAGGAAATTGTGGCACTGGAATCTCCTCTACAGTCTTTTCCTTGAAGAAGATGGAAATCTTCCCATTATCTTGGACTGTTTTGGAAAGGAGAATATTGGAATAATTCTTATTCACAGATTCCTCTTGAGGGGAGTACATTTTACTTTTTCAATCAACCAAGGAAGATCAGAGTTTAAAAGAGCTGATTTTAATACATTCAGAGAGAACTTGGGAAAGATTCCATGGATGAAAATCCTAAAGGGGAAAACAACTCAAGAATCTTGGGAAACTCTGAAAAATATGATCATAGAAGCCCAGACCAGCACAATACCACTGAGGAAGAAAAACAAGAAATCCAAGAAGAAACCAGCATGGCTGCACAAAGATCTCTCTGGAAAATTGAAAGAAAAAAGGACAAGTACAAAAAATGGAAAGAAGGACATACAACTAAGGCAGAATATCAGCAGATAGCCAGAATCTGCAAAGATGAAGTCAGGAAAACAAAGTCTCAGAATGAACAAAGACTTGCAACAAAAGTCAAAGATAATAAAAAAAGTTTCTTCCAACATATGAATAACAAGAAAAAAATCAAGGAAACATTAAAGAGAGAAGATGGCAAGGAAGTAACAGGCAACAGAGAGAAAGCAGAACTTCTGAACTCATTTTTTGCATCAGTCTTCATGCAAAAAGAAACTATAGCTCAACCCACCAAAAACATAACTGTAAAAGACAGACCAGAAGTAAAAGTTAAAATAAGCAAAAAAATAGTAAGAGAACACCTGTCTGATCTTGATGAAAACAAATCACCGGGGCCTGATGGATTACATCCCAGATTTTTAAAGGAGCTGGCAGAAGTCATCTCAGAACCACTGCACCATATCTTTCAAAAATCCTGGAGCACCAGGGAACTACCAGAGGACTGGAAAAGAGCTGATATGGTTCCCATCTTCAAAAAAGGGGGAAAAAAACAGACCCAGGAAACTATAGACCAATCAGCCTAACATCAATACCTGGGAAGATACTGGAAAAGATAATAAAAAAACAGATCTGCCAACATCTAGAAACAAATAAAGTAATAACTAGCAATCAGCATGGGTTTGTTAAAAACAGATCATGCCAAACCAATCTTATTTCATTCTTCAACATAGTGACTAAATTAGTAGACCAGTGAAATACTGTGGACGTAATATATTTAGATTTCAGCAAGGCATTTGATAACGTAGACCACAACTTACTTGTCAGTAAGCTAGAAAAAAGTGGAATAGATAGCACCACACTAGATAAATTAGCAACTGGCTGATCAACCATACTCAACAAGTAGTCCTTAATGGGTCTAAGTCTACACGGAGAGAAGTAAGCAGTGGGGTGCCACAAGGTTCCGTCTTAGGCCCAGTACTCTTCAATATCTTCATTAACAACTTAGATGAGGGAATAGAAGGGGAACTTACCAAAATTTGCAAATGATATTAAGCTGGCAGGAATAGTTAACACCCAAGAAGATAGGCTCAAGATCCAGATGGATCTTGACAGACTAGAACACTGGGCCATATCTAACAAAATGAAATTCAATGTAGAGAAAAGTAAAGTCCTGCACTTAGGCAAGAAAAACCAAAAGTACAAATATAGACTGGGTGAAACCAGGCTCAATAGCAGTAACTCTGAGAGGGATCTTGGAGTCTTAGTGGCAACCAGCTAAATATGAGCCAGCAGTGTACAGCAGCATCCAAAAAAGCTAATGCAATCCTAAATTGCATTAACAGAGGGATATAATCGAGATCAAGTGAGGTACTAATACCACTCTATAAAGCCTTGGTAAGACCACACTTAGAGTACTGCATCCAGTTTTGTTCACCACAATATAAAAAAGATGTTGAGACTCTAGAAAAAGTACAGAGAAGAGCAAGCAGGATGATTAGGGGACTGGAGACTAAAACATATGAAGAACGGTTACAGGAACTGGGCATGGCTAGTCTAGTAAAAAGAAGGATCAGGGGAAACATGACAGAAGTCTTCCAATATTTAAGGGCTGCCACAGGGAGGAAGGGGTCAAGCTATTTTCCAAAGCACCTGTAGGCCAGACAAGGAATAATGGATGGAAACTGAACAAGGAGAGATTTAACCTGGAAATAAGGAGAAACTTTCTGACAGTGAGAACAATCAACCAATGGAACAGAAGTTGCCCTCGGAAGTTGTGGGAGCGTCATCACTTGAGACTTTCAAGAAGAGATTGGACTGCCATGTGTCAGAAATGGTGTAGGGTCTCCCGCTTGGACAGGGAGGTTGGACTAGATGACCTATAAGGTCCTGTCCAACTCTGATTATCTGTTATCTGTTATTACGGAATGAACAGAAGACTGATAAATGATAGGTCCTTCCTTAGCTTGTGCCATAAGAAGATACAGGAGAAAAAAGCACCAGAATCCTCTGGGTAGGAGGGTAAGAGAGGAGAGTTCTTAAAAAGGAAGTTGATATAAAAAGTTAATTCTCAGGTAGACATCAACTGTCATCAAAACAAGGAAAGTATGGAAACTATATGTCCAGGTTAAAAAAAAATACTTTGTGTTTATGTAGAACAGGTGAGTGAAAGAGATGTAAGAAACTAAATATTTATTATAATAACAAATAGAGCTCAAATTTAATACACAGTAGTCATTGGAATTTTATCATAATGGATTCATAGTTTTAGTGTAATAAATCTACTTATCTGAGTCTTTGGATCGTAAGAAATAAATTCTTGCTGTGTTTTGCTTTCTCAGTAGGCAGACATTAACAAAACATGTTCTGTATGTCAGAGTTTAAATATCTAGGGTGCTTTCTAACTTTAGTGTCTATGAACCAGATTAGCTGCTAGAAGACATTGATAGCCTTGTGCATTTAGAAACAGTTATATTACAGCTCTTCTACAAATTGTCACACTAAAGGGTTTTTTCCTCCTCCCATTCACTACCTTTAGTATTCTCATTTGAAGTTTCTCATGTAGAGTCTAGGAGTTTAATTAGAGAAGGGGAAATTCCTGTCTAGCTAGCATTAATTACATAGGAAGAACAGACAACTGTCTTTTACTCATAGAATTACAGCATTAGTTTCAATTAATCAACTACAATACAATGGGGAAAAATTACATTGTCAATACTCATGACCATCCAGATTCAAAAGAATTATCTACTATTGCATTATGGTAATAGTGCTTAAATTGGAACTTAAATCCCCTTTCTGTACAAAATCTTATGACCATTATGTATTTCCACCCCAGTGGTCTGCAAACTATTTTATGGCTGTTTCACAACTCAATATAACATTTGATTTATATAGGATAGCAGCTTCAGTGACTTCATGGTAGCTAGGAATTCTTTAGCATAATATAATAGATTTCTTTGTCAGTTGTCTTGTGATTATCATGACTTTATGCATATGTATAAGTCAATATACAGAGCCCACAGGAAACAATACTGACAAGAAGCAGCACATGTAGGCACTGCAATGGCATCAGGCACAGTGACATCCCACATAATGGTTGCCATGATGTATTTGTGTCTCAATTTCTGATGCAAGCTCCAGAATGTAAATATTTGCATAACATCGTTGCATGCTTTTGCTCCTTTGCCCTACTCATACCCCTCACTATTCTGAAAGGCCATGTTGGTTAGAGAGTAACATAACCAGTTCAATGTAACATTCATTAAACTGTGTATTTCATGGATAGATAAATAAATCCTAATTCAGTTTATCAGGCAGGCCTAGATACCCTGGAGTTTTAATTCAATGCAGGAAAGATCACGCTTGAAGTTCATAGAATGTTGAATAGGAGCCTTCTGTCCATCCCCATAGCTAGCCATTACTTACAATCATTGTCCCCTGTTTGCTTTGGTCAGCTGGCAATATAACCTTCAGCTCATTGGAAGAAAAGGAGAGCAGAGTAAAGAAAATCAGATCCTTTCCACAAAGAATGCACTCCCCTCCCCATAGCTCCTCTCAGTAGTATCATCTGTCTCACAAAAGATTTACCTTGGTGAAATGAAGCCAACTTCTCCATTGTATAATCCAATCCAATTTTCAAATGTTTGGAGTACACACCTGTATATTTATATCTGTATTATTTGAATTATATTCTGGCAGTGATCTCCCCAAAGAAACTAGGAATATCTATTATCATCCAGGGCAAATAATAAGGCCTTAATCATAAATCTTACTGTCTGCATAGGTAGAGGCACTATTTGCTCTGGAAAGCACTGTGATTTTTCTGTGCATGTATGTCACTCATGAGTACCTTTGTTAAGTTCCATTTTACTCTTCCCATCCTGCTTGATATTGGTTTTTGGATTTTGTACACATTATTTAAATGTACACATATTTACGAGCAGTTTCCTCATTTTAGTTGCATTGTTACTGATATTCACTTTTATCCATTGCATTTTTTGGGGGGGGATATATTTTTAATATGCCTACTTTCATGGAAACTGGAGTTGCAAATTGCACTGTAAAAGTCTGAGAAAATGCATAATAGGATGGCTTTTTAATCCATATTCCTTTGGAAGACAAGGTTAGGGTTAACTCATATCAGAAATGAATTGATTGTCTTCTCTTTCCCTACTGCAAATGTATACAGAAAAATGTTCCTTAAAGCAATGTTCATATTTGAAACCCCTCTTCTGAACTTTTTAAAAGTTTTCCATTGCTCCTTGGAATATATTACCCATGGTTTGAGAGAAGAATGTAATGTAATGACAAATGAGTACTCTTGTCATTTGCTTGGTAAATTGAGTTCTGTTCAGCATTGTGAAAACAGAAAGAACAGACTAAGAAACAGAACATCAAGACCTGAATTTCAAACTTTGATCCTTTTCTTTAATGCTAACCAAGAACACCATGACATTTTCTAAAGGGCCTGGAAGTTAAAAAGAAAAATAATTCTTCCATGTACGACATGGTATTGTAAAACGAAGCTTTTCCTCCCCTTTCCAAACAATGAACAAGAACATAAAGATCAGTGCACCTTTTAATGTTTTAAGGTATACACAAAGTCTATAATGCCTCAGATCACTTACTCTAGAGTAGTTGGATTGAAATCCATGCAACAGACACATAATTAATAGTGTAGCCATCTTAAACCTACGTCTTTCAGATGTAATGGGTTATAGTTTCCATCCCTCCCCGTTATGATTTTCAAGAGCTGTATTTGGTTTAATCATATCTTAGATATTGTAAAGCACCCCTGGCACTTGTATTAGATTTATTAATAATAACAATAATAATTTATTCGACTTGTATGCCGCCCTTCTCCCTAAGGACTCAGGGCGGCGAACATTAAAACAGAACCAAATTTAGAATAAAAAATCAATTAAATAGAACAAGTCAAATACATTAAAATACATTAAAACCAATTAAATAACCCTAAAACCCCACCTGGGTCATTCTAGGCCGGCCTGTTGAAACAACCAGGTTTTCAGATCCTGGTGGAAGGAGCAGAGATCAGGGGCCAAATGGAGATCCATGGGGAGCTGATTCCAAAGGGTGGGCGCTCCCACCGAGAAGGCCCTAGCCCTGGGGACCGCCAGCTAACAATGCCTGACCGATGGTATCCCAAGGAGGCCCCTCCGATGGGAGCGAACAGGGCGATCGGAATATGATGCTGGCAGGAAGTGTTCCCGCAAGTAGACTGGACCCAAGTCATTTAGGGCTTTATAAGTTGTAACTAGCACCTTGAAGGTACCCAGAAGGCAACCGGCAACCAATGCAAGTCATGCAGGAGGGTTGTAACATGGGAGTATCGGGACACTCCCATCACAGCCCGTGCAGCCGCATTCTGCACCAGTTGTAACTTCTGGGTAGTCCACAAGGGCAGCCCCATGTAAAGAGCATTGCAGTAGTCGATTCTGGAGGTGACGAGGCATGAGTGACTGTTTGAAGGGCATCTCGGTTCAGATAAGGGTGGAGCTGGCGAACCAGCTGAACCTGGGCAAATGCCCCCCTGGCCACAGGGGCATTTGTTCCTCCAAACTGAGCTGTGAATCCAGGAGGACGCCCAGATTCCTCGCCCTATCCACAGGGGGCAACACCTCTCCCCCCATGACCAAAGATGGTACATTCAATGAAAGCCAATATGCTGGTAAGAACAGCCACTCAGTCTTGGTCGGATTGAGCTGAAGACTATTACTCCCCATCCAGACCTGTACCGCCTCGAGGCACCAGGACATCACAGAGAGAGCATCACTGATCTGGTCTGGGGTGGACATATAAAGCTGGGTATCATCAGCATATTGATGATACCTCACCCCAAAACCATGGATGATCTCGCCCAGCGGTTTCATGTAGATATTAAACAGGAGAGGCGAGAGAATGGACCCCTGAGGCACCCCACACGTGAGGGGCCTCAGGGCCGACCTCTGCTCCCCTGCCAACACCAACTGCAAACGGCCTGAGAGGAAGGAGGAGAACCACCGCAGAACGGTGCCCCCCCCAATCCTCAGAGCCACTGCAGAAGGATACCACGGTTGATGGTATCGAAAGCCGGTGAGAGATCTAATAGGACCAGGACAGAGGAAAAACCCCTGTCCCAAGCCCTCCAGAGATCATCCACCAGTGCGACCAATGCTGTCTCCGTGCTGTCTCCGGTCCTGAAGCCCGATTGATACAGGTCTAGATAATCAGCTTCCTCCAGGAACAAGGGAAGCTGCTGCACCACCACACTCTCAACAACCTTCACTAAAAAGCGAAGGTTGGAGACTGGATGATAGTTATCCAAAACAGCCGGGTCCAAGGCAGGCTTCTTGAGGAGGGGCCTCATCACCGCCTTTTTCAAGGCGGCGGCAAAGACTCCCTCACTCAAGGAGGCATTGACAACTGCCTGGAGCCAGCCGCGTGTAACCTCCCTGGAGGCATACACCAACCAGGAAGGACATGGGTCCAATAAACACATGGTGGAGGACAGCCTCCACATGATCCTGTCCACTTCATCAAGGGAGACCGGATCAAACTCAACCCAGGTAGAATCAACCAGATCCTTTGCCACACCATCATCAGACCCCTACCAGTCTGAGTCTAAGCCAGCCTGAATCCGAGCGACCTTATCCGCCAGATGTAAACTATTAAGTTTCTTGTCAAGGGTATAGTTAATAAATTTAAAATCTACTTAATTAATTAATTTATTAAGAGTAGATTTGATAACCAGGATAGATTTGAATGATACATTCATTTCCAAGGTTATTGTCACTTAATTCAGCATAGTAGGCTCCAGGAGAGGCTAACTTGCATCCAGATGTACAAGCACTGCTGGCACAAACAAATACTAATAAACGTAGCCAAGCAAGTAAAAATGAAAGAGCTTGTTTTTTTAACTGTAGTTTTTTGAGATTTAATTTTTTAAAAATTGGAGTAGGGTACTTTCTGCATTCTTTTTCTTTCTTTTTTTTCATTTTGTATTTTTGTATTTTTTTTTCTTATTTACAAACATATCATTGTGTGGACAGTGTGGCACCAGAGTGCTTTACATTTTAAAACAAATATGAAAATATTGTTCATATTCAATACAGTTCACAGTCTTATAAATTTTCATATTAATACACATATATTATTTGATTATTCATCATTTCAATATCTTATTTTTGTGTCAATCTCCATATTCTAAATATCCCTCTTTTGCTACAGGTAGAATATTATTAATTGTATTTGTAGTATTTAACAGATTTATGTGATTCCAATAATAATTCACCAATTTATATTGAGTTATAATCTTCCATTACTTATCCCCTTTCTAATTTTTAATTTTGCCACTGCTATGTTTAAGAACTATCTCCCTTCTAATCACATTTTTCAACTTATTTAATACAGATAAAATCATCATCATCATATTTACATTTGACAAGTTATATAATTCTAATCATACTACAGTTGTTTTTTTCAAGTTATAATCTTTCATTATTCTCTTATCACTTCTGAGTGTGTGTGTGTGTGTGTGTGTGTGTGTGTGTCTATATCTTCAATCCCTAGCAACTGCCTAGTCCCTGCAGTTTTCTTAGCAAGATTTCAGGAGTGTTTATTAGTGCCTCTTTTTCAAGGCAGAGAGAGAGAGAGAGAAAGAGAAAGAGAAAGAGAAAGAGAAAGAGAAAGAGAAAGAGAGAGAGAGAACATGACTGGTTCAAGGTCACTTAGGTGGCCTTATTTCTATAGCACAGAGGTGTAAAACCAGGGTGGGATTCAAATTTTTTAACAACCGGTTCTGTGGGCGTGGCTTAGTTGGTGGGCATGACTTGGTGGTCATGTGACTGGGTGTACATGGCTTGGTGATCATGTTACTGGCTGGGTGTGGCCAACTCAACATCACTCACATCGAGGCACGCATCGCCTCTCCTGGCGTCTCGTGACTGTAGGGATGCTGCAACAGTCGTAAGTGTGAAAAATGGTCATAAGTCACTTTTTTCAATAGTCACTCCACGCAAGCAAAGTATCAGCAAAGGAGAGAGAAAAAAACTCCAGAGAAGCTCCAGAGAAAGGAAGTCTAGTCCTGCCAAGAATGTAATAAGGGTTAACGGAGAGGCAGTTTCTGTAAGCAACACCAGAATTTTTCCTTCCTGCCTTCCTTACAGGATTAAGCCAGTAATTTCTTCTAACAACCGGTTCTCTGAACTGCTTAGTGTTAAGTTTGCATGAAGAGTCAGACGCGAAGAGCTTCACTGAAGAGTTTATTTAGTGACTACAGCTCGAATGGACCCAACTTGGCTGGGCTACGGCTGCTACTTATAGCCAGCAGCCGTAGTTGCCAGCCAATCAGAGTGCAGGGTTTTCCGCTTTTTAAACCAATCCTATTTGACATTTTACAAGAACAATTCAAACTAAACCCATGACATTCAAACCTACATACATAACACTTAGAATGTTAACAACTGGTTCTAGCAAATAGGTGCAAGCTGGTAGAATCCCACCCCTGTGTAAAATCCGCAAAGGCACGTCATCACGTGATGTATCATAACTTTCCCCCCCTTCACTAAACTGGGGTGGGTGTGGCCAGCACGTGACGCATCTGGCCCATGTTGACACCCCTACTATAGCAGAACTAGAATTCGTGGTCTCCTGGTTTATAGTCTTAACCAAACTGGCTTTCTTCTATATTGCTTCCATAGCTGCATGAAAAAAAAAAAACATATCAGGATATTTCAGAAATGAATCCTTGATGATAACTAACAGAAGCTTGGCAGGCTAAAGTTCTTTGAAAGCTCCGCTATTTTCATCCCATTCTGCCAACAATGAAGAAGCTTTAGACATTTTCAAGTTTCCTTGTTTACAGCTTCTAGAATCATCTTTGTTTGACTTAAGCACTGAATTTCAAAGTGACTGAAACTGAAATGGGATGTCTGCAGGGTAAGGGTCAGAAAAGTCAAGATAAGCTTTTTTTTTCCAGCCATAAAATTATATAATCCTTGAAGTCCTCAAAAATACCCAGCCTCTGCTATTTCCTTCCTGTGTTCCAAAACAAGTGCACTCTTAAGGAAGGGAACATTTTAGGAGTGCGGACATAATGGGGAATAATTTCCCCATTATTTCCATCCTATGTTTTGTTTTTCCAACCAACAGATTGCGAACATTGAAACAAAAAGTTGGGGCTATTTTCTTTTCAAATCATTGGTTAAATCGCACCAACTACAGCTCCCTGGGCTCTCCCCAAATGATCTCTAGAAACTCTGCATCAGGAACACTTTTCTACATATGATGATTATAATTTATATCCTGAGGACAAACAATACTCACAAGAACGGCCTGCATTTCTATCTCTCGTGTTATAAGAAGGATTTGCTCTCTTCTTAGCTTAGCTCTTGTTCACTTTGGCGAAGATTGATGGCTTTGTTCCTCTTCTCTTCTTTGCCTGACTACTCTTGAAATACACCGGGAATGCATTGGACTGGACAGCAGTCTATTCCTTCCAATATTAGATTGGAAACAAGGCATTGATAGCCCTGCTTGCTGGAGAGCAATTCTGAAAGTTTGGGAAATCTTCTGCCCAACCCTACTAGTTTACTCATGGGATGCATAAGTGAATGGAGGTATTATGAGGAAATCTCCTCCTAAAAATCACCTTGTGCTTCTTTATTGAACAATAAGAAGTTTACATTTTAAGCATTAGTTTCAATCAATAGATATTCATAACCTATGTAAATTATCACTGTTTGTACATGAAAATCTTATTTCAGGTATTCCACCACAATGTTAAATTTACCAATCCGCCATGCTTTAAAATTCAATCTACCAAGCATGACTTTGTGAAGAAGTTCTGAGGACAACCTATGTTCCCAAAATAATAACTTTGGATTTTAGATCTGTAAGAGATGCTAAAGAAAAATATTTCATTTTTTTATTCCAAAATATTCATTTTCATGTTTATAACTTCAGTGGGAAAGGTTTCCCTCCTTCTCATTTGAACATTTCTCTCTCAGGAAGGTAAAAAATACTTCTTGTGGCAAAAACAAAACTCAAAGTCCCCGGCTAAACATTTTAATTAAAAAATAGGTTATTAAAAGATGATGCTTGAAAATAATTATTTTCATACTGTAATACAATGTTTTAAACTTGAAAAAAAATATATTTTCAATGCATTTGGAGAATGTTATGCCTGATTCACAATATAATAATAAAGTATCATTAAATATTACTTAACTGAAATGAAGCTTTGGCATATTTATATCTTTGGTCCATACATTATAAAATTTCATATATTACAAATAGCATTGTAATAATAATATCAGCATATTTATTTATCAATTCATTGAATTTATATTGCTGCTTATTTGCCCATGGCGACTCAAGGCAGCTTACAGAATTACGTAGCCAAGGATCTGGAACTTAAAAAATAAAAAAACATAGTTCCATTGTATTTGTGAAAATAAACCTAAATTGAGTTTTTGAGTCTCAAGAATTAAAAAAAAAACTCAAGCATTTATTGGTAGGGAATGCCAGGAGGATTCTGATGAAGGGTCATTTTGACATATTTCGGTATATTTCCACCAACATCTCAATATAAATTCAGTTATAACTACTAGAGCATATTATCAAGCATATAAACATCATTAGACATGAGCTTTTACTTCATTATCAGATCTATCTTATTAATCCAAAATGTCAAGATCACTCTGAATAAGAAGAATTGCTAACATTTTTATGGATTTTTCCATAACTATCATCCAGTATAAATTCATTATGGCAACTCTGCAGGCCAGGCTACATGGCAACTTTTATAGTTGGGTGGCCCAGCAGGAAAACATTATTTATTTATTTATTTATTATTTGAACTTATATGCCCCATCTCCAAGACTGGCTTACAACTAAAAACAAAGGCAATAAATACATTAAAAAACAATTAAATTAATTTATAAGTTCAAACGTTTATAAAATAATTAAAACAACCCTCCCCAAAGGGTCATAGCCCAGGTTGGTCAAATAACCAGGTCTTCAACTCAGGCGAAAGGTGCGGAGGTCAGGGGCCAGGCGGAGCTCCAAAGGCAGTTGATTCCAAAGGTCAGGGGCCGCGACAGAAAAGGCTCGTCGTCGGGGAACCGCCAGGCGGCATTGACCCGCCGACGGGACCCCGAGGAGTCCTTGCCTATGAGCTCGCACAGGGCGATCGGTATTCGACATTGGAAGAAGACGCCCCTTAAATACTGAGGACCCATGTCGTGAAGGACTTTGTATGTTAACAGTAAAACTTGAATCTCACCCGAGCGCAACCGGCAACCAATGCAGGCCGCGCAGGAGGGGGGTCACATGGGAGAACCGGGTAACTCCCATCACCACCCGCGCCGCCGCATTCTGCACCAGCTGCAATCTCCGGATGGTATGCAAGGGCAGTCCCAAATAGAGAGCGTTGCAGTAGTCAAGTCTGGAGGTAACAAGGGCATGAGTGACCGTGCGCAGGGCGTCCCGGTCCAGAAAAGGGCGAAGTTGTCGAACCAGGCGGAGCTGGGCAAAGGCCCCTGGCAACGCCCCCACCTGCTCCTCCAACCGAGCCGTACATCCAGGAGGACCCCAGATTCCGCGCCCTATCCACAGGGGCAGCACCTCTCCCCTATGGCCAAAGATGGATAATCTTGACTGGGCCGGGACGCCGGTATGCACAGCCACTCAGTCTTGGCCGGGTTGAGTCGAAGCATGTTCCCGCTCATCCAGTTCCGCCGCAACCAAACACCGAGTCATCAGGGAGAGGGCATCACTGATCTGGCCTGGGGTGGAAATGTACAGCTGAGTATCATCAGCGTACTGATGGAATTTCACCCCAAACCACGGATGATCTCACCCAGCGGCTTCATGTAGATGTTAAATAAAGGGGGAAAGGACCGACCCCTGAGGGACCCCACAAGAGAGGATCCTAGGGGACGACCTGACCCCCCGCCAACACCGATTGCGACCGCCCGAGAGGTAGGAGGAGAACCACCGGAGAACGGTGCCTCCCACTCCCAACCCCTCAAGGCGACGCAAAAGGATACCATGGTCGATGGTATCAAAAGCCGCTGAGAGGTCTAATAGGACCAGGACAGAGGAAAAGCCCCTATCCCGAGCCCTCCAGAGATCATCCATCAGCGCGACCAATGCCGTCTCCGTGCTGTACCCGGGTCGGAAGCCCGATTGATACGGATCTAGGTAGTCCGCTTCATCCAGGAAAAGCGGAACCTGTTGAGCCACCACACTCTCAACAACCTTCGCCAAAAAACGAAGGTTGGAGACTGGACGAAAGTTGTCTAACACAGTCGGGTCCAAGGCAGGCTTCTTCAGGAGGGTCTCACCACCGCCTCTTTCAAGGCGCGGGAAAGACACCTCCCTTAAAGAAGCGTTGATAACTGCCCGAGCCAACCACAGGTGGCCTCCCTGGCGCATAAGCCAGCCAGGAGGGACACGGGTCCAACAAACAGGTGGTGGAACTCATTCGATAATCCTGTCCACTTCATCCTCGGAAACCGGATCGAACTCATCCCAGATAACAATAGCCAGACTCCTGCACCCCTTCCTCAGACCACTGCAAATGGAGGACAACCCGTCCCGAATACGAGCAATCTTATCCGACAGATATTGCACAAATTCCTCAGCCTTACCGCAACGGGTCCGAACCCCCCCAACTGCAGGAGGGAGCGAGTAACCCAAACAGGGCGGCCGGGCGATTATTCTGCGGACGCTATGAGGGTGGAGAGATAAGATCTTCGCTCTCTCATAGCTACCAGGTAAGTCCTAATAAAGGTTCTCAACTGGGCTCGGTCGGATTGGGAACGGGTAGACCTCCACCTGCTCTCTAAACCCCTTCGACGGCGCTTCATCCCCCGGAGCTCCTCAGTATACCAAGGAGCCATCCGGGATCCACGGCGCACAAGGGGACGATGGGGACAACTCTGTCGAGGGCCTCCGACGCAGCCCGATGCCAGGCTACTGCCAGATCCTCGGCAGAGCTGTGAGCAAGGGAAGAAGGAAAAAACCCCAGTTCTGCCTGGAACCTCTCAGGGTCCATTAGGCCTGGGGCGAACCATCTAGGTGGCTCTTCATCCCAGCAGTGGGGGACGGCCTGTTGGAAGACCAGCCGTAGGAGATAGTGATCAGACCATGGAACAGGCAGAGTCGTAATAGTGACCTGCCCTCTGTCACTCCGCCACTGTTCAGAGACAAAACTAGGTCAAGAGTGTTTCCCCTCCATGAGTAGGGCCTTGAATCAATTGGGTCAGGCCCATGGCCTCCATGGAAGCCATGAATTCCTGGGCCAAACCCGACCCCCAAGGAAGGCAGGTTGAAGTCCCCAGAACCATAAGGTCCGAAGCTCCACCGCCACCCCGGAGAGGAGATCGAGAAGCCCAGGCAGGGCCGCTGCCACATAGCTGGGGAAAGGTATGCTAGCAGCAAGCCCACCCGCCCATTAGGCCCCCATCTCAGGAGAAGGATCTCACTCCCGCCTATCTCTGCAACAGAGACCTCCCTTGGAAACAAGGTCTCCCGAATAACCACGGCCACCCCACCACCCCTACCCTGAGCCCGTGGCGGTGCAGAACCCAAAACCTGGTGGGCATAAATCAACCAGAGGGACACCCCCCTCTGGCCCCAACCAGGTCTCAGTGATGCAGGCCAGGTCGGCAGCCTCCTCCTCAATGATCTCCCGGAGGAGGGAAGACTTATTAGCCACCGACCTGGCATTAAAATACACCAACCTAAGCCCAGGGATCCTAGTTCCGTTGCCCCCTTGGGAGGAGGCCATAGGGTCGGAGCGCGAACCGCCTTAAATGTCGGGTGCCGATCCCCTAACCTGATATGGCCCTATGCCTCGTCGACCTCTTCCAATCCCGATCACCCTGGGAATGAGCCACCACCCCAGGGCCCGAGCCCCACCGCCCCCAACCCCACACACTCCCCGCCCCGGCTACAAAGTGACCCCTGCACCCCCTCCCCTTCCCTAACCCTTTAAAACAACGAATTAAAAATTTTAAGATTCGACCCTTAGAACTTGATTTAAAATTTGGCCCATTGATTGCAGCATGCCACCTCTCGATCCCAAGAACCGTCATCAAGGTAAGCTGTTGATAGTCCCTGGGCCAACTCAAGGACAAGGGCGCAGTCCTGAGTGCCCACAATTCGAAGCGCAGTAAGGTCCCATAAAACAGTTGGCAAAATTATAAAGGGGTCCGAGTAAAGCATGGCATTATACAACGGGGAAGATGTTAAAAATCGAATGGAGGACAGAGGAATACAGGCTACAATAGTCAAGAGTTTCAGTCTCAGACCGGTCTCTCACACCCGCCCCGAGACCGAAGATGGTAATAAATGGCGACCGCTCTCTCACACGGAAAACCAAAAATCTCAAAAACTGCAGGATCAGATGTTGAATCTCTACTCTCCCACAGTAGAGATAATCCTCCCATCGTCCTCCCACAACAATGGGGCCTGTCCACTCAGGGTCCTGGTAAAAAGGAGAGGTCCAGTTGATAATTAAGGACCGTGGCCATTGGATAGAGGTGATGAATATCTCCACAGAGGACCGTAGGAATAAAGAAAAAGCCAGGCAGTCAGATATCCAGTTCGATAGGCAGGAGATCCAAAGGAACCTAAAGCATCGGGTTCCTCGAAGGCAAGGTCCAGGGCCACAGAAAGTTGCCAACGCGGGGGTATATATCCTATCCCCGCTAGGCAGTCACAGCCCACCCGACCCGGCCAAATCAATCCAGCCATTGGAAGAGGAGGAAGAGGAAGAGGAGAAACATTCAAGGGCCTGGGCCTAGACCACCAGAAAGCAGCAAACAATCCAAGGGTTCGCGGTTGGCCCAAAATCCGTAGCGGTAGCTAACAAACTCGCCACCACCTTTATCCACATGGTCCCGGCCGGTGCAGCCTCCGTGGTCCAAGAAAACAGTCAGACCACCAAGGCCACAGGACTCAGCGTCACGGCCGGAAACCATCCTTGGTCGTTGCCTCTCTCCTCTCCACAGCCTCCACCATCGCAGCCATCGCAGCAGCCATCCCAGCCGACGGATCCACAGCCGGAACCTCCGCCGAGGCAGGCAACTGCCTCCGCCGCTCCAGCTGCTGCCGCTGACAAAAAGACTGGAATCCACATCTCCGCATCTCTGCATCTCTGCCGCTCGACCTGGCCCTCTGATCCCACCGCAGGCACCGCAGGCATCAAGGCACATTCCTATGGCCGTCGCAGCCGTCAGCAAGGACATTACAGCCGCCGCCGCCGCTGCCGCCGCCCGGAAAACCGCCCGGAGAGCCGCTGGAAAAACCGCGAGGCCGCCAAGGCCTCCAATCCAAAAGCCGCCGGCAACCGCCATCTCCCGGCCAGGATGACGTCGGCAAGCCCAAAAAACGGCTTGTCGATCGCCCAGCTGGCTCATAAACAGCCCGGCTCCGTACCTGGACCCTCTCACAAAACCCAGGTAGGAAAAGGGCAGCCAGGAAGTCCCCCATCGGCACCCCTTGCCAAACTGAAGACTCATCCCCCCGGAGCCGTCTCAGCGCCCGTCCTCCATCATGGACATGCGCAATCAATGATTGAGAAGAAACATTCAAAGTAAAATAATCCTCTGTCTCCTCAAATTTCATTAATATATTATTATATATCAAATGTAACATAATGTAATGTTGCCAACTTTAAAAGCTGATACAAAAATTAATGCCACCAGATAAAAACTGAAGGCACCAATTATCACATTAAACAAGAGGAAAACCTTCTATGCACCAATTCCACCCGCGCTTTCTACAATTTTGTAAACAACAAACTAAAAGACTCAAGGTCCATCCCACCCCTAAAAGGACCTAATGGTAAAGACTGCAACAATGATACATTAAAGCCAACCTCTTTAACACATTATTTGGCTCAGTATTTGTAAACAGCAATGGATCATGCCCAATATTTCCTAGTCGAACCACAGACAACTATAGTGATCTAATACATATTGATTTTACAGAAGACAATGTTGAAAAAGCACTACGCAATCTAAAACCATCTCTATCTATTGGACCAGACGGAATATGTGCCTACTCTTTAAAAAAGCTATCCACTGCCATAGCCGAACTTCTAAGCATAATCTTTGAAAAATCTTTCAGGACCAGCTCCTTGCCAAACCTATGGTCACTAGTCACAGTCATTACCATCTTCAAAAAGGGAGACCCCAGTCTAGTTGAAAATTACAGACCAATCTCTTTATGCTGCATCACCTGTAAAGTCATGGAATCAATTATTAACCAATCCATTATTCTCCACTTAGAGACAACAACCTACTCTCTAACAAACAATTTGGTTTCAGAAAAAAACTATCCTGTAACCTGCAACTCTTACACTGCAAAAACATATGGACTACACAACTTGATCAGGGCAAAGCAATAGACGCTATTTACATAGACTTCTGTAAAGCCTTTGATTCAGTGGTACACGACAAACTACTCCTAAAACTAAAATCTTATGGTATCTCTGGACACCTGCATAACTGGATAGAAGCATTCCTGTCAAACAGACAACAAATGGTCAAAAAAATGGCCAAGAGTCCTTGGTGGCTCAGGCTGTTAAATGCCTGTTCTTAAGATCCAGCTGTCTACAATTACTGTAGGCTCGAATCCCACCAGGCTCAAGGTTGACTCAGCCTTCCATCCTCCCGGGGTAGGTAAATTGAGGACCCAAGATTGTTGGGGGCAATTAGCTGACCTTGTAAAAATGCCGCTTAGTAATAAGCAGGCATATACAATGGAATGAAGGCTATTGCTGAGCACATTGGGTTGTGCTCCAAAATTGTAACGCCCTGAGTCTCCGGAGAAGGGCGGCATATAAATGTAATTTAAAAAAAAAAAAAATTGGGAGTGTCCTATCAAATTATGTACCTGTCAACAATGGTGTCCCCCAAGACAGTGTTCTAGGACCAACTCTCTTCATACTCTACATAAATGACCTCTGTGATCATATTAAGAGCAACTATGTTCTCTTCGCTGATGATGTAAAGCTATTCAACACCACAGACAATACTGCTACCCTTCAAAAAGACCTTGACTATGTATCAGAATGGTCAAACAAATGGCAACTTCAAAACTCAACAAATAAATCCTCTGTCTTACATATTGACAAAAATATCAGAAAATAAAATACAAGCTGAATAGTCAAGATCTTGCTGGTGATCCAAACTCTGTCAAGGACCTTGGAGTACTCATCTCTAATGATCTAAGTGCTAGAGCCCACTGTAACTACATAGCCAAAAGGCATTAAGAGTTGTTAACTTAATCCTACGTAGCTTTTTCTCTGATAATATCACACTACTAACTGGAACATACAAAACATTTGCTAGACCAATACTTGAATACAGCTCATCAGTCTGGAACCTGCATTACATATCTGATATTAATACAGTTGAGAAAGTCCAGAAATATTTCACAAGAAGAGTTCTGCACTCCTCTACTCATAGCAGAATACCTTACGCCACCAGTCCTGAAATTTTAGACCTAGACATCCTAGAACTACGCCGCCTTCGGTCCGATCTAAGTATAGTACATAAAATTATCTATTGCAATGTCTTACCTGTTAATGAATACTTCAGCTTCAACCACAACAATACAAGAGCACACAATAGATACAAACTCAAGGTAAACCATACCAAACTTGATTGCAGGAAATACGACTTCAGCAACAGAGTGATCAATGTCTGGAATACTCTACCTGACTGTGGTTTTTTTCCCCCAAACCCCGAAAACTTTAACCTCAGACTGTCTACTATTGACCTCACCCCTTTCCTAAGAGGTCTGTATAAGTACACCAACGTGCCTACCGTCTCTGTCCTATTGTTTCCTTTTTTTGTTTCTTTATTGTTTCTTTCTTTTTCTTATTCATATCCATTTCATGTATTCATAACCATGTTTATACTTATACCTGTTATCTAATAATCGCTTAACAAAATAAACAAGTAAATAAATAAATAAATAAATAAATAAATAAATAAATAAATAACAGAAGACCACAATTCAGTAGCAATATTCTCTTTTCCATTGCAAAAATGTCTCTGTTTCATAGTAATTCCTATTTAAAATGATTAGTCAGTCTGTGATACAAAATATTTTTTTCCTGCTGCAACTCATGGTAGATAAATCTGGATTTAATGGATAAACAGTTTAACCTGGATCAGCAGAGTTTCCAGTGTTCTAGATAAAGAACAGGCAATTCTTCTCATAGATGCTTTTATCCTTGCACTGCCAAGAATTATGTGAATTATGTCCCCAAATCCAGGGAGTCAAAATTCTAAGCCAAGGAAAATGTTTTAATAATCCACAGATGAGATATTATTGCTGGATAATTTGTTCTGCAATGTAATTTTTTTTAAACCCCCAAATTATTATCCTAATATTGAGTTAATTGCAAATAGTCATTAGCAACTAACATATTTGTAATACACAGTAATGATGGCAATTACAAGAAAAGAGAGCAATATAGCAGCGTATTGTTCCATCTGTTAAGTATAACAGTTAAAATGGTTACATTCTCACAAACCTACTATTTCATTTGGGGAAGCATATTATTTTGAAGTCCTCTTGTAGAATTCTGTTTGGTCTCCATTGGTGGTGATAACAATTGGCTATTATATGCCTGAAACCTGGTATTAGACTAAGAATCTTTCAAAAAAAAAATTGGACAACCATTTGCCTGGGATGGTATAAGGACTCCTGTCTTGGACAGGAAATTGGATTAAAAGCAGGGGTGGGCTTCAAAAATTTTAGCAACAGGTTCTTTGCCCGGTTGCTGGGTGGCCGTGGCCATGGTGGGCATGGCCTAGTTGGCCTCCTGCACCACAGTGTGTGTGTGGGGCTTTTCCCCTCCCTGGACTCTGGAGGCTTTCCTCAAGCTTCCAGGAGGGCGAAAACAGCCTCTCTGGACTCTGGAGGCTTTCTGGAATCTGGAAATAATTTCCAGCCTTCCCAAACTTCCAGGAGGCCTGTTTTTCGCCCTCTCCAAGGCTCCATGCGTGCCCTGCACTTACCTGCATCCAAAATGGGCCGCTTGGGGACTTCTGGTAGGGGCGGGGTGGATGGGGCCAGCTGGAGTGGGATTTGGGGGTTCTTCGAACTGCACAGAATCTTAGCTAGGGGTTCTCCTGAACCCCTGCGAACCCCCAGCAGCCCACCCTTGGTTTGAAGATATCCAAGGTCTCTTGCTACTATATGGCAGGAGAGTAGGGAAAATGGTCTCCGTGTTTAGTTGTGATGCCACATTCCACACTTTTGGATTCTGCCTCAAGGTCTGGTCATCACAGTTTCAGGGTCTCTGCCCAGGAACTCTACATTTTTGCCCTAAAAGCTATCTAAAAGCTGCTAAGTGAACTGGACTGAATAAATTTCTGAGTGCAACTCAAGGTGCTATTTTGCACCTTTAAAGCCCTGAATGGCATGGATCAGGTTACCTATGGGACAGGCTCTCCCTGATGCCTTCTGCCCATCCCACCAGTTTGATCAAAGTGACCATGCTCCAGTTGCTTCGGGGAAGTAGCATCAACTTGTCTGACGTAACATCTGTCCTATGGAACAGTATCCCTCTTGAGATACAGATGGCTCTAACTCTATTGACCTTTTTTTAATTGAATATCTACTTTTCCTCCAGGTGTTGAAGCTGGCTTGTTACTCACTGGAGGTCTGGTATGGATATATGTGATAAATGGGAACTGAAATCTTATCAGGGCTTCATTTTGGCATCAATGGAATGTCATTTTTGTTATTATTGTTTGGAACCCAGAGTTTCTTTGGATAGATGGAAAGCCATATAAATTGGATGGATTAGAGAGAGAAAGAGAAAAATGGAAGGGAAAGAGAGAGAGATACATGGAAATAAAATGTGGATTGATCAGGTTAATAGCAAATGATGAAACGGCATGGGTATACAAGTCCTCGTGTATTTACCGACATAAGAATGACTACATTTTGTGTGTGTGTGTGTGTGTGTGTGTATGTATGCATATATATATATACTTATATATACAAACTGACACACGGTATAAACACATAGCCAGACCTCAAACTCGGAGCCAAACCAAGGCCCAGAATGTCACATCACAGCCTTCCACCCAGGATACTACATCACAGAACTCAGGAGATCACAACACAAAACATCAGGAGGTTGCAACACAGACAACGACCCAGGAGATTACAGCACCACACCCAGGACGTCACAACAATAGAACTCAGAAGGTCATCACACAGCCCATTACCCAGGTCGTTACAACACAAAAGGCTGAGAGACACACAGCCAGCACCTCAGCCACACAGGGTCTCAGGAAAAAGCCATCCAATCTGCATACATCAACTCCACAAACCAATCAAGAAGTAACAACACAGCCAACTCTAGAGTTTAAAAGGGAAAAACAGCCACGATCACACACTTCTCCCAGGAGAACGAAGCTGAAGACACCAGCCTGAAGATGACGGATGAGATTTCGTCAAAATGTTGCCAAGGTATTCTCAATCTTACACGGGACAAGACCCGAATACACCAAGACCTACATACCTTTACCCGTGAAAATCTACGAAAACATGTATATATATGTATATATACATATATATACATATATATATATATATATATATTCGTTCTTCGAAGAACGAAGCTGAAGACACCAGCCTGAAGATGATGGATGAGATTTTGTCGAAACGTTGCCAAGGTATTCTCAATCTTACATGGGACAAGACCCAAATACACCAAGACCTACATATATATGTATATGTATATGTATATGTATATATATATGCACACAGTAAGATTTGTTTTTTAAGTGGAACCAGTTGTACATTTGCAAAAGGTCCATGCTGATAGATGGTCCCTGCCTGCATGAAAACATAATTTGAGGGTTGGCAGTAAACTTAATGAATGAGGGATTCTCAATGTTAAACATTATTGACTGACAACTTAATTATAATTCAGTTTGTAGAGTACGTTTCCTGAATCCCGAGTGGAACAGAGCATACTGTGATGTCTTTTGCTGCCACAAGCCTTTCTACCCTTTTCCAGTTGTGAGAGTACTTTTTAATAACACAGCATAATGATGGAATAATTTGCAGCAAAGAAGGAAAACACACCCACAGTATTGAAGAGTTATTTTTAAATGGACCCAAAGTGTTTCAACACGGTCTAAAAATACTTCATTTTTGCATGCGGCTTTAAATCCACAGTCTAGAAATGTATCCCTCTTAAAGCAGGAGAGCAAAGCTGCTGGCTGAACTGAGCTGTTCTGGAATGGAAGCATGCCACAAAGTAGAAAAAGGACAGCCTTTTTGCTTTCCATACAAATGTCAAGGTGGTGTTCTAGTTATCCAGTGATAATGTCTCAAAACCTATGCCTGTGAACATTCTTTTGACATTTTAATCCATATAGTTTTTAGGGCAAAGATGTATATGGGATGGGATGAAGGGGAAAAAAACCACCCTATTTTCTATTCTCAATCCTTGAGCAAAGAGAAACTAATACATGTGTTAAATATTTTAGGTGAAATGTAGGTGAAATGTCATTATGAACAGAACTCATCAACCTGCGTTCTACAGTTCTCTCTCTCTCTCTCTCTCTCTCTCACACACACACGCACACACGAAGAATGGAAGGCAGCAAGAAAACCTATTATGTGTGCATTGCTTGAAAGACTGCTCTGACTAAGGTTAGGTAAATCTGTTTATTGAACTGTGGAGTACATGTCATTCTTCCCATTACCTGCACGTTAAGGCTTCTCTTAGAATATTTTATCCCCATCAGGATAAGAGCCCCAACCAAAGTGTTTATTGAAATGTAATGCTTAGTGAGGTCTGCCATAGTAACAGAGACAGAGGTGTCTTGTTTTAAAAAATTAAATTAAATAAAACATTGTGGGTTCATAATCCCTTCTACATTTACAATCAACTCTGTTTTTTTTTCTGAGCTGCTTTCCATTTTGTCGGAAAAGTAAAGGTGTGCTAAAGATTCAATACACCCTGTTTTTTTATAGTATAATGTTGAAAATTCTATAAGAAAAATAATATGTAAATGGGTATTAAATACTTTTACTATATTATAGGTAGTAAATACTTTTAATATATTTCAGAAATAGATCTGATACCCATGACAGAACTTGGTAGATCAGTTTTTGCCAAATTAGTTCCTTCTAGAGTTGTTGGGAATTTCAGCAAATGTAAGCTTGATTTACCTAAAGGGTGTGATATTGAAAAATTTGCCTGACGTCTTTCTTTTGCATTATATGTGGTCCTTGACTTATGACCAGTTGCTTAGTGACTGTTCAGTTACAATGGCACATCCCAAACGCTAGTTATGACCAGTAGTGGGATTCATTTTTTTTTACTACGGGTTCTATGCGTGTGGCTTGCTGGGCATGGCAGGGGAAGGATACTGTCAGAGTCAGAGGTGGTATTTGCCGGTTCTCCAAACTACTCAAAATTTCCGCTACCGGTTCTTCAGAACTGGTCAGAACCTGCTGAATACCACCTCTGCTTATGACCTAGTTTCAAAGTTTCAATGTCATTCTTCCTTTGAATAGTCACGTGACTGCCTTTTGGGAACTCAGCAAATGGCAACATTTACATACATTTGCCGTGCCCTGCAGTAATGTTATTGTGGCTTATGATATTTTTGCCAGAAATCCAGGCTAGAGCGAACAATGGCTTCACTTAATGATCGTAATGTTTCCTTAATAACCACTGCATTTTGCTTTATGATCAGAGCTGAAGGTAATGGAATGGCCCGATTTAGAAAAACTTTTGAGAGCCCATTACGCCCCACAAGTATCGTGCCTCATTAAGAGACACGAATTTTACCGTCGGGATCAAGGGGATAGCGAGAATGTTAATGACTTCATGGCAAGTTTATTGGGGGTGCTTGTGACTTTACCAACTTAGAAGAGGCCATGCGTGATCAGTTTGTTTTAGGCCTTAAAGATAAGGTTTTACAAAGCAAACTATTAATGAAACCTAAGATCACGTTTAAAGAGGCCATTGAAGAAGCTGTTTCAGCGGAAGCCACCAAGTCCTCAGCAGCGGCCATGAAAAAGATTAACAAGGCCTCAAGCCAGGCCTCAAACCATTCTGATGGGGATAAATCCACATCTACTCATTAACAAATAGACTCTGATTCTGATGGCAGTGAGGCAGAGGAGGGATTTTTAAACTCAGAATGGAGAAGAAAAGAAAAGACTCTGGGAAGAACAGGCAAGGGTTCTATTGCAGAGGCTGTGGGGGGCCACCCCGCACTGATTACAAGTTCTTTGACTCCATTTGCCTACGTGAGAAACGGGGTCACATAGCCAGAGTCTGCAAATCATCCAGAACTCCACCAGCTAGGAAGAAATTCCCTGATAGAGACTTTAAGCCCAACAATTTCCTTGAAAAAATGGGGCGAAATTTAGAAGCGAATGGCAAGAATGAAACGCACCAAACAATCACTATTGGTCATTCTTCACCCTTAAAAAGCAGAAAAGTACATGTGAAGGTGTTTATTGAAGGAAGACCTTGCCAAATGGAAGTGGACTCAGGCTCTTATTTATCTATGGTGTCATGGGACACTATCCACAGACTTTTTCCCAAAATTCAGAAAAAGCATTTCCAGAAGCAAGCACTGACTCTCAAAGACTACCAAGGGAACAAGATTCCAGTAGTTGGAGCGAGAGATTTCAACGTGCAGTTTAAAGGCCACACCAAAGGTTTGCCCCTGACCATCGTGGACAAGGATCGCCCAAGTTTGCTGGGACTTGAGTGGTTCAAGCCACTTGGCATCGAGGTGACTGGCATCCATCACGTGAGCAGTTCTGACTGGGAAGAGTCCTTGAAGTCTGAGTTTCCAGAGGTCTTCAGCGAAGGACTGGGCAAGTATATGGGGACCCCTATTGCTTTCAGCCTAGACCCCAAGGTGCCCCCAATTCGTTTAAAGCCCAGGAGGGTCCCATTTGCTTTAAAGGAAAAATTGATGCACAATTAGATAAACTCATTGCTCAAGGGGTTTTAGAGCCTACTGACCACTCCAGATGGGAAACACCCATAGTCACACCAGTCAAGTCTGATGGGTCAGTGAGAATCTGTGGTGACTACAAGGGGACACTTAACCATGCGCTGCAACAGAGCGCATATCCTGTACCAGTTGTGCATCATCTGCTCCATTCCCTTGGCAGGGGTACAGTATTTGCTAAACTGGATTTGGCTCAGGCATATCAACAATTAACAGTTGATGATGCCACTGCAGAGGCCCAAACCATTGTGACTCATAGAGAGGTGCTTTCAAATGTAAAAGGTTACAATTTGGAGTAAGCGTGGCACCAGGCATTTTTCAGAGCCTTATGGAAAGAATGTTGCAAGGACTGCCAGGGGTAGTACCTTATTTTGATGATGTATTAATCTCTGCTGAAAATGACACTCAGCTTCAAGAAAGACTCAGAGAAGTCCTTACCAGATTCAGAAAAGCGGGTTTAAAAGTCAAGGAAGACAAATGTACACTCAAAACAGACAGAGTTGAGTTCCTGGGGTATATGATTGACAAGCATGGCATCCATCCTACTGATGCCAAGGTTAAAGCAATCAATGAAGCCCCTAAACCTCGATGCAAGGCAGATTTGCAGGCCTTCCTTGGCCTTATTAACTTTTACCACATGTTTCTACCTCACAAAGCATCTATTGCTGAGCCCTTACATCGCCTACTTGATAAGAATGCTGTTTGGATCTGGGGGTGGAAGGAACAGTCAGCATTTAACAGTATTAAGAGACTAATCACATCTGATGCTGTGTTGATACAATAATCTGAGAATTTACCTGTTGTTCTGACTTGTGATGCATCCCCTTTTGGAGTGGGGGTTTGAGTCACAGGCTTCCCAATGGACGGGAAGCCCCAATTGCATTTTACTCTCACACGCTGTCCAAAGCAGAGAGGAATTATAGCCAATTGGACAAGGAGGCTTTAGCAGTTGTTGCAGCTGTTAAGAAATTTCATGAATATCTGTATGGCAGGTCATTCACCATTGTTACAGATCACAAACCTTTATTAGGCATTGTGGCAGGAGACAAACCTACACCTAATATCCTGTCACCAAGAATGCTGAGGTGGACTGAATTTCTTGCAGCCTATTCCTACAAACTGATTCACAGGCCTGGCAAGGACATTGGACATGCTGATGCACTGAGTCGTTGCCCACTACCTTGCCACAAGGAGGACTTTGAACTTGAAACTCACCTTTTCCTGGAGACCGTTGCTAAGCTTCCAGTCCATGCTGCTGAGATTGCCAAAGAAACTGCCAAAGATGCTGTGTTGGCACCTGTTATGGGCTGGATTAAGAAAGGTTGGCCTCTTCAAGATCTACCTCACCTTGCCCAACCTTTTAAGTCCAGGCAAACTGAATTATCTGTATTAAGAGGATGTATTTTGTGGGGTAACAGGGTGGTTATTCCTGCAAAACTGCAAAGGGAGGTTTTGGAAATGTTACATGATGGTCATCCTGGGATTGTAAGGATGAAAGGTTTGGCCAGGAGTTATGTATGGTGGCCAGGTATTGACAAAATGGTTGAAAACTGGGTAGCCTCTTGTCCCAATTGCCAGGTAGTCAGACCTGCCCCACCTCACGCTCCCACACAGGAATGGGAATGTCCTAGGGGCCCATGGTCTAGAATCCACATTGATTTTGCAGGCCCTACAAGAGGGCACACTTTTCTAGTGATAGTAGATGCATACTCCAAATGGCTAGAGGTAATTCCAATGACATCCACTACTACTGATGCTGTTATCAAGCAGCTCAGAAAATTGTTTGTAACCCATGGGTTACCAGATGTCCTTGTCTCTGACAATGGCCCTCAATTCACATCTAACATTTTTGAATCCTTTCTAGCCCAACAGGGCATCAGACATGCCCTCACTGCCCCTGGGCACCCTTCGCCAACGGCGGCTGAACGCATGGCGCTTTACCAAGAGAAGCTTCAGCAGCTGGGTCCTGGGGACATCACTGAGAAGCTTGAAAAGCTTCTTAGTGTTCAACACATCACCTAGCCCATCAACTAACTTGTCCCCAGCAGAGTTGTTGATGGGCAGGAAACTTAGGTCTTCTCTTGACCGCCTTCATCCCACTTACGCACCCAACGCACCACTGGATTCCACTTCCAAAGTTCGTTCTTTTAGTGTGGGAGATTCTGTCTATGCTAGGAACCTTCTAGGTGACCCTTTGTGGATTCCTGCTGAAATAACTCACATCACAGGCCCTCATTCTTACAGGGTACAAACAGAGGATGGCCTCCTCTGGAGCAGGCACATTGACCAACTTAGATCCAGGGTCCCTCAAGAACATCGCCCCTGTCTCCCTCAAGGTCCCTCACCTGATGTTTCTTCTAGGGGAAGGGGAACAGGAGGAAAATCAGCAAACAGGAATCAACCCCATGTGTAACGAGCCATTGCGACAGGAAAGCCAAGATCCATCCTTAGAAGTGGAAGATTGCACATCACTACCTGACTTGGGTGCTGACATTGGAATGGAGATGGGTTGGGAGGAGAGACCAGATTCTAACAATCTAACAGGGTCTCCTTTCACAGGAAGTCCCAACAGGGAAATGTCAGCAGACACATTTCCTCTCTCACTGGGTGAGAACGTTAAAGCTTCTGAACCACGAAGGTCTCACGCACGTAAGAGCCCCACCTATTTAAAGGAATACATTAGATAGGTTGGGGTTTGGTATGGACTGAACCTAGTGGGAGGGGTGTTATGTATGTAGGTTTGAATGTTATTGGTTTATTTGAACTGTTCTTGTAAAATGTCAAATGGTATTGGTTTAAATAGTGCGGGAAGAATCCCTGCACTCCCATTGGCTGGCAGCTATGGCTGCAGGCTATAAGAAGCAGCCGTAGCCAAGCCAGGACGGGTCCATTCGAGCTGTAGTCACTAATAAAGTCTTTGCTGGAACTCCTCGCGTCTGACTCTTCATGCAAACTTAACATTATGTATATCGTTTCTCATCTGCAATTGGAAGTGTTATCAAAATTTAGGACTTTGGTTTCATTGGAACATTATGCATGTCATAATGTAATACGTTCCAAGACAAAATTACAATGTGCAAAATTTAAATGCAGCAGATATTTCAAGTAAACTATTCTGTTGAGAGGTTACCTTAAATAACATCTTTCCAAATAAATTATATAAAGAACTGAACTTTCTAAAGAAGCATTTTTTCCAGTAGATATTGTTATGTTCTTCTATTCTGATTTGCCTAAGAATTAATTCTAAAAATTCAAAACCCATTGGGGACTATGGGTGAGGCTGGTTGGAGACGTCTGGTGGTTGAACTCCACCATCTTAACAGTTATTGAGGTTGAAAAATACTGCTAAAATGCTGCTAAAATTCTACTCCAAATCCTTGCATAATTGAACCCAATTTAAAATGGTAATTACACCAACATCTTTATTTGTATGGATTTTGACACCATTCTCTAGTTGACAAGGATCTCATAGAAGTTTACATAGTTCAGTAGAAAACATTTCAGTTGTAAGCCTTCAGTTGCAAAAAGAAAAGAGGAAAATAAAGATAGGAACCCATATTAAGTTCCCAGAGTAGTTCCTGTAAGGAGCAGGTGACAGGGAAAAATTCCTGATTGAACCCTCATTCATTGCCTGATTTAGTTCTAAGCCAGGTTTCCAGACTTTCCCTTTTATGGATTCCTAAACCTGGTTTCTCTTCAGATCGTATAAATCTTTCACCTTTTACTTGATAAAAAATTTAAATGATTGAAATATCATGAGCTTTTTGTCTGCTCCCTGAAAAATTTATAGGCTGCTCTCTCAAGATTTGTCCAATGTTTAAAAATGGTTTTATATTATTTCTATACTGTCCAAGCATAATATATTTTGGCAGCTTATTTTCACTTTTCCTTTGGTACCCTTGGCAAGGAACCATTTTGAGAAATCAATTTAGGAAGACTATAATGGACAGAGGAATTCAAAGGAAGATTGGTTGCCTTGCCAAAAAGAAATAATATTATCATTTGCCATTGAATTCAATTTCACAAAGTAGCAAGAGAAACATGAACCATTTGCATTTAAATGAACGTTCGTTTAATATAATTCCTAGAAATATGCTGGCATTGGGACTTTGTTCTGTTCAAAAGAGACAATCATTATTCTACAATCATTATACATGCAATACATAGAATTTGAGAGAGAGAAAGAGAGAGACTGAAAGGTTGTTAGTGGAGAAGGTAGTAAAAATGGCATATTGAGGGTTTTAATAAAGTCTTTTGGAATATTGTACATGCCGTAGCAGTATGATTAAACATTATCATTCTCTGACAGTTAAAAGTGCAGCGTATAATGAAATATATACTTCATCACATTGTATTTTAGTCATTAGCACTAAGCTACATTTTTAAATGTATCCTTCCTTTTTTTACCCTCCAGTTTATGCTCCTTGGATTATATTAATAATATTTTGTCCCTTTGAATCAAGTCTTGACAACTGAAAGTTTCTTGGTAAGATTTTAGGAAGTGATCCTCCCCTTCTTTCTTCTCAGGACTGAGAGAGAGAGACTAGCCCAAAATCACCCAGCTGGTTTTGTACCTAAGGAGAGACTAGAAGACATGATCTCCTCCAGGTGTCTTGTCTGGTGCCTTAACTACTATAGCACAACTTAAGATGTGTGGGCATCTGATAGAAGCCACATTGACACCACACCATTGATGCTATATGCTATATGTGATGTCATTGTCCCCTTCACGCCTGCTTGTTATGACATGTTATCTCTCTCTGTCTCTGTCTCTGTCTCTCTCTGTCTCTCTGTCTCTCTCTCTCTCTGTGTGTGTGCATCCACACACACATAGAGTAAAGCTCTTCTCTTGCCTGGTAGGAGCAGTTTATCATTTTTATATCACACAGAAGAATTGCTGGGCAGAATGTAAAAATGCCCATGCTTCACACCACTCCATTTTTTTTAACATGAAGATCTAATGAAAGGAGTTTGAGACAGAGCCGCCTGTCATTTTCCTAAACTCAAGCAAGCAATACAGGAAATGAGCTGAGTTTTTTTTTAAAGGGAAAAAAATAACATCTATCTCAATAGTCCTTGGTCTTATTTGCCACTGAGCCTAAAATCAGAATAATTATGAAGCTCCAACCCCTTCATACCGGTTTGAATACAGCCTCTTTGCAATTAAGTTGGGCTTGGTTTTCATTCTTATCAAGTTTACATAAAACAGATTCTACAAATGGTTTAAACATTCATTTATTTTCCATTACACCCATTTTTCCCTCCCACCTCCCTTTTGAGTTTTCTGCTTCATTTCCAGAGATGTCTGTAGGATGTGGCACAAAAAGTCAAGATGGCAACCACTGTGGTACAACTGAGATTCAAGGTCTTAGTAACAACATATAAATTCCACATGGCTTGGGTCTGGGGTACTTGCGGGAACATCTCCTGCCAGCATCACACTCTGATCGCCCTGTATGCTCCCACAGACAGGGCCTCCTTGGAATACCGTCAGCTAGACGCTGGCGGCTGGCGGTGCCCAGGGGTAGGGCCTTCTCTGTGGGGGCACCCACCCTGTGGAATCAACTCCCCATGGACCTTCGTTTGGCTCCGGATCTCCGCTCCTTCTGCCGTGACTTAAAGACTTGGCTATTTCAGCAGGCCGGCCTGGACTGAACCAAGAAGGAGGGGGGGTTCTGTTTTTTTTTTTAAATAATAGTTTTAAATTGTTTGTTCTTAAATTAGGCTTGTATTGTTTAATCCTTTTATAATTAATTTATTGTATTGTATTTTTTATTCTGTGAGCCACCCTGAGTCCTTTGGGAGAAGGGCGGCATACAAGTCTAAATAATAATAATAATAATAATAATTATTATTATTATTATTATTATTATTATTATTATTATTATTATTATTTAAGCACCACCAATGCATACAAAATAGGCAGAACTTCAATTGGACCATCACAATCATCCTGTTGTCTTTTTGGACCTACTCTGCAAACACTCCTGCTTCATTCTACTGTATGCATTATTCCTATATTTTTCTTATATCCATTTCTCCACCCCAAAATGAAAGACAGGACCATGGGGGAGGGGTTGTCAAGAAAAGCAATGGCAGCCACAACCACATTAACAGCTCCATTCCTTTGCGAGTTGGATCTGTGACACACAGAAAAAAGGGGCATGACTTAAAATTGTGTGGTCCTAGTTGCTGCCTTGACTTTTTCTCACCCCCATTTTAAGAATCCATGATTAGAGATGTTTGGATTTTTCCTCCTGATTTGAAAGGATCTTATAACTATCTAGTCAGAAATACATGTATTAATTTCAGCAAAGCTTTTCCCTAAGGGCAGGGGATAACACTACATTATTTTAGAGGACAGCTCTAAACTTTTCTGTACTGAAATAAACTCCATTGTGCTGAGGGTGTTTCCCCCCCCCAATAAATTATTGCAGTAAGAGGGGTCCATGCAGGTCAAAAAGTCAATATAGCTGCCATGGCTCTGTAACCCACATAAAAAAGGGGGGGCATGGCATTGATTATAAGTTATGGCTGCCATATTTTGGCTCCTTGTAAATACGCTTGATTGCCTTTTTATATGTACTAGATCAGAACCAATTAATTAGATCCAAACTACAATGGGGACAAATCAAATATCATAAAGTACAAAGTCAGCATTTTGTAACACAAAGCACCAGCTTCTAGTATGAATATTTATGTACAGAGATATCTTTACAACACATAAACTTTCTACTGGATGTTGGGAGCAGCATAGAGAGCAGATGAGAAATCATGTATTGTGCCATTGAGATGTAACTCTACATCTCTTTACAACTCTACATATCTACAACTCTACACATCCCTTTTGTATGTGTGCTTGATATTTCATAATTCGATTATAATCATAGATAGGAACTGACACTAATACCATACATTCCAGTGGTGGGATTCAAATTTTTTTACTACTGGTTCTGTGGGTGTGGCTTAGTGGGCATAGTGTAGCTTGGTGGGTGTGGCTTGATGGGCATGGCAGGGGAAGGTTACTGCAAAATCCCATTCCCTCCGCACCCTACTAACCTGCTTTCCAGCTCCATTCTCCTGTGTAGGGCAACAAAAGAAGACCCAACTGATCAGCTAGGATTCAGGAGGCAGAGAATAGATGGGGGTGGGGCCAATCAGAGATGGTATTTGCTGGTTCTCCAAACTACTCAAAATTTCCACTACCAGTTCTCCAGAACTGATGAGAGCCTGCTGAATACCACCTCTGATACACTCTTTCAAAATGAAAGTGATGTGTTCTTTTTTAAATACCTTAAATGGATTTTGAAATGAGTAGTATCTGGAATCACAATAAGTTGATAAAACACATAACTTTTTGAGAGGGAATTTTTGATTGGATGAGTACAACTGGAATTACAATAACAAGCTCATGGCCACATGCAAAGTGAAGGCTGTTAATCTTTATTTAAGAACTGGAAAGAATAGACTTTAGCTGTTCCAGGAATATAAACATTTAGATTTTTTGATTGCTCACAATTCTAATTCCTGTCTTTAATCTGATATTAGTTGTATGCTGCTACGCTGGACAGCCACATGTCTAAAATGGTGTAGAGTCTCTTTGAGTAGGGGGGTTGGCCTAGAAGTTGTCCAAGGTCCCTTCCAATTCTGTTATTCTCTTATTTGTAAATTAAACTCTTCCACCCCGGGGCCCCAGTATTTTCCTTCTGTCCTTTTGCATCTTCTGCATATCAGCTTCTCCTTCGTTGCTCTTAATAGATTTGCATCAATCAATTGTATTGTGTCATTGAATCCTAAATATATATTTGAACCCTTGGAACAGAAGCCTGAATTTATCTTCAGTGAGCAGTCCAGACATCAAACTACAAATCTCTTTAACTCTTCATACAATAAGTTTGGAGTGTGCTCAGTGTCCAGTGTCCCCAAAAGGTCACCCCATGTGTCAGGGTTGATGTAGGTAGGCAAAAGTTTGGTACCATATTTGGTATGCCACTCCCTTCACATTAGAGTGTCTTTGTTCCTGCAAAATGCAAGCTGTAGAGATGACCAAATGAATAATGGAAATTCAAAGACTTTTGATTGTACCTGTATATCCAGTGGGTCTTGATGCCACTATCATGGGCATCAAATGTAACAGAAACTTTTTTTGTGCATAGTAACAAGTTGAGTAGGGAAGCCCACAGGATGCTGTAAAAGATGGTGGCCACAATGATGCTACTGAAGGTTTTTTTATGGGCATCACCTACAACTAACTTGTTTGCCAAAAGTGATGATAGAAAAAATAAAACAAAACCCTGACTCAGAATTAACTTTATTATCCTGCATAGGGAGGAAAAAAAACCCTCAGCTCATCTTTCCCAAGGATGAGTTTCTGGAGAATTTTCTGGGTACTACCCAACATACTAGATTCAATCATCTGCTGACTCTTGACTATTTTCTCCAATGATAATAAAGCAATTA
The DNA here is from genome assembly GCA_009733165.1 of Naja naja. NCBI lineage: Eukaryota > Metazoa > Chordata > Lepidosauria > Squamata > Elapidae > Naja > Naja naja. Next base: position 20,015,676 of record CM019159.1, on the reverse strand, counting down.
GAAATAGCTTTGGCCTATTTTATTTTATTTCTATTTATTTAATAGACATAACAGTAATTGGTATCCACAGGAAGATATATGCTATCATGGTAACATTATATGTATATCTACCAGATATGTACAAATAAAGGAGAACAATTTGTAGAGCTGAAAGGTGTGCTCCCTGGTGCTCTCTGAGCTGACATTTCATTACCCATACTAGATAACATCACCAGTGCTAGTGTGCTAACATCATTGTCATCACTAGCACTGACAATGTTACCTAGTTTGGATAATGGAACATCTGCAAGGAAACAAGCAAGCTCAGAGCGCACCAAGGCCTCTACCAAATATGTGCTACAGAATTCAAGATGACTACAAGATTATCCCGAGAAGAGAAAATCTTGACTCTTTGCTGCCATTGGGTAATTAGCTGGATTTTTGTGATCCAGATCTAGTGATTCTACCAATACAAATAATAGTTTTCTATTCTGCAGGGTATTGCGTAGAAGAATAAGTAAAGGTTGATCTATGTGTTCCAGAAGAAGGGTTTAAGAGATTTATAAATAGCAGTACAATAATAGAAACACCTAGTAGTATTATAATATCAGAGATACGCATGGCTGTACTCTTCTTTTAAAATGCATGAACGTCTGGTCTCTTCATCACAAGAAGCATGATCCAAAGTAAACCATAGTTCTCTGAGGTCTTGGAAAAATGTGTTTGTACAAATAGCCATATTTGGTTTTCAGGCTTTGATAATATCATTTCCAGAATGTTCTGATTAGAAAAATAGAAAGCCACCACTTCATTGAGACTCTAAATGAGGCCTTCCCTGCCCCCTTGATACAGTCCTGATAAGGCTAATTTCACCATGACACAGTTTTATATGGTTATGTAAATGGCATTAGCCTCTCTTTGTCAGCAAGACAGTAATTTTCCCCAGAGTTTTTCCTTTGTGAAACACCAGCTGCTTCCTTCCTTCCTTCCTTTCCTTTCCTTTTTCAGTGAAGACCCTAAATACTATGAGAAATGGGGAATATGGAACCCATTAGAAATTAGGCTTTATAGCTGTATTATTATAGTTGCTAGCACAGTCAGCCAAATGTTTTGACTTAATTTGGCATTTTAAACTACCTATCAAGTCCTTCTCAAGGAGGTGGGATAGGCAGATGTTGATGTTTGATGGTGTTAAAAGTATTGTTCCAAGATGTAAGCTGTTCCAAGTAATCTACATTTTGCAATTGACTGATGGTGATTTTGTCAATGCCAATGCTTATTCAAGTGGTGCTCCTGTTGTTTTGAGATTGTACCCAAAGCACCTATTACTATTGATACTTCCTTTGCCTTTTTTTTGCCACAAGTGTACTATTTCTATTTGCAGGTCTTTGCATAAGCTGTAATAACCTTTTTTAAAACTTTAGATAGTAAGGCAGAAACCTTCCTTTTAAACAAAATCATGCAAAATGGCCTTGATAAGTCTCAGCAGCTGGACAGAAAATCCAATGGCAACTCAAATCAAAAGAAGAAAAAATTCTGCAGGCAGCCTATAAGGTGGGGATGAAAAGGTACAGATTGAGGCAAAATGTTCTGTTCTTATGGTGACTGGTGTGGAATTCAATGTATTATTTCAGAATTCAATGTAAGATCCTATAGTAGTATTATAACCTTGTGACTACATAGTGACTACATCTATGGCTTGTACAGAGAAATTAAAGCAGATAAAGACTTTATCTTATCTTAATAACCCTGCAATTACATTTAATGCACCTTTGCTATCTCAATCTTTATACCTATCTTTCCAGAAGTAGCAGTTTTCCAATACAGTTATTCTCTCCCTATCTCAGTTATTTATGGACTCCCCATTTCCCTAGTAAGTTTTGAAAATGTTAAGCAGAAGAAAAAAAAACTCTGGTGGTTCTTCCCCAGCCTCTAAGTACTCTCTTTGTTTTAAAAAGGACTCAAATTCGTTGCCTCCATGAAGGAAGAAATAAGGTATTTTTGTGTGCCATAATGGCAACAGTATTCCAGCCTCTTGTTGAGAATATCTCTGGGCCTGTCTATTCGTCACATTAGCTGACTGAAGTTTGTGGTCTGTCCTTCACAACAATGCTTTAAAAGGAACTATTCCTAATACAAAGTTATAAAGCATGTATCTATCTGTAATTTGTAACGGGCAGAAAGATATGCAGGTTCCCCAAGTATAGAATTTTAAAATATTAAAAAAATATTTGGGGGGGGGGACTATAGAATACAGCCTGGTTCTTTCAGGCAGTTTGTGGCCACTTGGTCTTACTGAAATATGTGACTATCATTTTTAGGTTTCTTTGTTGAGCTGAAGTATGTTCTAGTCTATGCACTTCTCCTGAAATACATTTGATTATATTTCAGAGACTATGCATAGCTAGGGTTTATACAATTTATTTTTATTTTATTATGAGATTTATATGCCGCCCTATCTCCCTAAGGAGTCAGGGCGGCTTACAATACTAAAAAACATATAATACAAATGTTAAAAATAAATTAAACCCAAGAAAATCTCATAATCATAAAAGCTAAAACATTTGACACCCATTAAAAACCCTCCCCTCCCCATCAGTCCAGGTAGGCCAGTTGAAATAGCCAGGTTTTTAGGCCACAGCAGAAGGCTCGGAGGTCCGGGGCCACCCGGAGCTCCAGGGGCAGCTGATTCCAGAGGGCGGGCGCCCCCACAGAGAAGACCCTATTCCTGGGGGCCATCAGCCGACACTGCCTAGCTGATGGCACCATCAGGAGGCCCTGCCTGTGGGAGGCACTGGGCATCAGGAAGTCGTTATAGGCAGCAGGGTTTCCTGCAAGTACCCTAATGCTCCTAATGAGGATTATTTCTTAGTATGGGTCATAGAGCATATCTGAGTGTGGGGATCTTCCTTTTGTAATCTAGGTCAAATTTGGAGCTTTTTGAAATGTAAATGACAATAGAGACATTTGTAGAGACTTACAAATTGAAGCTAATTAGACAATTATTTTCCCCTTTTATTTGAGTTTCAGCTTTAGTTTAATTTAGTTTGTAGTAGAACACTATGAATAACAGGGCAAATAATTTTGGCAAACTACAAAGATAATGCTGTCCAAGATTATGTTACCAAATAGCTGAACAGGCAAAGGAGGAATATAAAGTATTGAAAAGGAAGCCAAATCAGCAGGGTGAAGGAGGACACACTACATCCTCAACAAAAATTATAATCAAAAACCAAAAAAAGGAGCACTAGAGCCAACAGGAATCTGGAATTATTTTTCCAACATCAGAAATGCTGGCTTTTCAGTGGTAGGAACAGGGTAGACCTGGTTAGGAGATTTAAAAAAAAAACCCTTCACTGATGAAGGTCTTGCCAATTTCAAGTAAGAGGGTACTAATCAAGGTCACAGAATTGAGCTTATTAACTTATGGTTAGCACTTACTAAGGAAGCTCTGGGCCTTGGAAAAAAGCTGTTCAGGAAGAGATAACGTGTAAATATTCAAAAAGCAAGACAACATTTGATTTTAAGGCTACACCTGCTGGATGGAGGACATGAGGATAAAAATGAGGACCTGGGCATGGCTAGTCTAGTGAAGAGAAGGACCAGGGGAGACATGATAGCAGTCTTCCAATATTTGAGAGGCGCCTGCCACAGAGAGGAGGAAGGGGTCAAGCAATTTTCTAAAGCACCCAAAGGCCAGACAAGGAATAATGGATGGAAAGATTCAACCTAGAAATAAGGAGAAACTTTCTGACAGTGAGAACAATCAACCGATGGAACAGCTTGCCTTCAGAAGTTGTGGGGGCTTCATCACTGGAGGCTTTCAAGAAGAGATTGGACTGCCATTTGTCAGAAATGGTGTAGGGTCTTCTGCTTGGGTAGGGGGTTGGACTGGATGTCTTACAAGTTCCCTTTCAACTCTGTTAAGCTAATCTAAACCTATCCTCTTTTGGCAGCATATCTGATAATTCTGACCAAGTTGCACTCAGGTTTAGAAAAGCAATTGGGCAATTCTAGGAATGAGTAAAAAATAGGGCTACCACATTGACCGCAATTGCCCTTAATCTGTCCTGGGAATGCACAGTATCAGATTTGACAAACTTTCAGGTGCCAAATGAACTCAGTTCCTAGCATCCACCACCACTGGCTATGTTATGTGTTTGTGCATTTATATACCAGTGTTTGCATTTTAGTACTGCATTTACTGAAAAAGGTGATCTAGGTGGAACAGTTATCTAAGAAAATGGGGTTGACATTTTTAGCTGATTTTCTCATATTTATTGAAATGAAGACACCACTAGCATGGTTTAAAAACACCTCACACAATGGTTAGATCTGTCAAAGATGCTCTAAGTAGGGTGTCAAACTGGTGGCCTGTGGGGTGGATTTGTCATGTGTAGACCATGCCTATACCAGCTCTGTGAAGGGGAAAAACAGTTGCAAAACATCACCCGTGCAATGGATCCTGCATTGACAGAGGGTTGGACTTTAGCCTTTATGAGCCATCCTTCTTTATAGTTCTACTAGCCGATAACCCGGCATTGCCCAGGTATTTATTTATCCCAATCCTGCATTAGACAAGAAAATCCTGTAGTCAAGACTCACGCTGTTGTACTGTCTCTCTTGCAGTGTTGCAAGTCTTCTATTCCTCTCATCGGGAGTTTCTTGTCTATGCTAGTGTTTCATTTTTTTTATTGCACTTGGCCAATCACCTGATGTTTCCTTGGAGGGCTGAGAGAGAGAGCCCCCTGGTGGAATACTGTGAAGCCATTACCATGGCAAGTCCACTGTGCTGTACAGTAGAAGCCATTTTAAGGCACATGCACACTCCCCAAGGGGTGTTAAGGGTGTCTTACCCCCACAGTATTTGTTTCCAGAGTCATCTGGAGTAAGTCATCTGTGTATCAAGTTTGGTTGAAATTGCTCTGGGCGTTCCAGGGTTATGCTGGAACACACACACACATACACATTTGTTTATATATATAAATAGATAGATGATTCTATATCTTTCAGCAAGATTGGGAAGAGAGCAAAATATTAAAGCTAACAGACTCTTATTTAAGTGATTGTAAAAGCCTTGAGTTATTACAAAAGCAAAACATTAAGGCAACTCTCAACTGCTAGTTTGCTGCCAAATTTTAGAGTCATGATCCCAGAACCTCTGGAGAGTTGAAGTCACAAGCTGCAAATGGACCATCTCAGGTGCATTAGTAACACAGCCTGCAGACAGTAAGGAAGTCACGCGAACCAGCAGTCACTTTACATTGAAAGCTTAAACCATAACCAGCAATTGTTGCAGATTCTGCCCATCTGCTTTCCTTCACAGAAATTCCACTTACCACCATTTTCATGTCTGACAAAGAGTGGATCAGCAGCCCAGCTTTTTAATTCCATCTGATTCTATTTATTTCTCTGTATGTTGAAAACTTAGAGATGAAGAGAAGAGAAGAACTGTTTGTCAATACTGTTACATTTTACATTTTGCATATTCATGTTTTTATAGATTTCATTTTTTTTTCTTTAAATGCTGTGATCTGGGGAACATGTTAATTTTAAATACACTGAAATGAATGAAAAACTTCAGTGAGGTATAGTGATTAAAATGTTGAACTAAGACTGAGAAGGCCCACATTCACAGCATCTCATTGATGACTTTGGATCAATCGATTTCTATCTCAGTCCAACATACCCCATTGGATTGTTATTGTGGGAAAAGCAGATGCAGGGACTATTTCATATGATGCCTCAATCTTCTAGTGAAAGGCAAGGTATAAATCTAAATGAATACATTTTTCCTTTTAAAAGAATATTTAATGATTGAAAAGGAAAAATGAATGAACCATGGAAGTGTTTGGTAACAGACAAATGGAAAGCAACATTATGGACAAAGTTTACCCTAAATATTACAGGCTGATCATGCTTTAGTGTAAATAATGAGGAAATATTTATTCCTATTTTTGATTGCATTTTATAGAATTGCTGCATTTTAGAAGTAAACGTTTCACAATTCTACATTATGACCAGAGGTGGTATTCAGCAGGTTCTGACCAGTTCTAGAGAACCAGTAATGGAAATTTTGAGTAGTTCAGAGAGCCAGCAAATACCACCTCTGACTGGAGATTTTACAGTATCCTTCCCCTGCTATGCCCACCAAGCCATGCCCACAGAACCGGTAGTAAAAAAAATTGAATCCCACCACTGATTATGACAGCATCCCACATTCATCTGATTTCAGGTAGGGAGAAGCAGACTGTGGGAACTCAAGTTTCTCAGGACAGGAATGCTGAACATTTCAATTGTCAACTGACAACAAACATTAAGCATAATGAACACAAATGGAGTTTCCATTAAGTTGTTGCAGGAGTGGGAGAAACAGATACCTAATTTCAACATAAGCATGAGAAAAAGACTAACTGCAATTTAGTTCTTTCAGATGGTAATGAACTGTTGCTAAGTACTGTTATTAATATTTTAAAATTAATCTCATCAGTCTGCATTGGCAGATTTCTCTTTCCCATGTTTATCCCCACTGAAGTCTCCACATTGTGAACCTTTATACTACATGGCTCCATTCTAATGGATTCTATAGGGTTTATTCAGCAGGTTTTCTAAGTGGTTCTCTTCTTTGGGGATTTGATGTCTTGGACGTTTTTTTCTGCAAATTTTAAACCTTGTATTTAAATGGCCTTTTAAGCCTCTTTCAGAAGTCATTTGTAGTTATTTTGAGGTGCTTCTTTTGAAAATAAGGAAGTGGATTAAAACAATGTTTATTTTTTTTAATGTGCCACCAAGTTGGTGTTGAAGGATTAGTAAATAAAAAAATAAAATAACAAAGAAGCGTTGTTCCAATACCTGGAGTCTTTGGAATGCAGCTGCATATAAACTATTGCAATAAATCATTAATAAATAAGCATGCTGCCTACGATAAAATCCTTAGGATAAACTGTTTGTCATGTTTACAAGCAGCTCAAAGAGACTCTGCTTCTAGTCATGATTTCCTGTCATCTGGTCCTCATGTGATCAAGACCATTGAACAATGACCATTAACAAATAAGAGCATGCACAGTTTTTTTTCCTTCCTTCCTTCCCTCCTTCCTTCCTTCCTTCCTTCCTTCCTTCCTTCCTTCCTTCCTTCCTTCTGGAAAAGCAGGATGGAAAGCAATCAGTTTCATAATGTAAGTGGTCTTTGAACAAAACTTTCAGAATGCATTCAGTTAAGCATGCCTTCGGTAACGTGTTTGAAAGAGAAAGTTATCAGCAGTGTTGATCTGCCGATGTGATGCTTCTTAAGTGATCAAAAGTCACAATCTTCTAATCATAAAAAAATTCTTGGAGGAGGAGGGGAGGAGGAGGAAAATGGGAAGTAAACTAAGCAATTGTGGAACTGGTGAAAGAGACGAAATATATTGCCTTTTAATTCTTCTATATAAATGTAGCTGCAGTTCTCCCCCATCCCAGTTCAATATCCACTTGTATTCATTGCAGCTGTAAACTAAAAGCTCCCTAAAGCTTTCTTTTAAAGGAGTTCATTAGGAAGCTGTTAGTGAAGTTTCATGAATCTTTATTAGCACTGCATCTGACTGAGAGAGGTTGTATGCAGCATTTGAAATCCAAGGGAATGCATCTCAAATATAAAATCTGCAGATTCTCTCCAAATCCATGACACAGATGATAATTATCTGCTCCAAATAAATATAAAGAAGACCTGAGATCAATAGAACAAAAGCTTGAGTCACTTTCAAGCAATTTCTGATATTTTACTCATAGGCTGCCATATTTTAAACAAAAATCAATCTATGGATTCATAGATTGCATCTGAGCATTTGATATAAAGCATAGCTAGATGATATACAGCTTTTCAGAGCTACCAGTATTTTCAAGATCGGGAAAAAAAGATACTGTTGTCTTAACAGTTACCTAGTATTTCCATTTTGCTGTTCTTGACTTGTCTGAAATAGTTTTCCTCTTTTTCTTAAAATTGTCCCTTTAGATACTTCAGTTACACTGAAGTGAGAGTTCCCCAAGAAAGAGACAAAGTTAACCTTTGAAGGCATCTCAGCAAATATAACTGATGACAAGTTGCATCTTGAATTTCTGATGCCCTACAACTGGATGTATTGGCTCAGTTTACCCATAATAGTGCATAATCCACAAATAAGTAAACCACATTGTAGATAATATTTTCATCAAGGGGAGATTTATGTAAACATCTTCATAAATGATCTAGATGAAGGGATGGAAGGGGAACTCATCAAATTTTTGGATGAAACAAAAATGGGAAGAATTGCCAACACTTTAGAAAATAGGCTCAGGACTCACATTTGAGCATTGATCCCTGTCCAACAAAATGAAGTTCGATGAAGAAAGCAAAATCCTGCACTTAGGAAAAATATACACAGGTACAGAATAGGTGATACCTGATTCAACAGCAGTAACCGTGAGACGGATCATGGTCAACTTGTCATCAGTTATATTTGCTGAGATGACTTCAAATATTAACTTTGTCTCTTTCTTGGGGATCTCTCCCTTCAGTGTAACTGAAGTATCTATAGGAACAGTGGTCCTAGCAGATCATCTCTTAACTATAAATTAGGAGTGCTGTAGCTGCCAAAAAGGCCAATGCAGTCCTAGACTGAATCAACACACACAGAGAAAGCATCTAGATCATGAGAAGTGATAGTACCACTCTGTACTGTACTAGAGAGTCCACACTTGGAATACTGCATCCAGATCTGATTGGTATGATAAAAAAGATACCGAGTCCATAGAAAGAGTGCAGAGAACAAAAACAAAGATGATAAAGTGTGTAGAGTCTACACTGCATGATTAATGGTTAAGCCTATTGAAGAGAAGGAGTCAGGTGACATGATAGCTGCTTTTTGGTACATGTAGGGCTATCACAGGGAGGACAGGATTATTTTCCAAAGCACTTGAGGTTAGGACAGGAAATAATGAATGGAAGCTTATTAAAGAGAGGTCTAATCTGGAACTAAGAAATTTCCTGATAGTGGCAACAATTAATAAATGGAACACCTTGCCTCCAGGAATTGTAGGTGTGCCATTGCTGGAATTCTTCAAGAAAAGATTGGACTGCCATTTGTCTATAGGATGTAATAAGGTCTCCTGCCTTGGGCCAGGGATTGGACTAGAAGACTTTCAAGGTCCTTTTGAGTCCTATGATTCTAACCAGAGCAGATAATATTGAGCCAGATGGACAGATAGCCTAATCTCATGTAAGTACAATTCCTCTTTGTCACCTAACCTTCAAATTGCATGTCTTCAGAGTGGTCACCTAGAGCAGGGGTCAGCAACTTTAATCACTCAAAGAGCCATAAAGGTCCTAACCAGAAGCCCCCCATTCAATTCTGGAGCCAACCGGAAGTCCGGTTCCCCCACCATTAGAGTCTCTTCCTACCACGGCATCCTTTTTCCTCTACCTGTCTTAATGGAAAGCCCTATCAATTGTGGAGCCGACCGGCGATTGGAAGCCATAGCAGAGGGATGAAAGAGCCACATGTGGCTCCAGAGCCATAGGTTGCTGACCCCTGACCTAGAGGAAGAATGTGGTTTCTTGGTACTATATTCTTGTGTATCTTTTTCAAAGGAGTCTCCCATTGAACTGAATTCTGTTAAAGACTGATTGCAACTTCAAGCACGTACACAGTACACATTCATCTTACTAAAATGTTTTATTAAAACAGTAATAAGCCACAAGTGGTTGAGAACCAACCTTTCCATTTGTCTTCTTTTTTATTCACTAGAGGCGAATATTACAAATACCTACCACATTTGTCCACAGTCAGAACCTTCAAGATGGTAGATGTATCTTTGTGATGGAAGTCCCTTTGTATGTTTATGTATTGGAAATGTATGTACAAAAGAGGTGGGACTTCAGTTGCTAAGACAAGCCCTTCATATTGCAAACTTTGATTTTCCTGTGGATGCCATTGAGCTGAACTATTGGTTTCAAATAAACCAAAGTGTCTTCACACAACAGATTTTGAAATGTTTCAGGCTGATTGCTAGATCTAACTACATCAAGTATTCTTTCAAATCCTGATCTGTGAATTAACTTGGTTAGGAAAACACACAGTTTTCTAGGTATTATGACTTATTCTAAACTGAAAGAATGTGCCTCCAATCTCCACCCTACATACACAAAGAGCAGGAAATCCATTAGGGTTCTTAGGAAGGAGGAGATGCTGATGCCCTGATTCTGTAGCATTAGAGAAGATTAAATTTGAGATGAAAGGGTAGTAATGCATTTATGAATAAAGGATGCCAGGAAAGAAACATTGTTCTTTCAATATTTACTTTAATTGGAAATACATTTTCCTTCTTTTATGGAGTACCGTGTTTTGTTCAAAGGTGGGCAAATGCAAATATGTAACCATGCATTGTTTTAAAGCTCATACAGCAGAATCAATGGTTATATCATCCAGGGTGATTGAGGCTACAAGTGCCAAGCTTGACTCTAAGCCTAGATTGAAAAATTTGTTTCAGGCAATGGCACTTACAATTGGACTTGTCATCATTCTCTTCAGCAACTCTTCTCTAAAAAATGGCATTTGAAAACTGATGTCGAATTTTGACTCTGATGAAGCTTCTTTAATTTTCAGCATTCCTTATTTTATGGACTCCTGGTCCAATCTTAATGAAGTGTTAGGAACCGTTTAGGTTCACTTGATTAGTTCCTTTGAACCTTGTCAGAAATCAAGATAAGCAAGGGTCAAGAAAGCAGATGATGGGTTGATTTTTTTTTTTTCATTTAAACTATACTGTGCTCAAAATACTTCCCCTGGACCTTCACCCATTCTGGTGTTCTAATTAGGCAGAAAATGAAATAGCTAACCAAATTGCCCCAGCAGATTTTTGAAGGCACTGCGACTTAACTTTGAGTCTCACCCTTTTCAGCAATTCTGTATTGTGCTTCCTCCTCCTCCTATGAGCCCTACAGAATTCCATCTAACTAATCTTTAGACTAATACCAAAGATGGTTGGCAACCAGCATGCTGCTTTCTTCACACCAGGGATGTCAAACTCAATTTCGCTGAGAGCTGCATCAGGGTTGTGTTTGAACTTGAGGGGCCAGGGTGGGTGTGGCCAGGGTGGGCATGGCCACCTCAACAGCACTCATGTCAGGGGTGCCTATGGTGGCTCAAGCACTCTGCCAACAAAAATGGGCTCCCGAGCTCCGTTTTCAGTTGTGATAGCCTCTGCAACCCTTTGCCAGTGAAAACAGAGCCCAGGGGAGCTGCATGCAGACTTCCTGAGCTCTGTTTCCACTGGCTGAAGCACTGCAGGCCAATCCTTTGCTGTTTCCAGAGCAGCCCCATGAATTTGGCCCCCGGGTCTTGAGTTTGACACCCCTGCTCCACACCAGCTTCTGTCCTTGTAACTCCTGGAAAAGAAGAAAATGTGGAAAAATCTACAGATTGGCCACTCTTGTAGTAGGGTAGCAAAGCCAAGTAGGACAGGAGAATATGTCAAGGCTCCACAGTGCCTTGATGAAAGAAAGGGAGGGAACTTCTAGGAACTGGGAAGGTCAGTAGAAACTCCCACCTTGCTGCTTCAGGCTGCAAAAAATGCCAAATGGGTCTGACTGTGTTTTTCAGTGGGGAATAGAACAACCTTAAATGCTAGAAGAATAATATGAAGGAGGGGGAAAAAGCAAAATAGCTTGATATATATGAAGGCAGCAGGTCTAGAGCAATAAAGCTGCAGAAAATATAGATAATAATATGCTTGAGAAATATTTAAGCAATGAAGTGGATAGTCATAAAATGTAGCAAAGTAAATCTCAATTATACATTAACAGAAGCTGAGATGATGTAATAAAACAATGAAACATTATACAGGCAGTTCTCGACTTACGATCACAGTTAGGGCTGGGGACTTGGTTGTTGAGAGAACTGGACATTAAGTGAAAGATCCTACGACTGATTTGCTTAACTAATCCCACCACTCGTGGCTGTGGTTGCTAAGTGATCTTACAAGTCATGAAGTGGATGGAGTCACAGGTAAAGAGAGTGGGGGGGATGCCTCAGGGGGGCAGGAGAAGTCTGCAAGTGAGTTGGAGGTGCTGCAATATGGTGCACTCCAGGAGACCTCAGCTCCTTTTTCTCCCCTCCCCACAAAAGAATCTTTGACTTTTTCTCCAGATACTGACAGGTGTGCCCCACCTATGCAGTGCACAGCCTTCTTATTGAAGCCACCTCGAACCAATCTCCGAATGGGCTTCCATTGTTGCAGTGCTTTGAAAGTCACCTTCTCCAAATCACAATTTGGAGGAGTACAAAAGAGTCTTCTCCAGCACCATAATTCAAAGGCCTCAATTTTTGGCGCTCAGCCTTTCTTATGGTCCAACTTTCACAGCCGTACTTTGCAACTGGGAAAACCATAGACTTGACTATATGGACTTTTGTTGGCAGGGTGATATCTCTGCTTCTTAGTATGCTGCCTAGATTTGCCATAGCTTTCCTCCCCAGGAGCAAGCATCTTTGGATTTCTTGGCTGCAGTCCCCATCTGTGATGATCTTGGAGCCCAGGAAAATAAAATCCTCCATTTCTCCATCTACCTCCATTTCTTCCCCATCTATTTGCACTCTCCTTCTTCACCCACATCAAGAGGCTCTTTAGTTCCTCTTCACTTTCTGCCATTAGGGTGGTATCATCTGTCCCTTGGACTGCAAGTTGATCAAATTGGTCAGTCCTAGAGGAGTTAAGCCCTGACTGCTCTTTAGAAGGCCAGATCCTGTAGATGAAACTAAAATACTTTGGCCACCTCATGAAGGACTCATTGGAGAAGAGCCTAATGCTGGGAACAATTGAGGACAAAAGAAGAAGGGGATGACAGAGAATGAGGTGGCTTGATGGAATCACTGTAGCAGTAGGCATGAGATTAAATGGACTCCAGAAGGTGGTAGAGGACAACAGGGCCTGAAGGAATGTTGTCCATGGGGTCATGCTGGGTCGGACACTCAACTAACCAAAAAAAACCCAAAACACTGTGAGAATAGAGCTCACACAGAAAATGGTAGTAAGAAGACTATGCATAGGTTGGGTGTGTTGTCAGTAACTGGAAAAAAATGGCAAAAGTGGGGTGCTCTTTGAGCAGTGATGGGGGAAGATTTGTGAAAGCCTTTTAAATGACTAAACATCTTGGCTGTAAAGAGGCAGAAGGAGATTTTAAATTACCGTGTATCTGTCATGCCCCTGTTGGAGACTGACTCTGAGGGAGAGGAGGAACAGACAACAGGGAGTGGAAGTGTGGCTCCGGAGGTTGTGGAGGATGCTGGGGAAGGGCACAGGCCAGGTGGGCAGTCAGAGGAAGACCCAGGCCCATCCCCTCTCCATCCTAGGGCACGCAGGGAGGAGAGGATAAGGGAGAGACATGAATGGCATGGTCTACGGGAGAGGAAAGGGCCTTGATCCTCTTCATGGGCTGCAGCTGTGAGAACTGGTTAAAAGGATGGATATGTGCATGGGCCAGTGCTGGAAACAAAGCGTGGAAATATCTCTAGTCTGTCGTTCCTTTCTGAGTTTGGTGTCCTTCCCAGTGTGTGTTCCGATATCTGTGAATGTCTTCAAGCCCTTATCTTGCGTAGTTCCCTTAATTGCTTCAGTGCAGTTTGTGTTGTTTTTACTTTTATAATTTATAGGCATTTTTTAGTTTAAATGACATTTCCTCCTTTTCGTAACTGCTCATGTGGGAGTTTTTTGTCTCCAGTCAAGGATATTTGGAGCTTTGAAGCAAAGTGAAGGAATAAAAGGGGCTTCACCTGTTTTTGTAACTGTGTTTATTTTGTATCCCACCCTGGGTCATCACATATCCCCATCTATCTCAAGGTGAGTTAAGGCTGAAATTATATGGATGGAACTAGATGGAAATTATATCTCCATCTATCTCAAGATGAGTTAAGGCTGATTTTTTTCACATTATCTTAACATTTAATTTCATATTTAGCTGTATCAAAAATTGAGCGCTGGCAAAGCCAGTGGTAGGATTCAACTTTTTTTTTAACCACTGGTTCTGTGGGCATGGCTTGGTGGGCGCAGAGCGTTTGATACTGATCTTCTCCTGCAATCCTGCACTCTCCCTGTGTCTTTAACAGCTGAGGCGCAGAAATCCACTGTGCCGTGCGAAGCAGCTGAGTTTCAAAACCAGGAATAAAGGTCAGTATAGAGCCAGGGCAGGTGGAAGGACCCAGCAGCTGATCGTCAGAGCAAACCGGTTTGCTCACAGATGATCCTCGGAGCCACCGGTTCAGCCGAACTGGGCTGAACTGATAGAATACCACTACTGGGCAAAATTTAACAAATGTTTCACTTAGCAACAAAAATTTTGGGCTCAATTGTGGCTGTAAGTCAAGGACTACATGTAGAAATATGCAACTTTAAGACAATGTATGCTGGGGAGGACATGACAAAAAGCAAGCAAGCTCAGGACAAAGCTACATTTGATTTAATCTATTTAACCCTTACATGTAATTAAAATCAAATTCAGTGCCATTAATGCAACAGTTTCATTCTTATTAATTTTCTTGTTTGTTTCATTAAAATTATCATTTGGATATTGTGGCTCTGGAAATGCTTTCAAGACTTGTTGGGAAGTTCTGGAGATGCTTCCAAGATTTTCAGGGCCTATGCTGTAGTCTTGAGCCTTGGTCTCTTCTTATTTGTGACATCTGACAGAGTACCTAGCTCAAATGAGTAAAACTGTATTGTGATTGGTATCATACCATCATAGCCTCATCCTGTGAGTACATCCTCAGTGTCAATTTACATCATTTGTGTAATTACATCATTATACAAGGACCTTTTGATTGATTGGACTTTGGGAAATAAGAGGTAACTCATCCATGATTAGTTCCTTAAAATGTGGTTTTATTATTTTTAAACAGAAGGTGAACCACAATAGTGCAACCACTTCCCTCTCACTCCTCATGCAAAGCTATGTTGTTTAGTGCTGGATGATGACACTCTTGTCTCTGGACTGGGAAACTGGAAATCTCAGTGCAAAATATAAAGTGCAGCTAAGAACAAGGAGCCACCAAGAGGTGTCCAGCATGTGAGATTTGCCTGAAAAGCATTCTCACACTGGGAAAACTAAACCATTCGCTCATTGTCTAATAAGTTTGAGAAATATGCTATGCTTTAAAAGAAAATACCCTCCCTCTGATATGTAGTCACATCCCACACATTTCAATTGTTTATTCTCCAATTGCCTAAGGCAATGTTGGGATGGCTTTTGAATACTGGGACCTTTTATAACTTCTACTAGAGAAGATAGCACATTGGAGTTTACCTCCAGACATAACAGAAAAGAGAGCTTGCTTTATCTCAGCAAACGGCACATAAAATGTGTGCTCACTAGGTCACAACTTCAGTAAAATCTCTTGAGAAAAGTCAACATCATTTTGCTTCCCAGGCTTTCCGGTGGGATACTGGGCCTTAGTTTCCAATGGCAGCCAAAAAGCGAAGTCTGCATTTGCTTGTCAATGTGTAAGAGATCCAGTTATAAAAGATTGTGTTGACATTTGTTCTGTTTAAGCTGGAGATTCATCATTCAAATAACTGTGTCCAAACAATGAAAATCAGGGAACTGTAATAAAACCCTGACACACTGTGTGATCTCACCAAATGGTTAGGAAGCAAAACAAGAGAATGTCCTCTCACCACTTTATTCCAAAGAAACAAAAAGGATTGTGTTCACCTCTCTCTCTCTCTCTCTCTCTCTCTCTCTCTCTCTCTCTCTCTCACACACACACACACACACACACACACACCCCTATACCCACACCAACACATACACAAATTTATTCCACTTTAGCTCTTTTTCTTATCCACTGACAGAATTTACTTTTTTTCTTTCACTTCCTCAAGAACTAAATGTATATTCTTTTACAAGCTTTGAACTAAATCTTGCCTTGAGACCCTAATGAGAAAATTATGCTAACAGAGTATAAGCAATAAAAGCATTATTTGCTTGGTGTATATATTATTTTATATCCTTGTTTCATTCAGTGGAATGGAGGCATGTCTCATATGAGAACTTGTGAAATTCTCAGTGATTTTCAAACTGGAATCAGCTTAGCTCCAGCAAGGTGACTGGGCGCTTAGTCCTCAGTTTGTCCATTGTTGCTATTACTCTTCTTTTTTTATTTCAGTAGACATAAAAGGTAGACTATTGACATGTAGGATTTCCATATAAGAAAGGATCTTGCTTAACACTAATTATATCAGAGGCTCAAATGAGTCATATGAATGAGGACAGCTCTATGGCCATTTAAAATTAATGTAGGGATCAACTGCCTCAGGTAAAAATCATTAATCTCCAGACCTCCAATCATGTTCTTTTCTTGTCCAGGAAGAAGCTATAGGAATGCAAACTCTTGAGATACTGATCTTGAGATACTGGGTCAAAAGATGCTGCCCAGGGAATGGCCAGATAAGAGGCAGGAGAGTCCACAGCGGATAGTGGGTGGGACAAAAGACTCAGGCAAGACCCTCCCTAGGGCTATAAAAGTGACTGTGGGAGAATTGTACTTTCAGACTTGCAAGGTTTACAATAAAATAGAATTATCTCATCTGGTTGTATTTCTTGTATGTTTGGTCAGGCTGACAGTCCCATATGTCCTAAACTAGCTTGCTATCTTCAGGTGGTAGAGGACAGTTTTGGTCACATTCAACCATCAGTTCTGTACGCTCTATATGCAGGCACTGTTTCTGCATCATGGAGCAAAACTAAGTGAACCAGATTGGATTAGTTCCTTCAATCTTTATTACCATATTCATCACTTTTCATGGATCAAAGGCAGTATCTGCTTCCCTGGGTGATTTACAAGGCCAATTCTCCTATGTTTTACAGTAAATTATATTGGAAAAGTCCCAAAATCCAAAAGCTCCCCATTGTAGACTTTTGTGACATGGAATTCATGGCATACTTTCCCCTGCTGTTTCCTGATGAATTAATACTTTGTGTAGCTTCAACATGGCTTTATAAATCAACTTTAATAAAACCTGAATTGAAGCACCTTAAAATTTTGCTTAAATATTCTACATTAAGTTTCCTAAATGCTTTCCTCTGACAGATCTGGAAAAATAAAGATGATCCAGATAAGCTCTTCCCCAAAAACTCAATGGGGTGCCATCTTAGGGCACCCAATCTAAGCTCAGCAAAGGTCTTAGTGATATACCATATAATTTATATTTCTTAAAAGAGGTTGTAAACAAAGAGCTCGAGAATGGTGCAAATCTACTCATTACTTCTGCTTTATGGGAAAGAGTAAAAGCACCAGTATTGTAATTCAATTGCAATTTTGTGTGTAGCTGCTTTATCCCCATAGAATACAACTAATGCCACCCAGATGTCCAAATTTCATTTCTAGGTATACCCCATTGTGAAAGGAAAAAGAGAGAGAGAGAATTTTATAAATGTTTGTTTCATAGTGTATCATTGTAATCCTGTCCATGAGCCAAATCCCTATTAGCTGGTAAATTGGACCATCTAGGATCTACTATATGGTTATAGAACCATATGATTATACAGTATGATTTGGGATGGTGAAAGTTCAGAAGAAGCTGGCTTAACATTATTTCCTACTCTCCAGAGTGACCTGGCAAATTCAGTGTTATCTCTTGGCTTTCTCTCACTCCCTGGCCATGATTTATCCTGTCGTTTCCTGCGGCAGAAAACATTTTGCAGTCAAAAAACATGGTTCAATTAAATTGTGAGCTTCTTTTGTGGAACTTTTCAGTTGGGAAGTATGGCCAACAGGAAGACTTTGAAGCGATGGAAAGTCATCATTCACACTCTCCACCATCTTGAACAGACAAATAAACATTCCCATTCTGCTGATGGGAAGTTAATTGTGAGTAATTTCCAGTTAAATTTGAACCAGTCATATTCCTGGACAAACCCTATATACAGATTAGACAATCATGGTCCCCACACAATTTTGCTAGTAACAAATATAGCTTGATGTTTTTTATTTAAAAATCAGCAAACATTAATTGGCAAAACAGGGCAAAATGCAGGCAAAAGATGGACAGAAGAAACCATGAACAAAAGGCAATAATTTACTTTCAGATATATATTTATCTGGCTATGTATCAAAAAGACAGAACTTTCTAGAGCCATTGGAAAAAATTATCTGAATAATTACTATGGGCAATCCTTAAAAGAGTGGTGTTTGCTTATTCCACCCTTAACCCATTTATGTACATAAGGTGGCAGAATAGGGATGGCAAGTGGTGCACAAGTGATCCCATCTCCATAAAGAACAATTCAGTGAACAGGGACGATGCATCCAACAAAAGCACCACAAGCAAATTTGAAATAAATTTTAAGATCCCTGAAAATAAGGTAGAAAAACAAAAATGTTTTTTTGCAGGATAGATAAATCTTCTGAGAAATTGTAAACGGATTTTGGCAAAGCATTACTATTTCTCATTCGATATTCAGATAGGAAACCGACTTTCTCAATGAACCTTCTGGCATTTCTAGCAGTGATATTGATCAGCAGCTGCAGCTTGATTTAAATTTCCCACAAAGCAACAAAATATCAAAGATACTGTGGGAAATTTTGGTCTGTCTTGTGTGTGAGACAGGGAGAGAGAGGTGGAATCTGGAAAATCCACACTGCCCATTAAACATTAACATTAGATGTGCTGTTTTCCACCAGCAATTCAAGGGTGCTTTAATGCAAGTGTTGGACTTGCCCACAAAAATGTACAATAAAATGTAAGGGGCATTGTTACTAGCGAGTGAAGTGAATGTTGACTATCAGAGTGAGTAATGACGCAACATTGCTTCAGCCATTTTAAAATGGTATGGCACCAGTTTCATCTTTGTATCTTTCCCCAAAGAACTTCAGGAATTTTAATATAGTGAAATGCTAAGGTATTATTGCTGAGGACAATAATATTAGGAAGTGTCGGATAAGTAGCTTACTTGCTTGATTCTTCCTTGCATTTTTATACCACATCTCATTCAAAGAAACTGTTAGATATTCAATGGGGAAAAGCCAGTGATGTCAGACTTCCCCCATTGGTTCATTTTGCAGGCGGGAAAATGAACAGCCGTCAGTGGCTGAGATGATGGACAGCAGCCTGTAAAAAGAACAGTAGGCACACCTGGTGGCAGTCTTTTGTTCAGAGCTAAATAAAAAAATCCTTTCTGTCTATCGTGTCCTGCCTCTTCAATCTAGCCCATATCTAACAGAAACCTCAAAGAGCTTTATTATAATTAAAAATAAACGGATCAAATAATTAATTCAAACATACACTAGGGCACTTTATAAAAATGTAAGACAGACCACAGAACAAAATCAAAAACATTAAAGCAGGACTAGAAAATAAAAAGAAAACATTGAAAATGACAATAAGCATTAATGTATAATTCAAAGGCGTGGGGGAATACAATGACTTTGCCTGACCCTGTTGGGAGGTGATACCAAGCATACCGAAGTATACTGAAAGGAAAGGGTTACTTCAAAACAACAAACTCCTAAATAGAGACTCACTAGAACTCATCATGAGTGTGAACCTAAAGCAAGTCCTTCAAAGGTGACCTTATGGTACAAGTAACACAGTGATGGGATTCAATTTTTTTTACTACCGGTTCTGTGGGTGTGGCTTGGTGGGTGTGGCAGGGGAATGATACTATAAAATCTCCAGTCAGAGGTGGTATTTTTGGTTCTCCAAATTACTCAAAATTTCTGCTACTGGTTCTCTAGAACTGACCAGAATCTGCTGAATATCACCTCTGGAGTAACAAATGTAGGAGGAGGCATTCCTTAAGATATAAAGATCCCAAACTATGAAGCTGTAAATGCTATCAGATCAAGCAGAAATTCCTCAGCATTACTGGACACTGCCATATAGGTAGCAGTTCCACCCTCAACTAACTTGGACAGCATCTCCAGAAGGTTAGCATTCATCTAAACTTGTTATGTTTCTACTGTAGTCTTTTGAGCAACTTCCTAGAGCATGTATTGGAAACTCCTTTCCCTAATTAATTGTCTTTCGACAATTTCCTTCTCCCCCTTTTCTCCTTAGTGACATATCCAGGTCATAACCCACTGCCCTGGAAATCAACTAGATTCCAATGGTAAATGGGTATACAGCAAAGACCTTCAAAATGTGATGGTGGGTTTTGCGTCATGGATAATGCCAGAGGATAATGTCAACTCTCAGGTCAGCATCTCACACAGCATAAACAGACGGCACAGCTAGAAATATCTACTTAATTAATTTCAGACTATCTCACCTTTCTAGACTCTTCTGAGATGCTACTCTTCTGCTAATCACATCTGACAATGAAAAAATGGTGAGCATAATATCAGTGAACATACTAATGTATTTGTGTATTTGCCTTGTTTATGATAATTGTAATATGAATTTTATTTCTAAATGTTATTCAAATGTGCCTCCTGGGTTTTTACCAGCATACAGGACATTCATCCTATTTGGTGGCTGGTGGACAGCAGCACGCATGCTGGCTTAAAAGAGCAAGACCGTGCTTAGCAGTAAAAACTGAGCTCAACTTGTCTTTTGGCATAATCTGTCAAGCTGTCTTTCCCATTATCAGGAAATGCTTCTTGTGCCTGGGCATAACTGAAACTAGTCTATTCTCTACTTTACTAAAACATTGCGAGTACTCTTGAATATACTACATGAGCTTCTTGACTGACCAAAGCCATGATAGGCAGTAGATAGAGAAATATTATAAATAGTATGAAAGATGAAGAGAATGAATTAATTCGGTGATGGAAGATCCAGAAATGAATTTGAGGAAGAACGTGCATTAATTCAGAATGAGATATGGAGGAAAAATTAGTTGAAATTAACAGTTGGGTAAAACAGGACAAAAGAATACAGAAAAGTGCCTGGGCCATTTGTAGACTGAGGAATGAATAATAATAGTGATTCTTTGATAAGATGAAAGTCGATTGGATGATTGAAAGTCAAATGGGAACTAATCTTCCAGGTTCAACCACACAATATTATATGGACTGCTCACTTGCATCAGGTTAACCTTTCCTAATATAAATATGAAACATTATGAGTACTCTTGAGCATAATACAATAACACAAATAAGTTTCCTACTTATTTGTATTTTGTTGCATTGCTCAGGAGTTGAATAATGTGTGAATGAAACAGCTTGAAGATTTATATTTCTCATTCTGCCATGACTCTTCATTTCTTGATATTCTCTCCTTGCATTGATTCCAACCAATTTCCCTAATTAAATATTCCGAGGTTCTCCTGATACTTGTTTCCAATAACTATTTTGTTTATTGATAGCAGTAAGTTAATTTAATTGCAATCCTGTAGGATCAGATCATAATTAGAAATACTTGCTAGAGTATTTGGTCAAGAAGATGGCTTTATCCTCTCACATTTATCAATGCATATTCAAAAACTGATACGTCAATGTGATGACACTTTACCCCAAATGTTAAAAAATGGACATAAGCTTCTTTTTAAAAGTCACTTTCAAAGAAAACAATGGCATTTTCAAAAACAAGCTAAGAACATTCTCTGTTTATGAATTCAAGATATATAAATATCACTTCTAACTAGGTTATAAGATTTTGGAATAATAGAATTTGGAAATAGACTGCAAGATGAATATGTGAATACCTCATTTTCTTAAAAAAAAATCAAATGGCATGACAAAACAAAAATGACAAAACAAAAATGATTGAGATCTGGACTCAGTAAAATGGCCGTTGTCATCCAGATGTATTGGCCATGCTGTAGGGCATGCTGGAGGTTATGTGGAAGAACTCATGTTGGGAAAAGGGAATTAATTTAAATAGCAAAAAAACAACTATTTAAATACCAAAAAATAGAAGGGACAAGCCATGATCCAGCATATCAGAAATTGCTTTCATTCTATATCTATTGACCTTAAAGAACTGTGAAGATTCTTGGTGGTTCAGGCTGTTAAATGCCTGCACTTAAGATCTAGCTGTCTACAATTACTGTAGGCTCGAATCCCACCAGGCTCAAGGTTGACTCAGCCTTCCATCCTCTCGGGGTAGGTAAATTGAAGACCCAAGATTGTTGGGGGCAATAAGCTGACTTTGTAAAAATGCTGCTTAGTAATAAGCAGGCATATACAATGGAATGAAGGCTATTGCTGAGCACACTGGATTGTATCCCAAAAAATTGTAAGCCGCCCTGAGTCTTCAGAGAAGGGCGGCATATAAATGTAATTAAAAAAAAAAAAGATCACATTCCAACCCATACCACTGGATCCAATAGCATGTGAAAAGAAGCTGTCATAGATAATTTGTTCCCAACATTTTTCTCTGTGGTGCTGACCTTTCTTGAGGCAAAGGATTTATGGAATGGCACCTGTTAAAGAATACTTGTTCAGTTTCACTCTGCCCTGGAAAGTACTTGGAGTCCAATGCTTCACCTTATTTTCCTTTGACAAATGCCAATGTAAAAGAAAGTTAAAAGTGTTCTTCCAAGTGAATTACAGTACCTTTGCTTACGTTCCATAACAACCTGTGTTTTTCAGTGGAAAATTTCTGTGCTCCTTCTTTTGGTGCATTAAATCCAGCCAGAAACTAATATACGGTATTTGTGGTCCTACCTTCCAGTTTTCCTCTTTGCCCAGACTTTCCAAATCTGATTGGACTGCCCAGTAATTCTAGACATGTTCAGTTTTGTTCTCTGTTTTGGTTTTGCTTATTTTGTAACTGTACTGTAATTCATGGATTGTGCTACAAATCATGTGGGAACAGAGAACCATAATTGAATATCGTTTCTTTATCTAGGGCGCTAAACTGGACAATATGAATATTCTCAGGATAAAGTCTGTAATCATCATTGTCTTTTTGTTTTGTTTGTTTATTCATTGCCAGATTTCTTTCTAAAGCAAATAAATGAAGACAGATCCAAATGTCTGTGGCAACATTCAGTGACCTGTTTTTATTTGGCATTAACATTATATAAATATGAACAAATTATAAACAATAATGCAGCTTCTAGCATTCATAATTAACATTGTGTTCCTTCCTAACAGTGCCAGAGAAATTATGAGCTGTAATCAAAAGAAAACAGTTAATGAATCAACTGTTAAAAGGTGAATTGAAGTGTACATTGTGTGTAATGTTTAAATTGTACATTACAGTATCTTCAAAAGCGCATTTCTTAGCAATATACTGAAGATTAACAAACACTAAAAGTATTTTTCTGTATTTCAGTTCAATACAAAAGTAATACCACAGAAAAGCTACCTAGACTTTATCAAGTAGTTTTGGAAACAGTTTAGGAGATCCAGGAAATTATTGATTGGATTTTGTTTAGAAAACAAAGATGGAAATAATATTTTTATTTAAAGTGATGAAACATTCTTAAAAAGTTGCTAAATATAGGATTATATATCTAAATATGGATTTATATAATATATTATATCTATATTATATATAGATATACCTATGTTGTGAATTATTTCTTTAGGAAATAAATGTCAAAAAATGAATGGAATAATGTAACGTTATTTGTAGCAAAAACTATTTTTTTTAGAAAAAGAAAAGAAAAAGAAAATTACTCCTATTAAATTCTTCTTCCTAATGGTATTATTTAGTCAGAAGTATCTAAAACATGCTATAGTCCCTTGGGAGAGGGGGTGGCATATAAGTTGAATAAATAAATAAATAAATAAATAAATAAATAAATAAATAAAAATAGTAATCATCATTATCATCATCATCATTATCATCACCACTTGAACACCATAGGCATTGACAAATTTGTTGTCAGTCAATTGCAAAAGGCGGCTTTACTTGTAACTGCTTCCATCCTGTGACAATATCTGTAACATGGTCAAGCATCCAGATTTGCCTATCCCAGGTCCTCGGTAATGATCAATTGGTAGGCAAAAATGCCAAACCCACTTTGAACACCTGGCTGACTGTGTGATTAATAATAATAATAATAATAATAATAATAACAACAACAACAATAATAGCAGCTTTAACACTAACATCTGGATATAAATGCCAAATTCAGTGTGAATATCTGGCTGACTGTGTAAGGAACCATAATTTATTAAACTTATATGCAGGGGAAATCCCAATGATTCTGGGTAGTAATCAAATGAAGAAATTACAATAAAATAAATAAAAGACTAAAAAAATGGCAAGTGTGGCACACCAGATGGGGTCTCACTCTCACCAAAGGCTTGAATGAAAAGTCAATCCTTCACCGTTCTTCTTCTTCAGAGTGGAAGCCATCTAGACCTTGGAAAATAACCAGAGGTTCAAATGACAATATGTGTACAATGACATCATACAAATGTACTTATCCCAAACAAATATGCAAGTTCTGGCAATAATATCATGACATTATTGCATATGACATCATTGTATCACAAATACCTGCATGTATTCAGGTGTGCAAAATAATTCGTCAGTACTCTGCAGGACCACATTTTATCTCATCAATTAGCTGGAATATTATATATTATGTTATAGTTTTATGTTATATTATATATTATATTAATTTCATTGTATTAATAATATACAATTATATATTATATATAATGTTATATATAATTATTAAATTCTTACTGGCTCAGAATTCATTTCAGGAAAGGTAATGGAGCCACATGGCCACATCTCTATTAGCATTTATTTTATTTAATCTGTCTATATGCTATGTTTCTCTGGTAGGTTGTATCCAAAGTAGTTTAAAATAAATATTAGATTTATTATCAGTGTTAAATTAGCAAATCACATAAGAACTTAAATTACACCAATGAAGATACATCATTGTTAAAATACAACGTATGTTAAAATGCAATGGATTACAATCAAGTCCTCAAAAAGAACATATCTATCAACTCATGAACCTTTAGAAAGAGAGCTTCAGACAGATGGATAAAAAGCCAGCCTTCCTGTTCTTTTGGCAACTATAGTGAGAAAAATACGATTTAGTTCTCTTCGCCACCCAAACTGTCTGCATACCTCACAGTTGCAATGATTTTTTCCACAGGCTGTCCTTGGCAGGTTCTCCACAATTTTGATAAATAGCTCCTTATTGCAGTAAATTCTGAAATAGTGGTGGTCATTATGGAGTTGAGCTGCTCATCAAAATAATAAAGATCAACCCTCATGATCAAAGAGCCACACGGGGAAGAGGAATGGGGGGGAGGGAATTGTTCAATGACATATGCAGTCACATAACTCGCGAATGCTTATTCTGTATGGTAAACTATAAATGGGCTCCATCTAATCTACCACATTGATTCTCCAGCATCTATGCGTCTGCAGTGGTGGAAACCATGGGGATAACCTCTAACCATCTGGAGTATGCATCAACTACAATAAGGAAAGTGTGCCCTCTGGTAGGGCCAGCAAAAACAATGTGAATCCTGGACCATGGACCCCTAGGACATTCCCATTCTTGTTTGGGGGTGAGGGGTGGAGCAGGCCTTACTTGCTGACAGTTTGGGCAGGATGCAACCCAGGTTTCAACCATTTTGTCTATACCAGGCCACCATACATAACTCCTGGCCAATCCCTTCATTCTGACAATACCGGATGACCCTCATGTAACATTTCCAAAACCTCTTTCTGCAATTTTGCAGGAATAACCACCCTGTTACCCACAAAATACATCACCTCAAGACAGATAATTCAGTTTGTCTGGATTTAAAAGGTTGGGAAGCTTGAGGTAGATCATGTAGTGGCCAACCCTTTTTAATCCAGCCTACAATAGGAGCCAATGAAGTGTCTTTGGCAGTTTCTCTAGCAATTTCAGCAGCATGAACTGGAAGTTTGGCAACAGTTTCTAGAAAGAAAGTGTAAGTTTCTGGAGCAGGGTCCTCAGTGTGCAAAGGAAGTGGGCAGCGACTCAAAGCATCAGCGTGCCCAATGTCTTTTCCCGGTCTGTGAATAAGTTTATATGAATAAGCAGCAAGAAATTCAGTCCATCTCAGCATTCTTGGTGACAGGATGGTGGGCGTTGGTCTGTCCCCTGCCACAATGCCTAAAAGAGGTTTGTGATCTGTAACAATGGTGAACCTTCTCCCATATACATACTCATGGAACTTCTTGACTGCTGCCACAATAGCCAATGCTTCCTTGTCCAGTTGACTGTAGTTTCTCTCTGCTTTGGTCAAAGTGCGAGAGTAAAATGCAATAGGGGCTTCCCTTCCACTGGGAAGCATGTGACTCAACACCCCCCCCACTCCAAAAGGGGATGCATCACAAGTCAATACTACAGGTAAATTCTCAGAAAACTGTATCAGGACACAATCAGAAGTGATTTGTCTCTTGATGTTGTTAAATGCAGCTTCTTCTTTTGTGCCCCAGACCCATGCAGATTTTTTATCCAGTAATCTGTGTAAGGGTTCTGCAGTGGTTGCTTTCTGAGGTAGAAACATATGATAGAAATTAATAAGTCCCAGGAATGCTTGTAAATCAGTTTTGCATCTAGGCCTGGGGGCTTCTTTGATTGCCTGAACTTTGGCTTCTGTGGGGTGGATGCCATGTTTATCAATCATATAACCCAAGAATTCTACTTTGTCAGTTCTTAGTGTGCATTTCTCTTTTTGACTTTTAACCCTGCTTTTTGAACTGGTTAGAACTTCTCTGAGTTTCGTGTAACTGAGTGTCATTTTCAGCAGAGATTAAAATGTCATCAAAATAAGGCACCACCCCAGGCAACCCTTGTAGCATCCTTTCCATGAGGCTTTGAAAGATGCCTGGCGCCACACTTACTCCAAATTGTAACCTCTTGCATTTGAATGCACCCGATGGGTTACAATGGTTTGGGCTTCTGCAGTTAGATCATCTACTGTTAACTGCTGGTATGCGGGCCAGGTCCAATTTGGCGAAGACTGTGCCCCCGCCAGAGAATGTAATAAAATGATGAACCACTGGAACCAGATATGTGCTCTGCTGTAGCGCATGGTTCAATGTCCCCTTGTAATCCCCACAGATTCTCACGGAACTGTCAGCCTTGACTGGCGTGACTATGGGTGTTTCCACCTGGAGTGGTCTGTGGGCTCCAGCACCCCTTGAGCTATAAGTTTATCTAATTGTTCATAAATTTTTTCCTTCAATGCAAAGGGTACCCTTCTGGGTTTTAATCTGATTGGTTGTACCTTGGGATCTAGGTTAAATGTGATAGGGGTCCCCAAGTACTTGCCTAATCCGTCGCTGAAGACCTCTGGAAACTCAGACTTCAAGGACTCTTCCCACTCATACGTGATTGATGCCAGTCACTTCGATGCCCAGCGGGTTGAACCATTCTAGCCCCAGCAAACTTGGGCGATCTTTATCCACGATGGTCAGGGGTAGGCGTTTGATGTGACCTTTGAACTTCACGTTGAATTCTCTTGTTCCAACTACTGGAATCTTGTTCCCTTGGTAGTCTTTAAGAGTTAATGCCTGCTTCTTGAAGTGAGTCTTCTGAATGTCTGGTATCAGTCTCTGAATAGTGTCCCATGACACCATGGATAAGTATGAACCTGAGTCCACTTCCATTTGGCAAGGCCTTCCTTCAATGAATACCTTGACATGCACTTTCCTGTTATTTAAAGAGGAAGAATGACCAATAGTTACTGTTTGATGAGTTTCATTCCTTCCATTTGCTTCTGTGTTGCGCCCCATTTTCTCACTGGTGTTGTTTGGCTTGACTTCTCTGTCAAACTTCCTTCTGTTAGGTGGAGTTCTGGATGATTTGCAGACTCTTGCAAGGTGCCCTCTTTTTCACATCGGAGGCAAATGGTGTCCAGGAACTTGCATTCAGTGGGGGTGGTTTCCCCACAACCTATGCAGTGGAAATCACGCCTCTTCCTTCTCAGGTCGTTCCTTTTCTGCTCCATTCTTAGTCTGTTGATTTCTTCTTCTTCTCCACTGTATTCTGACTCAGATTCAAGTTCATCAAAATGAGTTGTAGTGGTCTTTCCCCATCTAAATGGCCATAGTCTTGTTCATCTTTCTCATGGCTGCTGCTGAGGATTTGGTGGCTTCTGCTGAAGATGCTTCCTCTATGGCTTCTTTCAGCGTGATCTTGGGTTTCATCAGTAATTTGCTCTGCAAAACCTTGTCTTTAAGGCCCAAAACAAAACGATCGTGCATGGCCTCCTCTAAGCTGCTGAATTCGCACGCACCCCCAATGTCTCTTAAACTTGCCATGAAGTCATTTATGCTTTCGTCTTCCCCCTGATCGCGGCGATAAAACTCAGTCTCTTAATGAGGCACAATACGGGGTGCGTAGTGTGCCCTTAAAAGCCTCTCTAGATCAGGCCATGCCATTACCTTCATGTCTGCTGGCCGCTAATGCCTTTGCCATCTTGAAAGCTGCCGGACCACAATACGTGAGAAAAACCGCCCTCTTCCACTGCTCAGAAATGGCGGCAAGATCGCTTCCTTCCAAAAACATCTGAAACCGATCTGCATACGATTCCCAGTCTTCATTCTTTGGGTCGAATGGGGCTGGGGAGGTGTTCAGCGCAGCCATCTCGCTTTTCTCTGTTCCGCGTTGCCTTCTCTTCAGGGAAATCCCATCCTCATTGCCAGTGTTAAGTTGCATAGAGAGGCAGGACGCGGAGTGCTTCAACTCAAAGTTTATTGTGACTTCAGCTCAGAATGGACCCGACTGGCTCAGCCGCGGCAGCTATTTATAGCCGGCTGCCGCGGCTGCCAGCCAATCAGAGTGCAGGGTTTTCCCACACTTTTACAACCAATGAATTCAAACACTTTACAATAATACCCAGTCATTTTAAACTCTGCATACATAACACATGGTTTCTATAAGTGTTGTTCATTTGGAAAGGTAGTCCCACTCAGCGAACTTGGATGTGCCAAACTCAGAATAAAACCTGCCATGAATGAGGCTTATGTTCAACATTTCACTGAAGGGAAGCAAATTTAGATTTCTGATATTTGAGTCTTTGTTCTGTTTCTAATTGTATTCAGGCATAACTTCAGTGGCCTTAATGTTCAGCTTTTTATTTTATACCTTTCTATCCAAGATGTGATAGAGAGGAGGGCAACACTTTTGAATTTTTTTTAAAAAATAACTTTTCGTTACTAGAAAATCTATATTGGCAAAGTAGGCTGATTTAGAACTTAGAATAACTTTATTGTCACTTTGAATGTACACTAATCACCATACATTAAAATGAAAAAGGATCTCAAAGGATCTCCACTCCAATGTACATTACATAAACATGACTAACTAAATACATAAATAAATAAACAAATAAAATAAATAAATAATACAAATTATGCATATACCCACATATATGACACAGAGAAACAACAGTCTAGTTTGGATGTATACATGTACATGGTGAGAAAAAGAATCTTGTGAATTTACCAAATGGATGGCACGGGGAACAAAGCTGTTACAAAATTTATTTATTTATTTATTTATTTATTTATTTATTTATTCGACTTGTATGCCACCCTATTCCCTAAGGACTCAGGGCGCGAACATTAAAACAGAGAAAAATTACAATAAATCTGGTAGTCCTGACAGAAATACTTGGAAATCTCCTCCCAGAGGGGAGAAACAGAAAGAGACTGTGAAGTGGGTATGTGGGGTCTCTAACAACCCTTTGAGCTCTAAGCACATAGAGATTACAAACAGTATAATTCTTTAGAAAGAATTTATTTATTTATGTTAAATGTATTTACCACCTATCTCTGTGTGGGGTTCCTCTACTCTGGCTGTTAGCTTCACTCTCCAATGTCACTTCTCTAAATAGGTATAATAGGTATACCCACCTGTTCTTGTGGCGCAGGGGTATCAAACTCGTAGCCCACGGGGTGGATGTGTCACGCACTGGCCACGCCCATGTCCAGTTTAGCAAAGGAGAAAAAAGTCACAATACGTCATGTAATGACGCAAGTTTGACACTCCTGATGTGGTGTAACCTTGAGGAACCAGAGGAAGGGCCAACAGTCAAGATAACAGTTAGATAAGAGAAATCTGAATCCAAAGCAGAAATGTAATTTGAAAAAAACATATCAGAGTAGATCCTACCTAGCTCTCTTGAATGTAAAAGAGATAGGGAGGAGGTACTTTCAAATTTGTAAGATTCTGTAACTGTAATTCTATAATAAAACTAGTATTATGAGAACTACTCCTGCCGGCATCGAATGCCAACTGCCTGCACGAGTCACAGACAGGGGCTCCTTGGGATACTGTCTGTGACCCAGTGTCATTTGGCGGTGTCCCAGGGGAGGGCCTATTCTGTGGCAGCTCCCACTCTGTGGAATCAACTACCCCTGGGGCTCCGTTTGGCCCCTGACCTTTGCACCTTCTGCCATGACTTAAAGACCTGGTTGTTTGGATAGTTCGGGCTGTACTGACCTCTTGGGGGGGGTGGCTTTATTTTAAATTGTGGGGTTTTTAGAATGAATTTGGCTTGTTTATTTAATATTGTTTTAGTTAATCAATTTATTGTATTGTTTTTAGTTGTGAGCCACCGCGAGTCCTTTTTGGAGAGGGGGTGGCATTCAAGTCAAATAAATAAATAAATAAATAAATAAATAAATAAATAAATAAATAAATAAATAAATAATTAGTATTCATAATTTTGATTTCCTTGCCTGGTCTACCTCAAAGGGCTGTATTTAACCTCTAATTTTTTAGGGATGACTTGCAACTTATTTTCTTCTTCTTTATCTATTGCCACTTCAATATCACCATTAATTCACCTAAGTGTAACAAGAGACTAAAAGAGAGGTAGAAAAGAAGCAGCTATGATAGCTGTCCCTAACATCATAATCAGGTGCAGTAGTGGAGACTAATTGTATGTCTAATCCCTGGATGATCCTTCTAGCTGTTCTAATTAAGTTTTAAAAGCCTAGAGGAAACAAACAACACTGCCAACTTCTAACACATAAATGTCATTAGGCCACAACGCTAAATTCTGGAATTCCTTCCCCTCCTGGCCAATTGGGTAGGAACAGAACCTTCGGCATTATTGGTATAGCATGCTCATGAAGCTAAGAACAATTTGTTCTTAACTCCAATGGCATGAAGATACAAATGGTTCTTGAATCCCTGGTCAAAATATTAACAAGTGTGTAGGAATACCTGCCCTCTTTCATGGTCACAGAGCACCCACGTTACTAGCCCTTCATTTAAGGAAATATGTATTTCATTATTCATTTTATTACCTTCACTTAGTAGCTCACATATAAAAGTAACTCTGGCAACTACAAATAGTACAGTATATACATTTAGTTTTATTTCCTACAGCTGATATTATAAGTAGTTACAGAGCCAGTCTTGTCCTCTCAAGAGACAAGTCTGCCATAAATTACTTTTGAGCTTTTCAGGAAAGTCAGGTTAAACTGTTGTTTTGAATCTCATGCATCTGAATCACCTTGGCATGATTTGATTCTTAGCCAAGGTAGAATACAGTAAGTTTGTTTTTGAGAGTGGTGATCATTATACAAAGTACATAATGGATCATTCCAAAAACATTAATGGGACTTAAGGAATAAGAACATCTCATCAATGCATTGTTGTTTTGAGCGTAAGGTGACCAACCGTCCTCCTTTAGGGAGGACAGTCCTTCTTTTGTGAGTTCTGTCCTCTCTTGAAAAGTGTCCTCCTACATGTCCTCCTTTTTGATATTTGAAAACTAATCTGTAAATCTCCATATTTGATCGATGCCGATCCGATCCGTTGTGTGTGATGTGACGTATTTGTATTTGACATGGTGATTTATCAAGGCTCGGTACAGTGCGGCAAGATGCGATTATGAGACATATGCGCTCCACACAAGAGAATTGTTTTGAGAGAGTGTGCCATGCGCAAGAGTGTACCGTGCGCAAGAGTGCGCTGTGTGCAAGAGTGCGCCACGCGCAGGTGGCTTTGTTTTTTTCTTCAATTTATTTGTGTCCTCCTTCTCATTGTAAAAAAGTTGGTCACCTTATTTGAGGTGAAGGTCAATCAGTGAGGGCATGAAATATATTTGCTCTGATCTTCCTCATGGTGCCAGTCTTCAGTGGAGGTGAGTGTAATGGCAGTGAAAAGAAAGGTTTTTGGACTCTACACCCTCCACATTTAAATAGATCATATCACACAGAGCATTCTAAAGTGCATTATATATATATTACTCCACCATATCATTACCAAAACATTTCCTGACCTAAAGCTGAGATTCTACCTTAAAGAAGAGATTTTACTTCTACAATACATCTTTTCATATTAAAAGGCAAGAATATGCTAAACTATTTTAGCTCTATTATTATTAACATCCCTTTGCCTATTAATTTGTTTGAACTGCTTTTACAGTTTTAATGTTTTAATTTTTGTTATCGGTACTACTTTCATATAGTGATGCTTTCATTTTTATAATATGACACCAGACTCACTTGTGAGATGGGCAGCTTAGAAATTAAAGATATCAGAAAGCTTCTGGTCCAT
The DNA here is from genome assembly GCA_009733165.1 of Naja naja. Lineage (NCBI taxonomy): Eukaryota > Metazoa > Chordata > Lepidosauria > Squamata > Elapidae > Naja > Naja naja. Next base: position 19,983,272 of record CM019159.1, on the reverse strand, counting down.
AGTTTATAATTTATGGAATAATAAATAAGAGCTGGGATAGGCCAGGCCCAGTGTTTGTCTTCACTTTTTACAGCAATAGATTTCACTGCCAAGATCTTTAACTGAAGCTTAACTATTATAATGTCAATATACAAGAAATGAAACAATAATTTCTTTAAAATATCTGTCTCTACCATCTCGTTTGGTGCTCACAAAGGAGCATGCAGCCTTGAGAATGGTTAGCACCCTGAAGACCCTTCCTCCACCTTTTAGTTACATTTAATAATGTTGCCTCTATTTTAATTTTTTACATTCAGTTTTACTTCTTTTAACATTTTATCTGTACAAAGCTCAGGGTCCATTTGTGAGTGAGATAGGCAGTCCTAAAACAGATAGATAGATAGATAGATAGATAGATAGATAGATAGATAGATAGATAGATGCAGAGGTGGTATTCAGCAGGTTCTGACCAGTTCTGGAGAACCAGTAGCAGAAATTTTGAGTAGTTCAGAGAACCGGAAAATACCACCTCTGACTGGAGATTTTACAGTATCCTTCCCCTGCCACGCCACCAAGCCATGCCCACCAAGCCACACCCACTGAACCAAAAAATGAATCCCACCACTGGATAGGTAGGTAGGTAGATAGGTAGGTAGGTAGGTAGATAGATGATAGATAGTGTTAATATTTATTATATTGATTTGAACTTTGCTTTGGCTAGTTCTGGATCGTTAAACCTTGTCTATCCCTAAAGTCATTCAAAGAAATACTGAGCCCAAGTTGTTTCAAAGTAAAAGTATTTATTTGTAATGAACAGAACAGTTAATAAAAAATTATAGAATATTATTTACAGAGTCTTCTTTCTTCTTTTGAGTTATTCTTTTTTCTTATAACCACCTATGTAGTTATTGTACTTTGGTTCCTTTCAGCTTAGGTACTAAAGTCAATAGTCTTTTAGCCTAGGAACCCTTCTTTACTGTTTCCTCCTTACACTTCCAGAAACTGAGGTAATTGTTAAAGAGAAATATTCGCCTATGCTGAATATTCTCTTTAAGCAATGCCTTAGAATAACTCTCTTAGAAACCTTGAAACCTCTTTCTCTATTTTTCCTCTCTCTAGATATAACAAACCTCACATAGGAAACCCCTTTCATGGGTTGTGGATCTCCTTTAGATCTCCTGAGGGAAAATGACAGTTGACAGCCCTTTTATACTGAGGGGGTGTCTTTGCCATGCCAGAGTAGGGTGCTTAGTGTCACCCTGTGATTGGTAGATTTGATCACCCCATCAAATTTATCTAAAGTTGTAAACTGCATAGCAACACCAGAAAGTTCCACTTTCTGACAGACAGACAGACAGACAGACAGACAGACAGACAGACAGACAGACAGACAGACAGACAGATAGATAGATAGATACAGGATCCTGCTAACCTCAGTCTTATTAAGTCAAAATAGCAAAATAACCTCTAAATCCTTAGAAGCCAAATTTCTTTACTGGATTGAATCTGAAGACATTTTGATGAATAGGCCAGGGTTAGGGATAGGTTGATCAATGCTAGACCACGCTATGATGTTACAGCATTTAGTAGAAAATTATACCCACTCAGCTGGTTCACCCTTTATGCAGCTTTTATTGATTTTAGATTTCTTTTTGACACAGTGCCTAGATCTAAACTGTGTTATAAACTTAAATGCTTTACAATAGATAAATGTCTGCTGCTTTTGCTTATTAAAAGTCATGAGGATTCAAGATTGAAGGTCAGGTGTAGTAACCAAGGAGACATCACAAAAGAAATACCAATAAGGAGGGGAGTTAGACAGTATGTGTATTGGCCCCAGGTCTATTGAAATACTTTCTAAATTCACTCCTGTCTTTAAATAATTCTGCCTTTGTCTTCCCACACAAGCCCATAGACCTGTTAGTATATTTCTATATGCTGAAGATGCTGTAATTGTGCCCTTGATCTCTTGGTTGTAAAATAATCTTGGGATCATTCATCTATTACTGCAATGAGGAGGAACTAATAATAAACTCTGCCAAGAGCAAGATCTTTATTTCAACCAGACATCCGAAATAGCAAATCTGGAAGTTAGGTGGATGCACCATTGAGTAATCAAGCACTTTAAATATTTAGAGATAGCTTTTAAAGTTTATGGAAACTAAAATATTCACTAATTTACACATACCAAAATATACAAAGATAAGCCTTAGCTATCCAACTTTATTATTTTACTTGAAACTGCAATTAATTGTTTGCACATAACAGCTCCAACCCAATTGCTATATGTTATATGAGGCTCAACTAGACTGTAAAGCAACATGGCTACTGTACGCAGAGTTCAAACTAAAATTCTGAAAAGTACTTTCCAGGTTACAGATTGTGTCTCAGATTTGGTAATTCAGTGGAAAGCAGGAATTAAAACCCATCTTTGGGTAAAAGTCTGTTATCAGTCATCCAAGTCATGGTTGTCCCAAGGGTGCTTTTTCAGGAGGCAACTGGACTTTCTTGTTTTTTTCTTTTGAAGATGTTTTGCTTCTCATTCAAGAAGAAATCCATAGAAATCCAATAAATAATAATAAAAATAACAAAGAAGTTTGGACAGGGTAGTGAGGAATGGAAGGATTTATATTCCTTGCATACAGCTGGTAATTTGCATCCTGAAGGATGCAAAAAAATCTTCTAATTTAGCACAAGCAGCTGATAGGTGATTGATCAGCCTCCTGAAATACCACTGATCAGTTCTTCTAGGCTGTGGAGATTGCTGCTGCTAATCGCCCATCTTTGCTGTGGCCACCCATTGCCACTGCCCATCACCACATTTTTGGCCTCTGTGTGTCCCATTTTCAGCCTGTTGCAGGTAGGGGATCGCCGCCACTAGTGATCGGTGGCAATAGGTGGTAGCAGCAATCCCTGCCACCTGAAATGGGCCAAAAACGGGACACATGGAGGCTGAAAACGGGCACAGAGACAGACAAAAATGGTGCATGCGGAGGCCGAAAATGGAATGAGAGCAGGCAGTAATAGGTGGCTGCAGTGGCAATGGCGGTGGCAATTCCTGCAGCCTGAAAAGATGATCGGTATTCTGTCAATCAGCTGCTCATGATAAATCAGGCTATGCTGAAGCTGACCAGGCTTTTGCTGTTTGCTGCAAGGAGGCAAATTGATGGGAGGCAGAGGCAGATTTTTTTCTTGTTTTCCTCCCCAAAAGATAGGTGCGTCTTAGGGTCTGGAGCATCTTATAATGCAAAAAATACGGTAGCTACTCTTAGTAAGGCTGGTAGCTTGAAATGGTTGAGTAAATATAAATGTATTTTTCAAACAGACAGTTATTTAAAGTTACAATTGCCAAAACATCTTAGGGAGATATTTACACGAGAGAGATTCAAACAGCTTGATTCCACTCTGTAGCATATAATGGACATAACTGCATGGACATAACTGCATTTGCAGAGTAGCAGAGGTAGAAGACTTGGCTCACACACTATTTGATGTTGTTTGTATAAGAGGGTGAGAGACAGGTACCTTGGTTCATATATTAAACAAATAACCCATTGGGAGCCCCATATTGAAACCTTATGTACAGCCAGAATTTGGAAACAACATTTTTGAAGGGCCTTGGTGGTGCAGGCTGTTAATAGCCTAGCACTTAGCTCCAGCTGCCTGCAATTAGTGCAGGCTCGAATCCCACCAGGCTCAAGGTTGACTCAGCCTTCCATCCTCTCGGGGTAGGTAAATTGAGGACCCATGATTGTTGGGGGCTGACTTTGTAAAAAATGCCGCTTAGTAATAAGCAGGCCTATACAATGGAATGAAGGCTATTGCTGAGCGCATTGGGTTGTATCCCAAAAACTGTAAGCTGCCCTGAGTCTCCGGAGAAGGGTGGGATATAAATATGAATAAAAATAAAAATAAAATAAAAAAATAAAATATGGCTCAGTACTTGAGTTTTATTATTATATATTTATTTGTGGTCACAGCCCAAAACACAAACACAACAAAAGAAAAACATGGGAAAATAAGATCATGGACAATTGGTCACCAGAAACTTTGACTGAGGGGAATTACAGTGTTCTCCTCTGATGTTATAGCTCTTAAAAAAAATTGGGAACCTGAGAAGTTATGTATGAGGAGCCGTCCCCTAGACAATATAAGAACAAATTACTAGCATTGGGTCTAGAGGGACAGTAACTTAGTTCTGCCTGCGTTATACATAGGGCAGTATAAAAAGACATGCTCCACAGTTTCAACCTCAGCTCTATCATGGGGGCATAGCCGCTCACTAATCGGGAGCCTCTTGAATCGCCTGTCTAGTAGTGCTCAGGGCAAGACGTTGAAACGAGCTACGGAGAAAGCTCTTCTATACTTGGGGATGATTAGAGTGTAAAAATAAGAAGCCATCCTCAGTCCATACTTATTAAATTGGCTGAAGATCAGAGGGGAGCAGGTTTTGTTGGCTCTGGCTCTTAGATATTGCAAGTCAATGTCCACAAGCCATTGGACTACCCTAAATTGGGAGTCCTTAAGGCCATAATCTCCCAGGACATCACCTGAAAAACCTAGCAGGTGTAGTTTCTTCATCAGCTCCCTCTCCCAACGAGAAATATGAGAGTCAGCAAACGCCAGGGAGAGGTAACTACCAGGAAGTGCCAAAAAGAGCACCCAGAACCACCAAGTGCTTGAGTTAAATGGTTTGGCTGAGATCAGCATATCTGGGATTGATTGCGGTAGATTGTAGGGGTGATGCTGAAATATAATTTTATCTTATTTTACTTATTTATATATTAAATTATTGTAGTTTACTCCAATTTCATTTTAAATTGTTTTTATGGGATTTTATTAATAATTTGTGTTTGGAACTTTGTATTTTGATATGGCCTTTGGGCTAATCTAAACTAATTTTAAATGGAATTTAAAATAAGACAGTTTCTACCGCATATCATACTCGCATTTTCTTCCTTTCTTCCATTAACATCTTCTGAAACTATCTCAGACCTTGGTAAAGCCATGGTGATAAGTAGGGCTGTGCTATAACTAAGCAACAATCCTCAACCTCTTGCATTATGGAGGTGCTTAGTATTACTGGAAGAAATGTCCATCTGGGTTCAGGTCCAAGTGGGGAGAAAGACACTGGAAACACGGAAGCTGCTTGGAAAATGGTTTAATGTTGGACAGGACCACATGGTTTGAAGTCCTGGGTAACTGACCTCATGGAGTGGAGAGTGAGATATATTTATACCCTCTCATGGGCTTTGACCTTGCTTCCTGTTCATGTGAAAGAAATGTATTCTGATTGGTTGTCAGATTCTCTTGGGGCCATGCCGAGGTAACTTTGTAGGTTGCCTTGAGTCCCAGGCTTGGTTGAGTCTTGCTGGGTGATGTAATCTTCCCACGTGCCATATGTTGAGATGGGTAGAGAGCTAATCCTATTATGTCCTGAAGGTGAAGGCTTTTTGTGTTGTAGATAAGCTGGCCAATCTTTTTGTTTTGCAGATAGGATGGCCCAGTCTTTCTGGGGCTATTAACAAAGGTGGGAGCTGCTTTCCAAGAGCATGGTTCTCCTTTTCTCATCCAGGGAGGTATAATAATCTTCCTTTTTAATATTTCCTAGAATATTTCATTCTTTTAGGACAAGGGTGGGTGCTAACTTTCTACAGTTCGGGTCTTTTTAACATACTCAAGAAGAATGGAAATGTCTAAATGGCCCTACATGTGAGCCATAATTCTCTATGGAGAATTCACTTTGGATCTTAGCAGCATGCAAAAAAAACACACACACACACACACACACACACAAAGGGAGGGTGGTCCAAGAGCAACCATTTTGAATGGAAGGCAAGATCATTTGGTTTGGAGATAGTGAGAAAAGTTTGTGTGCAGGTTTGTGTGTTTCTGCAGTCACGTGGCATTGTTGCCAAACTCCTTCTTTATTTGGTTGCATTTTGAACATTATGGCAGTTTCTTTTGAGAAGAAACATCTGACTTGTTTTTGGACATCCTCACTCTCTTTCTTGCTTGATACAAATCCAGAGTTTGTTTATCCAAACTTCATTGCTTTCCTCTCTCATTGCAGTCTTCAAATACTTTTCTTTAAAGACAACTTTTTTGTCTTGTACTTAAATATATATATAGTCTTCCTTCCTTTATCTCTCCACAAATCACAGTAAAGAAGACTGAAGTAAGTGATAGCTGTCAGCAAGAGCAGAAACTGAAAATCTCTGCACTGATTTCTTTGAAATGTACCAGATGTCATAATGTGTTATGACTTTACTTGTCGCGAAGCTTCCTTTCAACTTGGAGAATTATCAAAAATGTTATGGCTGCAGTGAAGGACAATATAATAATTCCTGGATCGAGATGTATGACATTTGGAAGGCTTCATCCCTCTTAAGTATTTAACGTAGCTGAAAATTGTGGTGTTGTTTTTTTTAATTACATTTATATGCCGCCCTTCTCCGGAGACTCAGGGCGGCTTACAATTTTTGGGATACAACCCAATGCGCTCAGCAATAGCCTTCATTCCATTGTATATGCCTGCTTATTACTAAGCGGCATTTTTACAAAGTCAGCTTATTGCCCCCAACAATCTTGGGTCCTCAATTTACCTACCCCGAGAGGATGGAAGGCTGAGTCAACCTTGAGCCTGGTGGGATTCGAGCCAGCACTAATTGCAGGCAGCTGGAACTTAAGTGCTAGGCATTTAACAGCCTGCACCACCAAGGCTCTTCAAAAATGTTGTTTCCAAATTCTGGCTGTACATAAGGTTTCAATATGGGGCTCCCAATGGGTTATTTGTTTAATATATGAACCAAGGTACCTGTCTCTCACCCTCTTATACAAACAACATCAAATAGTGTGTGAGCCAAGTCTTCTACCTCTGCTGCTCATAAATGCAGTTATGTCCATGCAGTTATGTCCATTATATGCTACAGAGTGGAATCAAGCTGTTTGAATCTCTCTCGTGTAAATATCTCCCTAAGATGTTTTGGCAATTGTAACTTTAAATAACTGTCTGTTTGAAAAATACATTTATATTTACTCAGCCATTTCAAGCTACCAGCCTTACTAAGAGTAGCTACCGTATTTTTTTGCATTATAAGATGCTCCAGACCCTAAGACGCACCTATCTTTTGGGAGGAAAACAAGAAAAATCTGCCTCTGCCTCCCATCAATTTGCCTCTTTATTTTGATTTTAAAAAACCCAAATCCATTAGGTTATTCAGTTCTTCCTATTCTACATAATGGGAGAAGGGAGGGATAAAACCTTAATCTTCCCAAATAATGTCCCATAACCAGGAATGATTCAGTGAGTTGCTGTTTAAACCAGTGTAAGATAGCTTGGGTGTTCTCAGAACAGAACCATCTGGGTTAGTTGGGTTTTGTACAGCCAAGAGTCAAGTGTGTGATCTTTGGGAAATTGACTTATCTCCATTATAGGTTACCTTCCCCTAGGATAGAGATGTATAGCCTTAGTTTCCAAACTTTGGATGCTACCTTTTGAGATGACCCCAGGTTGCAACTGGGGAAATTATTCTAGACACAACTAGCAAATCATAATCTTAATTGTGTCAAAAATGTATTAATTTTGAACGAGAAATAAATCAGACATAGTTATTGTGATGTCCCCTTTCTATTACCTTTAGGAGGGCAGAGCTCAAAAGAACTCTCAAATCAAGCCAAGCAGCTCAGATCACTTTTTGCAAAGCCTGCCAGCATTTGAAGGGCAATTGGCTCAGCTAATAATCAGCTAGGAAGAGAGGCTGGAAGCAAAATCATTTATTTTTATCCTTTCCAATCTGCTCATTGGCAGCATCTCTATTCTGTGACATGTCATGCCCAGCATTGTGCTGACTCTCTCTCTCTCTCTCTTTTTATTCTTGAGCTGTAAAACTATTTGGGGTGGGATCTAGATCCCCTCCTTTTTCTTTGTCCATTCACTTTTGCGTGCTTTACACTTTGAAGGTAATTACAAGATAGACAGAAGGAAGGCCGGCAAAGAAAAGAGAGATTTAAGCCAGCAGATTTCCTTCCCCTTGAGAAGCTTTAACTGACCTAGTTCCACAGACTGCCATGTGACCAGCCTCCCCGTCAAAACAAACCATTACAAAGCAGCAGCTTGAGATTCATTCAGGACCCTCAGGTCCTTAGCTGGGCGTCTGGCGTCTTTGAACTCTTCACTGATCATAGGTGGATTGAAAGAGGATCCCTGGGACAATTAACTGTGCATTCCACAGGTTAAAACGAGTCAAAATGGATTTTCATTTATGGTTTTCTCTCTGTGTTGGGGGAAGTTACATTAGAAGGAAGAACAGCCAAGCAGATTTAAGGATTAGCTGGGAGAAGGTATATGTGAAAAACACCAGCTGAAAAACATTTGCCATTGCATCTTCACACATGACAGGACATGACAGCAGGAATCAGTGCTATATAATATGCTGTTCCACCTTTGAGAAACACTGGATTTGAAACATGCTAAATATTACACACCAGAATTTAAAGTAGGGTGGGCAACAAGGGAATTGTCATAGATTTGTATGGTGTAGGACAAAAGACTCGGGAAGAAAGACAGATCAGTTATAGCCACATTACATGCTGCAGTTCTTAGGTAGCTATAAATTATGGAGGTCTATGGGACAGTGCGATAACCCTTCAGATAGGAATATCCTTGATTTTTCCTCATGCTAAAAAAATAATATGGTATAAAATCAGAACTACTATTAGTTAGAGGCTGGCATAGGAAGTGGAAGCAAAGATTATATTCCTTGCCCTGCTCCTAAACTAGCCATATGCCTTAACATGATGTACAAGTTGCTGTCACATATCCTGGAAGAGTTCTTTATATATTTTATTTATTTATTTATTTGATTAGTCAATTGCTTACAAGATAATATATATAAGTATAAACATAGTTATAAATACATGGATACATATAAGAAAATAAAAGAAATAACAGGACAGGGACGGTAGGCACTTTGGTGCACTTATGCATGCCCCCTACAGACCTCTTAGGAAAGGGGTGAGGTCAATACTAGACAGTCTAAGGTTAAAGTTTTGGGGGGTTGGGAAAGAAACCACAGAGTCAGGTAGAGTATTCCAGACATTGACCATTCTGTTACTGAAGTCATATTTCCTGCAATCAAGTTTGGTGCGGTTAACCATGAGTTTGTATCTATTGTGTGCTCTTGTATTGTTATTGTACCAATCTAACCATCTCTTGCATCAGGGTATGGGAAAAGTGGGAACTGGATCAGGGGTGGGCTTCAAAAATTTTAGCAACAGGTTGTCTGCCCGGTTGCTGGATGGGTGTGGCCATGGTGGGCATGGCTTAGTCAGCCTCCTGCACCATGGTGGGGGGGGCGTTTTTGCACTCCCCGGGCTCCAGAGTCTTTTCTTGAGTCCCCGGGAGGGTGAAAACAGCCTCCCCGGGCTCTGGAGGCTCTCTGGAAGCCGGAAACTGGCCCATTTCTGATCTTTCTGAACTTCCAGTAGGCCCATTTTTCACCCTCCCTGAGCCTCTACACATGCCCTGCACTTACCTGCATCCAAAACAGGCCACGTGGGGACTCCTGGGAGGGGTGGGGTGAGCGGGGCCAGCAAAGAGTGGGATTTGAGGGTTCTCCGAACTGCACAAAATCTTAGCTAGGAGCTCTCCCGAGCCCCTGTGAAACCCCAGCAGCCCACCCCTGAATTGGATCCTTAGGCACAGCTCAGAAAAATCAACATTTGCCACAGGGAGTAAGGATGACTCCCAAAGAAATGGAAAAGTCAATAAAGCCATTCCTAATTGCTTGTATTCAGTTTTATTTTTTTATATTTGTTTGTATTTTATTAAAGGGTTTTTTTTTAAAAAAGATATAAACTAACAAGAACTGATATAAAGTAAAGAAAGAAAAGAAGAAGAAAAGAAAAAAAGAAAGAATTCCCATTCTTTGGAATATCATGGCCCTTGAGGTGTAGGAGAAGAACAGGCAGAGCCAGGGGCAGAATTAAGCAACCTATCACACCAGAGTCATTACATTCCCACAAATGTTGTAAGTCCAGTCCCTCTTGAATTCTGTTTGCCCTTATTTACCACCAATTTAACATTGTACATTAGTTGTCTAGATTTTTGTGCACAGGCTTAAGAAATAAACCTTCCTTTTTTAAAAAAAAAAATTACATTTATATGCCGCCCTTCTCCGGAGACTCAGGGCGGCTTACAATTTTTGGGATATAACCCAGTGCTCTCAGCAATAGCCTTCATTCCATTGTATATGCCTGCTTATTACTAAGTGGCATTTTACAAGTCAGCTATTGCCCCAACAATCTTGGGTCCTCAATTTACCTACCCGAGAGGATGGAAGGCTGAGTCAACCTTGAGCCTGGTGGGATTGAGCCTACAGCAGTTGTAGGCAGCTGGAACTAAGTGCAGGCAATTAACAGCCTGAGCCACCAAGGCCCTGACTGCAACTTGACATGTGGCTCTGATACTTTGCACTTGATACAGGTGAGATCTACCTCCATGCTCTTGGCTTTCCAAAATGCCAGGGTGGGCTTCAAAATTTTAGCAAGGGGCTCTCTGCCCTAATGACTGCCTGGGTGGGTGTGGCTGGGTGGGTGTGGCCAACTCAATGCCACTCCCACCCAGTCACATGACCCCAGCCGCCTACTCAGGGTTTTGTTGCTCCTGGTGTTTTCTGTGGGAAATATATGTGTGTGTGTATATATATGTATGTATGTGTATGTATGTATGTATGTATGTATGTATATATATATATATATATATATATATATATATATATGTAGGTCTTAGTATTCGGGTCTTGTCCGTGTAAGGTTGAGAATACCTTGGCAGCGTTTTGAAATCTCATCCGTCATCTTCAGGCTGGTGTCTTCAGCGTTCTCCTGGGAGAAGTGTGTGATCGTGGCTGTTTTCCCTTTCTAGAACTCTAGAGTTGATGTATGTGCAGATTGGATGGCTTTCCCAGGGCCCTGTCCAATCTGCTACATCAACTCCCAGCAGAAGCCTCCAACTCTAGAGTTTGGGAAAAAGCCCGCTCACTCTCAGAACAACTCCCTGGAGCTTTCGTCAGCTCTCTCCTCCCCATTTGGTGCTTCCGACCTGAAGACCTGGTTTTTAATCAACCGGGCTGTACCCTGGGGTGGGGTGGTTTTAGTTTTAATTCTGTAATTATAGTGTTAATTCGCTTGATTGTTTAATTTGGTTTTATCTAATTTATTGTTGTGTGATTTTATTTTGTAAGCCGCAGTCCTTTTGGAGAGGACATATAAATAATTAATAAATAAATAAAATAAATATATATATATATATCCCTCTCTCCTCCTCTCTCTCCCCCTCCCTGCCTCCTCCCTCCCTCCCTCTCATTTCTGTTTTTTTTCTCTTTTTGCTCTCCCTCTCCCTCTCTTCTTTCTTTTTCTTTCTTCTTTTCTTTCCCCCTTCTCTCTCATTTATTTCGCTCTCTCTCATTCTCTCCCTCCGTCTCTCTCTCATTTCTGTGTCCCTCTCCCTCTTCCCTCTCTCTCTTTCTCTCCCTCCATCATTTTCTCATTTCTCTCTCTTGCTTGAGCCAACATGAAGGGGACCATGGCTGGCACTGTGCTGCCCGCGAAGGACATGGAATCTAGGTTTTGACTGAAAACACTTTTGTGCCTTTCAGCACAAGGATCAATTTATAGAAGAGAAATTGTAAGCAAACATAAATGGTTAACTTACCAGGACACACTAGAATTCTTTCAAGGGGAATGTAAAGTAAAATAAAGAGAAGACCTGTAACAGAATCTCATACTTGCCACTGGTTTGCTTATGTACAGTTATCAGAAAAGTTCAAAGCAGATGGAAGATTTTCTGGTTTTGAACAAGGTAAAGATTAAGTTTGAAATAGAATTGGGTACAAATACATGTAATTGCTACAATGCATAAACTTTTGTTGAAATTTGAGACAGAAGTAGGACAAGCAAAAGAATGTATCATAGAATGGGCTAAAAAGTTTGGTTGTAATATGCAAATAGGAAAATAGGAAAAATCTGATTGAAACGCTTGAAATTTACATTATATTTTACTGTTAAAGAGAACTTTTAATAAAAAAGTTTGGGTTCAGTTTTATACCACCTGGCATTCTCAGAGAATGAAAGCATCCTGCAGAACATCATGCTTCCTGCCCTACTTTGTCCAGCTTTACTGTAATAGTCTGCTAAGTGATCAAAACAAAGATAAGGACCGGAAACAGAGCTCCAAGATTCTTAAGTTAGGTGCCTATAAAATCTTCTCCATTTCCCTTACTGTATATTGTAAATGGGGCAGTAAAAATTCCTGCCAGCTTTGGCAAAAAGACAAGCAGAGGCAATGCTCAACATGCCCATTAATTTGAGTGCTAAAAAGCATTTACTCTTCCTTATTACAGTGAGCAGACATTTGCTTTCATCCAGACATGTGCTCATCATATCTGTAAAAAGCTCAACTGGCTGGATTTTATTTTTTTGGAGAAATGTTTGTTTTGACTGGATTTTACAGGGAGGCCTAGCTGAGCAGAATTTCAAGTTCCAAAACTAGCAGACTGGCTACACAATGAAACTTTGCCACCTAAACTTATTGCCTTATACTGCAATTTTGGTGGCCTCCCCTTGCAGCCAGCATGCCCCCAAATGCCACGTGTCATTTATAACTTGGCACTTGTCCTGGGAAAGAGTTGGTAGGGCGCGAAGCAAAAACAAACAAACAAACAAACGGGAATAATCTCTTGCTACCTCCTGCTGTTTGAAAAAGCTGTTGTGCTAGTGATGGATGGAAAAGGGAAAATATTCTCTCAAGACAGGTCACATTGCCTGTGGAGGAGTTGGATGATTTCAGAAGGAGGCCTTTATGGAGCACCTGTTTTATTTCTGCCTGGGAAGCACACAGCCAATTTTGGATTAATCGTCTTTTGTTTGTAGGAAAAGATAAGACATTTTAAAAAAAGAAGAAATAGAGGTGACATGATAGCAGTAGTCCGGTATTTGAAGGGCTGTCACAAAGAGAGGGGGCGGGGTCAAATCAGTGATGGTATTCAACCGGTTCGGCCCAGTTCTGGCGAGCCAGTAGGAGTGATGAGCAACAGAGACTGAACCGGTTCTGGGCCCACCTGCCCGTCCATACTCACTTTTATCTGCTGAATTTGAAGTGCAGCTGCTTTGCACGGCACAGAATAGTGCCATGCGGCAGCTGCTGAAGCAACCAGAATCGTGCAGGCTTGCAGGAGGTGAGTTACAAACGCGGTAGTACGTGTTTGGTGCCTGCGTGCACGCAAAGTATGTGCATGCGTGCAAAGCGCGCCCACCAAGCCACACCCACCGAACCGGTGGCAACAATATTTGAATCCCACCACTGGGGCAAATTATTCCCCAAAGCACTGGAGGGCAGGACAAGAAACAGTAGTTGGAAACTAATCAAAGAGAGAAGCAACCTGGAATTGTCTAAAACGGCATAGGTTCTCCTGCTTGAGCAGAGGGCTGGACTAGAAGACCTCCAAGGTCCCTTCCAACTCTATTATTCTATGTTCTAATGTGGGAATGCCATTTTATAGAGGACCCTCATATTAAATAAAGTGACTGGTTATACCTCGTAAACTGGCCTTCTGAAAGATTAATATCTCTATTAGTTAATTTAATAGTTTATTAATTTCCAGAGCTTCATACAGTGGATTCAAAGAGTATCAGTGTGACATAATAATATGATATTTTGGGTTTTTTTTTTAATAAATTTACAGACATTTCTAAATGTCTGTTTTCATTTTGTCATCTACACTGAGTGTAGATTAATGAGAAAAAAAGTTAATTGTAACAACTGTAGGATCAGGGTGAAGGATAAAATTGACAAAAGCAATGGGGCTCTGGAAGCTTCCTGAATGCACTGTATATAGTGTTAGTTCATATACACATTTTTCCTTTACTCTTTCAGTCTAATCCTGCTAGTGTAGGATAATTCTATAACTGACAGAGTGATGTATAAACGCAAATATGCCTTGCTGTTTTGTTAAACAGAGCCCTATTCAGAGGTGGTATTCAACAGGTTCTGACCAGTTCTGGAGAACCGGTAATGGAAATTTTGAGTAGTTCAGAGAACCAGTAAATACCACCTCTGACTGGCCCCACCCCCATCTATTCTTTGCCTCCTGAGTCCCAGCTGATTGGCTGGGTCTTCTTTTGTTGCCCTGCACAGGAGAATGGAGCTGGAAAGCAGGTTAGTGGGGTGGGGAGGGAATGGAGATTTTGCAGTATCCTTCCCCTGCCACAAACCATACCCACCAAGCCATGCCCTACAAGTCACACTATGCCCACCAAGCTACGCCCACAGAACGGGTAGTAAATTTTTTTGAATCCCAACATTAAACAGAGCCCCATTTATTTATTAAGCATGGTTTGTTGAGATTATCTACTAAGTACAGCTATGGTCTCTTGATACCGCACTTGGTGAAATGCGGCTGCATTAAAAAATACTAAGTTTGTGGTTCAAAAGTTGGTCTCAACAGTTTATTGACTGCATAGTTCAGCTGCTCATTTCAACAATGTCCTTCAGTTCTGCTTTTTATTTATCTTTCAGGGTTTTTTTTAGTCCAATTTGTAATTCCAAAGAAAATAACCAACGCGGTTCAGCATGGTTTTCTTTTTGGCAGATGGACCATCTCAAGAACTACAGTTTCTTGACCCACAATATTACCTAACATCCTACAAACCACACACCCTTCTACAGAAGATTGTATCCATTCATTTTCTTTGGTGACAATCCCCCCCCCTCTCTGAAGCAAATCTAAAGTAGGCAGGAACAACAGAGTATGGTATTCTTTCCAACAACCCTCCCCATTAGCAATCTTGGCTATAACAAGCTTCTGTATAATGCAGTATATCTGTTTTTCTGTCTTTCTGCTCTCCCTTTGTGCTATGACTGTAAGTGCTTGGGCTTATGTGTGCACTAGGAAGGACAGAGCATAGATCATTTTAAGGAGGAGGATGATAATCATCAACAGTAGTCATCAAAGACTTCAGGATTATAAAGAGGGGATTTTGGTTCATGCACAGCCAGGTTATTCATTGTTTTTAGGTTGAATTTAGATTGTTCATTGTATTTAGGGGACTCGTATTTAATCATGAGGTCTACTCAAATGTTATTTCACAGCTGAGGTACACAGATAATCTTGCAGAAGGAAATGGAAACTGTAATATCTTCATGTACAACGGGTAGGCAGTATGAATCTGTAGACTGATTAATGTGATAAAATACCAGAGGGTTGGCCTTCTTTTTCTATATAACACAATAGTAATTCTTCTCCCCAGCTTCCAGTTGCAGTTCCAGGGCTGGAACAACAAACATGTTCCTAGATTTAGTTATGTCATGGTTCAGTAGTTAGCAAAGAACATGCCTGGCAGGTCATCCCTATGGTATATTAACTCTCTTGCTCATGATTATAGTGGAATTTCTAATATTACTCCTGCACTATTATTTCTTCTATTCTACCCTATGGACTAAAGAAGAAATGCCAGCTTTCAGTGCTAAGGAACTAAAGGCACAAGAAGAAGCAGTAATAGACAGCAGGGAAAGAAAAAAGCCAAAGACAAGTTTTATTCTTAATTGTGCTTACTATGCATTAAATGTGTAAAAGTAATTTATTTTTGCCTATCATTGCTATACCACCAAAGTCTTTGGATAGCTGGTGGAGAACAGTGATATCACATTCCAAATGTGCGTTTTATAAAGCTTTGGTGATGGTATGGGGAGTTGTAACTGATGCTAGTGTGTTTTATTTTAACATATTCAGACCCTGTCTCGTTTTGCTGGGGGCAATATTGCACAGGAAGTGCAAAACAAGTATGTCAGCTTTTGTGGATCTTTGTTGGATTTCATGGAATAATGCAGGGTTATTTCATGATTGGACTATGTCATCAAATTCGGTTACTCATCTGACTTTCTTTCTTTGAGTGTCACTGTGGAGAATTTTTCCTTCGCTACTTCTAAATATCAATAAAGGAGAATACTTGGGGTTGTAATGAGGGGTCCTTGGTGCTATCTGAGCTTGCTGGTTTTCTTGCTGACGTTTCATTGCCCTAACTTATCAGTGCTAGTAAGGAGTGCTGTTTGCTGTCAGTTTATATTTGGTCATCTAGGATGACAAACAGGCAGAAGACTGGCAGAACGCATCCATGAACACCCAATGGCAGTCAGAAGACCTGATGAAAATTCTTTAATGTAAACAGATTTAACCATAGTTTCAACTGGGAAAATGTGACAATCCTAGACCAGGCCAAGTCCAAAAATGCCGGGGAATTTCTAGAAGCCTGGCACTCTGACAAATCAGCCATCTTTAGACACCTAGCCATTAACAACATCTATAGACTATGCAAAGGAGATAATTAAGCAGCCCAAAAGAGAAGGAAAAGACTCCAACACTTCTCCACCAGTAATCAGCATTCAGGTCAGCATAGTTTAACTCCAAGGTCAGCTTCAGACCAACAATCAAGTAAGCAATACCCCAGTCAAGAAACTGCCAAAGAACCAGCAGTAAGCAGCTCAATCAAAACATCTCTAAGACTGTCCCCATTCACAAAGACAGGCAAGACTCCAGAATCTAAACTGATAGCACTCCTTACTAGCACTGATGATGTTATCAAGTTAGGGTAATGAAACGTCTGCAAGAAAACAAGCAAGCTCAGAGAGCACCAAAGGGCTTCTAAATATGTCTCAGACTTCAAGATTTTCTCCTTGTTGTAGCCTTCAATTTAATCTACACTTCAGGCAATTTCTTTCCTACCCTTGCTCTTTCAGTTAAATAAGCCAAGTTTAATATTTTTGTAATGGAACAGCTGCTTTTGGGAATGGATACAAAATGCTGTTAATTTTTATATTATTCTTCCTGATGTGTAAGCAAAGATAGTGAAGACTAAGCTAAAAGAGTTTTATTCAATTTGCTTATACAATCTAATAGGAATGTATACTTTTGCCATCATTTATGCCGATATCGAACGCCACCCGCGGGCACATAGGCAAGGACTCCTCGGGGTCCCGTCGGCAAGTCAGTGTCGGCTGGCGGTCCCCCGGCGACGAGCCTATTCTGTAGCGGTCCCCGACTTATGGAATGAACTGCCTCTGGACCTCCATCTGGCCCCTGACCTCCGCACCTTCCGCCGATTTAAAGACCTGGTTGTTCGACCAAATCGGGCTGTGATTACCTCACCAGGGCCATGGGATAATTTTAAGTATTTTAATTTGGTTTTATTGGGCTTAAAATTGTTTAATTCTTTTAAATAATTATTGTATTGTATGTTTTAATTGTGAGCAGCCCCGAGTCTTCGGAGATGGGGCGGCATATAAGTCCAATAAAATAAAATAAATAATAAATTTAGCAGCCTTTCCCGTGGATTCTTTTTCATTTCTCATCTCTTTCCATATTCAGGCTTTTTTCCTCCTATTCTTTTTGCAAATTATACATTTTTCTGCCCCCTCAGATGTGCCTGAAATTCAATTCCCTGTCTAACTAGTGATGAAGGGCCAAGATATGTAAAGTAGTTTGTCTGATTCTACCAAATTACTTTTGTTTTGTATTTAGTGTGCTTTCAGTTGCTGTTCATATTTGGTATTTCCTAAGGCAGATAATTCTTGCAGTGAACAGAAAAGCAGTGGATTTTAAATTCAAAACAACTAATATAAACACAATTTCAGTTACAGCCTAGTGCAGCTTTACCTGGGAGTGAGTCCAAATTGAGTTGCTAAGGCTTACTTCTGAATAAACATGCTGCCAGGTTATTCTGAAGTGCTTTGCGAAGAAACATCACATTGTTTTTGACAGTTGCGTTTAGTGATGGGTGAATTCCTCCAGGCAGTTAGTATTGGAGCCTGAAATAATGAACAAATATGGAGTCAAACATTGGGATTTCCTCCTCCCTTCAATTGTTGATTTTTACTCCTGTTATGAATACCTAAACTGAATAGAGAACTTCCAAAATGACCTTTATACAGATAATTTCTAATTACCCAGTTTCTCTCATCCAATCTGGTGGCATTCTATATAATAGGCATCTTCACATGGTTTGCAAAGTCACTTGGTTGTCTTAATTTCAGATGCCCAAGAGAAATTATATTTTCTTATGCCTCTGTCTGGCCCTTACAATGCCATTAAACCAATAACTTGCAATGGTAAATAAAAAAGAAAGAATGATGGGGAAGGAAGAGGAGATTTCTCATACCATTATAATGGCAGAAAAGTTAACCATGGGAAAGTGATTGTCTTCTCCATCATAAACTGAAAATATGGTAAGGGAACACACATTCAAGGTGCATTTGTCTATTTTTTTAAAAAAAAGTTTTTTAATTTTTTAATTGTTTAAATACATCTTTGTGAGAACAATACAACTGATACCGCTTTCTAACATCACATCATTATCTATTACCAAATTTTCTTCTTTATATTCTCATAAATTATTTTATATCAGTCAATGAATCTCTATCTTCCTTGATCATATACTTATATTCAACATATTTACAGTTTATTCATATCATTTCATTAATCATTCAAAGTTTCATCTTAATTTATATTATCCCCTTTTAAATGCATTTGTCTAACAAGTTCTAATTCTAGAATAGAATATAAATTATTATTGGATATTGTCTGGGTAAGATAAATGTTATCCTTATTTTAATTCTACTACTAAGTATATCTGGTTTAAAAATGTTTTACCTCTGTTTTTAAAAACAGATATCATCTTGGAGTATTTTGCTACAATAGTGAAATTGCCTCTTAAAACTGTGCACCTGTAGTTTTAAGAGATTCACCCTCATTTGAAGAGAAATCCTTAACTTTCTATAAGTTCAAAAACTGAAGCCATGAGCTATTAATTCCAAGAGGTTTTTTTAAAATCACTTTTGGGGGAAATGCTGTCTGAAAAAAAAGTAGATTGTACGAACTATTTTGCATGAGGTTGTTTAACACTGGCAGTAAAAAAGATCTCATTCATAGAGACAGATTAGCATTCTCCTGTACAGAAAATCACAGATGGTCATAAAGCTCAGCTGGGAATTACAAAACACATTTTGGAACTACTTTGTGCATCCACAGACAACAATTAATTGATTTCCACTTGATTACTGTATACATACTGTATAAATTGTTCATTTGAATGTCTGTAGATTGAATATGTGGAGAAAATCACTTTTCTACTCTAAGGCTGCTACAATAAACTTTCTCTCCCATCTTCATTTCATTTCATGAAACCCAGGGGGCAGTTCTGTAGGTAAAACATCTTCATCACATTGACATCAAAAAACAATGCCAGTTAGAGAAGGTGGAAAGATAATAACATGGATGGCCAAGAAAACAAATCAATCTATCATCAAACAAATCAACCTAGAGTTTTCACTCTGAGTACAAATTATCCTACTTTGGACAATCATTGCAAAGATCTTGCTCTCTGGAAAAAAAACTATAATGATGGAAAGAAGGAAGGAAAGAGAAGAAGAGGATAACCAGCAGCAAGTAGGGGATGGACCCCATTACAGTGGGAGACTTGAAGGAACAGGGTGGGATAGATCATCATGAAGAAAATCTATGAGGTTGCTAAGGTTTGAAAAAGACATGCTGGCACATAATCCATCCAACCAACCATCCATCCATCCATCAGGGAAAGTGTCCTTGATTTATATCAAAATAAGAGGAAGATTGACTTTAGAAATTTGAGTACTGGTTTTAAAGTGATTCAAGTTTATATGCAAGTTCTTTCTATAATATTAAAACATTGATTTCACATACATGTATGGATTTATTTATTTGTTTGTTTGTTATACAATGAATAATTGAATTTTGGGATTCAGTAGCACAAAATGTTATGCTGACTACCAGTTTGGCTGGCTTCAAAAAGAAGATGGGAAGGTGGGAATTGATGGCTATTAGCCTTAACGGCTGCATGACAGCCTCTAAAAGCCAACTACTTAGACACAAGTTGGCTTATTTGCCAGTTGGTTGGCCACTGTGAGGACAGACTTCTGGACCAGATGAGTCAGGTGTTTTATCTAGCAGGACACTGGTTATGTTCTTCTATTCTTTCCATAAATGTTCCTCATAAAAAGAAACATTTTGTTGCAAATTTCAATCCATTCTATCAAAAAAAAGACCATCTAAAGCAATGAAAGGAATATGGTTCAACTATACCAGCATTGATTTTGCTATGATTTTTTAATTTATTTTTTGTTTATTTAAATTAAATCTTGTCTTTCAGTTTTGGCAAAATGTACTTTTAAAAATTAAAACTAAAACCAGAACATTAAAAATCCTGGGGGTGGATGGTAGAAATAGGCATCTTCAAATGATCTCTGCCTCTTAATTTGTGGATTATCGTCTGCAGAAGTTCCATAAATATATTGAAAAGTCTATAGAACAAGGTGGATTCCTATGGGCTAGTAGAGATCAGCAGCCTAGATGTCAGATAGTAATACCTTGGTGCTACCTTCTGCTGATGATCCAACAGAAATAATGTACAAGGACCTAAATAGAGTCAAAACTGAAGGATTAAAAAAAAACCTGTCTCTCCCCCCCCCTTATTTCCATTGCAAGTAGAAATCATCTGAGGGGCACTTCTCATTAGAATAGAAGTAGAATAACAGAGCTGGAAGGGACCTTGGAAGTCTTCTAGTCAAACCCCCTGCTAAGCAAGAAACCCTACACCTGGTGCAGAATGCGGTGCATGGGTTGTGATGGGAGTATCCCGATACTCCCATATTAAACCCCTCCTGAGCGAGCTGTATTGGTTGTCGGTTGCCCTCTGGGTGAGATTCAAGGTGATGGTAATTATCTACAAAGCCCTACATGACTTGGGGCTGGGGTACTTGCGGGAGCGCCTCTTGCCAGCATCGATTACCCATCGTCCAGTGCGCTACCACAGACAGGGCCTCCTTGGGGTACCATCAGCTAGACAGTGTCGGCTGGCGATCCCCAAGGGTAGGGCCTTCTCTGTGGGAGTGCCCGTCCTGTGGAAACAGTTGCCCTTGGAGCTGCAGTTGGCCCCTGACCTCCGTTCCTTCCGCTGCAGCCTGAAGACTTGGCGGTTCCAACAAGCCGGCCTGGACTGAGGGGGGTTGGTTTTTAGATGTCTTAGGTTTTAGTGAGTGTGGGGGTTTTAGATATTGTTTGGCTTGGGTTTCATAATTTTTTAAAATAATTTTAAATTTTGTAATGTGTGTTTTTATGATGTGAGCCGCCCTGAGTCCTTCGGGAGATAGGGCGGCATATAAGTCCAAACAATAAATAAACAATTAAATAAATGTTCAGGCAAATGGTTGTCCAATCTCTTCTTAAAAACTTCCAGTGTTGGAGCATTTACAACTTCTGGAGGCAAATTGTTCCACTGATTAATTGTTCTAACTGTCAGGAAAATTCTCCTTAGTTCTAGCTTGCTTCTCTCCTTGATTAGTTTCCACCCATTGCTTTTCATCCTGCCCTCAGGTGCTTTGGAGAATAGCTTGACTCCCTCTTCTTTGTGGCAACCCCTGAGATATTGGAACACTGCTATCATGTCTCCCCTACTCCTTCTTTTCATTAGACTAGACATATCCAGTTCCAGCAACCATTCTTTATATGCTTTAGCCTCCAGTCCCCTAATCATCTTCGTTGCTCTTCTCTGCACTCTTTCTAAAGTCTCAACATTATTAGCAAGTGTAGTTTACAGTAGAGAGGGGTAGAATCTTGTCAGTTGTGATACCCCAATTCTTTCTTTAGGGAATAATGCTGGCCTCTATGTTGTCTAGTTTTAAATAACAGATGACACTGAAGACATGGAAGTTCCCCAGGCATTTTTTGAGAAGCAACCAGACTAACTTTTGGATCCCTCTCAAATGTATTCTATTCCAAGAGTTATTTGATTTCTAATTATTTTATTACTTTGCGTTACACAATTTTATTTAGGGCTGATTTGTTTTTATCAAGCATATTACGGCTTTAAATTGTTTGGGAAGTTTACCTAGGGGAGGAATAAAAGGATAAGAGTCAAATAAGTAGTAAAATGAATACTTATGATTGAGTGAAACTGAGCCAACCTGATATTTAGATAAGGCACAGACTTACTAAAAAATATCGATGGACAGTTAACAAATGCTTAATTCTAGTTGCATCATCTCAATAATACAGTAAATTTCAGGAATGTGCTTTTTTTTGTAATTGCACAATATTCTATACAGATGCTATACACATCATTTCAAATATATTTAATCAGACGTGTTTAAAAGCAACTGCAGAACCTGGAGAGGAACACAAATCAAGGCACTCCATGGGATATTTTATCTCCTCTGCTTCCTTAAGCCTAGAATTGGGAAAGGCCATTGTTGAAAAGCTCCACCCCAGTTTTGTGCTGCCTTTGTCAAGGCAATAAAAAGAATACATCAAGCTGAACATAATAGTTGAAATACAATTGTGTTCCTTCAGGGTGGGCTGGAAAGTTATGTGTGGCAGCTGGAGCCTTAGAGCAGCTGACACATGACATTTTTATGACTTGCCTGAAACAATCTGCTTCAAGGTTTCAGGAATTACTAGAGCAGCACCAAAAAAACACCCCAAACATGGAGTCTGACCCCAGCTAGTTCTTACGCTCAGATGAAATTTAATTAAGTTACTCACAGAGAAGGCAACCACGGGGAAACTTCAATGCCAAACATTGGGTTTTCAGGTCAGTCAAGGATATCTGTAGAAGACAGATATTTCAATACTCAGAGTCTTTGTCCTACTTCCTACACACACTTATGAATTATGCATCTTGAAAACCCTCCTAGGAATTGTACTGATGTGCAGGGCTAACATTTCCTAGAAAGAAAGGAAAAAATGAATGAAAAATATTTAGACAAAGGACAGAATTTAACAAGAAACACCATTAACAACTTCAGTAAGTTAAACACATATGACTGTAGCTTTAGATAGAATTATATTAGAATTCTGGGGAAGTTGTTTTTAAGAACTGGCTTATATCTTCTGATTATTTTTATTTATTTAAAGAATTTATATAACTGCCCATCTCACAGTAGTGACTCTAGGTAGGGCACGACAGATTAAATATAAAAAAACCCATGGCAAAATAAAACAAACCCTCCCAATAAGGTTCCAAAATAATAGTACTTTTAAGTTGTCTCTGAAAATGGTTTCATTTTCAACTGATAAAAGACCAGAACAAGACAGCCAATTTATAGAAGCCCAAGAAGTTTGGTTCCATTTGGATCTGGGGGTTGGGGAAGGTTTGGGATACTATTCCATGGAAGTCTACAGGTTAACATTTCTTAATAGATTGGAGTATACCAACTATGCTAGATCACATGGGACAAGCACAATCGATCAGAAACAGGTTATCCCTTAAGTAGTGTAGCTCTGTATGTAGGGCTTTATAAGCCAATCAGCTGCTTGAATTTTCCTTGAAAGTTCATTGGGAGTCAGTGTAGCTTGTTGATCAGGGATATTATATAGGCATATAATGGAGCACCTAAACATCATGTGCTGCTGCAGTGACCAGGCACAGAATGCTCTGAACGTTCTTCAAGAGCAGTGCCATGTAGAATACATTACAGTAATCCAGTCAGGAGGTTACTAAGGCATGAGTAAAGCCCCCTGGTCCAGAAATAGACACTATTGGTGTACAAGATGAAGCAGTGTAGAGGCCCCCCTAGCCATGTCTGCCAGCTGCTCTTTGAGCAGGAGCTGTAAGTTCAGGAGAACCTCCAAATTGCACAATAGGGCTCTCTGGGGAATTACTGTCCCATTCAAAGATAAAGATGGAATGTCTTCAAAACTAAGACATCTCAAACCACAGCCATTTCATTTTATCAGGGTTAAACTGAAGCCTTTCCACTACACTCAGTTGCTCCAGCCAGCTCTAGCCAGTACCTTGATGCTATCACTTAATTGACATGGAAGTGATGCATACTTAGTATCTTCAGCCCATTGGTGATGCCTCACCCTTGTCAAATAGAGTTTTACCTAACATATTTCCATGCCCTTTAAATATTTCTTTCACTGTAGTCTTCTCCAAAAAAATTAGAACATTATTGACCCCGTAGGCTCAGTTTAGATGCTATGAATAATGAAAGCAATGAAATACAGACATTAATAACATT
The DNA here is from genome assembly GCA_009733165.1 of Naja naja. Lineage (NCBI taxonomy): Eukaryota > Metazoa > Chordata > Lepidosauria > Squamata > Elapidae > Naja > Naja naja. The sequence continues at coordinate 19,959,187 of CM019159.1, read as the reverse complement.
TATTGATTTATTTTGAAAAATTACATGCTGTCATTCAAAACCAGGTTTTCCCAGGATGAAAATATATAATAACATCCAACAATTAAAACATGAAATAAAACTAAAAACTATAGAGCAATAAAAGCAGCATACTAGTTAAAGATGTGCCAAGTGTAAAACTAGAAATAACGAAGCCATAAAAATAGTATAGTAGTTAAAAGTTAACTATAGAATGTACACTTCATTCATTCAGCATGATACCTTGGCACTGAATCAAACAATGCTATCACCTATCTACAGTCAATAGAATTGTATTTGTGATAACAGATTTTTTTTCATACTATTTCATAAGTTGGTGTGCATGATACTGCACAGAACATAAATGAAGGAGGAAAATGAGTATGGCTTAAGAGTCCATGTTGAGGAGTTGGCAGGGAAAAAAATCAAGACAGAAGCCATGATTATACAATTGGTGTATAGTGTGCATCTCTTTTTAATGTGCATCTTGTGTGTTATATGTTTTTTAAAAAGAGGCAAATCTTGGCTTAGAATTGTAGAATATAGGGCTGGAAGGGACCTCGAAGTTCTTTTAGTCCAACCTCCTGCCTAAGGCAGAAGATATTGTCCCGGACAAATTGTTGTCCAATTCTTTCTAGAAAACCTCCAGTGGTGGTGCATGCGCAACTCCAGGAGACAAGCTATTCCATTGGTTAATTGTTCTGTCAGGAAATTTCTCCTTAGGCCAGGTTGGATTTCTCTTTAGCAAACTTACACCCACTGTTTCATGTCTTATCCCTTAGGAGCTTTGGAGAATAAGTCAAAGCCCCCTCTTCCCTGTGACAGCCCTTCAAGTACTGGAAGACAGTTACCATCTCATCCCTGGGTCTTCTTTTCATTATGCTAGACACACCTAGTTCCCTTACCATTCCTCGTACAATTTATCTTGCAGGCCCTTATCATCTTGGTCACTCTTCTATGCTCTCTTTTTAGGGTCTCAGAATCTTTTTTGTATTGTGGTGACCAGAATTTGATGCAGTATTCCAAGTGTGGCCTCACTAGGTTCCATGCTGATATTTTTGATCATCCAGCTCTCTACTCCTTACGGCGTTAGACATTAAGTATGCCAGATCACTTCAATGTCATATAGTAGCAAGCTAATGTAATTAAAGCAATAGTAATAGCTATGTGCAACAGTGTACCATTTTCACCTGTAGAATGAAAGAACCACAGGCCACTTATGCTAACAATTTATAACAAAGGACAAAGTGCTACATATTAAATGTCTGTAGAGGATTGCAAAATGACCTTGAAGGAGGAATTCAATAGTTGTTAGGTAAACACTAGGTTACCTTTGAAAGAAAGATGGGAATAAGAAAGAGAATAAAATTTCCCCACTTTGATTCTCTTTGGCATAAGAGGGGAAGAGGCAGTGGTGGGATTTAATTTTTTTTTACTTCCAGTTTTGTGGGTGTGGCTTGGTGGGCATGGTGTGCCTTAGTGGATGTGGCTTGGTGGGTGTGGCAGGGAAAGGATACTGTAAAATCTCCATTCCCACCCCATTCCTGGGGGAAAGTTACTGCAAAATCCCATTCTTCCCCATCCCATTAACCTGCTTTCCAGATCCTTTCTCCTGTGCAGTGCAACAAAAGAAGACCCAGCCGATCAGCTGGGATGTGGGAGGCAGAGAATAGATGGGTGGGGCCAGTCAGAGGTGATATTTGCCGGTTCTCGGAACTACTCAAAATTTCCGCTACTGGTTCTCTGAACTACTCAAAATTTCCACTACTAGTTCTCCAGAACTGGTCACAACCTGCTGAATACCACCTCTGGGAAGAGAATCTCAATCAGGCTTTCAATCAGATGTTGTTATTACACCCTTTAACAATAAAATGGTTTTCCAGTAGTTCTTGTGGAATCTGTTCTCTGACCTGATCTTCCTTGAAGAGCTAATAGGATGTGAGGATGACAGGTACTTTGCCTCTATGTAGTCAAGAACTTGGAAGAAATTAGTGGCTTGTCTCCAAGAAGTAATGAGAGTATAGAGTTTGCCATTTTAATTTAGTGGAGCTCTGCATTTGCATAGACATTTCTTTTGAGCAGTGAAATAAAAGCCCATCACTAATCATTGATTATAATTCACAGCATTTCAGAGGAGCACTTGACCCAAATCTTTCTCAAACTAAAGCACTTCTTTGTGTATCTACCAAGACTTACTCTGTATTCTTCAGTCTTAAATAGCATAGATGAACTTTACACAATTTCCATAAATCCTAACAGCTTTAATAGATATCCCTTTCAGCAAGCTTGCAAACACATGCAGCACAGTTATCTGTGCCTCATTCATACACTACTAAGGTTAAGGGATTTGCAAACTGCTATTAATACTGTTGGGATCAGATTCTAGTTTTAGAGGTGTAAATTAAGATCTTGTATATCTATACTGAAAGCTCTCCAGAATTCACAACTCCTAAGAGCTTGTTGAAAATTGAGAGTTCTTCACTAACTGCAGGGGATTAGATTAAGCCCCAATGAGTATTTGTGCTTTGAGTGAAAAGATTCCTGGATTAGTTTGGCCAGGAAAAAATATTCATAGAATTGCACCTTGAATTTAGAATGGAATTTAAAAAATAAGGGTCAGGATTTTATTGTAATAAATAATAAATCTTTATACTTTCAAGTGCATTTGGATGTTATGTATTAGAAAAGTCCTGTGGTAGCTTTTAGAAAACGGTTGTCAGTCAAGTGGCAATAGAACACTAAATGTCATATCAACAACCGTCTGGCAACTCTCCATTTGTAGTACCAAGTTGCACCTTGTGATAATTTTGAGATATTACAAAAACAGTGTAGATTGGAGGTTCTTTCTAGAGAAGATATAACTGGGGTCAACAGGGCTTTTGGAAAAGACAGGCAAAATTTAAATATGCAGTATTAATAAATCAGAATTTTCATCAACGTCATATCCTGCATTTCCACAATGCGTAGACTTTTCTTGGTAGACTTCATTTTCCTAGATTCAATATATAGGAATGATTATGCCAGGTGTCAAACTCAATGATTATTGGGGTGTGTGTTAGCCAGATGGTTGTTAGATGTTCATAGTTATCCTCCTCCTTCCTAATCCTTATCCTTCCTTCCTTCCTTCCTTCCTTCTTTTCCTTCCTTCCTTCCTTCTTTTTTCCTTCTTTTTCTTCTGTCTTTCTTTTTTTCTTCTGTTCCTCTCCCATCCTTCTTCTTGAGTTTCCCTTTTGTCTTTTGCTCTCTGGGGTGTAAAACCCTCCTCAGCCTTCATTTTTGCTGGCAGAGGCACTGTGGGCCAGTCTTTCCCTGTTTCCAGAGTTGCCCCACGGGCCAGATTTAAGCACTCCACAGGCTGCATATGACCTGCAGGCCTTGAGTTTGACACACTTGATTATAGCCATGAAATTAAGAGCTCTGTCTGCTTGGGAGAAAATTATAACAAAATTAAAAGCAGAGGCCATCTTACTGACTAAAAGATACATATTAGTGAGGCTGTAGTCATCCCACGTATAAGGTAGTATATGTATTTTCTGAGGCCAAATCCTCCGAAAAGCTGAATAAAGACAAATGGATGGCTCTGAATTATGGTGCTCGACAAACCTTTTAAGAATCTCTTGGGACAGAAGAACAATTCAGAAAAATAAACATAAGAATGCTCTAAGATTAACTTTTTACTTTTCAGTGTATTATTTGAGGCTCAAGTCATAAAGGCTTCCCAATATGAACCCTCAAAACAATGCTGAAATAATGAATTCCAACCATATTAGTGCCTGCCCACACATATTTCAACAGCAATTGAACAAATGCTTCCTGACATTTCTGAACATGACATTATGCTATACTATTGATTTCTGCCTTTTACTGCTATTTGAATCTGTGATTAAGAACAGTCTTTGATAAATACATTGGATCCATTAAACCATAAACATGTGCAATATTATTTATGGCTTATTGCAGTCAATTCATACTAATTGTATCTTTCAGATAGCACAGAAGTAGAAATATATATTTAGCTTTACTTTCCAACCAAAAGCTGAGGATTCAAATAATTTGGACTGTTGTCCTCATTGAGTTTTTCTAAATACTATCTGTCTACAAATAATTAATTTCTGATTGCAGGATGAGATTTAAAAAAATAAAGATGGTAGCTATGACAATGCAATCAAAACTTTGCCTGTGGCTTCTGTGTGACACATGCAAAGCTTTGACCACACCATCCTGGTCACCTTCTTGTAACATAGCTTAGGACTTGGATACCCAAGGGACTGTCTTTCTCCAAGAGTCTCTACCTGCCCAATTTGACCACACCATTCTGTCACCTACCCAGCAGATTGGCATGCTGCAGATCCCACCATCCAAGTGTTGACCTGCAGGAGCTAGAAGGCAGGTCTTCTCCTCTGTAGCTCCTGTTTATGGAATAGCCTTCCCTTGGATATTAGAATGGCCTTTCATGAGGCTTTAAAACCTTATTTAGGTACATGGCAGTGTACCTAAAGCTGAGTCTCAGAATGCACTAAAGACCCAGTATCTTGGCTTTGCTGTTAGTTGGTTCACTATCTTGGTTTCAGCATAGATTTATTTTTTGAATGTTTTATTGTTTTTATAGTTTTTAATTGTTTTACCTGATTTATGGTTTTAGAATTGTTAGCTGCCCAGAGTCACAAGGTTAAGATGGTCAGCTATAGAAATCAATCAATCAATCAATCAATCAATCAATCAATCAAACCAACAAACAAATGAATGAATGAATGAATGAATGAATTATCTTATTGATATCCTGTCTACTTTGATACTGATATTATAGAATGTGGACAAGCAACATTAACTATATTTTGGTCCTGAAAAGTAAATAGATGAAATCTACTTGCTTTTCATATAACAAAATACTATATAGAATTCTTTATTGGCCAAGTGTGATTGGACACACAAGGAATTTGTCTTGGTGCAAATGCTCCCAGTGTACACAAAAGAAAAGATACATTCGTCAAGAGTCATATATTATATTATATATATAATATATATAATTAGTTGCAAAATAATGCATTATTTCATGATAATCTGTTTTTCAACCATATTGCAGATAATAATAACAGCAACAACACCTACATTGCAAATTTTAAACTAAATCAAAAGAGAATATCTTAATGACAGTTGATAGATGTGCCTTGTTCTAGTTGAAAAATTATTATGTTTTGGGTGACTTTTTGTTTTTAGGAGCTGATTAGCAAGAAATATAATTATTGGTCCAGCAAGACAATTTTCTGCTTGAATGATGTCCTCTATCAAGAATTTGTCCTTATGTGCGTCTCATGCCATTTACCAACAAATAATTCAGGGTGAAGGGCAAGTGGATTAGGAAACAAGATTGTCACTCATTCTCATTTATTTCCTCATTTGAAAGGGATGAATGACAGTGATGCAGCCCTCATTTCAGCATAACGCCTCCAACATTTTCTCATTTGAATATCAATAGAGATTTTTTAGAATTTGGAATTACTAACTTTACACGTGATGTATGTCTGTGGTCTAAAGTTACATAGAATACACTACAATAAAGTAAACAGAGACTTAATTTCCCTTCATCTATGCTCTTCTAAAGATATATAAATGTGTCCATAATATTAAAATATTTCAAAACATGATGAAAAAACTATGACCTTGTAATGAATTTGCTCATGACAGGTACTCATTTCCATTTCTTTAAATGTAGTATATAAATAAGATTTATGCAGCATTGGTGAACTGCTGTACAAAATAAGGTTTTGATGTCATCATGTCAAGAAGTTTGTATGAAGTAGAGGACTTTCTTTCTAATCTATGCATATATAGAAATCTGTAAGGAAGAGAAGATGCAAAATTGCTGAAAGGAAATTAGAGGAAAATTTCCTATAGAAATAAAGGAATCAGTCCAAATCCAGATTGTATTAGTCAGCTGTGCATCAGGTCCACCATCTTTGGCTTGGTGTCCTCCCATCAAAGGACTAGAGGGAGGAATGTGGGGGGGGGACAAATGGAAAATAAATCTGTAAGCATATGATATGGGAATTTGGGAGGAGGGATGACAAATAGGAAAAGCAGAGCAATGTGGGACCAGTTTATGCCAGGAATCTTCAAACCCATTTGCCATGAATGTGGAAAGTTACCAACCCAAACACTTCAGTGTTCCCAAAACATCTCAGTGGCATCACTTTGGCTGGGTTTGGGCTGGTCATGGGAGTTGGGGACAGGACAGAAATGAAGGAAATAGTTATGTATCTATATGCGGGAAACTCAGATTCCTCCTGACTTTACCACAGCCAGCATCAGTTAGTAAAAGTACCTTTCACTTCAACCAAAATGGAGTTGAGGGTTTTTCTTCCGTGAGGGATTAGACTGGGGCAGGTCTAACAGCTAGTCTCTCTAATGTTTTGCCAATTAGCATAGTAGGCACATTTCGCTTGGCACATACCTGCCTTAACAATAACTTATAATAAGAAAGAGTGCAAAAGTTTCGTGAATTCCTGGCTAATTGCAAAATCTTCCAATTTATGCATCATTTGGGATATGAAGGTTGGATGTCTATTCCTTAATACTGCCTAGTGCCTTCAAGTTCACAGAATTACTTCTGAGGTCCTTGCCCATGGATCCCTGTTAGCAACAGCTCAAGATCTGCCGTTGCATTGGCCTAGGAGTTCTGTGTATGCTAACACAACACATACATCTTAAATCTTTATTAACATGCTTGGCTGTTTCTTTCTTTGTTTCTAGAAGTCTGTTTGGATTTGCTGGAGGGAGGAAGGATGTTTGGAGTACAAAATGCCAGAGAGATGAGAATAAGATGTTTATCTGAGTTTACCAATGGGGCAATAAGTTCACTGAGACTCCAATGCAGACACAACAAATAGTAAATGAGAAATGACGGTAGGGTGAATGACCTGCTCTCAGCCACAAACAGCTTTGCTGTCTGTACAGCAGATGATTAACTGTCCTATTTTTATTCAATCCTGTTTGCTAACTCACTAAGCCACAGACAGTTAACAGAAAAAAATATTGTGCTCCTGTCCATCTCTTTTGCTCCCTCTTTCATTTAAAATTATTGGTTTTTAAGTTCATCCTTTGATCCAGGTATGCAGAAAGCAATGTAGATGTGCATCAGTCTTGAGATGAAATGACCTATTTCTTTCAGCATAGGTAGGTTAGTTTGATCCATTTGCCACTCCAGAATCAATCTGACTTGCCCTCTACTACCCCTGTCTTGCTGCTAAAATAATCACAACAGCACAATGCTGTCAACAGACTTAAGCACTTAGAGCCGGATGAGGCACACTTTGTAACAGGGCCACAGCAGGGCACAAATAAGAGTCTAACATGATTCATTAAGCAGGCTTATTGATATGCCAGTGATCTTTAAACAGCAGACAATTAACAGAGCCCAGCCAATCACTGAAAATGCATGTTGTTCTAATAGTTATTTGAAAAAAAATGGTCTTCTCTGACCAATGGCCATTTTCAACACTAGAAGAACATTATAGTCCAACAATATTTTAGTAGCAAAAATGGACTTTAGCACAATTATTTTTGTGTATAGTTTTTCTAGGCAGGAGTAAGACACAGAGAGAAAGAGAGAGACACACAGTGAGAGCTAGAGAGCCAGACACAGAGAAATAAACTTTACTGTATAAAATCTCTATTATATAAAATGTTAACCAGCCAATAACTCTTAAAAAATTCTAGTCCTGCCTTAGGTGTGAAAACTGGCTGGGTGACTTTCAGCCAGTCTCTCTCTCTCTCTCTCCTCCCTCCCTCCCTCCCTCCCTCTCTCTCTCTCTCTGACTAAAGCTAAATTGTTCCAAAAAAAAGCAGAGGCTGTACTAGTGAAAAAAAATTGTTAGTAAAAAAAAACTGTTAAAAATTATATACTGTTGTTTTTTTCATAGAAGTTTCTGGGGTTGCTTATAAATGGGTTAGAGCTCTAATACAGGAATGGGCTCAACATGGGCTAGAAACCTTGAACATGCCTATATTGTGTATAAAGTGCCCCCCCCCAAATGATCTGTGCAGAGAGAGAGGAATTATGAAGTTTTGTTCAATTCTAGATGACTTCCTGCCAACCTAAACTGCATGTCAATCCTTTTTGGGACCACAAAGTTTATTAAAACTAAACTAAACCACTTCTTGTTTAGGCTGAGATATGACTGAGCAGCAATGTTCTCCTCATTTTCCACCGACCTTCTATGGTCTTTGGATCTGATCTCCAATTTGGTATGGATGAATTATTCCATCTCCAAGACATGTCACTTTGGCATGTGTTCCATCAACAATGTTCTTACTGATCTCACCCTTTTTAAAACCATAGACATGCACAGATAATCCTGAAATGCATAATGCAAAGCAAGATGCTGCTGAAAATATTTTTAAAAGAAATCCCAAATTTGAAGTCAAGGTCCCAAAGATTGTTGAAGAGCTTTACAGATAAAATTCAGAGCTTTAACAATTAAGCATACAAAGCTTTCTACCAAAATAGAAGATTTGGTCAGATTCTCCTTTTCCCACATTCAGACCTCTAAACTCTCAATTTTTTTCTTATTATATATCATCATCATCATCATCATCATCATCATCATCATCATCGTGCTAGCTATTGCCTACCCACTGCAGGATGAAGGCTTCTTCTGCATGTCTCCAACCAGTATGGTTCTGAGCTTTTCTTTTGCCACTTGGGCCCACAATATTTGCTGATGTCCATCGATCCATCTTGCTTTAGGCCTCTTTCATGGATGCTTTTTATCAAGTGGGACCCATTCTATGTCTGCCTTGATCCACCTGCCATTATCAATTCTTCTGGCTATGTGACCAGCCCATCTCCATTTCAACTCTTATATGATTCCATTATATGATTCCATTTCCATTCATATACTGTATAATATATATAGAAAAAATGTGGGTTTTTTTTCTCCAAAAAGAAATCAAGTTACTTTTGTCTTTCATCTGTATTTATTGGGCAGTTAATGCAACTTGGGAAGAGGGTGGAGGTCTGTTGAAGAAGTTCTGTCACCTGGCACCAAAGCCTTATTTCCACAATAGTCTGTTTCAAGCAGAGGTGGCATTCAGCAGGTTCTGACCAGTTCTGGAGAATCAGTAGCAGAAATTTTGAGTATTTCAGAGAACCGGCAAATACCACCTCTGACTGGCCCCATCCCCATCTATTCTCTGCCTCCTGAGTCCCAGCTGATTGGCTGGGTCTTCTTTTGTTGCCCTGAACAGGAGAACGGAGCTGGAAAGCAGGTTGGTGGGGAGGGGAGGGAATGAGGATTTTGCAGTAACCTTCCCCCAGGAGTGGGGAGGGAATGGGGATTTGCAGTATCCTTTCCCTGCCACGCCCACCAAGCCATACCCACAGAACCGGTAATAAAAAAAATTTGAATCCCACCACTGGTTTCAAGGTGTTGTGTGTTGCTACTATTGTTGATATGGGTCTTTATGTACAGCTATCAGAGGCCATGATGGTTTATGAAGGGGATGATTGCAGATCTTCGACCTCAAAACCCAGTCTAGAATGGAAAAAGAAAATAATGGAGAAAGTGTCATGCACTTGAGTTAATTTACAGAATGGAGTATATTTTCTGTTGTATTTACAGCACTTCTGTGAAGTGGGTGAAACTGAGAAGTGCCAAGTGACTTGCTGGAATATGAAAAAGTAAAAAGCAAGAGGATTTTCAACTGAAAATCATTGTGTGACATAAGGGCTTTCTCAGTTTTGAATAAGCTGTAACCCAATAATAATCAAAAGTAGGGACTAGGATTTTTACACAACAGTTGGTGCATGTAAAATATAATTAGATGTAACTTTACCTATTATTCTAGTGTTCCATTACTGACAGCTAAAGATACGTGGAAAAAGTCTGACTTTACTTTCAGGATGACCCTTTAGCTATGACAAAACAGGTAATTTCCCCAGGATGTTGTTAGGGGAAAGAATTTCTGGAGCACATTATTTCCAAACAGACACATTCTCCCTTTTTTCCTATTTGCATTTTTTGGAGCACTTCAACAACAGAACTGAATGCTGAGCAAACTCAGCCAATGATACCAACTGCCATAAGCTTGCTATGAGGGCAAACTCCTGAAGAAACCCTTGGCATTCAATTTAAGACTATGATTGTCAACCCTTGTTCACTGTTCATTGAAAGCCTGTTTCCAAACATGTTCAATTGTTGGAATCTTCTCTAATTCTGCTAACACGGAGTTCTTCCCTTAACTAAAACCTGGCAAATTGCATTTCTAGGACAGGAGCAAACTGTCCATCTTTGTTCCATTTCCCATAGAGTGCCATTAGTGAGATGAATTGTTTTAAATTAAACAAACCCAAATCGTTATAAGAAGAAGCAAGACTACCATAGGAGAGACACAGAGGCTGTTTCTATGAATTAGATGACTCATTGCTGGTATGCTTCACAGTGTCTTCACTATTGATTTAGATACACAAGAGAGGGAAATATACAATTCCATGCAATGTGGAGGGAAAGCAGATGGCAAGAAAGTATAAAACTTTAATGTCCCCCAATCTGTTTACTTGTTTTAACCAGCTACCATAATCATCATGTGTTTCGTTTACATGTGGAAAGCCTCATGTCTTCTAGAAGAAGAAAATCCCAAGTAATGCATCATTTCTAAAAGGTCAGTTAATGAGAATGTGGATGCCAATATACTATTTTAGAAGATTATGACACAGTCAGGGTACATCTGAGAAGGATTTTTTTTTATTCTTCCCCCAACTGCAATGTAGGAGACCAGCCCCCAAATGTTACAATCTGGCTGATACATCAACCCACACTCTGAATCGTGAGAATATAAAGGAACTTGGATTCACATCTTTCTCTATGAATTGTTCACTAGTGGATTTCTGTGATGACTCGGGGCGTGGCACAAAAGCAACATAGTCAAATAAGCAAGAAGAGCCCCATTATTATCTCCATCTTTGTCCCCAATGTCCAGGTTACCTTCGGCTGGAGAAAAACTCTCCCAGGAACAACCTTTAAGTGGAGGAAATTCAGTCCCAAAACTAAGTACATACAAACTGTAACTAAAAACCCAAATAAACACACTGCAGTAATTAACTTGACAGGGCAGGAGAAGGAATTGCAGACTTGAAAGCACAGCAAAACACACACATTTGGGAAGATGCCAGGAACACAGATAAGCCTTGACAATACCAGAAATTCACGATTTGCTCCCAACAACTTGCTTCCCTTTTTAAACACTGTGTTCCCTGTAGCTGGTGAAGGGAATCAGGGCCCTTTCCTTGCCATGCAACTCATGTTGCTCCCATCTCATTCCTCTCTGCGTGCCCTAGGATGAAGTAGGGGTGGGCCCGGGTCTTCCTCCGAATTCCCTCTCCCTTGCTCTGCCCAGCCAGACTGTGTCCTTCCTCAGTTTCTTCCATAGCCACTGGAGCCACTCTCCCACTCCCTGTCAGCTGCTTGGCCTTTCCCTCTGAATCAGATTCCAACAGGTGCATGACAATTTCAGTGCAGAATGTAATAATGTCAACTTGCATGATACAGGGCCAAGGAATGCTCAGTCTTTTATTGCAAGCAACTGGTATAAGCATTCAAAAGAGATGGGGAATACGATCAAAGGCCTAGTCTTCCTGTCAGCTCACTTTGGTATGGAAGAACTGAAGAAAGACACAATGACCATCCTTTGTTCAACTAGGAATTTTGCCCAGTCATGACACTGGATATTTAGAGGATTGTAGATTGTTCAAGTCAAATATAAGAACAGCTTTCTTTGGCTAAGGAAGGGGACAGCCTTGGTATATTATTAGTCTTATTGGTGACAATCCAGGGACAATGATTCCTTTGTTTTAAAGCTTCTTGCTGCTCACAATGGCAGCATGAGATTCTTGCAACTTCCTATTAACTGCATAACTCTTGTGCCATTTTTGCTTTTCTGTTTTGCAATTTTTAACCCGTTCTAGTTAGTTTAAATCAAAGCGATTCTGTCAAAATATAGCAGAAGAAAAGCGTCATCAAATTGTGATGGTCAGGTGGAAGGGACTTTGACAAATCTTTTCTTTCTTTCTTTTCTTTTTTTTTTGAAAAAAGTTTTTATTTTTAAGACAAATCTTTTCGTAGTGCCAATATTTCTTCCGGGAAGAGTGAGGGGTGGGGTTGTCTTCAGTCTCTTCGCTCTGTTTTGCTTCAGTCAAAGTCTCCCATGGATCCTTCCATCTCAAAAAGTGGTTGCAGGTTTGGAGGCAATAGGAAAATAGAAAAAAATGTCATTAAAAAGAAATCAACTCCTCTCCTTTCCCTGTGGGTTTTTTTTTTTTTGCCACAATGGAAAGTGCAAAGATCATGTCAAAGGAAAATAGAAATCAGTTCTAAATTCCTGTACAATCTATGCATGAAAATGAAAGCTGCTTTTATGAGGCTTGAAATGTTATTCAACTGGTGGACAGATTTTGCTGTGGCATTATTGGCTTGTAGAAGTCAGCTATGATTCATCCTGTTGTGGCACTTTATAGATCCAGAAACATCATTCTCATAATGAAGTTCTTTTGTCAAGGCTTTGCTTTGCCCCAAATTTCATCCACTACCTCCATAGTCAATGTTACGTATGCAGGTTTGAATGTCATTGGTTAAGTTTGAACTGTTCTTGTAAAATGTCAGAAATGATTGGTTTAAAAAGTGCGGGAAAACCCTGCACTCTGACTGGCTGGCAACTGCGGCTGCTGGCTATAAGTAGCAGCCGCAGCCCAGCCAAATTGGGTCTGTTATGAGCTGTAGTCACTAATAAATTCTTCACTGAAGCACTTTGCGTCTGACTCTTCATGCAAATCTAACAGTCAACATATGTTCTATGCCTGGTGTTATGTATGTAGGTTTGAATGTTATTGGTTTATTTGAACTGTTCTTGTAAAATATCAAATGGTATTGGTTTAAATAGTGCGGGAAGAAACCCTGCACTCCCATTGGCTGGCAACCACAGCTGCAGGCTATAAGAGGCAGCCGTAGCCAAGCCAACTCGGGTCCATTCGAGCTGTAGTCACTGAATAAACTCTTTGCTGGAACTCTTCGCGTCTGACTCTTCATGCAGACTTAACACCTACCTTGTGCATGGACAGAAGGGCCTTCTAGTTGTGATTTGCCAGATCTTTTCTACAGATATTGCTTATACTTCCACCAGCTTGTACTGCCAGACAAGGGGCTCAGAGCAACATGAATCAATATGATTGCTTTGATTTTAGAAGCAATGTGATGAGAGGTCACATTATCTGTGAATCAGCTTTGAAGAAGTAGTACATGAACTTACTAAAACAACACCTCCTTTTGAATTGTGCACAGTCCTGGCAATTATGTCCTACCTAATTAGACTGTGTACTCCCACAATATTCCATGGAACACAGAAGCAGCATAAGAATTTACCTATCACATTCTACCAGGAGCACTTCCTGGAATGATATTGGACTGATGCAAACTCATTATTGCTTCCTTAGGTTATTCCAGGAAGTGCAGCCAGTGGTAAACACTTCTTCTGTTCCTGGGAAAAGAGGGCTTTTTAAAAATGGCTGCCTCATAAGATTAAGCATTACCAACTACCATGTTAGGAAGTGAAATTCGTCCTTCTCCAAGTACTGCAATTCATAGAAAATCAACTTTCATCTTGAATGGGAAAGTATTTTGGGCAATCTGGAATAAGAATTTCAGTGTGCAAAATTCCTATTCCAGTACAAAATCCCTTGTACAGTACTACTTTTTTCAGCTTTCTCAAGTCACATGATTTGGCAGGGCAGAGCAGCAGGGGTGGGCTGCTGGGGTTTCACAGGGGTTCAGGAAATCCTCTAGCTAAGATTGTGTGCAGTTCAAAGAACCACCAAATCCCACTCCTGGCTGTTCCCGCCCATCCCACCCTGCCCCTCCCAGGAGTCCCCACACAGCCCATTTTGGGTGCAGGTAAGTGCAGGGCGCACACGAAGGCTCAAGGAGGGCAAAAAAAAATGGGCCTCTCAGTTCAGGAAGAGGAGAAATGGGCCCATTTTTGGCTTCCAGAGAGCCTCCGGAACACTGGGAGGCCATTTTCTCCCTCCTGGAGGCTCAAGGAGAGCCTCTAGGGCCTAGGGAGGGCAAAAACACCCCCCACACCATGGTGCAGGAGGCCAACTAGGCCACATCCACCATGGCGTGCCCACCCAGCAACCGGGCAGAGATTACTAAAATTTTTGAAGCCCACCACAGCAGAGGGGATTGAATGGTTGCTGATAAGAAAGGTGAGCATAAATATCTCAGTCTTTAGAATGACTTAGAACATCACCTGGGCACATATGGAGGTAGAAAAGGTAGGAAGAAGATAAAAATTCAATTCCAGGGTCCTTCAAGAGGGTCACACAATCTTGTCATTAAAAATATTGCCCAAATTATTTACATAGTGCAGTACCAATCACTTAAAGAATGCAAGTTCAATAAACTAATCTGAGTAGGAGACATAACAGTAATACACAAATATTTTTCTCCCACTTCGTTCTCTTCCAAAGGATTGGATGGGATTATTGCCCATTTAAGCACTGCCAGGACAAACATGTTATTTGCTAAGTTGAGGGATTTTGTGTTGGCCCAATAGGGATATGGAATAAAGCAGACATTTCCATGGTCAACATACAGTATAAGTTGTTTGTATTTCACACTGTGGTAAAAAGTGCTGCCCTTAAAAAGGGGAGAGAAATCAAAACTTAAAAAAATAATGAAAGGCTTGATTTATAAATTTGATTTATATATGCTCCACTACACACACACACACACACGCACACACACAAATGAATTACACAGAACAGAAACAAGATTATTATGTGGTAGAAATAGAACTTCTATTACATTTAAGGAAATTATAATGAATTCATAAAAAGTGGCGCCAATATCCCTTGACGCATTTTCATAATGACATCAATATTATGGCACAGGTGGAAGTCAGATCACATGTACATTTATCCCCAAATCCCAGGATTCACTGTTGATTCTTCAGTGAAAGATTTGTTTTGGAAAAAAGGTGTAAACCCAAATGGAAGATATAATTACCTCTTGTGTGGCAAACATTCTAATGGGAAAATCCAGCACTTCAATACTGTGTTGATGTTATGTGTTTTCCACTTACCTTTATTTGGATAAAGTGATATATTTTGCCACACGCATGTCTGTGTGTGTGTGTGCATCTGTGTGAATGTATGTGTTTCTATGTGTCAGGAACAGGATGGCAAGATAGTGAATACATCACTCAAAGGAAAACATGAGGTCTGATGATCAACTTTATGGTTAGATTCCTGAAGTCTGGCTTCAAGCTCCATCATTAGAAACATATTTCCCAATTTCATCCCAGAGGAACAATTTAGTTCACTCCAGGTGACTGAGAAAACAAGACAAAACCAGAATTTATGAAATGAGAAACGTGTTTCTTTAAAAAAAAGTAAAGTAAAGAGGTAGGGCAATTAAATAAAAAAGGAAAAGGTAAACAGCAAACAACCATGAAATGATTATTAATTGTCAAGCATTTGTCCACTGTATAGGTGAGGAAGCAGGAAAAATGGTTCTAGATAGGGATAACTGGGACAAAACAGTGTAAAATCATTTGATGTTCTTCTGGATTTGCTTCTAGTAGATGAAAATCTATACAATTACTGTTTCAAAGGCTTCCTAACACCTTCTGGGCATGTGTGTTTACGTCATAGCTTTATAGTTTCAAGCTGTGAACCTAGCTGTGATCATGAGCAAAATGTATTTTTGAATAATTTGCACAGCTCTATTAGTCATCCTGGGCCCTGTACTTAATACACCTTTTGTTCCATCACTGAAATTATCATTTCAGTCATGATCTACCCAACATTTCCCTACTTCCTCCCAATTCCAAAAGCTGAGTCTGAAATACCTAGGAAGAATAGAGATATTACACTAATTTATATCTGTATATGCGACAAAAGTGAGATTGAAATGGAAACCATTGACACTAGGACCATTTATGGTATTTATTTTAGTTAAATCTTTCCCTTGGTCTAATTTCAGACTGTCATTTCTACAAACCCTGCATTTGAGAGAGAAGATTGCAAGGAGGGAATGTTAAAAAGCAGGGCAGGGGGAAGAGTCCATCAAAATGGGTGCCTCCACTTTGGTTCTAGCTAAACATGATTTATTTTACTTTAATGGTTCCCGAATACAGTAGTTATAGATTTAAAAAAGATTCCTAGCTTAGAATAAAAATCTAGTGAAGGAGGACAATGATCAAAGGCTTCCATTACTTGCATGAATGCTCCCTTACCTTTCTTTTTGATCCCAGCCAAGTAGAAGGATTTGGCAAAAATTGTGGGGAGAAGGTGAATGAATGTCACATGTGGGTTTTAAGCTCCCACTCTCAGACCCTTTCTCTTCTAATTTGAAAACTGGGGTATATGCCACAGACTAAAACAGCTTTTGTGAAATGGCCAGTGTTATCAATTCACTGAAAGGGCCAGCTTAAGATCTCTTGGCATTTTAGGCTTTTGCCAAACTTCAATTCTCTAGGAATCAGGGAGAACAGTATACCAGAACAAAAGTGATGTAAGCATTTATTGCCATCTGCTTTTAAGAGGCTGAGAATCAACATGGGATGAAAATATCTCAGATAAACCCCATGAAGATGGAACTCTTATTTGTCAATAAAACCCGGATAGTGCAATTATCTTGACCTTAGTCTTAGTCTTAACAGAGCCATGTTACCCACGAAGGTTAGGGTCTAATCTGGACTCTTAGTGACTTTTCAAGCAACAACTAGAAGCCATAACCAAGGCATCCTTTACCTAGTTCTGATTAATTACAAACTTAGTCAAATCAAGATGTCTTCATATTGGTAACTCATAGTATTTGTTCCTCACCAGCCCATTTGATGAGTATAACATATTCTACAAAACACCACCTTTATAGATTATTCAGATGCTCTATTTGATGCAAAATGTATCTGCTGGATGATCACAGGAAAAACTTGCTAAGGGAAGAAACACCAATTTTAAAATTGGGTCATTGAGTACCAGTAGGCATCTGTGCCCCATTCATAGTGCTGGTCATTCTCTTTAAAAACTCTATAAAATGTAGCACTGGGATATACCAGGTAATTCCTTGCCAGAATTAAATTCTCATCCATTGCAATCCAATCCAAAACGGTCCTGTTGGAAATCCCATACTCCTGAATCCAGACACATGAGGTGAGGGTGAAATAAATTACTGCAAACAAATTGTGATATTTCCCCCCTCTAGAACATGATTCCCAAGTAGGTATGTACCACCCCATTTTGTGAGTAATTAAAATCTGTCTTATTCCAACATGCCATTGGTCCTAAGGAGAGTGCCTATCATATGAACTTTAAATTATATGAGCTGTTATGGTTGGTCTTGCATTTTGCTTTTCTAATTTTGCTTTTTGTGTGTGTGTTTGGTTGTGTTGCAAATATTTATCAAATGCAAATCAATTAAACTGTTCAAAGTGAGGGTAAGAAACTCTATCATTTTTATCTACTTTAGCCTTATCCCTAGCACTGAAGAGGACCTTATTACTGTTTTTAAATCTAAGCCAAATCATCCCTACGATTGCAAAGGAAAAGAAATGGAGGTCGTGTTTTGTTTTTGTTTATCTATATGATTCCACTATTTGATATTTAGGCTTTCAGTTACAGAGTACTCAATCCATGGGAACAAGAGAGTGGGGTCAGGGAGAATCCAATCAAATACAGCAAGATAATGGGAGGTTGAACAATAAATTGGCCTAAAAACCTCATTGCTGTTTTCTGGTACATTAATTTTCATTGTTACGAAAGGGTCATGTAGAAACAGCACCAGTGATGACAAGGTCTGCTGTTCTACTTTTACCTGCTGAGGTGTAACAAATACAGTTATACAGTTCATCAGAGGCAAGAAGCCCTGCAGCTACTCTGAAAAGTTGCTTGTTTCTAGTTACATATATACATACATGAGAGATACTATTAACACAAGGCTGTGGCTCTGCTTTGTATTCACCCACGTTCCATACATGGTGAGAGTAGCATTGGCTTGTAGAACAAATGCTTCTTCTTCTTCTCTAGTCACTTTGAGCAGGCTTGGATGCATGCAGGGCAGAATTAGAAAACAGCAATCCATTTTGTCATCCTGGAAAGAACCCACTCACTTCGCCAGTAAGAGAGAAATGTGTGTAGAATAGGAGTTTGGAATATTGTGCCTATAAGAAAGCCATTCCCCAGAACATGGCCAGGAAACCTCCAAATTATATAAAAACTGTTTTAAACTTCAAAAAAAGGGTTAAAGTGGACAAAGGAAGGTTTGGCTCTCGAGTGTAGCCAAGAGATCTGAAAGAGAGAGATATTCAGGTTTGCTTGAATACAACACAATACAGCACAGTCAGAGATCAGGGAGAAAGCTGTGTGCATTAAGATAACTGTATATATAGTGTGATGACCCAGGGTGGGATACAAAATAAACACAGTTCCAAAAACAGGTGAAGCCCCTTTTATTCCTTCACTTTGCTTCAAAGCTCCAAATATCCTTGACCAGAGACAAAAAACTCCCCCACAAGCAGTTACAAAAAGGAGGAAATGCCGTTTAAACTAAAAATGGCTATAAATTATAAAGAGTAAAAACAACACAAACCACACTGAAGCAATTAAGGGAACCAGACAAGATAAGGGCTTGAAGACGTCCACAGATATCGGAACACACACTGGGAAGGACGCCAAACTCAGAGAGGAATGACAGACTAGAGATATTTCCATGCTTTGTTTCCAGCACTGGCCCATACGCATGTCCATCCTTTTGACCAGTTTTCACAGCTGCAGCCCATGAAGAGGATCAAGGCCCTTTCCTTCCCCATAGACCATGCCATTCACATCTCTCCCTTATCCTCTCTTCCCTGCATGCCCTAGGATGGAGACGGGATCGGCTGCCCAGCCAGCCTGTGCCCTTCCCCAGGCTCCACCACAACCTCTGGAGCTACACTTCTATGCCCTGTGGGCTGTTCCTCCTCTCCTTCGGAGTCAGTATCTAACAGGGGCATGACATATAGTTTTTTTTCAGAACATTAAAACACATGGAGGTCAGCGAGAAGGGGCTACATGTATAACTATCTGTTCTACTCACTTTCAAACCTTCACATGTTGAAGTAAATGCCTATAGAAGTCTTCAGACACTGTTTATTCTTCTAACTGTCCCCTAACAGCAAAAGACAGAATGAAAGGACCAAAGTTGTCCTGGTACACTATGGTCATTATTTATTTATTTATTTATTTATTTATTTATTTATTTATTTATTTATTTAATTGATTGTATGCGCCCCTCTCTGCAAGGACTCTGCCTACAATTAAAACACAGCAACAATAAATATTTTAAAAAGAATTAAATCTAACAAGCCCAATCAATAAAAACAATTAAAATAAATTAAAACCCCCAGGAGGTCAGTCCAGCCCAGCCTGTTCAAACAACCAGGTCTTCAGATCGCAGAAGGAGCCAAGATCAGGAGCCAACCGAGCTCCAAAGGAGTTGATTCCACAAGGCGGGGCAGAACAGTAGGCCCTCCCAGAGGCACCGCCAGCCAACACTGTCTAGCCGACGGCACCCCGGAGTCCCGTCTGCCTGCACGCACAGGGCGATTGGTATTTGATATTGGCAGGAGACACTCCCGCAAGTACCCTGGACCCAAATCGTAAAGGACTTTGAATGTTAATACCAACACCTTGAATCTCATTAGAATCAATCACTAGCACTTCATAGTGAAACAAGCTGGAAGAAAAAAAATACAGAATAACATAAAATAACAGAGTTGAAAGGAACGTGGGAGGTCATTTAATCCAAAACTCTGCTTGAGCAGGAAACCCTATACCATTTCAAACAAATGACTGTCCAATCTGTTCTTGAAAGATCCATTGATGGGGCACCCACAACACCTGAAGGCAAGCCATTCCACTGGTTGATTGTTCTCACCATTAAGAATTTCTCCTTGGTTCTAGGCTGCTTCTCTCCTTGATTGGTTTCCATCCATCATTTCTTGTCTTGCCTTCAGGTGCTTTGGAAGAGAGGTTGCCCAGTGGTGGGATTCAAATATTTTTACTACCGCTTCTACCACTTGGTGGGCATGGCAGGGGAAGGTTACTACAAAATCCCCATTCTGACCCCACTCCTGGGGGAAGGTTACTCCAAAATCCCATCAGGGCTCTGACAATCTACCCCCATTCAAATCATGAGTCTCTAGCCGCATCTCTCAGAGTTTTAAAAAAATCATTTATTAGGAGTGAACATGTTGGTGTTACCTGGGTGCAGCTGACACTGAGACACATCATTCATCTTACCCTTGACCCCCGTCTTCCTCCCCCTGGATGTACATTCTCCAATGGGACACATCCATAGCCAAGAGTCATCAATCATGTTCTCCAGTAATAATCTTGTGCACCAGAAGCTAGCAATTATCTATGAAAATATTTAAGGTATGCATTATTCCCTTTCTGCTGACAACTCTAAAAGACCAGATAAATATTTTTGAGTTGACATCCCCATTCCCTCCCCACTTCCCTGACCTGCTTCCTAGCTCCGTTCTCCTGTGCAGGGCAACAAAAGAAGATCCAGCTGATCAGTGGGACTCAGGAGGCAGAGAATAGATGGGGCAGGGCCAGTCAGAGGTGGTATTTGCCGGTTCTCGGAACTACTCAAAATTTCCGCTACTGGTTCTCAGAACTACTCAAAATTTCCGCTACTGGTTCTCGGAACTACTCAAAATTTCCGCTACTGGTTCTCTGAACTACTCAAAATTTCCACTACCGGTTCTCCAGAACCTGCCAAATACCACCTCTGGGTTGAACCCCTCATCTTTGTGGCAGCCCCTCAAATATTGGAAAACTGCTATCATAAGCCCTTGCAGAATCCCCTCAATCAGAGCAAGCACTACCCTTGGTCTGGTTTGTAAATTATAGATTTCTAAGTCAAGAATCAGGAAGTGATGTATGGTAACAAATGTAGCCCTTTAATGCCCAGGAAGGAATAATTTTATTTTTAGTGTGTCCAAACAAACTAAGACTTACAAACCAAGCACAAAACTGATTTAAAATGTCAGACCAGACCAGGACTTGGCTATAAACCTTTCACATAATTTAATTAAGATTATTAGGTTCAAGCATGGCAGAAATCTCTCAGCCACTTGACTTTTTGTCTTATGTCTTGAAGCTGAGAAGTTGGTGGATTTTAACACAACTGATATCTCTGACTTGAAAATACCTTGGCTTCTCCCTCACAAACAGTGATTGATGCTTCTGTAATAATAATAGTAATAGTAATAATAATAATAATAACAACAATTCTGGATATGATATCACCTGAGGCTATTCCTTTCCTAGTTTGTTTTTCTTTCCATGCCAAAAGGAAGTAATGAAGTAGTGACTGGACATACCTAACACTCCTTCCTCCAATTTTCCCCACCACAACCCTGTAGGTGCATTGGGGTGAGAGTGACTCACCTAAAACCATCCATCTGGTATCAAAGCCACTTTCAAGAGCTGTGCAGTATCTTCAATTAACCATTATAATAGAAGAGCTATTGCAACAACTAGGCAAATGTAGTTAAAAGTTGTAAGGCATATATGTATTTTTCATCTCATTCTTCAAATAAGGAAACTTGATTTTTGGGGGTTTTGGAAATTTTACAGCATGCTATACTTGATTTGATCAAATCATTTGATCACAAGATCAGAAAAGCCATGTCACTTTATTTTTTTATTTTTTTTAATTACATTTATATGCCGCCCTTCTCCGGAGACTCAGGGCGGCTTACAATTTTTGGGATACAACCCAGTGTGCTCAGCAATAGCCTTCATTCCATTGTATATGCCTGCTTATTACTAAGCGGCTAATTGCCCCCAACAATCTTGGGTCCTCAATTTACCTACCCCGAGAGGATAGAAGGCTGAGTCAACCTTGAGCCTGGTGGGATTCGAGCCTACAGCAGTTGTAGGCAGCTGGAACTTAAGTGCAGGCAATTAACAGCCTGAGCCACCAAGGCCCTATTTGGGTCTTCAGTAACCTTCTTCACATAAATAACACAGATAACAAAAGTTGTTTGTCACAAAAGAGCTGATAGTGGAGAGTTGACATGTAACAGACCACTGTCACATCATCTCCATGCTACTTTGTGTTCCAAGGTGGGACTATACCTTCTCCAGAGCTTGAATCAGATGTGGTACTCAGCAGGTTCTGACCAGTTCTGGAGTAGCAGGCATTTTGAGTAGTTCAGAGAACCGGCAAATATCACCTCTGACTGGAGATTTTACAGTATCCTTCCCCTGCTATGCCCACCAAGCCACGCCCACAGAACTGGTAGTAAAAAAATTTGAATCCCACCACTGGCTTGAATCCACATACATGTGTATGTGTCTTTCAAGGAAATGGATGTGACCAAATGGTCGATCTTTCAAAAGAGAAGAAGATATTAGATGCTAGTACAGTTTATTTTAATAATTGATTCACTGCTGAAGATTGAAATAATGAAGCACAATAACAATTCCTCCAGCAACTGTCTGACAGGAAAGAGCATGTGATAGAAAATAAAACATGATACTGTGGATTTATATCATGATTTCACTGAAATACAAATTCAATTTCCAGAAGAACAGCTAACAATTCATTATGGAACATGGAGTTCTTTTTCCTGGCTTAAGAACATGCTGTTACAAAACAAACCAAGGTAGAATTAAATTGTGAAATATTACCACTGTTTTCTAAACTGTGTCCACCCCCATGGATTTTCTCATGGAGTTTTAGATTTCGTTGCTCCAGATTGCAGAATGTTCCCTTCAGCTAAGGCAAAAGCCACCCTGAATGTGTAAGATCAAGCTGAGAAAGAGAGGCTATAAGTATAAATCACAGGACAGCAAGAAATGCAGAATATTTCAAGTTGATCACTGATGATTTTCAAGGAAAAAGAAATGGTATAACAGCAAACAATTGTGGCATCTCTATGCATGAATGGTGCAAACAAAAAATACTTTTTTATATAAGTCTTATTGCAACTTGAAGCCTTATCATTGTTTACGGATCATATACAGAGGTGGGATTCTATCAGTTCGGACCAGTTCTATAGAACCGGTTGTTACCATTCTGTCAGTTTGGAGAACCAGCAAATCACGCCACTGGCTGGCCCTGCCCCTCTGCTCTTGCCCCTCCCACCCTGCCCAGTCACTCCTTATCTCGCATGCGTGTCATCCAACTTGCCTGCATTGTGCAAGCAAATTTTATGTGACAGACTGAGGCAGCAGATTGCAGAAAGGTAGATCTGTGAGTGAATCTGTGATTCTGCAAGCAACTCTGTTTGTACAGGCTGGCCTGGACTGAGCAGGGTTGGGAATTTTAATTTAAGGGTATTTTAATTAGATTTTATAAGTGGATTAGATAATTTGATAAAGGTGTATTTATTGTTTATACATTTCTGTGTAAGCCACCCTGAGTCCCCTTGGAGATGGGGCGGCATATAAATCCAATTAACTAACTAACTAACTAACTAACTAACTAAATAACTCAATCTGCCTGCCTGCTTTGCCTGATTTTGGGTAAAAGTTGTTCTTTTTTTATTAAAAAAATCAATATTTACATAAATATTTACAATATTTACATACAAGCCATGCCCATCCAGTCCCATGACCACCAAGGCATACCCAAAAACTAGCCACACCCACAGAACTGGTTGTTAAGAAATTTGAATCCCACCCCTGATCATATATCACAGACTGTATTTACTCTTTGCTTTGTTCCTCTTCTGCTTTCCTCTAACAATAGGGGTTTACAACTTGGCAAGAACTTGACAATTTTAAGGCTTGTGGACTTCAGAATTCTGTGAGCTGAAGTTCACAAGTCTTAAATTTGCCAAATTTGGAGTCCCCTGGAATCTAAGAACATTCACCTCTATGTACTGTTTCCATAGACAGAAAACTACTTTGGAACATTGTGGAGACAATTAGATATTGCTTCACAATGAAAATAATCTGCATATGTTCTACAATAAGATATATGGAATATGATGTTGTGTGTATCCAGCCAAATTACAGAATTCTATGAACCTGGGCCCAGCATTGCATTTCTGTTAAACTCTGATGCAATATTTGTTTGAATCTTTAAGCTTCACAGCTTTCTGAACTGATGTTGTTTCTGTTATGTATGCAGGTTTGAATGTCATTGGTTAAGTTTGAACTGTTCTTGTAAAATGTCAGAAATGATTGGTTTAAAAAGTGCGGGAAAATCCTGCACTCTGATTGGCTGGCAACTGCGGCTGCTGGCTATAAGTAGCAACCGTAGCCCAGCCAAATCGGGTCTGTTATGAGCTGTAGTCACTAATAAACTCTTCAATGAAGCACTCCGCGTCTGACTCTTCATGCAAACTTAACAGTTTCAGGCTATTTCTTATATGGGTGTCAGTTTCTTTCAATGAGACCATTTGTGCCCTGCCACCTTAACCTTCTCTGAACCTTTTTGCTGTATAGACAAACATATTACTTATTTCTTAAACAAGCTTTTAAAATACCCAGAATTCAACTTACAGTTCTTGTCTAGTTATTTAATGTCATGTAATTTCTATGTTTAGAGGATATCTATATGATTTCTAATTTGATAAGAAACAATAGTTACCACTATCCTGTGGAATTTTTCTTCCATACAACTAATTCCCCAACCTCCTTGGATATACAATATACGGCAGTCTGGCCAAACTATTAAAAGTTTGGAGAGACAAGCATACAAAGTGGAAATGAGACTGTAGTGGAAAGTTAAGCCAGGTAGAACTAAATTAAAGAAACAAAAGCATTTCTACTGCATGTACACTTTCTCTTTGTGTGTGTATGTGTGTGTGTGTGTGTGTGTGTATGTACGTATTCATTTGATTCCTTAGAGGTATGCTCTGCAGTTTGCTTGCAGTAGCCCTTCTGCTCACCCAATGAGTTGGCTTGTTAAGGGTACAGTATTTGTTGCAGTCAGCTCAAGCTATGATGTTTGGAATCTAAGCGGCCTTTGCAAACTTAAATGAAATCATTGGTTGATGACATGCCATGTGCATGCATGCTGGGGGTGGGGGGAAGGGAATGTTGGTCACACAAGAGCGAACTTGTTATGTGAGTCACCTATCTGAAAACATGCCTCTGCTCACTTCCTCCCCTCTCCCAAAATAAAAAGAGAATTAGACATGAACGGAAGCTGCTTCAACCTCAGTCCAATATGCTCTTAGGCACAAATTGTGGGCTATTAATTGCTAATTAAGAAGCAAAGAACATTTCACATCAAAAGTACTGCTTTATCTACCCATATGTCTAGAGCCAAGCAAGATACAATTATTGAGGAATGTTAGATTTTTCTCATTTAGCTCAGGGGCTGAAGAGGAGATGGGAATATCTTAAAAATTGCTTCC
Organism: Naja naja; assembly: GCA_009733165.1. Taxonomy (NCBI): domain Eukaryota; kingdom Metazoa; phylum Chordata; class Lepidosauria; order Squamata; family Elapidae; genus Naja; species Naja naja. The sequence continues at coordinate 19,933,771 of CM019159.1, read as the reverse complement.
CAGGTTCCAATTCCCACATATACATTCTTCTATCATGTGAAAGGAAGCTTTCTATGCAAATGTAGCAGGACCTGGTCTCTTCATTCAAAGTTATATAAAATTAGAGCTACCAAAATTGAACTGTGAAATACAGATAACAGCCAGGTAGCAGCACAGATATCTAATACTATGCATATCAATCCCTTGCTGTTATCTACTGGCCAATTGGATTTTAGCATCTCAAATCTGATGGCCCTAGAAAAAACATGCATGGGTTGGGCAACATACTATATGAAACTTTTCAAGAAGCATCTTTCAAGTTATCTTCTGCATCCCAAATGCAGTACTTTGACAGGAATAAAATTTAATCCAATCTCTGAATAAATACCTTCACCTACTGGCTAAAAGTACGCCACAGTCCTTGTGGACTGATTCCTTTAATATTGGCACGCAAATTCAGATTGTGTCAGAGTGTTTGCAGCACAACTCAGGAGCACAACACAGCACACAGAGGCTTTGTCTTTTAACAGTGGTTTATATACAAGACAGCTGTATACATACATATATGTGTTAGGCACATACAAGGCAAACAAGCAATCTTCATTGCTCTGCACGGAGAACTACAATGAAGACAGAACACAAGGAGAGAGAGATATGCCATCTCATGTCCTCCCTTATATAAACAGCTTCTTAAAGTGGCAATTCTCAGGTTTTTCTTTCATATCAAAAAATGTGTCCCATCTATGAGATTTTTGAAACCTATTTCACATCAGTTCTTCTCATGTAAATGAATGCCTTTGTCCTTAATTGTCCATAGTGAGAAATCTAAGTCGTCTCTCAGGAAGAAAATTTTTATTAACAGTTGAGTGACAATTAAATATTCCTTTAATAGATGCAATGTGCATTTTCAATTGCTGCAAATGATCTTTTGAAGAAGGGGTTGCAAAGGAGGCAAAAGGATCCATTGAGGTCTTCAGATTGATGTTGGAACCAGGGATCTAACATTGGAGAGATTGAAAATCAGTGCTGTATTTATGGTGCGCAAATCCAACTTGGCTAGAAAATAGGAAAACTGAAAGAGTTTGGAAGAGGAATGCTTTCTTAGCAGACACCAGGACTGTTGAATTCTTGAGGGAAGCCCAGCTGAAATAAATCTATGCAAGGTTATTCCAGTTTGCAGATGTTTGGGTGTAAGGCTGCACTTTCTTTCCTTTTCTAACGTGCCAAGATCATAAAGCAAATCTGGGAATCCCTGACATTATCTGATCCAGTGCAGTTTATAAACTTACATTAACTGCAATGGACCCATCCAATCCAGACACTGAGTGATCTGTCTAATTGCTGTAGTGTTTAAGCCCAGTGTCTGGCCAGGAGGATCTGAAAGCCAGATTGAAGGAGGGCATTCTGGGGCATCTCCAACCTTCCTTTGGTGACTTTTATAGCTTGAAATGAGCTGTAGGAATGATGGGAAATTTGATCAAGTTCATTTAAAAAAAGAAGAAGACTTTCCCAAAATGGTGGCATTCAAATAAATTTACTACCAGTTCTATGGGCATGGCTGGGTGGGCATGGCATGTCTTGGTGGGCATGGCTTGGCGGGCATGGCAGGGGAAGGATACTGCAAAATCCCCATTCCCTCCCTATTCCACTACCCTGCTTTCCAGCTCTGTTCTCCTGTGCAGGGCAACCAAAGAAGACCCAGTCGATCAGCTGGGACTCAGGAGGCAGAGAATAGATGGGGGTGGGGCCAGTCAGAGGTGGTATTTGCCGGTTCTTTGAACTACTCAAAATTTCCACTACCATACTCCAGAACTGGTCAGAACCTGCTGAATACCACCTCTGGATACATTTCTTCAGAAATGGATGGGAAAGTTTGTGTGACCTAGGGAGAAAGTGACACTCAGCTATCTAGGAAGTGGGTTTTGTTTGCTATGCAGTAAAATATCTCTGAACACATTCAGACATGTTTCTAGTGGCTGAATGTCATTTTTAATTTCAACATAAGTCACCCAGCAACGGACAGGTCAAAGTTCTGGAAATTTGGTTTCGTTTGCTTTGTTTTTCACAAGAAATTATGACTGAGATTTTGTTTTTCACCAAGAGGATCAAAACACTACTGCATAAGGAAATATTATTTTTAAATAAAATTAAAGTTAGTGTGGCAGAAAAGGAAACTGATAGATTTGGCCATTCTCAGAGATGTGAACTTTTCAGAAAAAGTAGTATAAACAGCATCTGTTTTAAAAAAACCTGATGTCAAAATGCCCCGTATGCAATAAGTGCATATAAAATTACTTACAGTAAATGCTAGAATTGCCTACTTGTGCCATGAATCTGATGTAGGTATATAAACTGTAATATTTGACTGATTGTGTCAGTCAATGACATATGTGTGTTAACATATACCCTCTTGCTAATACCCATGATAATATATGTGTTTGAAAATAGGAATAGCAACAAAGAATAGCAGATTTGAGGTTGTATACAATTTCCTCAATGTCCTTTTCAGACTATATCAATTTATTACCTCAAGTTCTAAGATCCATCAAAAGCACTGAACCCTAACCCCCAATGAGAATAGCAAGAATGTTTAAGAATAAATCCAAAAAATGTTGGAAATGTCATCAGATATTGGTTCATATTACCATATGTGGTGGACATGTGCAGAAGCTAAATGATAATGGACTAAAATCCACACATAGTTGAACAAAATGACAAAAAAACATATAGACTTTAAACCAGAGATATTTTTACTGGGGATTTTACCGGAAATATACAGTAAAGAATTGAAATACTTGATTGTAAATGTATTAACAGCGGCTAGAATTGTATTTGCTAAAAATTGGAAAAATGAGAAAATGCCAATGCAGGAGGAAGTTATTAAGAAAATAATGGAATGTGCCAAAATGAGCAAATTGACATTTGAAATTAGAGAACAAGAAGATAAACAATATTATAAGATATGGGATCAATTTTATCAATGGTTAGACAAAAAATATGGAAATGAAATATGTTGGAGAATTTTACAATACAAGGATAATAGAATGATACAGAATATAACATAAAGATGTACTACTATTGGATGGATTTAGGAGGATGTAATGAATGTTATAATATAAACTAATTTAAAATTTTGAATATCTCATATAAAAGATGAAATAATAGTTATAGTCAAATAAATGATTAACAAGGATAATAGTGTATACATTATATACTAGATTGATAATATAAGAATTTATACAAACTGTAAGTGAGGATGCGCAAAAGATTTGTAACCAACCGACACACTGTATGTATGTAACTGGAAGATGGTTTTATGTTTTATGTTTTGTTTATGTATGTTTGTCTAAAATAAAAATTCTTTAAAAAAAGCACTGAACCCTAGACAACTGGATTTTTATAATCCTAACAAGGCTTCAGTAGATGTTTCATTTTGAAAACGAACATCCAATACACAAAAGTCATATTTATACAGACATATCTGAGTTCTTGCAATTTTTCTTGTCGTATATTATATCCTATTTCTTACTATTGATACTATGCAGTGTATAGCCTATATTCTATTCTATATTCTACTACTGTACACTATACTTCTTGTATTTGTATTCTGTGCTATATTCTGTATTGTATTCTGTGCTATATAATACTATTCCTACTAATAGTGCTTTAATGCCATTGATACCATACTACTGCTAGCATAAAACAGTGATTTCTTGGAGACTATGATCTGTCCTTAACACCTTTCTCTCTCAGTGGTGTTACTTCTACTGTTATTTTCTTCTTTATTGTTGAGCAACAAGTAAAGCATTGGCACCTTTCCAATATTGTGCTTAGCTTGATCTTTTTGTCTTCCAGGCCTTTCTGTTTATTTAGTTGCTTTTTTCACTGTAGTTGCTGCAGTTACTCTAGCCTTTGTCACTGAGCTTCAAAAATATATAAATCTCCCCTCCCACCTGTTTCAAGGTGCAGCTTGTATAGGCAACTCTGCTGTTCTGAGGCTGGGGAGAAGTTTCAAATCGGAGGGGACCAAGATGACAAAGGTGTCTGTAATTTTCTCTGCAGCCTGTTGTTCCATACTCAGGTATCAATGATTTTCATGACTTAATATTTTATTTCATATTTATTTATTTATTTATTTATTTATTTATTTATTTATTTGACTTGTATGCCGCCCCCTCTCCCGAAAGGACTCGGGGCATCTCACAATTAAAACCAGTACAATAAATTAGTTATCTAAAATAGAATTAAACCAACCAAGCCAAATTAGACTAAAACCGATTATAAAAACAACCCCGCCCCAAGAGGAGTCAGCACAGCGCAGCCTCTGCTCAAACAACCAGGTTTTCAAGTCGTGGAGGAAAGTGCAGAGGTCAGGGGCCAGGCGGAGCCCCAGAGATATTTGCTTGAAAAGGCTGTGCTCAGCCTTCTCTGGAGAGATTTTTCATCTTGTTCAACACTTACTTCGGAAAATGTGGCCTTGAGCAGATTCCTCTTAAGCCAAATGTAGTCCCCTAACCCACATAATTGCATATTCTTCTCTCTGATCTCTATTTCAATCAAATAAGAGCTTGGTTCCATCTTGAGTGATCAGCTTAGGAATTTTAGTGTTTAAGTAGTCAAATATGTGCTGTAAGAGCATTCAGCTCCTCCAGCATTTATACATGATTTTAGATGAGGGGATAAAAGGAGAACTCATCATATTTGCAGGTGACAGCAAGCTAGGAGGAACAGTCAACACTTTCAGAGGATAAGCTCAAGATGCAAAAGGATCTTTATGCACTAGAATGCTGGCCCTATCCAACAAAATGCAGTTCATTCAGCTTGTATTTTATTTTCTGATTTTTTTTTTTGCCAATATGTAAGACATTTATTTGTATTTTTTATTTTTTTATTTATTATAATTATTTTTTTTATTTATTTTTGTACATTGCACAGGGTGTTTGGATGTCACAGGGTGTTTGAATTGGAATCTGGAATTGTATGGACCCTGATAGTCCAGGTCCACTCTTCTTCACTTGTTTTGCTGTCTCTGTGAGTCACCAAGAACTGCTCTTGCTCTTCAACATCCTTTGAGAATTTATGGCATTCTAGCTCCATAATATAAAATAGTTGTGACCTGGCAGTTATTCAGCAAAACCTACTCAAGCAAGTGGTATTTAAGTACATTTTAGCTAGTGACCATGAAGACTCTATTGAAAAGCAGGCATTCTGACCTAGTGGATAGTTTTATTTATTAGCATAAAATATTCTGCTGCCATAATCAAACAAGAACTTAACATTGTGTTTCAAGGTGCAAACAGTAATTCCTTCCCTGTCCCTTTCCTGGCTGTGCTTTCACTGTGACACAAAGGAACAGTTGCTGGGACAATGAAAGCAATTAAGGCACTCACACAATGACATCAAAGGTAGGATGCTAAGATAGCTTTACAACCTGAATTCCAAGCAGATAAGCTGTCTTTGATCAACCACAAAGTATAGGTGGTTGTGAGACACATGTGTTTCTTTATTATATATGCAGCAGGTTTCAATTCCTGGAGATTGATATCAAAGCGCATCACAAATCACAGTCTTACAGGAATGAAACAGATCTACCAGGTGGCCATTGCAGTTAATGTGTCCCTATGACAAACATCGAGTGGTACCAAAATATTATCTTTACATACTTCTTATATAAAAAGAAGTCTTGTTCAGGCACTGTTTTTTCCTACTCATTTTAAGACATGAAGAGTGAATAGTGTTTTCCCTTTCCTCACTTGAGTGACATGAATGAAGATATCTTTTCCACACTACAGTGATTTTCTGCAAGGGATTGCTTTCACATAAACTGGAATCCATATAATGGTGAGTTCTACTTCAAGAGTGTGCTGAGATTTCACAGCAGTGATTGTTATGCTGTAGGCATTAAGATCACCTCCACCATGACATCACTATAACTTGTGTTGGATCAGTGTGGAGATAGTGCCTGAATATTATTCACCTATAAAACCCAATGTTTTTTTTAATGAATTGATGTTGTGCTTTTCTGCCAATGGATGGCATTTTAGTATCTCCAGAGCATCTGCAATTCTGGATGTTTTGATCAACATTATCTGAGTGGTGTCACTCTGCAAACTCCTCCCCTTTGGGATATGCATGCAGTGTTATGATGCAGATACAAAAGAGAGGAGCTCGCATTATGTAAACCTTATTCTGCTTTCTTCAGACTGATCATTTTGGCTCTTATCAAGTTGCTGTTGCTTCAGAGTTTAAAATCAGTAGACTTTGAAAGCAGCTAGTAGCCCTGTGGAACAGATTTTTCACTTAGAAAGATGTAGTAGTAGATCTTGTATGTTACACAATTGGAGAGGTTGATTTATTTCATTGATTACATTTAACTGCTACCTTTCCACCAAAAAACTCAAAACACTTTCCCTGGGGATCTCCTTTTACACTGTTCCTACAATCACAAACCTTTGGCCCAGGATTTGCCAAAGGTTTCATTTTCACATCTTAGGTGTGGCTTTGAAGCTGGTCTTCATTTTTATTATTATTATTATTATTATTATTATTATTATTATTATTATTATTTCTATTCCGCCCTATCTCCCAAAGGACTCAGGGCAGCTCACAACAATAAAAACATACAATACAAAATTTTAAAAGGTATTAAATAGACATCCCAATAACCTAATTAAAACTAACAAACAAACCGATAAAAAAAACCCATCAGTCCAGGTCAGCCAGTTGAAAAAGCCATGTTTTCAGGTCACGACGGAAGTATCGAAGGTCAGGGGTCATGCGAAGCTCCAAGGGCAGCTAATTCCAAAGGTCGGGTGCATCCACAGAGAAGGGTCTCCCCCTGGGGGTCACCAGTCGACACTGTCTGGCTGACGGAACCCTGAGGAGGCTCTATCTGTGGGAGCACACGGGGCAACGGGAAGTTGTTGCTGGCAGTAGGTGCTCCTGCAAATACTCCAGCCCTAAGCCATGTAAGGCTTTATAGGTGATTACCAGCACCTTGAATCTCACCCGGAGGGCAACCGGCAACAATGCAGCAGGAGGGGTGTAATATGGGAGTATCGGGTTGCTCCCATCACATTTTAGTTCAATGTCTTCACCATTAGTCCACTTTGGGTCTCACTCTAGGTACTAATGATGGAATCAACTTAAGATTTCTAAATTAAAACTGGGATTTGTAGGATGAGATCTTTTTATTTGTGGGTTGACCAAATGTTGAGTTGAGTAAATAAGAACACAGTGACTGAACTATTCAGTCTTTCACATAAGACTTTATCTCATTTTGCCTTATTTTTTATCATTTTAAAAAGTCTTCTTGAAAGTGCATGTAGTTACCATTCAAATTTCTCCTCAATATTTCTTTCAGCTATTTTCATCAATAGGTACACGTTTGTAAATCCCTTTTTGCACAGACATTTGGGGAATCAATTTGTTGAGAAAACGGCATAATATATGTAGACTTCAACTCCCAGAATTCTTCAGCCAGCATGCTGGAGAATTCTGGGAGCTGAAGTCAACACATCTTAAAGTTGACAAGTTTGAAAAACACTTCTATAGAGTATGGGAAGTGTCCATTAAACTAAGTTCCATTAAAACTTGCATCCAGTACATTCTTTCCACATCTTTTGATGGCAGCAGCAGAAGAAATGAAGGTTAACATTCAAATCTTGAAAATCTGCCAAAACCTTAGCAGTCTATAACTGACATATATTACAGTTCTAGTATGATTACTTTTTGCTCCGAGCCTTAGAGTTTGCTAAATCACTTGATTTAACAAACTATGTGCTAGGGAGAAACTTCAAACCATCTCAGAACACTAGGAATTGATAGGAATAGCAGAACACAAGCTATTGCTAAGAGTTATAAAAGACCCTGCATAGTAAATATTATGAGGTTCAATTTTCCTTGTGTCAAATGGTGAGGAAAAGACCCAGACAAGTGCTTATATTGCCTGTGTTTGAGTTCTGCGGTTAATCTTCTTGCAGTGAGGGACTATAGTGTAATGGGTAAAAGCTGCTGTCAGACTCTTGGCCACCAGCATGGATGATCAATAATGCACGAAGCATGCAATGGAAACTCAGTGTTGGCTTCTGTTGCAGTCAGAGTAAACACTCTCCAGATGATTGTAAATTGCAAATTGACAAGGACAATAGGAGCATAGGAAAATGCTTTCTCCCAAGTTAGGCCATTGGTCTAGCTAATACAGCATTCTCGGTTCTTGACTGTCAATATTTTTTCAGAATAATGGCAGTTTTTTTAGCTCTTAAATCCTCAAGATTAAAGAGTCAAGTTCTTGAATCTGGAATCATGTTCATGCAAAGCAGATCTTTTACTGAGTACCCAAACCTTTTCAATATCATGGATGAAAAGTTTAGCTTAAGGTTTGGGATGCTGGAGTTGTGGTGTATTTGAACCATATAATTTGGGCTTGCTATAGAGCAGGGGTGTCAAATTCAAGGCCTGTGGGCTGGATCTGGCCCAGGGGGTGCTTAGATCTGGCCCATGGGTTGGCCCTGGAAACAATGAAGGCCCAGCCTGAGGTGCCACTGCCAGTGAAAACAGATCTTGAGATGGCCATTTGAGCTCCTCTTGAGCTCTGTTTTCACTGGCAGAAGGCTGCCACAGCCAAAAATGGAGCCCAGGTAGGCTGTGAGCTCCATTTTTTGCTATCAGAGGGATTCAGGGGGCCATCACAGCCAAAAACAGAGCCCGGGAGTACCGCAAGCACCCCTCCTGAGCTCCATTTTTGCTGGCAGAGTGCTAACAAAAGTGACATTTGATCACATGAGTGATGTTGAGTTAGCCACGCCCATTCTGGCCACTCCCACCCTAGCCCTCCAAGGTCAAACACAACCCTGATATGGCCCTCAATGAAATCCAGTTTGACACCTCTGTTATAGAGGAGTCCCACCTTGGAGTCACATTGAAAGTATTTTTAATACAATTTTGCAAAAAGAAGTAAGTTTTAAAGATGTTAATACGATGTTACAACCTGAGAACTTGGAATTCATCAATTAGTCAGAATGTTAGATTTATAGAATATGTAAAGTATAGTTTGGTTTTCTGGAAATACCCTCCTATTTCTGATTTAATTTTCAGGATGAAAAATATGGGTTTAGTTGACTCTGAATATGGCCTTTAATTACATATTAATTGCAAGAGGTGTGCATTTTCATTTCTTTCCATTTTAGTGTTTCTGAAATGTGTATTGATTATATTTTTTCCCTAGCCATATTTATTTTTAAAAACAAAACAAAACATTTTGTTACGAATGAGAGAAATGCTCTCCAGACCTTATCATAAGAGATAAAGTAAATGAGTGTGCAAATTAACTTGCTCTCCGATGTGACTTGCATCTTCTTGCTGTTTTTCTATATTGTTTTCCTTTATCTGTCACACATTGATCTTCCTTTCTCCAGGACTGCAGTCTCTGAAAAAGTAGTCTCTTGGCATCCAGATGCTCATATAAAGGTCTCTCTGCAGATTTTCATGCTATACAGGTAGTCCTCAACTTACAACAGTTCGCTCAGTGACCATTTGAAGTTACAATGGCAATGAAAAAAGTGATTTATGACCATTTTTCATACTTACAACTATTGCAGCATCCCGTGGTCATGTGATTTATATTTGGATGCTTGACTCACATTTATGACATTTGCAGTATCTCAGTATCACCTTTTGCAACCAACAAAGTCAATGGGAAACCAGGTTCATTTAACAACCATGCTACTAACTTAACAGCTGCAATGATTCACGTAACAAATGTGGCAAGAAAAGTCATAAAATGGAGCAAAACTCAACACATCTCTCACTTAGCAACATAAATTTTGGACTCAATTGTGGTTGTAAGTTGAGAACTACCCATACATTTAGATGGCTGAGGGAGGAGCTACTTGGTGTATCCATGAAAGGGAAACTATTGTGGTGACTTCATCCTTCTCATGAGCTGCTTTCACTTCTTTTAATAACATGTAAAGAAGGCTAGAGCAGGGGTGTCAAACTGGCAGCCCGCAGGCCAGATGTGTCATGCACAGGCCATGCCCACCCCAACTCTGCGAAGGGAAAAACATCATGAAACATCACATGACAGCAATGTGACACTGTGAGTTTGACACCCATGGGCTAGAGAGACCATTATATAACTTAATTCACATCTTTCTCAAATGAGCAACCTGTACAGAGTAATGTGATTTAGTAATACTAGTTTACTCTGCGGGGTAATAGATACAGAGAGGAGATTGGAGATGGCTTCCTTGTTCAGCCATCTTTATTCTCTGTCTAGCCATTCCTTGTTGCTGCAGGTTGCAACCATATAGCAACAGACTTATATACCGCTTCATAGTACTCTACAGACCTCTCTAAGCAGTTTACAGAATCAGCATATTGCTCCCAACAATCTGGGTCCTCATTTTACCCACCTCAGAAGGATGGAAGGCTGAGTCAACCTTGAACCATGGTGAGATTCAAACTGCCAAATTGCAGGCAGCAGGCAGTCAGCCGAAGTTGCCTGCAGTACTGCATTCTCACCATAAGGGAAGCAATGGAATCATACTGTTAATTTTCTATGACATAGTTTCACCTACCAGCTCTGTTCACTGATACTACTAAGCCTTTTTATTTCCATTTTCCCATAATGTTGATTTTTTTAAAATCAACACTCAGTTGATCCATTGGTTGTGACAGGAATTGACCAACAAATCAGTTTGTTACCTGAGCCTTACCTTGGGGCTGAGAGAGTGTGACTGGCTCAAAGTCACCTAGCCAGCTTTTATGCCTAAGACAATACTAGAAATCACTATCTCCTGGTTTTTAGCCTAGTGCCTGAATCACTAGACCAAACTGTCTGTCCTTCCTAATACTAGTGAACTGATATATCCTAAAGTAGTGGAATGTGTCTGTATAGATTGTCATTAATCTGAAATCTAGGAAAATGGCTGAGCTCCATTCACATATTGCAGTACTTTCGTGCTGTGAATCAGATTTAAAGCAACCTATATTTAAAAGTCTGTAGAGATTCTCAGTCATTTAGGTCATGGTTGTCCCAAAGGTACTTTTTCAGGAGGCAACCATCTGCAAGGAATATAAATCCTTTCCATTCCCCACTGTCAGAGCCGAAGAAGTTTCTTGGATGAGAAGTGAAACATCTTCAAAAGAAAAAAACAAGGAAGTCCAGTTGCCTCCTGAAAAAGCACCTTTGGCCCATGATCCTTTGGGACAAACTATATTTAGTTTTACTTGCTTATGGCATGAATGATTTCTACCTTGTCTTGTTTTGATATGGAAAGTAAGAGTCTTTTCTCTGCATATGGTAAATATGTTCTTTCTCATGTTTTGTTCTTTTTAAAAAAAAGACAAGAGATGCGATTTGTGAAGTAATTCTGTCATTGGCTGGCTAGTGTTGGATGTCTTTCAGGATAAGTCTGTGGTTCCTGAGTTTCTGACATACAGTAACATTTGTAAGTTTTCATTCTATATGCAGGATGACTGCAACCTTATTAACTTTCCTGGAACTCCTCATGCCTTTTAGTAGTATTGACCATGATATTCCTCTTGACAGCTTGTCTGAAATGGAAATTACAAACCTTCAGCGATTCATTTCTGTTCTAGTTCTACCACCGTCTATCTGATTTTCTTTGTTATACATTATCTACATGAAGTCAACTTCACATTTGGGATTTATGCCAATCAATATGCTGGAGGCACCAAATCTATCACTTTTTATTAGAACAAATAAAGATCTGGATCAGTTGCAGACTAAATACAAATAAAAAATAATTATGAAAACATGAAAGTATTATTGCTGGTGCTTCTTGTTGCCTGTGCTGGATAAAATTGTACCCCATCCTGCAACCCACCCTGCTTTTAAAACCCAATCCAAATGAATAGGATATCCCCAAATGGTGCAATTGTGAGGTTTGGTCTAGGCTCCTATTGGTATAGATTTTGAATTCCAGTAGGGTTAGCTATGCCCATTCTCTGATATTAATATAATATAGTTATATTAATTAATATAATATATAATTTATATAATTCTCTGTTAAGTATTGCAAATCACTCTTGTTGTTTGCAACTGCAAAATTCATGCATTATGGCCTTAAAGAATAAAGTGACTACTGTAACTGCAAAATTCATAGCAGAAGATTATAATACATTGGAATGAACAGTAAATTGAAAGGAGTAAAAAGGCAGGGGAAAAAATAAAGAATGGATATCAATTACTAAGTCGTCATGCAAAAATAACTGAAAAAAGGAGAAGTTGTAGCCTAAACGGATGGCCTAGATGATTCATCAAACCCTTGAAACAGCCTAAGGTGACAATTCCAGATGGTGTTACTTGATGTTCTCAGTCTAGAAAAGTGATGAATAGAAAAATTCTATCTAGTTTTCTCATCACCATATCCAACTCTCACATCTTGAATGAGGCGGTGTAGTGCTGAGCAGTGTTTCTCAACTTTGGCAACTTTAGGATGCATGGACTTCAACTCCCAAAATGGTTGGCTGGGTAATTCTGGGAGTTGAAGTCCATGCATCCTAAAGTTGCCAAAGTTGAGAAATACTGATAGAATAGAATAGAATAGAATAGAATAGAATAGAATAGAATAGAACAGAACAGAATGTGAATAGAATAGAATAGGAGAATAGAATAGAATAGAACAGAACATTCTTGTCACTTTAAATATACACTATTTAAATCACCCAACAGCTGGATTTTTGTGCTTTGCTTAGCAGGGAATAATCTATGGAAAGATAATTTGAAAGCAACACTATTATTCATAGGCGATACCTGTAGATCTCTCTATCTGCCAGATTTCTGTTTCTATTAAAACACACTAACGCATACTATTGTGAATGCTTTATTTCCCACTATCTTTTTCTTGACATAAGAATTGACATAAAATCCATATTTCCTAGCCTAGGGAAAGGTAACTACTGTATCTCAAATGGTTTTAGTTCTTTTTTTTTTTGAAGAACAGAGTACTATGTTACAATTGGTTTTTTTTTTAATGATGTCTGCATCTTTAGCTGTATTTCAGGTCATGTTTTAATATGGAACTGCATTTGTCACCACAAATGCTATTTTATACTGAAAGAAGTTATGTTAATGGTCTTGGGCATTTATGTGACATTCAGAGCTTTTAACCACAGAATCTAAGTGGGATTGGGCATGGTTACTCAGGCATTTGCCTGTGTGCTCTCTTATGTTCCTTACAACTTTCCCTTAATATTTAACATTTTATTTAAACCACTGAGCATAGTCACCAGGAGATTCGGAGTTTGTGTGCTAAAAATATGCTGATGATGCCACTCATTTTCATTTCATTAAAGCAAAAGATCAGAATTGCCGAATTCAAATTTGGATCAGTATTGGCCTAGATCAGGGTTTCTCAGCCTCAGCATCTTGAAGATATGTGGATTTCAACTCCCGGAATTCGTCACTCCACACATCTTAAAATTCTGAGGTTGAGAAACATTGGCCTAGACGACCATTGATGTCTCATTTTTAAGAGAAGAAAAGAATAAGTATAGATGGTAGAAAGTTAACACCCATCCCTCTCCTAGAAGAATGAAATCTTTTGGGAAATATTAAAAAAGGCAGAATATTATATTTCCCTAAAGGAAAGCTGCTCTTTGAAAGCAGCTTCCATCTTTGTCAATAGCCCCAGCAGGACTGGGCCAGCCTATCTGCAAGACAAAAGACCTTCAGCTCCAGGGTGATGGCATTAAGACATGGCCCTTCAGGACATAATAGGACCATTTAGCAGATGACACAGAGCTCACTGCATTGCACAATGTCCTAAGGACATTGCATCACTCAGCAAACTTCAACCAAACCTGGGAGCTCAGACAAATATGACCCCATAGCAGTGGTGCTTTTCTAAATAATTTACCACCAGTTCAGTGGGCGTGGCTTAGTGGGTGCGCTTTGCTCACACACACATTTTGCATGTGCGTGCGCCAAACACAAACTTTGCACAGGCACAGAGGCTTTCCAACTCACCTCCAGCAATCCTGCACTCTCCCTGTCGCTTTAGGTTATGTGTGACAATTTGCTGTGCCGTGCAAAGCAGCTGCACTTCAGAAGCAGGGAATAAAGGTTAGTATGGGAGCCAGGGCAGGCAGATGGACCCAACAGCAGAGCATCAGAGAGAACCAGTTTGGTCTCCACTGCTCATCGGCGCTACCTGCTCGGCAGAACTTGGCTGAACCGGTAGAATACCACCACTGCCCCATAGGAATCTAACAACAGACAACAAAATACATGTTTTTGCCCAGGAACAGGAAGCTCAAGTTCAAAGCCCAAGAAAAGGTATAAAAAAACCCCACTCTCAACTCCATGTGCTCAGCTGCACCAGGACCATGTGCTTGGTGGTTTTGTTCACCATTAAACCTTTTTTTTCCCAATCAGCCTCCATGTTTCCAGTGTCTTTCTCCCAGCTTGGAACTGAACCAGATGGATATTTCTCCCAACAAGACCATCTGAATAAAAACATCTATTCCCACATCCTGCTATGAAGTTTTCTGTGCTGTGCTTTGCTCAAATCTAATCTTTCTTCATCTTCATGCTTATTGCTGTTTATCATCCCTATTCTGTTGTTCTATGGTTTTCTAAACTCATTTAGTCTCCTGTGTTTTAAGGGCCAAGGAAGTCTCCAGTTCATATCATTTGCAAAATTGAATCTCACTTTTTCTAGGGAATTTCCCTGATATTCATATTTTAACCCCTGGAGGCTGCTAGGAAAAGGATACAGCTTTTGGTTGATTAGAAAATAATCCTTCCCCAATGCTCCACCTAACTGAATTGCTAGAGAGATCAGTGTTAGTTCCTGAGCACTAAAGTAATTTCATTACAGTAGTCACTTTACTCTTCAAGGCCATAATGCCTGAAATTGGTAAAACAGTTGTTGTAGGTCAGGGCAGCCCACAGGCTAGATGTGTCATGTGCTGGCCACGCCTGGTTTAGTGAAGGGGGGAAAAGTCACAATATGTCACTTGATGATGCCATGATGCCGTGGGTTTGACACTCCTGTTGTAGATCAATAGACTGCCTACAATCAGTATTACAACCCCAAACCTCTTCTCATCCTTCCCCAAAAGGACTCTAAGAAAATATCAATATTCGTGTTTTTCAAACTGTG
Organism: Naja naja; assembly: GCA_009733165.1. NCBI lineage: Eukaryota > Metazoa > Chordata > Lepidosauria > Squamata > Elapidae > Naja > Naja naja. Next base: position 19,918,658 of record CM019159.1, on the reverse strand, counting down.
AGTAGGTATATTCAGGGTGGGATGCTACTGGTTTGGCCTGGTTCTGTAGAACTAGTAGCTCTGAAGAGCAGCTGCCACTGAACTAGTTCACTGAGATGAGGTTCCGGTTGCTGTTTGGCTCACCTGCCCATTCGGGCTCCCATGTTCACCTTTATCCTGTTTTGGAAGTGCAGCTGCTTTGCGCAGCACAGTAGAGTGCCTCACGGCAGCTGCTGAAACTACTGGGAGAGTGCAGGCTTGCAGAAGGTGAGGTGGAATGTCTCTGCGCCTGCACAAACACCTCTGCACCTGCACAAAGTGTGTGCACGCACACAAAGGGCACCCACCAAGCCACGCCCACTGGTTTGAATCCCACCCCTGGGTATATTCCATGCAATATATGCATGAGTGTTTTTAACTTTGTTGTATGCCATCAGAGTCACATCATTGTGAGCTGGACAGCTGTATAAGTATGACAAATAAATAAAATCTCATTTGAGATGTCTACTTTTAGTTAATTAGCTATGAATCACTAGAGCTTTATTTGTATCTATTTGTATATTTATTTATAGAGCCATCCTTGTATTTTCTTACTAAAATAGGTTGTTAAAAATATTCACATGCGAGCAAAGAACTTCAGTGCTGTGTTTTTATATCTCAGTTATTGGGTATTGCCTGATATAATTGTTATTAATATTTAACTATTACAATATGTAAGTTACATTGCCATTTTCCGGGAATAATTTATTGAGACTAGAATGTAAAATGCCTAAATCTTAATGAAGTAAATTATTATGGATTGCTTCAGAAATGTGTATGTGTTCAATGTTGTATCTGAAATGCTGTCTTTTACATATGACACATCTTCTTGTAGCAGACACCTGGTAGATACCTTACTGAACATCTGACTATCCAACTGTTGCTGTGTTTCCCTACGGCTATTCAGTTATATGAAGCCATCTTTTATGCCATTTAATATTGCAGCTGTTTAAGGAAAAAGTTTTCAAGCTGCTTGGATTCAATCCACTATTGTTCAAAAGGTGTAAAATGAGAAGCCATCAAGCAGAGAAAAGCTGATGGAGAAGCACGGTTTTACTTTAAACATCTGCAAATTGGCTTTAATATAGCTTCATGTGTTGTTAATGGTCTCCCAAGGGTTCGTGTTTTCAGTTCTGCATCTCTGTGAATGGAAGGAGTGGGATTTTTTTTTTAAAAAAAAACCAGGATTGTTCACGGTTGTGTAAACAAACGAAAGGTGTACCACACCCAATGCTGCTGTAAATAGCCATGTGTGCTTATCAGGTACAGTGTGAACAGGTCAAAGGAGAAAGACAGAGACTGAACGTACAGTCACAAAATAAACTTGTTGAGGCATTATATGTCAAGATGAAACATCAGTCATTATAGGGGGCAGAGTGGTGTGTGCATCCCTGTGCCTACATTTCGTCTGAGTGCTCATCTTTCCCACTCCAATCTAGCAGTGGTGGGTTTCAATTTTTTTTACTACCGGTTCTGTGGATGTGGCTTGGTGGGCGTGGCAGGGGAAGGATACAGCAAAATCTCCATTCCCTCCCCACCTCACTAACCATTCTCCTATGCAGGGCAAGCAAAGAAGACCAGCCAATCAGCTGGGACTCAGGAGGCAGAGAATAGATGGGGGCGGGGCCAGCCAGAGGTGGTGTTTGCCAGTTCTCCGAACTACTCAAAATTTCCGCTACTGGTTCTGCAGAACTGGTCAGAACCTGCTGAATACCACCTCTGCAATCTAGCCTGTCCAAGAATTTTAATGGCTTCTATAGTAAGTAAATATATGTAAGATCTTCCAAAACATGTGGAAGCCCAGTGCTGATGTAGGACTATTTCCCTAATGTTCAAGTGACTGTGACCTACCCTGAAAACTTCCCATTCAATATATAAAAATTGGGGTCAGAGAAGCAGTGGGAGTCTTTCCTTGGTGCTCTCTGAGCTTGGTGGCTTTCTTGAAAATATGTCATCACAGCAGCATCATGTGATGTATCACAACTTTTTTCCCTTCACTAAACCAGGCTGGGTGTGGCCAACACATGACACACCCGGCTCACAGGTTGCAAGTTTGACATCCTGGTCTAATTAAATTAATTAACACCAAATTTAATACTAGTCTTCACTGCTGGTGGGATTTGGCTGTTTGGGTCTTTTTGTTTCCTGTTGTGTTTTTTATTGTCTCTTTATATAGATGTTATTTATCTCTTGCTTGTTGATGGCTGATTTGTCTGAATGCCAGGCCACTAGGAATTCTCTGGCATTTTTGAACTTGGCTTGATCTAGGATGTCCACAGTTTCCTATTTGAAACAATGGTTGACTCTGTCCATATGTTGTAAAATTAAGGAGTTTTCTTTTCTTTTTTGACAAATTTTTTTATTGTTTTTAAACAACAATACAAACATAGTATATAGTGTGCCGGTAGGTTGTGTCTCGTCTTCTCCATCCTCATTAAATACAAAATATTCCATATTTTTAAATTAGTTTTTCTTACTACATTTCATATTATCATTCCACAACCATTCCCAGCCAACAAATATACAGTATAGACAAACCATTATTACACTAGAACAAACAAACAAAAACATAAGAATTATTCTTTTGAGAACAGTGTGTGTCCGGACCTTCACTTCTCCATACAGATATAATTTCAATTACTCACTCATTTCTTGTATTCTATCCCATTTATCATAACAATTTATACTATTTTCCTTTATCCCCCAAATATTTTTCAATCAATTATTAATACACTTTTATCTATCATGTTTACAATCTTATATTTCTTATAAAACATATTTACCCTATGATTGTTACTTCAGAGGATAGCACCCCATCTCTTTTAACCAGTTATTGTTTAACATTTATATTTCTCCTTTAAAATTATTATTTCTATTACACCTCTATTTAATAAAATCTCTATTATCAATCAGTTTCTGCTTGGTACATTCATTTTTATCTATTACACTTTTTAGCAATATAAAGTAAAAAAATTATAAATATATATAACAATTTGTCAGAAAGTAGAACTTTCTGGTGTTGCTATACAGTTTACAACTTTATGGATTTGATGGGGTGATCAAATCCACCAATGAGAGGGTGACACTGAGCACCCTACTCTAACATTCTGAGACACGCCCCCTCAGTATAAAAGGGGCTGTCAACTGTCATTTTCTCTGAGGAGATCTACAACCCATGAAAGAGATTTTCTACATGAGGTTTGTTCTATCTAGAGAGAGAGAATAGAGATAGAAAGAGATTTAAAGGTTTCTAAAAAGGGTTATTCTAAGGCATTGCTTAAGAGAGAGTATTCAGCATAGGCCGAATACCTCTCTCAAACCAACTACCTCAGTTTCTGGAAGGGAAGCAGGAAACAGTGAAGAAAAGTTCCTAGGCTAAAAGACTATTGACTTTAACACCTAAGCTGAAATACTTTCTTATAATTATTTATTAATTGTTCTGCCTGTTACAAATATATATTTTTACTTTGAAACAACTTGGGCTCAGTATTTCTTTGAATGACTTTAGGGATAGACAAGGCTTAACGATCCAGAACTTACAAAAACAATGTTCAAACAATCAAATATTAACACAATTGTAACCAAAATAGTTATTTCCATTCAAATTCAATTCAGCCATTGATATCCATATCATTCATTTCTATTTAGATATTTTCATTTTATTACCATTAAGAAAAAGGAATACACGTCATATTAATCCTCTAAAACTTCTAGCTTCTATCTATTTCTGATATAATCATATATCTCACGTACCCTTGCAGATTCCTTTAATTTAATTAATTTAACCATTATCTCGATGCCCAAACAGGTGAATAAATTCTTTGAACCTAGTATACTTCTCTTGCTTCTGTATGTCTTGTTTCCATTTACAGCTTCCTCTTTTTTTCTGCCCCCTCTTCTTCTCCCTTCCCTCTCTATTCACTTTTCTAACTAATTCTCCCTTCTGAAATCCTGTCTTTTGGTTTTTTCTTGTGATATTGTAATTATGCTTTTTTTTACTTGTTGCTTCAAATCTTAAAATATTAACTCTCTTCCCTCTTTTCCCTTTTTTCCCCTTTCGCTTTTTCCTAACCACGCCAACAGTTATTTGGTCATTTAAAATGGCTTTCTCTTCTTCATTCCGCTCTTCTTGTTCCATCGATACTTCCTGTTGTTGTATATATTTCAAAACTTCCATTTTTATCGATTGCAGCTCTTCTTTAAATTGTTTAAATAGCATTCTTAATTCTTCCGTGGGTGATGACATTTTAAAGAAAGATTTCCCTTTTTAAAACAACCCCCAATTAGCTTTAATCCACTTAAGATTCTCTGTCCAGGAAACCAAAAGGCCTTCAAATATCCAGAGTTATTTCTTACTTCTTTACACACTTTCACTTTTGTGGGGTTTAGGCTTGCAACAAAGTTTCAGTTGAAATATATCTTAAGATGTGTCTTTTCCCGATTCCTGTTACAAATCAAGTGTCAGTTCTTTTAAGTCCGGGTGGTGTCCTCCGTTTCCACACCCCACCCTACTTTCACTTTTTCCTTTCTTCCTCTTTTTGCTTCCTTTCTCTTTCTTTATGAAAAAGAAATCTTAAAGTCTCACAGAAAATCTTTATCACTTGACACTTTATTTTTGGCTATAAAAAACCTGTTAGTGTCCAAGTGTATTAATATCCATTTCTTGTGCTTTTCATTTCTCAGTATTCCTTGTCATTCAAGACCATTAACATCAGAGAAGAAGAAGAAAAAAAGCAGCAACTGACTTTTCACTTTCTCGCACTGCTTTTAAAATCTTTCTTTTTTTAAAAAAATTATTACTGTTTCCCACTGCTCAAATTTGGGTACCTTAAGTAGATGTTTCCATATCAAGCCCAGTCCACCACACTTTCTCTTGGCAACTTCCTCCTGCACAAACTTATCCACTTGAGTTCTTCTTTGAGGTGGCCATTTCTGGCCACCGCTGCGCTGCCTTCGGGAAAGGGAAAGACCAGCTGGGGAGGAAAGATGCGGCTCTCCTCAACACTGCTGGCGGCTCCCCCGTCTTCACCACCTCTATGGGGTGGTTTTAACCCAAGAGCCAGCCGGCTTGGGGTGTCCGGTAGCGAGCATGGACCGAAACCGCGCACAGTCACAGATTTCGCATCCGTCGCCGAAGAGGCTCAAACCGGATCTCCAAAAATTAAGAAGTTTTCATCGTATCTTCTGACTGCTAGTTGATGTTCATAGATGTGCTCTGCTAATCTTCTGTTTGTCCTACATACTAGCTGTTACAATCTTTGCACTGTATGTTGTAGATTAATTCTGGTTTTTTTTTCCCCCTGGGGCTATTGGCTCTTTTGGTTTACTTAGAATGTTTTAGAGGGCTTTAGTTGGTTTATGTGCTATGGTTGTGATAATGTGTTGGTGGTTTTTGAGAAGTTTTTGATAAAGGCAGTGTTAGTTTTGGTAGTTTGTGTTGGTTGTGCAGGTTTTTGATAAAGTTTCACAGCTATCTATTTTGTTATATAGATCAGAGTTGGTGTTCAGCAGGTTCTAACCAGTTCTGAAGAACTGGTAGCAGAAATTTTGAGTAGTTCAGAGAACCGGCAAATACCACCTCTGACTGGAGATTTTACAGTACCCTTCTCCTGCCACTCCCACTAAGCCACACCCACAGAACTGGTGGTAAAAAATTTGAATCTCACCACTGATATAGATGCTCTGTTTTCTTTTTCCAATGTGCAGAGTTGCTGCAGTGAGCTTGTGCTCATCTAAATAAAGTTTTTACAGAGCTTCTCTTGTGGGAAGTTGGGTTATTACTTTGGTAGCAGAGCACTTGTAGTGTGGATAGTTTTACGATAGATTTGTGTTTCTAATTTGCCATTCCTTCCTCCACTAATAAGGATATCTAGGAAGGGGTGCATGTTGCTGTTTTCTTCTTCCCTCATGAATTTAATTCTTTTGAATACGTTGCTGATCATTTAGTGTGTGTTTTTCTAGTTGGTCCTCTTTTATTATGATAAAGGTATAATCTACATATCAGAACCAAACATTGGTTGTGTGTGTGGGAATGCTATGGATTCCAGGAATTGTATTACAATCTCAGCTATGAATCCTGAAAGCAGTGGTCCCATGTATTCCTTTTACTTGTTGATATGTTTGTCTATTAAACTAGAAGCACATGGGCAGGCAAAAGTTGATAAAATCCATGATTCTGGATATTTCAGTCTTCGTGTATTTGGTTAGGTTGCTGTGTAGTAATGCTATCACAGATTCTTTTGCTGCTTCTGGGTCTATGAAAGTGAAGAGTGATGTGACATCGAATGACCATGATTTCATCATTATCTACGGTCAGCTCTTTGATACTTTGGATGCACTGTAGTAAGTTGTTAGAGTGTTTAGTTTCCTCCGTGAGATGTCAAAGCTTATTTGTTAGTTCTTTAGCAATGTTGTAGGTTGGAGGTAATGATACACTTTGCCAGAGAGGTATGTCTGGCTTGTGTTTTGGGGCACCCATAAAAGCATAGGAAGATGGGTCCACTAAGCTCTGAATGGATATGGATACATTGGAAACAATATCGTCCATTTTCACTTATATTCCTCCTTGCACACAACTATATGCATATAGCTGGGTTTTGAGTGGCATGCCAGGACCGCTCACTCCATAAAGTGGGTTCTTAAACACTTAAAATATTTTTTAAGTTAGCTTTCCCTTAAGTCAGCCTTGGTGGTGCAGGCTGTTAAATGCCCAGCACTTAATTCCAGCTGCCTGCAATTAGTGCAGGCTCGAGTCCCACCAGGCTCAAGGTTGACTCAGCCTTCCATCCTCTCGGGGTAGGTAAATTGAGGACCCAAGATTGTTGGGGGCAATAAGTTAACTTTGTAAAAATGCCGCTTAGTAATAATACAGGCATATACAATGGAAGGAAGGCTATTGCTGAGCGCATTGGGTTGCGCTCCAAAAACTGTAAGCTACCCTGAGTCTCCGGAGAAGGGTGGCATATAAATATGAATTTAAAAAAAATTAAATAAATTTAAATCAGTTTTGACAATTACTCCTACTATATTTACTATTTTCCTTTTACATGCAATAATGGATTGGAAAAGCAGTTTAGACTCATTTACTCCAATCTCCTGCTCATTTTACCAGAAGTGTTTGTCACCCTTGGTAACATTAAGATGTGTGCTGGCTGGCTGGGAATTCTGGGAGTTAAAATCCACACATCTTAAAGTTGCCAACATTGAGAAACTGCCCTATTACCTCTCTGATATAAGATCATCCAAGCTAGTTTGATCATGGGCCAATGTTAATTTGGTGTTAATGTTTGATAGGACTATGGAACCTCACTCAATGTTTTTGAAGATATTGCTTATAGTCTTGACTATAAGGTAGAATGTACCCCTGGCATATTTGCTGAGTAGAAATGTTTTTGCCCAACAAAAAAATGAAGCTCTTTTGGCAATAGACATATCCTAGAAGACCAAAACAAGAATTTAAAAAATCCTTGTAATTCAATTATGTCTTAGTATTAAATGATTTTTTGCATTGACAACCCTAGTTGAATCCCAAAGATTCCATAAATCCTACTATTCCATTTTATAATGATGTAAAGCAATCTGTTACTCCTAAGTTTTTCAAGCTCTGCCTTTTACAGTGGGCTAGGAATGATGGAAGCTGAAATCTGAACCATCTGGTAGCCATCAGTTTTTTACCATTATAAATCAAGATTATTTGATGGTCATCCCCTAAAAAAAAAGAAGGGATAAGAACTGAAGGTAGGGCTGCACTCATTCTGTCTTAAATTTTTTAAAAAAGAACAATTAAGGAAGGGAAAATTTGCTTCAAACAAACTTAAGTTTGATGCTATTTTATACCCTGCAGTCCCTTTTCTTATCCTGAGCACAACACACTGCAGGCCAAGAGCTATTAAACAGTTTAGTTCTGCTTGTAATCCTCAAAGGTGATAAATTCCTATTTACTGTACGACTATTGAAAAAGTCCCTTCTCAGTTCTGGAAAGCATTGTCAGGCATCTTGGCACTCTGTCCAGAATTCGTCACTGCTTCCCCAATAGAATTGTTTTGGAGTGGTGCTCCCGCTAAGTGCATACAGCTCCTGCTGTTATTGGCTTTGAATCTCCAAGGGTTACCCACTAAAGCTTCCACATGTGCTGAGGATAGGCTCATGATTAAATCTTGGTATAAGATCTTGCTGCTCAAATATATTTTCCAGGAACAAATTACGAAACCATTCCAGAGAAGAGCACTTAATGTAAGTGCTGGCAACGTGATGTTGCCTCCCTACTTATTTATGGATGCAAAGTGAGAAACTGCTTCTGTTTAAATGGGGAAAACAAATGGACAGGAAACACACAATCTCTTCCTCTTTCAGTTCAGCAGAAACAGAACCACATTGTTCCAAAGATTTGGGCCAAATAAAGTAGTATGTGTGTGTACGTGTATCTGTGTATGTACACATGGGGGAAGGGAAATATATTGTTAACTTTTTATAGCATTTCTCTCTGTGTCTCTGTCTCTGTCTCTGTCTGTCTCTCTTTCTGTCTCTCTCTTACATATAGATATACATATACACATATACTATATACAGTAAACTTGAAGTTACCAAGCAAAGCATTATGGGCAGGGGTGGGCTGCTAGAGGTTCACAGGGGTTCAGGAGAGCCCCTAGTTAAGATTCTGTGTCATTCAGAGAACCCCCAAATCCCACTCCTGGCTGGCCCCGCCCACCCCACCCCGCCCCTCCCAGGAGTCTCCACGCAGCCCATTTTGGATGCAGGTAAATGTAGGGTGTGCACGGAGGCTCGGGGAGGGTGAAAAACTGCCCTCCAGAAGTCCAGGAAGGCCAGGATTGGGCACATTTCTGGCCTCCAGAGAGCTTCCGGAGCCCAGAGAGGGCATTTTCACCCTCCCAGAGGCTCAAAGAATGCTTCCGGAGCCAGGGAGGGTAAAAATGCCCCCCCCACACCATGATGCAGGAGGCTGACTAGGCCTTGCCCACCATGGCCATGCCCACCCAGCAACTGGGCAGAGAACCCTTTGCTAATTTTTTTGAAGCCCACGCCTGATTATGGAATTCATTTTTATCTATAACTTTCTATCATGGATCAAAAATTATACAGACACTCTGCAGCAATAATTTAATGAAACGATGCTGGTGATTTTGAGGTATCTGCTTACTTCCCTGAAATTGGCTACATAAATGAGAAGGAAGACAAAAGTGCACCCATGGCATTCCAAAGGTTAAGGTTACATACAATTTTATTCCACTGTTAGCTGTAATATCTTGGCTTTTAAATAAAAAGAAAGCATGGAGAGAAAGAGTACTAATCTGTAGTGAGATTTGGGGAAATAATTAAAGGGCCTTTAACTGGAATCTTAATTTGGAATTGTCTTGGCTCACTTACTGTTTCCAGTTCCCATGATCTCCCGTAAGCACTGGATTAGAGAGCTCTTCAAACTGGAGTAAATAGTCATTAAGTGGCAAGTGCAGTTCAATATAAGCCAGGGTAAATTAATGCATACTAAACAAAATCCTAACTTTAGTGAATGTTAGGGTGCTCACATCCTGCTCAAGAGTTTCTCAAAGCTTCTTTTTCAAATAAGAAGCATCACAGAGAAGGTAGTTTTTCAAACTACAATAGGAGTTCAGTGGATATGTGACAGATGGTACAATATTGTACCATCCAGTTATTATACCTAACAATAAATCAGCAGTAGTGGGGTATACTCGAAGACTTCCAGGGTCCCTTCTAAACCTATTATTCTATGTTCTATAACTGTGGGGATTTAATATTTAAATGTTTCAGACAGTTTTACTGCATACTTCATTTACCACTGGATATCTTCATTGCATCTTCATTGAATTTATGGATTTAGACCATCTGATAAATATTTTCTTGGTCCCAAATTCTTGTCTATTTATTTATTTCAATTTAAATCTTGCCAGACTCCAATTGAGTCTGGGCAGCACTTTGTATATTACCATTAAAAAAAATCTAACACAAGACAGGAAACAAACAAACAAAATATCTGTGATGACTCAGAGTGGGATACAAAAGCAACAAAGTCACAAAAACAGGTGAAGTTCCTTTAATTCCTTCAACTTGGCTTCAAAGGTCCAATTATCATTGACTGAAGAAAAAATTCCCCCACAAACAGTTGCGAAAAGGAAGAACTTCCGTTCAAACTCAAAATACATATAAATTATAAATAGAAAAAAAAAACACAAACCACACTGAAGCAATTAATGAGACAAGGCAGGATAAGGGCTTGAAGACGTCAACAGATATCGAAATACACACAATGGGAAGGATGCCAGAACCCAGATAAGAACTGACAAACTAGAAATATTTTAACACTTTGCTTCCAGCACTGGCCCATGCACAGTTTGTCCTTTTAAACAGTCCTCACAGCTGCAGCCCATGAAGGGGATCAAGGCCCTTTCCTCCCCGTAGACCACACCATTCACGTTTCTCCCTTATCTGCTCCTCCCTGCATGCCCTAGGGCCTGGGTCTTCCTCTGAATGCCCAGCTGGCCTGTGCCCTTCCCCAGTTTCCTCCACTACCTCCAAGCCACACTCCCACTCCCTGTCAGCTGTTCCTCCTCTCCCTCAGAGTCAGATTCTAACAGGGGCATGACAATATCTGAAACAAAAAAAAGACACCCCAATAAGGGACCCTACCCTTCTAAACTAATGGCTTCAGAGAACAAACAGGTCTTCATTGGTTTACAGGATGCTAACACAAGGACTTCAGAGGGGATCTCATTCCACTGAGCAGGTGCCATGACAAAGAAACCTAACACTAATCTGATGGATGGCTCTGTTTAATCAAAGTGATCCAAAGCATGTTAACCCTGCCAACACATACCAGTAACTAGAAAATGTAAGAATAACAGAGTTACAAGGGACCTTGGAGATCTTCTAGTCAATCCCTGCACAAGCAGGAAATCCTATACCATTCTGGACAAATGGTTGTCCAATCTCTTCTTAAAAACCTCCAGTGATGGAGCACCCACAACTTTTGAAGTCAAGACATTCCACTGGTTAATTGTTCTCACTGTCATGTTAGTTCTAGGTTGAATCTCTCCTTGATCAGTTTCCATCCATTATTCCTTGTCTGGCCTTCAGGTCCTTCAGAAAATAGGCTGACCCTCTCTTCTTTGTGGCAGCTCCTCAAATACTGGAATACTGCCAGGGGTGGGATTCTACCAGTTCGCACCTATTCACTAGAACCAGTCATTAACATTCTAAGCAGTTTGGAGAACCGGTTGTTAGAAGAAATTACTGGCCTAATCCTGTAAGGAAGGCAGGAAGGAAACAGAAGCTGCCTCTCCATTAACCCTTATTACATTCTTGGCAGGACTAGACTTCCTGTCTCAGGAACCTCTCTGGAGCCTTTTTCCCCTCCTTTGCTGGTACTTTGCTTGTGTGGAGTGACCATTCAAAGTTACAATAGCACTGAAAAAAGTGACTTATGACCATTTTTCACACTTACGACTGTTGCAGCATCCCCACAGTCATGAGAGGCCATGCGAGGAGATGCATGCCTTGATGTGAGTGATATTGAGTTGGCCACGCCCAGCCAATAACATGACCATCAAGCCACGTCCACCCAGTCACATGACCACTAAACCATGCCCACCAACTAAGCCACGCCCATAGAACTGTTGTTAAAAAATTTGAATCCCACCCCTGAATACTGCTATCATGTCACCCCTGGTCCTTCTTTTCACTGCAACTGTTTCTGCAACTGTTCTTCATACATTTTAGCATCCAGCTCCCTAAACACCTTTGTTGCTCTTCTCTGCACTCTTTCCAAAGTCTCAACATCTTTTTTTATATTGTGGTGACCAAACCTGGATGCGCTGTTCCAAATGTGGATTTACCAAGGCATTATTTAGCAGACTTACATTTCACGTGATCTTAAACCCTCTGTTAATACAGCATATGGTTGCATTGGCTTTTTTGATGAAGATAAGAGATAAGTAGTATGTCAAATAATCTGGTCAGATTGCTTTTTATTGGTAGCAGCCAACACCCTGAATGCACAAGGAACCATACTGAGGTTTGCCCATCACTGCCAATGCTACTGTCTTCTCAATCAATTGAAGTTTCCAAGTGGCTTTCAATGGTAGCCCAATGTAGAATAAATAGCAGTAGTCAGACGGCTTGAGGGACTAAACTTCTGAAAGGCCTGTTGATCTAAGAAGGGGTGCAGGTAGCACACCAATGGACATGTGTGAAGACCAAATTGTCTACAGCTGGATTCTTGGCCCCAGCTTCCAATTGCTCTTGAAGCAGGAGCTACAAGTCCAATTGGCTTGTTGGCTTAGTTGGCCATTAATTTTATATGCCTAATTCAAAAGCAACCCTAATATTCTCCTTTCTACTAAACTGCAATCCCTTCTCACTGCTTTTTTTGTGCTGACACAATAGTCCATGGCTTCATTTTCCCTCCTTATTTAAGTACCAGGCCTCTTCCCTTAGCAACCTTTTTTTTTAAGATTTGGCTTGATCTAGGATGCCCACAGTTTCCTATTTGAAACAATGGTTGACTCTGTCCATACATTGTAAATTAAGGAAGTTTCATCGTGTCTTCTGACTGCTAGTTGGTGTTCAGGTGTTCATAGATGCACTCTGCTAATCTTCTGTTTGTCCTACATAGTAACTGTTACAATCTTTACACTGTATGTTGTAGATCAGGGCTGTCAAACTCACAGCCCATGGCCTAGATGTGTCATGGAGTGGCCACACCCATACCTGGTTTAGCAAAGGGTTTAGCAACTTTCTTCTTTCTTTCTTTCTTTCTTTCTTTCTTTCTTTCTTTCTTTCTTTCTTTCTTTCTTTCTTTCTTTCATGTGCCACCTTTCTTATCTAGAGGTGACAAACCTTCCATAAGTGAAATTGATAACCGCCCAGAGTTATGCTTCAGAGTGAGGTGGGTGGTATATAAATCTAATAAACAAATAAATACAATAAATAAATGAAAGTGCAATTTTGAAACAAGTGGTATTCAGAAGCATAGGAAACCACAATTTCCTAATGGAAGGTCAGGGGAAAGGTTCTGAAAAGAAGTATTAAAGAAATGCAATGCCTTAGATTTGATTCAGAAGAAGTGCTTCAGGACACATGGGAGTTACAAATATTGACATGTGGCATCATTTTCCAGCAGGATGGAGATATTGCGAGAACTTCTACTGTACCGTTTAATCCCAGAAACAGATGTAGTAGCTTTAATGACTCAAAGACTATAATGGGCTGTGAAAATAACCTTGAGATACAAGTTGCAGACTAAACAACAGTCTGATAAATGAAATAAAAATCCGGGGGAGGGATATGGATGGACGAAGCATCACAGCCCTAGTTCTCTGGAAAGTAAAGTAAAGCATCACAGAAGGGACACTCCCTAGTTCTCTGGAAAGTAAAGAGAAGTACTTATAAATTTACATGTTCCTGTTACTGTAAAGAGGTCACAAGACCTGTGGACTTCCACAAGTCTTAAAGTTGCCAAGTTTGGAGACCCCTGCTGTAACCTTACAATAAAATAACATGAGTATCCATATTTTGGTTTTCTGGTCTGGACTTCCTCAAAGAGTTGGCAGAGTCAGGTGTTATGTTTGTGGTCTTGAGTGTTCCTAATGACCTCTGAGATGAATTTGAATGATCCCACAGGTCTAAAAAAGGACATTGCACAGCCCTTCGGTCAAGACAATGGGTGCATGTCTGTATAGCGTATTATAAGGCAGTTAACAGACTAATGACATTTAACAACGCTCTCTACATGGGGCTGCCCTTGTGAACTACCCAGAGGCTACAGCTGGTGTAGAATGCAGCTGTGCGGGCTGTGATGGGAGTATCCCGATACTCCCATGTTACACCCCTCCTGCACGACCTGCATTGGCTGCCAGTGGCCTTCCAGGTTAGCTTCAAGGTGCTAGTAACCATCTATAAGGCCCTAAATGGCTTGGGTCCAGGGTACTTGTGGGAACGCCTCCTGCCAGTATCAGCACATGCCGATCGTCCTGTTCGCTCCCACAGGAGGGGCCTCCTGGCAATTCCATCGGTCAGACATTGTCGGCTGGCAGTTCCCAAGGCTAGGGCCTTCTCCGTGGGCACCCCTGCCCTCTGGAACCATCTCCTCGTGGATCTCCGTTTGGCCCCTGACCTCTGCTCCTTCCGCCGGGACCTAAAAACTTGGTTATTTCAACAGGGCGGCCTGGAATGACCCAGGTGGGATTTTTTATTGTTTTAATTATTTTAATTAATTGTTTTAATGTTTTATTGTTATTTATTCGGACTTGTTATATTTAATGCTTGTTTTATGTAAATTTGGTCTTGTTTTATTGTTAGCCGCCCTGAGTCCTTAGGGAGAAGGGCGGCATACAAGTCGAATAAATTATTATTATTATTATTATTATTATTATTATTATTATTATTATTATTATTAACAGTGATGTAAGACCACTCCACTTGGCTTTTAATATGAAACAGCCCAACTCTTAAAGATTACAGATTAACAGAGTTGGGACCTCGTAGGTCATCTAGTCCAGGGATCACCAACTTTTTGGACCTCAGGGATCACCAAACTCATAATATTAAATCCCGCAAACCACTAATACGAATTTTGACTGATGGTGGCTTGCTGACGTTGGTGGAAAGGTCCATATTCCAGAGCTGCACTAGTCACAAGACTGGACCTTTGGACATCTTGGAGTTGCTCCAGGATGACCAAAGGGCCAGTCATATGACTACTGCAGCTCTGGAATATGGGACTGACTTTTCCACCAACGTCAGCAAGCCACCCAGGGCAGTTTTCCCTCCCTAGCCATTGGTCTTACCTTGTACCATGTTTCTTAGAAAATAAAGCAGGGCCTTATTTTCTTTTAACCCCTGAAAAAATGGCTAAGCTGTCTTTTTGAGGGCTGTCCTACTTTTTTTCCACATGCCTCACCTGACCCCGGGACACTTCTTTCGTGGCCAAAAAGAGCGAGCGATGCACCTTGCCTGGCTCCCCACTGGCCAAGCACTGAAGCTTCACCGCTGCCGCTGGGGGTGGGGGAAGAGAGAGAGAGAGGGAGAGGAAAGCAGCAGAAATCTTTCTTTCTCTCCCCCAAACTCCACAAGAAATGAGTCTTTGTGAGACTTGTTGTGCCAGTGTAGCCTCTTGGATCAGGATGCCTTGCAGGGTCCCAAAGACTCATTTCTGGCAGAGTTTGGGGAGAGAAAGAAAGACTTTTGCTGCTTTCCTTGCGTGCAGCCAAAAGCAGAAGAAGAAAGAAGTGGAAAGAAGCAGCCCAGTGGCCAGGCGAGGCACATGAGGTGAGTGGAGCAAGTTTTCCCCCTCTGCCCTTTCCCCCCTACCCTCACTAACTCATGTTGTTTGCAATGCAAGTGACGTAAGCCTTGTGTTCCCACAGGCCATGCGGGCGGTGCAGCCTTGTGTTCCCATGCAGCCTGGATTAATTGCTTTGGGGGTGCTTTGGGGGTGACATTGCTCTGCGGACCACCAAATTTTTCTCTCAGACCACCAGTGGTCCCTGGCCCACCAGTTGGCAACCACTGATCTAATCCAGCCCCTCGCCCAAGCAGGAGATCCTACACCATTCCTGACAAATGCAGTCCAGTCTCTTCTTGAAAGCTTCTAGTGATGAAGCTTCCACAACTTCTGAAGGCAACTTCTGTTCCATTGATTGATTGTTCTCACTGTCAGAAAGTTTCTTCTTATTTCCAGGATGAATCTCTCCTTGATCAATTTCCATCCATTATTCCTTGTCTGGCCTTCAGGTGCTTAAGAAAATAGCTTGACCTCTTCCTCTCTGTGGCAGCCCCTCAAATATTTAAACACTGCTATCGTGTCTCCCCTGGTCCTTCTCTTCACTAGACTAGCCATGCCCAGTTCTTGTAATCATTCTTCATATGTTTTAGTCTCCAGTCCCCTAACCATCCTGGTTGCTCTTCTCATATTGTTACACTGAAAAATTCAGATCATCCTTTAGATTTTTAGAAAGGTGCCAACATGCAGAAACCTCCTCCTTCCACTTTTTGTGCTGATTTTGTGTTTACAGTTATTGGTTGGAAAGTGTATAGGTTGCAGTTCACCAAATTGTAGAATTGTGAAATGCGCTGGCTGGGCCTGTAATCAATTCGGTTTCCTGTCCAGCTGTGCTTTATCTAATGAGCCCTAAAAGAAATGAGGAAATACAATCCAGCCCAGTTCTTTGGAATCCCACAGAGAAATAAACTGGCACTGAACAAGGCACTTATGTAAACCAGCATTCAGAGTAAACTGTAATTTTTTTTCTAGTATTTGCATACTGTAATGGAGATGAAGAAGGGGGTAGTTTCCTCATTCTGGTTTTACTTTTCAAACCTGAAATGTTATTTTGGTTGTTACTATTTAAAATTAGCATGGAAAGTTAAGAAATGGTAAAGAAGGAGAAATACACCTTTTCCCCCCCAGGAAAACCTGATATTATATTTTTGGAAATTTTGAGAGAAAGAAATTAGTGGATCCTTTCCCAATACCCTCTAAACTTTCATTTAAGATTATAGAAATAAACCCGTTCATTTTTCTGTATGTTAGATTTCATCCCACCTTTATTACTTTACATTCTTGTATGTACTGTATAAAATATCTGCTTAACCTCCAAGGGTTTTTCCAAAGCCAAACAGATACCACTCACCTTCACCACTTTTTCTTGTTCACAAGAAAGAATTGCTAATTGATTGTACAGTGAAGTGAACAAACTGATTAATTTGGCAGTTCAAATCTCACCAGGCTCAAGGTTGATTCAGCCTTCTATCCTTCCGAGGCGGGTAAAATGAGGACCCAAATTGTTGGGGGCAATGGGCTGACTCTGTAAACTGCTTAGAGAGAGCTGTAAAGCACTGTGGAGGGGTATATAAGTCTAAGTACTGTTGCTATTGCTATTAAGTGGCTCAGTATCAATTTATTAAGGTCAGATGTTTGAGAACATAACTGTGCAAAGTTGAGCAGGTGTGGACATTGGTTTGAGTTCAGGTGATAAAATATATAGCTTTTTCATTCTGAAAAGTTCAGAAATTCTGAGGAGTATTCTATGAGCTTTGGCAGGAAAAAAAAGAGAGATAAAGCCGAAAGCTACAGCTCAGAGGCCAACCACTGCTTTGCAACCAAATGCTTTCAGGTTCAGTCACTGGAATCTCCAGGAAGATTTGGGAAAGTGTCTTACTCTGATCATCAGAATAAACTTCAGCTAGATGGTCCAGTAAGCTGGCTTATAACGAGACAATGAAAATTACTTCTCTCTTCCCAATCTGTTGTAGCCAGTACTGCACAGATTCTGTTTGCTTTCCTCTTGATCTCAATTATAAATTTGATATCAGGTTACAATACTTATCCAGTATGATACGTGCGTGTGTGGGGTGCACTCTGCACAAGCTTAGAGTCTCTGTTTTCCCCTCAGAAATGATCGTTTCTATTTTCATGCCCTAGATGCTTATACTGTAGTCAAATGTCAAAACAATTCCAGTAGGAGAAAGTCTAATGGCAATATTGCAATGCAGCTTGTCAAGCCAAATAGCATTCATGTTATATGCCTTCTTAGCAATAGCAATAAATCAGAATCATCAGATCATCTCTATTGCTGAAAAAGCAATATTGGCAGAGAACACAGAAGGCTTTGATATGAAATCATTTTGAATGAAGCTTTGGCTGTAGAGTTTTTAAGAGGAACAATTCCTGGATCAGCTCCATTATGTCTCCTGTCCTAATTCTGTAGCCAGCAATGGCTCCTGCATTGGATATGCAGCATGGGAGCTGATGCTGATGGTGGGACAGGTTCAGAGGTGGTATTCAGCAGTTCTGACCAGTTCTGGAAAACTGGTAGGAAATTTTGAGTAGTTCGGAGAACTGGTAAATACACCTCTGATTGGCCCTGCCCCCATCTATTCTCCACCTCCCATTGAGTCCCAGCTGATTGTCTGGGTCTTCTTTTGTTGCCCTGCACAGGAGAACAGAGCTGGAAAGCAGGTTAGTGGGGTGGGGAAGGAATGGGATTTTACAGTATCTTTCCCTGCCACGCTCACCAAGCCACACCCACAGAACCAGCAGTAAAAAAATTTGAATCCCACCACTGAACGGGTTATGTAAGCCCTCTGACTAGACTGAACTGAAACGAAATAGATATTGATGAAGGTGAAACAACTAATTCTAGTCATTTTTTAAATGTTTCCTTAGGGAAACACAACAAAGATCTCCTCTGGCTTAGGCTTGGCCAGGCTGGGTGGTTAAGTCGTGCAAAACTAGCACCACAGACAAGGCTAAACTCTGGGGAAATAGAAAATAGTAGAATAATCAAAATGGACATCCGAAGCACTGGCATAGTAAAGAGAAATATGTCATAATTCAGTATCAGAGCACTTCTACACTTTTTTGGCTACCAGCTTTGCCATCTAAACACACAGCAGTACCGTCATGCCAACTCAAGGGTACATAGAAAGGCTACTTGCTTGAGCTAGCTAAGGTTCCCTCCAGATAATTGCGCAGGTAGTTCCAGCAATTAGGAGATGTGGGGTGGGGGAAAGCAAACTGACCATTGCTAGGGTCACTTCTCTGTTCAGTGTGTGAATCATGGGGGAGGGATTCTACCAGTTTGCACCTATTTGCTAGAACCCGTTGTTAACATTCTAAGCAGTTTGGAGAACCGGTTGTTAGAAGAAATGACTGGCCTAATCCTGTAAGGAAGGCAGGAAGGAAACATTCTGGTGTTGCTTACAGAAACTGCCTCTCTGTTAACCCTTATTACATTCTTGGCAGGACTAGACTTCCTGTCTCAGGAACCTCTCTGGAGCCTCCCCCCCCCTTTGCTGGTACTTTGTTTGTGTGGAGTGACCATTCAAAGTTACAATGGCACTGAAAAAAGTGACTTATGACCATTTTTCACACTTACGACCGTTGCAGCATCCCCACAGTCGTGAGAGGTCGGGTGAGGAGATGCGTGCCTTGATGTGAGTGATATTGAGTTGGCCACGCCCAGCCAATAACATGACCACCAAGCCACGCCCACCACCTAAGCCACGCCCACAGAACTGGTTGTTAAAAAATTTGAATCCCACCCCTGGGCACAACCCTATGGGAGTTGTTGCATCTTGGCTCTGTAGGAAAGGGAGAGTTCTACAGATCTAGGAGAATCAGACATGTGAACTGGATAATGGGAAATGAATTCATCTCACAAGCCAAACCAAGCAAATAAACACTGGGGTAATGAAAGACTGCCCAAAGACCCATATCAATGTGGATGCACACAGCGGCACTACTGATCTCAGTTTGGTCCCTCTCTTGCACGCAAAAAGGGATCCCCTACCTTTCCCCATTTCTCATTGTCAAAATCAGGGTGTTGCACTTGGTGCTTTGATGCTATAAAAAGAAAAGAATCATGCATAAACCCAAAGGCTGCTTTCATTGCCTCACTGAGCAGAAGTGTGATAATGGTCCTCAATGATTCAGTAAGGAGATTACTTGGCATTCATCCTTTGTAGTTACTGCTGAGAATTGGGAATTGTGTCCAATGGAGAGGAACTAGGTTTTGTCACTATTATTACACCATCTTTGATTCTGATGTTTAATGAAGAGCTGTATTACTTAGAGTCCCTATTTGTCATCTCCTCTCATTGATCTTTGAATCCAATTCAATGAGATGCACTAGAGGAAGTACTGCAATATTATTCCTTCTAAATTGTTCTTGCTTAAGAGCTATAATAACCGTTCCCTCTTTATGACTATCCTGAAGGTTTTATTTAGCAATGCCACAGCCTCTGGTAATTATTAGTCAGTTCACTTACTGAATCATGTTTGTTTGTAATATGTATAATGAGTACCGACTTCCATTCAACAATATTATCACTCTTTTTACAATCAAGAACAAGATCTATTGGCGAGTTACTTTCTCATTTTTGTTCCTGCGTGTTCTGTGCCTGGCATAATTAAGCAGTCAAGTTACACCAACTTTAAGCATGGTTAACTCTTTTTCCTTCTTTATTTATATATGTGTGTGGGGTGTATGCCTATGGAATAAATGTAATGGTTTGTGGCTCTGGGCAAGCATATAAAGAACCACAGATAACAGCAGGTAGCCTTGTCCAACGTAGGCTGAGCTGTAGCAACTGCTGGTATGCAGACTCCAGAGCACAGGGAACAATCCAAAATAGGTTGCTGTCATAGCAGAAAAGAAGAGTACTGTTGTATATGAAAATGCTTTTTTTCCGCATTCCAGATCTATTGGCAGCCAATTTATTCAAATGACTTTGGGGATGCAAGAATAAATTGAACGCTGTCTATCCTAGTCTTTCTGTCTGCCTGTCTGCCTGTTTATTAAAGGAAGCCAACTTAAATGTTATTCCTCTGGAGTAAGATAAAGATATAGATGACATAGATATGTTTGTAAACAAAAGAGGTAGAGAGAAAGGTTATATTCCTCCCTCTCCCCCAAGATATAATGGTTGGCATCTTAATTAACACTTCTTTGGAATCAGAAACAGCAACAAGAAAAGCAGGAGATAAAACAAGAGAGTACAATTTTACATCTCACCTCTTAGGGCTGTAGATACACTGGGAGGTTAAAACGGAAGGTGTTGAAGGCAAAGCACTTTTTTTACTGTTGTCACAACCTCCAATGAGGACATGCCTAATTAATCAAGAGAAACACGGTCTTTTTATTCATTTACCCAAGGGTTCTAATTTTATACACTGTAAAACATTTTTTTACTAGCAGAAGGCTCTGTGCCATTTATTATTCCACAAACATTTTCAGTCTTGCAAATGATGTTCACTTTCTCATAAATAGTTGCTCCCTAGCAACAATGTGTATTTAACCTTCTATAAGAAATTGATTTACTAATGCTCATTCTTAGTTACTTTCAAGAAAAGAAAATACTTGCCTTTCTATGTATCAAAATTAGGCTTACAGCACAATTCAGAAGATTTTAAAGACTGGTGTACAATTGAAACCAGAGATGTTTTGAGGGGTATTAAAGGATAAATACCTATGAAAATGGCACGGAACTTTATTTTTCTATGTAACAACTGGAGTGAAGTTACTATTTGCTCAAAACTGGAAAAATTCAAAATTACCAACAATAGAGGAATGGTTGCTGAAGATGATGTATCTTGCAGAGATGTTTAAATTGATTTCCTTTATTAGGGAAAAGATAATATCTACACCCCTTATAGACTTTTAACATGAAACTGGGAGGGGGGAGCACTTGTGGTTTTGATGATTACCAAAAAAAAGGATGATAGAAAAAGTGAATTGTTTTGTAACCATAGAATAAGAAATAAATATAAGTTTTTGGCACAGAAAATCAGAAGTGTCTTCTTTCTGTTTCTTTTTATCTTGCCTATCTGCACTTCAAAGGGATATGGTGGCTAAGACACTGAGCTTGTCGATCAGAAAGACTGGCAGTTTGGGGGTTCGAATCCCTAGCACCGTGTAATGGAGTGAGCTCCTATTACTTGTCCCAGCTTCTGCCAACCTAGCAGTTCGAAAGCATGTAAAAATGCAAGTAGAAAAATAGGGACCACTTTGGTGGGAAGGTAGCAGGGTTCCGTGTGCCTTCAGCGTTTAGTCATGCTGGCCACATGACCATGGAGATGTCTTCGGACAGCGTTGGCTCTTTGGCTTTGTAACAGAGAGGAGCACTGCCCACTAGAGCCAGAAACTACTAGCACATACGTGTGAGGGGAACCTTTACCTTAATCTGCACTTCTGTTGTTGTTTTTTCTTTATGCTGCATTAATTTGTGTTAGTTTTTATGTTCTCTTTAAATCTCTCTCTCTCACCCTCTCACCCTCTCCCTCTCCCTCTCCCCCCCTCTGTGTATGTGTGTGTGTGTATTCCAGTAAAGAGAATATTTGTAACTCAGGGTTGAAATGAGGGGTCCCCAGTGGTCTCTGAGCTTGGTTGTTTTCTTGCAGATGCTTCATTACCCAAACTATGTAAACATCATTTGGGCAGTACAAAGAATCTCCAAGACCATTCCAAGCAATACTGATAGGGCAAGCCACTGGGTTATAAACTGAGAACAAACCACATTCCTTACTACCACTGATGATATTACTTATTTTGGGTAATGAAATTTCTGCAAGAAAACAGACAGTATCAAAAACTAACTGATTGTCTGTCTGTCCGTCTATCTATCTATCTATCTATCTATCTATCTATCTATCTATCATCTATCAATCACTTATCTATCTATCATATAAGAGTTGGGCAACATAGAAGATTAGTAAATTATTGTTAGTATTAAATATTCCCTAAATATATTCAGATATTTCTAACCCTCTGTTGAATAGCCATCAAACAAAATAATGGTACCGTTTCCACATGAACTTCAAATTATTGAACTATTCTTCATTGAACAATAAATGTGCCTTTGGTTTAATGAAAGATTGTGTACAAAATGCCATCTTGACAAACATATTTATAAAATGAATGATAATGAAACATTATAAAGATCTCAGTCTCAAGGTAAAAGGCAGCTGTTCAACATTTTAGGATAACCCAGCTGCATTTTTAGTATTTATGTATTAATTAAATGTATATGCCATCCATCTCAGTAGCTGAAAGGACTTAATCAAGGGAGCAGTCAGTCTAGACAGAAATGTACTTTACATACTGTATTTTCATAATGCCGTTAGTCTGATAACCTAGTCGGCCATTTAAAAAAAAACAAAAAGAACCTCCCTATTAGCCCTACAGGGAGTCTTCAGATTCATTATAAAATTACAACCACTCTGAGCAACCTACAAATCTTCAAGTGTATGGATTGTCTGATGTTTAATTATGAAACCCCAGCTGGTCAAGTTTCATTTATTTTTATAGATTTTGAGACATGCCAAACTGTCCCCAACATAATAAATAACCTGTATGTGATATTCTTCTGTATCTGGTTCATTGCAATAGGAACAACCCAAAAATGCAGGAATATTCTTGCACATATATTGGTATGTCACATATTCTTAGAAATGTGATGGGGCAGGCAGAGGGTAAGCACTGACACTGCATTTCACACAAGCAACTTCCATAGGCTAAGTAAACTGGAAGGAAATGACCATGAAGAACATGGGCATCAGTGCCACATCTAATTGTCCTTGGCTGATTTTGAAAAAAAACAAAAACTAAATACTTGGATTCAGGTGACATCCAAAGCTGCGAATCAAAAAGCATCCTACTGGGGAAGTTAAAAACGATTGATAAAAGAACAAGACATAGATTGGTGGTCATACTTACAAATTCAGACAAAATTTAGGAAGGATTTAGAAGAACAAGGTATAGAAAAGGACTTACAACAACTGGATCAAATTTTGACAGGCAAGGAGATAAAATTTATAACAAGAATGTATAACTATTTGTTGGAAGTAGAATTAGAAGAGGAAATAGTAAAGGGATCAATGATTGCCTGGGCAAAAAATGTAGGGCATAATATAAATTTAGAGGATTGGGAAAAAATGTGGATTGACAACTGTAAATTGACATTGTCAACAGCATTTAAAGAAAATCAATATAAAATGTTTTGTAGGTGGCACATAGGCCCAGCAAGACTGGCCAAAATGTATCCAAACACAAAAGCAGAATGTTGGAAGTGTAAACACAAAGAAGAAACATTCTTCCATATGCGGTGGCAGTGTCCAGAGGTTAAAAAATATTGGTACAAAAATGGTTATTAGAAATTGCAGAGCACAAATTAGAACTCGAACCAGAAATATTCTTATTAGGAATAATTAAGGGAAAATTGAGCAAGGTCATCTGATACATCATTATACATATCATAACTGCAGCGAGAATAGCCTTGGTACAGGGATGAAAGAAGGAAAAGATACCATCTGAAGAAGATGACACAAAAAATAATGGATTGTGCGGAACTGGATAAGCTCACAATGGAATTAAGAGGCAAAGTTGATTCGGACTATTATGCGGTTTGGGATAGGTGGTACAAATGGGTGGAGGCTAGAAATAAGAGCTGATGTTTATGTATAAAAGGAGAGGTATGTATTAATAATGACATGAACACTGTTAATGTGAATAGAGATTTGTATTTTTGTTTTTAAAAATAAAAATATTTAATTAACAAAAAGCATCCTACTGTAGAAGAAGAAGGCAATGGCAAATTGTTTGCATATTGTGACCAAGAAAACAATGGTAGAATCAGTGTTAAATAGCGTCAACCTATGTGCAAGACAGACAGCTAGTTTGGTGAAATGGGTAAGGCACCAGGCTAGGAACTGTGAGACTGTGAGTTCTTGGTTCTGCCTTAGGCACTGTTGTGGTTCGCCGGCAGCAGGTGCGGATGGCTGTGGTCTCTGAGAGTGAGGACTTGGATGAGGGGCCTGCATGTGATGCAGGGATGGGGCCAGGACTATTGGAGAGTGGAATGCTGCCTTTGGAGGTTGTGGAGTTTGGCAGCAGTGATGAAGAAGACCCCGGGGAGCCTGTGCTCAGTGCATGTGTGCACAGGGCTGCTCGAAGGAAAGAGCAGCTGAAGCAACACAGATGACTCAGGAGTAAGGCTGGAAGGTGATGGCCCCTCCCATAAAGGATAAAAGCCAGCTTCTGGCTTCTTTGCAGGAAGCAAAGAACTTCTTTCTACTCAGAGCCCTCCTTGAAGCCCTGCGTGCTGCAGTTTGTTGTTTGTTCTGGCTTTGGATATTTATCTGCAATTAGTCTTTTGTTCTTGGCAGCCTTTTGCAACCTTGAAAGGGCTTGCTCTTATCTGGAACAATTAGTTTTGAATGACTCTTGGCTGTGAATGCACAGAATTCACAGCACCACATTAAAAAGGTTTGCTTTTATACATACTTTGTGTTTGCTTGATTTGAACAAGGCTTTGGTCAGAACAGGCACACTACCGCTTGAGGGACTTCGATCAGTCCTTACTTCTCAGCCTGAGAAGAAGACACTTCTGAAAATCTTGTGAGAAAATGGTAGGCAAAAGTCTAGGCAGTCATCAGGAATGTACAGGGGGTTATCACTTCTCACAAATCTTATCACCTCATCTAATGCATTACTCTGTTTTAGACAACCTGCAGCAAAGAAATTGGATTAGAGAACAAATGAAAGCATACGATATCATCAAGAGATTAAAAGAGTGGAAATGGAAATGGGCTGGTCACATAGCAAGAAGAACTGATGGCAGGTGGGCCAAGGCAGTCATCGAATGGATCCCACTTGGTAAAAAAGCATCCAGGAAAGAGACCTAAAAGAAGATGGATTGATCTTGTTTCACACAGTAAGTATTGTGGGCTGAATTGGCAAAAGAAAACTCATATAGGTTGGAAGCACGCTGAAGAGGCCTTCACCCTGCAGTGGATAGCTAAAATGATGATGATGATGATGATGATGATGATGATGATGATGATGATGATGATGATGATGATGATGGTGATGGTGATAGCAAAGAAATATTGCAGCATTTTTAAAGCTTTCCTGCACTATGTTGTTCAAACTTTCAGAAAAGCAATAAAAATAATTTCACATGTAAAGAAATGTAAATGTGTTCGAATGGGTCAGTTGTAATACCAACAATATTTATCATCTTGTGTTCATCTTATTCATGGGGCAAACCCCATCGCAGACCCCCAGATTGTGCAGCTGAAGCCCTTTACGGGTGACATATATTTAAAAAGTGACAGGGCTTTGATAGTGGATGCCACTAGCAAAAATGTCCCATCGTTGCAATTTTCCCCCTGCTTTTCTTGAATAATACCAGGGAATTTCCTTAAAGCAGGTCTTTCCTAGGAGTATGACCCTTGCTTTAATTGTTCATCATTTTTCTCCTTGCTCAAAAAAAAGGTAAAATAGGAGTTTGGAGAAAAAAATGTATCTGCTACATTTTAAATGTGGGACATTTGGTAAAGGCAAATGTCCGTGTAAGAAAGACATTCTATAACAGAATCGGCATTGCTACTCAAGGAAAACAAAAACAATGCAAAGAAGTTCCGTTTGAAAGATGCCTGTTGTGCATGCATATATGAACATGGTGACTTTCTTTATACACATTCAATTTTGTGTGTGTGTATGCAGAGGCAGACACAAGGTAACTGGTAAAGAGATTGAAAGAGCAAGCAGCAGAAGAAATGTTCCGTGGGAGGATATAATAGTTCGCAGTCTGGATGGAATAACTGCCCAACTGTTGCCAAAGTTTATCAGTCTGAACAAGACTTTCTTAAATTGGTTTATATGTTATTTTATAGTCAAGCTAGCAAGCGCTCAAAAGAATAGTTTAAGGCAGGGGTAGCCAATCTTTTGGACCTCAGGGACCAACAAACTCATAATTTTAAATCCCAGGGATCACTAACCGGTTCTGTGGGCCTGGCCTAATTTGTGGGTGTGACTTGGTGGTCATGTGACTGGCTGGGCATGGCTTGTATGTAAATATTATAAATATTTATATAAATATTGAATTTTTTATAAAAAAGAGCAACTTTTACCCAAAATCAGGCAAAGCAGGCAGGCAGATTTAGTTGCTCACAGAATCATTCAGTGATCTATCTATCTGCCATTGGCTAGCTCAGTCTCTCAAATTTGTTTGCCATGAGTCTGCACTGAATAATAGAACCTTCAGTCCTAAGGGAGGTTCAGCTGTGCTTAAAACCAGAACCAAAGATCCAAAGACTAGCTAGAAAGAAAGAAATCCAAACATTTCCTGCTTCCTAGCTAATCTAAATCTCCTCCACAGCAGAACAGATGATGGTTGGAAAAAGGAAAAATAGCAATTTAGCAGGCAATTTTGCCCAGTAAGGAGTGAGTGGGTGGGGAAGGTTCCCATGGGCCATGTGGGCTATGCAGCCTTGTGTTCTGTGCAGCCTAGATTAATTGCTTTGGTGGGGTGATCTGGTTGTGAGATTTCTTTGCAGCCCACCAAAATTTTCTCACGGCCCACCAGTGGGCCATGGCCCACCAGTTGGCAACTGCTGCTTTAAGAATATGTCCTTATTCAAGTGGATAACATGAAATGTGTCTTTCTTTTTAAAAAATCTCCTGGTGTTATGTATGTAGGTTTGAATGTTATTGGTTTATTTGAACTGTTCTTGTAAAATGTCAAATGGTATTGGTTTAAATAGTGCGGGAAGAAACCCTGCACTCCCATTGGCTGGCAGCTACGGCTGCAGGCTATAAGAAGCAGCCGTAGCCAAGCCAGAACGGGTCCATTCGAGCTGTAGTCACTAATAAACTCTTTGCTGGAACTCCTCGCGTCTGACTCTTCATGCAAACTTAACACCTTGTCTACTTTAGTTATTCTTTTTTTTTGCTAACAGTCCTTTATGTTTAAGTTTAAGTCCTTAAACTTCCTGCTACAGTGCACATTCAAGGGGGGTTAAAACAACATTTTTGTATCACATGCAACCACAATAGCTAAGCAGTATCTAGAAGCCTTCTGAGAAAGACTGAGAAGCTGTACAACATCCAAAGGAATCCATCTTCCTCATCTTAGGAAATTTTGACTTTCCTTCCATATTTAAGATCTTTGAGAGCAGAAGTTATACACGAAATTAACCTCCATAACAGCAAAGTCCCTTGAGGGATGGCCTCTAAGATCTGGATCTCTCTTCCAAATTGATTTCACGTCGCTTCTTCTCTATTGGCTTCCTAATGACAAGGTCAAACTTTATTATGCATGCTGTATTCTCTCAGCCTCATTTGCTCAACAGAAATACAGGAATCACAGTTACCTTGGCCTGCTGTAGAGAATGATTAAAGAAATTGTTAAGTTTGCATGAAGAGTCAGACGCGAAGAGCTTCAGTGAAGAGTTTATTAGTGACTACAGCTCGAATGGACCCAACTTGGCTGGGCTATGGCTGCTTCTTATAGCCAGCAGCCGTAGTTGCCAGCCAATCAGAGTGCAGGGTTTTCCCACACTTTTTAAACCAATCCTATTTGACATTTTACAAGAACAATTCAAACTAAACCAATGACATTCAAACCTACATACATAACAGAAATTTTGAAATTGCTCATAGAAAATATTTAAATAGTGGAAAAGACGGTGCAAATGTTAAATCCATTTCCTTGGATGTGTAGTATCTGAGAATCTGCATTAGGCTGAATATCATATATGTTGAAGGGCTTTACATCAAAGTAAGTTCTGCTTCTCACATCAGGCGCAGATAAATTCTTTTCCTCTTTCCTCCAGTCCTTGACTCACAATGCTCTAAAGCCTGCATAGTTCTATATGCATGTTGAATTTCCAAAAAGAGTCTCCAAAATTGAAAAGCAGCAGTCTGGAGCCTTCAGCCAAACTATAAATTTACATAGTTTGCAGGAAGCCAAACCACAGTCACTGCTGATTTAAAGGAACTCTTGTACTTAGTGATCATCGGCATGAAGCAGAATGCATGGAAAACACACATTAAGGTTTATAAACAGAAAGTAAATAAGCAGTGCTTACTGTCAGTCGCCAAAGTTTCATTTATAGACTGCACCACTTCAGTGGTTTTTTCCCCTCCCTTAGAAAGCTCTAAAGCCCTTTGAGACATTCACTTTTATATTACAAAGGATAAAAATATCCCTACGAAACTGTAATTCAGGATCATTGTTTTCCTTTCATACAGCTTTGTAGACTAACATGTATTATTATAGACCAAGGTCAAATGATGCCTCCACACTTAGGTAACTTTGACAAAACATGGAAAAAGATATGCAGTAGGTAGAATGGCTTTGTTAGTCTGGTCTGTTATTAGGGATATGCAAATATGAAACCCTGGGAATTTTTCCTTGCCTTATCTGAATGCTTTGGTCTGCCTGTGAAATCCTTCAAGTGTTAATGCTATGGAGAAATCTTCACATTTTCTTTGAACTGTGGGTTAAATAAAATCTGATCAAGGCCTAGAAGATGGAGGGTCCATCTAAGGCATTTTGCTGGTCCCCTGAAAGCCTCTTGGCTTTTTCTTGAAATGCTTCAGATAATCGCATAAAGAAATATCACCAGAATTCATTCCCCATATGTATCACTTTCTACATGATGCAAAAGTAAAAACAACGAGACGTGGCTTTTTGATCTGAAGAGCAGAACATTGTGCTTTTAGATGTTTAGAAATTCTCCTTACTTGAATGGAATGGCAGTAAATTAGTTTCTCTAGTTTCCGAAATGCAACTGAGGAAGAAGCATCCTCCACTTTTGCTTGCACTTGAAAATTTGTGAATGCCTGCAACAATCTTTATTTCTTTTCATCTTAAATTCAAACTAAATATTGCTTATTTGCTTTATATACCCAATGGATAATATCTTTTCTTCCTTCCTTCCTTCCTTCCTTCCTTCCTTCCTTCCTTCCTTCTTTCTTTCTTTTCTTTTCTTTCTTTTCTTTCATCTGAAATCTTGCCATGCCTACACTATAGATGTTTATATCTTTCCCAGTCAGATGGGTTCAAGGGTTCCACCCCATTTTGTACTTGCAATATAAGAACAATCTCATCTCATGGTACGTAGGCATATGTGCATGTATCTGTCAACATGTGGATTTATCCAATTGTCTCTCCAAGTTAAATGACATTAAATACAAGGCCAGGTTGAGCAAATGTTGTCCGAACCCATCCAAGTACCATATATAAGGTCCACATGTTCTGTACAAACATAAATACACCTACATAGTCACAAAGAAAGATGGGGTGGGTCACTGGCTTAATTTATTTATTTATTTATTTTATTATTTGGTTTTATATGCTGCCCTATCTCCCGAAGGACTCAGGGCAGCTCACATAAAAAACAATGAATACAAAAGTTAAAAGGAATTAAAAAATATTAAATCAATTGGACCAAATAAATATTTAAAACCCTACCACAAAACATTTAAAACAAACCGCCCCCTCAGTCCAGGCTGGCTTGTTCAAATAGCCAAGTCTTTAGGTTGCGGCGAAAGGAGTGAAGGTCAGGGGCCAATCGTAGCTCCAGGGGAAGCTGGTTCCACAAATTGGGCACCCCCACAGAGAAGGCCCTCTCCCTAGGGACCGTCAGCCAACACTGTCTGGCCGACGGTACCCCAAGGAGGCCCTGTCTGTGGGCGCGCACTGGGCGATTGGTATTCGATGCTGGCAGGAGACATTCCCACAAGTACCCCGGCCCTAAGCCATAGATGGCTTTATAGGTAAGCACCAGCACCTCGAATCTCACATGGAGGGCAGCCAGCAACCAATGCAACTCACGCAGGAGGGGTGTAATATGGGAATATCGGGATACCCCCATCACAACCCGCGTGGCCACATTCTTAATGACACTGGATGGTTCGAGTCCTAGCATCAGGTGACAGAGTGAGATCCCTTCATTCACCTCAGCATGTGGCCTCCCCAGCAGTTTGAAAGCATGTTAATGCAAGTAGATAAATAGGTACCACTTTGGTGGTGGTGGGGGAAACCCCAATGCTTTGAGCAGTAGTACAAGTTCAACTGGTGCCAGACCTGCCTGGATGTAACACTTGAATGAGAGGCGACATTGGTGTGGGAAAATATATATATATTATATGTTATAGTATATAAAATTATACATTGCAATGTCCTACCTGTCAATGTGTCCTTAGATGAAGTGGACAGGATCATGCAGAGGCTGAGCTCCACCACGTCCCTCCTGGTTGGTTTATGCTTCCAGAGACGTTACACATGGCTGGCTCCAGGCAGTTGTCAATGCTTCATTGAGGGAGGGCTCTTTTCCCGCCGCCTTGAAAGAGGCGGTGGTGGAACCCCTCCTTAAGAAGCCTGCCTTGGACCCAGCCATTTCGAATAACTTCCGTCCAGTCTCCAACCTTCGCTTTGTTGCGAAGGTTGTTGAGAGCGTGGTGGTTCAGCAGCTTCCGAGGTTCCTGGAGGAAGCTGATTACCTAGATCTGTACCAATTGGGCTTCTGGCCTGGATACAGCATGGAGATGGCATTGGTCGTGCTGATGGAAGATCTCTGGAGGGCTCGGGACAGGGGATTTTGTCCTAGTCATATTAGATATCTCGGCGGCTTTTGATACCATCGACCATGGTATCTTATTGCGGCGTCTCGGGGGGGTTGGGGGTAGGAGGCACCGTTTTACAGTGATTCTCCTCCTACCTCTCGGGTCATTCGCAATCAGTGTTGGCAGGAGGGCAGAGGTCAAGCCCGAAGCCCCTCACTTGTGGGGTGCCGCAGGGTGCCCTCACTTGTGGGATCCTCTTGCCTCTCCTGTTCAACATCTATATGAAGCTGCTGGGTGAGATCATCCATGGTTTTGGGGTTAGGTATCACCAATATGTGGATGATATCCAGCTTTACATCTCCACCCTGGACCAAATCAGTGATCCCCTCTCCGTGATGTCCTGCTATCTGGATGCAGTGCAAATCTGGATGGGTAGGAACAGGCTCCGGCTCAACCCTGCCAAGACTGAGTGGCTGTGCATACCGGCATCTCGGGTCCAGGATATCCCATCATTGGTCATGGGGGGAGAGGTGTTGCCCCCATGGATAGGACTTGCAACTTGGGGGTCCTCCTGGATTCACAGCTCAGTTTGGAGGATCAGATGGGAGTTGTGACCAGGGGGGCATTCGCCCAGGTTCATCTGGTGTGCCAGTTGCACCCCTATCTGGACCGAGATGCCCTGCAGACAGCCACTCATGCACTCATTACTTCCCGACTCGACTGCTGTAATGCTCTTTACATGGGACTTCCCTTGTGTATCACTCGGAAGTTTCAGCTGGTACAGAATGAGGCCGCATGGGCGGTGATTGGAGGTTCCCGATACTCCCACATTACACCCCTCCTGCGCGAGTTGCATTGGTTGCCAGCTGCCCTCTGAGTGAGATTCAAGGTGCTTGTGGTAACATATAAAGTCCTGTATGGCTTGGGTCTGGGGTACTTGCAGGAATGTCTCCTGCCAGCATCGACATCCCTTCACCCTGTACGCTCCCACAGACATGGCCTCCTTAGGGTGCCGTCGGCCAGACAGTGTCAGCTGGCAACCCCCAGGGGTAGGGCCTTCTCTGTGGTAGCGCCCACCCTGTGGAACCAACTCCCTTTGGGGCTCCAATTGGCCCCGGACCTCCGTTCCTTCCACCGTGACCTGAAGACCTGGATTTTTCAGCAATCCAGCCTGGACTGAAGTGGAGTAGGATGGGTTTTTTAACTGTTTTTAGATTAGTTTGTGGGTTTTAAAATTTGTTGGGCTTAATGTTTAATAGTATTTTATCTAACTTATTTGTATTCATATTTTAATGTTGTGAGCCGCCCTGAGTCCTCAGGGAGAAGGGCGGCATATAAGTCCAATAAAATCAAAAATCAAATCAAATCAATGAATACTTCAGCTTCAACCATAACAATACAAGAGCACACAATAGATACAAACTCAAGGTTAACCACACCAAACTTGATTGCAGGAAATACGACTTCAGCAACAGAGTGATCAATGTCTGGAATACTTTACCTGACTCTGTGGTTTCTTCCCCAAGCCCCAAAAATTTTAACCTTAGACTGTCTATTATTGACCTCAACCCTTTCCTAAGAGGCCTGTAGGGGGTGTGCATAAGCGCACCAATGTGCCTACCGTCCCTGTCCTATTGTTTATTTTTATTTTTTTTATATGTATCCATTTCATGTATTCATAACTATGTTTATACTTATAGCTGTTATCTTATAATCGCTTGATAAATAAATAAAATAAATAAATAAATAAATAAATAAATAAATAAATAAATAAAAGCCCTAGATGCTGCTGCAGAAGCCTTCTGATTGTGGAGCTACTTCACCTCCATGGTGCAATCTGGATGGTGTGTGAGCATGAACTGAATGGACTAGCAATTGTTGGCAGTCAAACCACTACTTCATATTAACACTGTAGTTTTCTGGCTATTGTAACATCACCATATGCTTAATAAATAAATAAAATCACAAAGATGCACACTCATCCTTACCAGTGTTTTAATATTTCCTTTAACCTTACAGTAAAAAAATTAAGCTAGACCTGGCATAGGATTCTAATTATTTCTTACCCAAGAGAGTAAGATCACTCTGCCCATGAAACAAATATGTATACCATGGGCAGTCTTCTTTAAGGTTCCTCAGACATCATTCCTAAAATCACTCTCCTTAAGGTAAACAGTT
The DNA here is from genome assembly GCA_009733165.1 of Naja naja. NCBI lineage: Eukaryota > Metazoa > Chordata > Lepidosauria > Squamata > Elapidae > Naja > Naja naja. The sequence continues at coordinate 19,885,575 of CM019159.1, read as the reverse complement.
GTAATAGAATCCTCTATGTGCTCAGAAGTCAGCCTGACTTATTCAACTCAGACAAGCTACAAATAAGGATGACCAAGCCTGTCCATTTTGGTTTCATTCAGTTGCCCTGAGTCGGGTCTTATTTGACCTGGCCCCATACCGAGACTCTGGCAGGGAAGCAAACAGGCAGAATGACAGCTCAGCACAAAGATTTCTGCACATTTCTATGTGCACTTTTCTTAAAGTATACATTTCCGTAGATACCATCTCTAGAGTCTGCATTTCTTTTTGCAAGCCTGCATTTCTTTTTGTTCTTAATAGCATACCTTTGGTGTGTACTTTTCCCAGATAGCAGAGCTGTCCATGGAGCAAAAAAAAAAAATCAAGATGATGGCCATGACTGTGAGGTTGAATTTATTATGGGGGCTATGCATGTAGTAATGGTCAGAATGTTGATTGCACCATTGTAGCTGCAATCTAGACCTTTCATACTATATCCTGAAGACCTCTTTACCAGATATGCCTAACTTCCTGATGAATTTTCCTAGTGCATATGTTTGTCATCTACTGGTAGCCACCTGAGAACTTATTGGAAAAGGGTTGCTTTGGGCTTACAGGTTAGTGGGAATATGCATGGCGTTTCAGAATATGCAAGGGAGGTACATTCATCTAAATATTGGAATAGAAGAATTTTTGACCAGTTTTTAAAGAGAAGAACATTTTTTCAGTTCCAGTCATTTCAGATTATTCTTTACAGGTGCCTCTTCCATTGTGTTTAATGGGCTCCAATGTCATTCTTCCGAATGAGGCTATATTAGAGACTTCGTAAGAAATCCATTTGCATGTGGCATTTAACATGATTTCCATAACTTTGGTTAGCTTTGTTTGGATTATGGTGCAAAGTGAGCATAGAGGTAAGGATGCATAAATATTTGCAATGTTTTAAAGAGATCTTTCATATTACACTTGTAAAACACATGAAAGTACCCAGTATGATATATTTTGGTTATAAGGCAACAAATTTACCCATATAATATTACCTTGAAGTTTTATCTTCCCCACTTCTGGGTTAACAGGTGTAAGTATTAAATACAGAGGCCTCTTGAATCATTGTCACAGTGGTTAAAATAGGCTTCCTTTCCTTGCTCCAAAGAACACTGCTGATTACAGATTGTCCTTACTTAACCTATTTAGCAACCGTCTGAAGTTACAACAGTGCAAGTAACTTAAAAACTAGTCCTTGCACTTACAACCATCACCTGTGGTCACATGAATGAGATTTGAGTGTTTTGACTGCAAGCATTTATGATCATTGCAGTGTAGTCACCATTTCCATGCTTCAAAGCTGGCCTCTGACAAGCAGAGTCGGGGAGAAACTGGCAGCAAAATCTTAAGTCATTGTTAAAATGTGTCTTGTTCAACAATCACAGATTATTTGCTTAACAACCGCAGGGGAAATGAGGTTGTAGGCTTATCATGGTCATGTGATATCTCACATAACAACCATGTCACTTAATGATGGAATTGCCTGTCCCAACAGTGGTTATTAAGGGGGGACTTCTTGTCATTTCAAACATGTTGGATATTTATTTTAAGAAGGTTTAACCCAAAAGACAGAGGTGGTGGGTGTAGAACAACTCTCTATTCAGAAATCTTCCACAGAGAGATCAGGCATAAGCAGAGGAGACAGTGCTCATGTTCCTATTTCAGTTTATTTTTATTCATTTATTTAAAAATTGTATGTTTTTCAAGGTTTTGGTGTTAACATTCAAAGTCCTGCAAGGCATGGGTCCGGGATACCTACGGGAGCATTTCCTGCTGGCATCGAGTGCCAACCGCCCTGTACGAGCACACAGGCAAGGGCTCCTCGGGGTGCCGTCTGCAAGCCAGGGCTGGCTGGCGATGGCCCAGGGAAGGGCCTATTCTGTGGCGGTTCCCGCCTTATGGAACCAACTACCCCTGGGACTCCATTCGGCCCCTGACCTTCGCACCTTCTGTCACGATTTGAAAACCTGGCTATTTGAACAGGCCGGGCTGTGCTGACCTCTTGGGGGAGGTTTTAAAGTTTAAATTTAGGAACTGTATTAGGGTTTTAGATCAATTGGCTTGTATTATTTAATAACGTTTTAGGTAACTAATTTATTGTCTGTTTTTAGTTGTGAGCTGCCCCGAGTCCTTTCGAGAGGGGGCAGCTTACAAGTCAAATAAATAAATAAATAAATAATAAATAACCATCCCACTACTTTGAGCAGTGAAAATTATATGCAATAACAATATAAAAACCCAGAAACCATTAAAATAATAGAATATAGGGGGAAAACAAATAAATAATCAAGCGGCCACATAACAATTCTATAATTGTTCACAGTTCTGTTTTATGGAGGTCCGAAAAAAGGCACTTGGCAATAACAAGAACAAAAAATCAAAGTAATAGAAAGCACAAGAAATCTAATCATGCATATTTAGTATAAGATGCAATTTTATACAGGAATTCAGTCCTTTTGCTGAATTCTTGTATTTCTAAAAGCAGGGTATTTCTAACAGAAAAAAGGCAATTTCCTGAATTATTCCTCAGATATATCTGGAAATATACAAGCTGTACTTTGCACCCTAACCAGCTCTTTTTGAAAAAAAAAAAATATCTCTGAGTCCTAGTGGATCCTGGATAAGAGATCTTGGAATCCTAATGGACAATCACTTAAATATGAGCCAACAGTTCGCGGCAGCCAAAAAAGCCAATGCAATCCTAGGCTACATTAATAGAGGGATAGAATCAAGAACACATTAAGTTCTACTACTGCTTTACAAAGCCTTAGTAAGACCACCCTTGGAATACTGCATCCAGTTCTGGTCACCACAATATAAAAATCTGTCGAGACTCTGTAAAGAGTACAGAGAATAGCAACAAGAATGATTAGGAGGAATGGAGGCTAAAACATACAAAGAACGGTTGCGGGGGTTGAGTATGTCTAGTGTAGTGAAAAGAAGGACTAGGGGAGACATAATCGCAGTATTCCAATATTTGAAAGGTTCCTACAAAGATGAGGGGAAGCTTTGGTGCTTTTCCAAAGCACCAAAAGGCAAGACAAGATACAACGGATGGAAACTAAGCAAGGAGAGACGCAATCTAGAACTGAGGAGAAATTTCTTAATGGCGACAGCAACCGACCAATGGAGCAGCTTGGCCTTCAGAAGTTGTGGGTGTTCCATTTGTCAGAAATGGCTCAAGCAGCGGATTGGACTAGAAAACCTCCAAAATCCCTTCCAACTCTGTTATTTATTATATGTCCCATTCTGTCTTTATACCTTTTAATATGAGTGTGAACATATTACCTCTGAATTTATCATGAACTGGAAGTGGAAAGTCATAGGCTCTTCTCCACTCCCCACCTTCCAAAGGTGGACGCTAAACCGCAGAAACATTGAACATTTTTAGAAAGAATTTATTCAGTTTGTGGAGTAGCTCTTCAAGTCCCTGCCTTAGGTCCTGAAGCAGTGCTCATTCTGATCACTGGGACTGGGTAATATGGACTAGACTCACTGAAACAGCACTATAATACAATTAATTTTTCAATGATTCTCTGTAATAATTTATCTTTGCCAGTGGGGATTAGCAGAGAAGCCTCTGTATTGCTGTCCCTTCCATTTGTATAGCAACCAATGCATATTTGTTTTTTGCCATCTATTGTGCTCTCAGAGCACAAAGTCACTGGGTTTTTGTCCCCTCTCCCTTTCCTGGAAAGACCTTTAGTTTGTTTGCAAACAAAACATTTGCATGAAATCCTTGGCCTATGATTTGCCTGTGTTGTCATCACAACCATGTTTGCTAACATGAGAGGGAACAAATAGCAAGGAATGGAGGTGTCAAGAGTTCATCAGCAAACTGACAGATTGGGGCGTGCCCATGGCTTTCACTATTGTTGATCAACAAAGTAACGTATAATAACATGACAGCCTTTGTGCCCATGTGGCAAATGAAGATGTAGAGTAAACAGTCATTTACTCTGCTTAAGCAGAGGGGAGGGGGAAGAGAAGAAACAGTCACACGGCGCTAGGAGGCATTTTCTAACTGCCTCCTCTGTGTTTTCTGGAGTTCCTCTGAATTTATTATTTTGAGTTATCTTAATGGTAAGGGGCTTAAGAGCCTCTTAGATGTCATTTATGGACCTGAGATTTGTCATCTCCTGTCTTACTATTTGTTAGATGGGTCAGCTGTATGTTTTCCCATGGGTTTTTCTTTGCTTCTGATTGAGAAAAGTGAAGTTAAAGAGAAGGAAAGTCCCACCCAACTGGACTAGTTAAGTACAGTTGGTAGCTATTCCCAAAACAGAGAAGATTGTGATGTATTAGCCAGTCCCCATAATCTCCAGGGGTCTTCAAACTTGACAGCTTACAGACTTGTGTCCTTCAACTTCCAGAATTCCTCCTCCAGTCATGTTAGCTAAGGAATTCTGGGCGTTGAAGTCCACAAAAGTCTTAAATTTGCCAAGTTTGAAGGCCCTTGCTCTAACCCAATCTTCTCTCTCTTTTTCCATCAGCTGGCTATCAAACAAGCTACCACAGAAACTTAATTCAAATGTGTAATGGGTACTACTTGAAATACCATTGTTTGACAAAGCAAACATTTGATGGCTGGCAGAACATTTCAAATGGCTTTAATTGTGGTAAAAACTGTACTACAGCAAAGTCCAGTTAAGCCTCTTTCAAGATGGACTTGAGTCCTGAGGATTTCCTGGGTTTAGATATGAAGTTTTCTTGGTACTAATGTGAATGTAGTATTCTGTTGCTTTCTTCTGGCAATTTGTGAATTTGCTTATGTGCTGAATCCAGGAAAATCACTATTTTCCTTCTCATTTAAAGGTTTTGCTTCCTGCTTGATGGTCTATTAGCTTCAGGCCACACTTCTGAGACTTTTCTGGGAGCATATATTTGAATACGAAAGTGAAATGCAATGCACAGGCTTATAAAAGGGGTATTATTTTTGCAAGATTATATTTGAAAAAACTTGAAATAAAATGGAACATTTTCAAGGAGTTAATATGTTCTGCAAATCAAACTGATTGATTGCATTCACTCATCAGTTAAACAATTTTGAGAGTGCCAGATCCATATTCTCCTGCCATAATAACTCATCATATTTGCTTCCGTCTTGTAATCATATTTTATTTTCCTTACCAGAATTCCACAAGTAATTGCTAGTGGCATATAGACTATATCACAGATGTTGGAACAAAGGAGGGGGAAAAAACAAGTACACTGAGCATACATTTGTCATTTATACCCAACAAAGGTTGGCAGCTGTTCCCTCACAGCAGCTGCTTAAAGGTCTTGCCGTCCTTTTCTGGTATAATGATGGTCGGTTGAGACATAGGAAGGCAACAATGCTCTTGTTAATTATTCCTTTCCACTTATTGGTGCTTGCCATTCAGTATTTCAATCAGGAGCTATGTGATGTTAAATGAAGGAGGCTATTTTAACTAAGTGGACAGCAGCTGAAGGAATGCTCTTAAGTCTTAATTTGCTGAAAATATTTAAGGATGTACCTCAGACGAATGAGACAAGATTATAAGTGTGCAACTGTTTTTTGCTAGGTCACACACTATTTACAGAAGCACCCCTTTATACAAATAGAGACTGGTATTCTGAGAAGTAAGGGTTAGCCCACATTTATTTCTTCCTTCCTTCCTTCCTTCCTTCCTTCCTTCCTTCCTTCCTTCCTTCCTTCCTTCCTCCCTCCCTCCCTCCCTCCCTCCTCCTTCCTTCCTTCCTTCCTTCTTTCCTTTCCTTCTTTCCCTTCCCTTCCCTTCCTTTCCCTTCCCTTCCTGTGCTGATTCTTGCCTCACTTTAATTAAAAATAGAATTATGGGGAAAGAGTATCATAATGTACTTTTTTTCCAGGAAAGGACACACACGTTGTAACTGGACATGGTATCTTTTCCCTACCTGCATGTTCTTGAGGTGTGTGCTTGAACACTTAGTTGCAAGTAGAGAAGAGGTAGAAGATTGTGCCAGCAATGGGAAGAGGAAGAGAAATGGCATTTGAGAAGGACCTCCAGAAGAAAAGAGTTCATGCCAGTAAGAAAATGGAACTGAAGAAAATTGAGGAAAGCAATGGCAGAAATCAACAGTATAATAAATGAACAATCATGAGAGAGACAAAAAGACATAAGCAGTAGTGGGAAGTGACTTTATAGAAGAAATCACTGATCCTATGAATAAGAAAAGACATGTGGGAAGTCTAAGGCTCTGCTGGAAGAAACCTTCAGACCTGGCTGAAGCTCTGGCTTCAATATTTTAGTTTTCAGATTGGTGCTTTAAAAGCAGTGGTGGGAAAAATAAATAACAATGATTTATCTGTTACTATTTTGCTGCACATTTCATTTCTGTGGACTCTGGAGTTCAGACACTTGTCATATGCTTGGATTGTGATGAGGAACAATTACCTATGCATGTGTGTTTGTGGGAAAGTGAAAAACTACTTTCTTCCAGTAGAATATTTATTTTAATAAATAAATTTCTGGTGTTGGATTTCCATCTATACTTCAAAGTTAAAGAAGAGAAATTATCTGTGTTTTCCCAAGAGGATTAATTTATTGTACTTTATCTGTGGATCTCAACCAAGTTCATTGACAGGTCAAGAGGTCAAGTTACATATTTTGGGGGGGTTATATAAGTATGTTATATTTAAAGCATTCAAAACATTTCTTCATTATTGACAGAATAATGGTGGAAGAGATGTTTGTGACATCTGCTTCCTTCTTCTTTTTAATATACTGCAATCACTGAAGAACATAAGATTTATTTCAAGAATGAAATATTACTCATGGTCACTGGGAAGCTGAGAATCTTAATTCAGCAATTAATCTTGTTTTCCTCTATAATGGAAGAATTAGTAAAATAAAAAAAAACTAAGTGCCATTTTTAAAAAAAACAACTTTTGTTGTTTGTGGTATGCAATGCTTTGATCCATTTAAGTTATATTAATGGCATGATTTAATGTAATTCAGGCCAGTCAGAATTCTACTTTTTCTGATGACTGCCTAGAATGAGAAGTTTTAACAAAGCAAAAGTGGCACCCCATCATCTCAGCCTAATATGGATTGACCCTATTTCCTGCAGGAAATATGAACATACAGCTAGATTAAGAAAGAACCAATTAGGCTACAAGTGAAACATAATTAGCTTGCTTACTGTCTTGGAAATTAAATGTGGAAGGATCAGAGAAGAAGAGCTCTCTAAATGGTTTTGAGCCTCAGAGGAAAACTTTCAGTGATCCCTTTGTTTATGAGATCATAGCGATGAAGCTTGTGATCCTAAGGCACTTATAGAAATCCTGTGATACTAAGGCACTTAAATGGAAACAAATTGCACTGAATAAACAGAAGTAAGAGAAAGGCATCTTAGACATTTTATCACCTGGCCCAGAAACGTCCTAACTAGTGGAGGTTTTCTAGGGTCTCAGGGGGGAAAAAATCTTTTCTATCCCCTGATCCTTCTCAATTGGATTTGAACCAAAATTAACTTCTGTGTGCAAAGCATGACCCTTTGCCTTTCATAACCCATTAATCCTCCCATCCAGTTGACAGGAATGGAACTTGGCTTGTACAGTATGTCTAAGCATTTAGGTTTTTTTTAAAGGCGACTGTCTCCCTAATAACATTTTTCTGACAGCATTAACAACATGATAAATATTTAGGAATTTCTATTTGGGTTGTGAAGGCTGAAAATGAAATTTGAACTTGCCGTTGCTTTCCTTGTAGGTTTCACAACAACAGGAAAGCCAAATTAGGTGTAAAAAGGATGATTTGCAAATGGATTCCTCATTTCCCACCCCACTCCAAACCATCTGTAGATTTGATTAGGGCTGGACAGTTTTGAAAGGAAGGAGCTTAGACTCTCCTCTCTTCTATTTCTTTGAACATTTTAAACTTGTTCCTATAAGGTGATAGGACTATCTTCTTTGGACCTGTACATTTTCTCCTTCAGTAAAGCTATTAACAAATTGTAGAAAAATTGTAGTGAAACTACTTAAAATCAAGATACACCCACCAATGATTTGTTTTGATGCAAAGAAAGGTAGCACTGTATATCAAGATTAGGCCTCTTTCATTCTTATCAAGTATAATCTTAGTACACCAACCTTTAGCAGGGGATACATTTGCTGGCACAAAGGTGTAGATGCAATAAAGACTATTGCCTGAAACACATGAGGAATTTGAATAACATGGCTTGCCATCCCTTATTTTCAGCTCTCTGGAGGACTTCAAATGCACAATGATAACAGAAAATTTGGTGAATGTGTAGTTCAATGCCAGTGTTGATAAAGCTGTTCTGTTGCTTGATGCAAATAATGTTTATGCTTTTACTGCTTTCATTTTCAAAAGTTGATTTGAGCAATGATAGAACAATGTCTATCATCACATCAGAAGACAGAAAATTATGTCAGATAGTGAAAAGCAGAGCTCATAGACATATGCCTGTCCATCAATACCTGTATTCCTATTACCTTGCTCTTGTTGTGGCTGATTTCTTTGGCACAATAGTACACAAATTATCTCAGCACACAATGCTCTCTGCACTGGGAAATGGTACTGAATCATTTGATATCTTCACACCAAATGTATAAATATTTCTAATAGTTTTATTAATCATTTTTAGTTTTTAGTTTAAAATAAAAACAATTCTTCTAAGTTTTTGGAAATTTTGACAATGTTTGATTTTTGATTTTTATTTTTAGATAACTTCTAGAACTTTTAAAATTTTGAAAAAATCTTTAAATTTAAAAAAAATATTCTGACATTTTGAAACAATTTAGAATTTGTAATTTTTTGTTTTTTAATTTTTGGAAAATTTTTTTACATTTTTGAACAGTTTTTTTGAAATTTTTTGAAATTTTTAATATTTAGATGTTTAGATGAACTAGTTAGGAAAATAAACATAATCATGGAAAAAGAGACTGATGCTGTTGTGATTTGCAAAATATGTTCCATGTATGTTCTCAGATCCAAATTACACGTGTACCAAATGTAAACTAAATGAATTACTTGAGGAAAAAATAAAAGGTCTAGAGGCAACTCTAGCTACTCTGAGACTCAACCTACAAAATGAGAAATATACAACTAAAGGAAAAAGACTGTATCCAAACTGAACACAATAAGGAACATACAACTAACAGAAGAAATGAACCTGTGAATTTAACCTTAAGCGATAATCTGAAGCAACATATCATTCACAGACGAAAACAACAATCAAGAACATTGTCCCTGCTGTTGAGTGCATCCTAGCCCAGTGCAGCCCCATTGGAGTTGAGCAACTGATTTCATATTCTTCCCCTGAAAGGAAACACGCAGACACCTGGAGAAGGGACATCATCAAGTATTCCTGTAACTGGAAGAGAAGTAGTCCAGACTTTCCCAAAGTGGGGGAAAAAAGATGAGTGTTGGCGATAGGAGATTCACTTTTCAGGGAATGTAATCGGCAGTCTTTAGACTGGACAATCAATATAGGGAGGTATGTTATCTCTCTAGAGCAAAAATCAAAGATATGGCTGAGACCCTTCCTAAAATAATCAAGCCTACAGATTACTATCCCTTTCTTCTCTTTCATGTGGGGATGAATGACATGACAATGAACCTGAAAACAACATTAAGAGAGTGTAAGCAACTCAGTAAGATAGTTAAGGAGTTAGGAACACAGATGTAGTTTTTATCTCTACTTCCAACAAAAGGTCAATATCCAATGAAGGTCAATATCCAATGAGGAACAAAGGGTTTTAGAAATAAGAAATGACTTAAGAGATGGTGTCATCAAGAGAACTTTGGATTCCTAGATCATAGTCTACATTACCTACATGAAGGGCTTCTGGCAAGGGATTGGAATCCAAAGTTCTCTTGATGACAAGAACTGGAAAGAATATATTTGGAAAATGATTGCCTCGGCTTATCCAAAGGGTTTTAAATTTAAACTGAAGGGAAAGGGTTACCAATATTTAGAATCTTTAGGACCCGATTCCAAGCATAAACCCCAAGACAACCAATCAAACAAGGAGATAGAGACTTATGGGAAGGAAGAAAAAGTCAAATATAAAACAGGAGAGGTGGCACCCAAACCTAGGTTCAGCCATAAAGACACAGATACCTATACACTAATGCACAAAGTTTGGGGAACAAACAGGCTGAATTTGAAGTATTAGACTATGAGAACAGGTATGATACATTGCCAAAACCTGGTGGGATAAAACTCACAACTGGAATGTACTGCTAGAAGGATATAAACTGTAACAAAAGAGGAGGTAGTATTGCATTATATGTAAGAAAATCATTATACCTAGAGGTGGTATTCAGCAGCTTCTGATGAGTTCTGGAGAACCACTAGCAGAAATTTTGAGTAGTTCGGAGACTCGGCAAATACCACCGCTGACTGGCCGAACCCCCATCTATTCTCTGCCTCCCGAGTCCCAGCTGATCGACTGGGTCTTCTTTTGTTGCCCTGCACAGGAGAATGGAACTGGAAAGCAGGTTAGTGGGGTGGGGAGGGAATGGGATTTTGCAGTAACCTTCCCCCAGGAGTGGGGAGGTATGGAGATTTTACAGTATCCTTCCCCTGCCATGCCTACCAAGCCATGCCCACCAAGCCACGCCTACAGAACCATTAGTAAAAAAAAAATGAATCCCACCACTGGTACACCTCTACATAAATGCATAAAGCCAAGGATGAAAGCCGCCTTCAATACATGTGAGTTAATATAAAAGGAAAAAAGAATAACTGACATTCATTTACACCATAGGCCATCCAACCAAACAGAAGTAATAGATGAATTGTTTGCTAATCAGTTAACTAATGTACGAGGGAAACACACTACAGTAGTAATAGTCAACTTTAACTACTCTGACATCAACTGGGAAACAAACTCTTCATCAGTGGGTGATCAAACAGGTTCCTTACGAGCCTAACTGATAAATTTATCATTGAAAAGTCAGAAGAGGAAATTAGTGATTCCATGGGTTTGTTCCATTGTCTTCCTCTTTAGCAAACACCATTTCTGAATGGCAATCTTTGTCAGCTGAAATTCTCCTGTCCCCTAACCCCCGTGGCAACCTGGGAACATAATTATCCAATCAAAGAAAGTTGATTGAAATTTAGCTGTGTAAATTTATTGACATTCTATTCCAATTTGTTGCTCTTTTTCCTAGTCTGGAGACAGTGCTGAATTATTTATTTGTAATCAGCACTTGTTTGACATAGAATTGGCATACCACTTTATCTAAATGAGCAAAGGATAGATGGATGAGGAAATGCATTTACATAATGAACATTTAATCCATTCCTTTGAGAAATGCTTTAGCATTACTTTATCTAAAAACTGCAAGCAAATGCTGTAGTCACACTTTCGGTCTTGTATTTGACAGTTAGGCAACATTCTGTGTCATTTTTGTATGCAGCAAAATGCCAATTTTAAAGTATAAAACTCTTCACATTTTCTTAAATCCCTTTTTCATAGGCATCACAAATCTCAGGTTTGACATATTTTGATATAAACTAGCAATATTTGTACTTCATTGAAATCTTTGTCTCAGTCATTTACTTCTAGCTTTGAGCAAGTCAAAGCCTCTCAGCCACCACCTGTAAAATATTTATGTATGCATTCATTTATAAGATTTATATCCTACTTTTCTTTCAGGAATTCAAGGCAATCTCTCTATATATCTCTCTATATATTTTTATATCTATATCTATATCTATCTATCTATCTATCTATCTATCTATCTATCTATCTATCTATATCTACTCCAATGTTTTTTCTCAGCAAGATAGGCTGGAGTGAGATATGATGTTTAGCCTAAATTCATGTCATGAACATCCATAAGCTTTTAAATTTTAATTTTTTGTCCCTGTTTTAACTGTTTTATTATAATATTTATATATACCTTGTATGCTTTTATATCTGTTTGCATACCACCTGACCACTCTATGAGAGATGGGAGCTGTCTAAATATGACAAATATTTAAATAAATAAACAGAAAGAAAAAGAAAGCTGTGATTTTCATATATACATGCAAACTTGGAAATATTTCCTAGTATGCAGTATATTCTCACGATAGCGATGACCATAGCAATAGAAAACTTTTGTACCTGGTCACTCTGTTCATCAGATGTCAAGGCTGATGAGCAAATCCTGGTTTAGAAAAGACCTTTAAACATGGTTCTTCCTTATTAAAATAACACATGCACTGGGCATACCTTTAAATAAAAAACATATTCTTATAAAATATTGTCTTATCTAAAGAAGGACACAATGTAACTCCAAATAGTTCAGGTTTCCTGGACTATGTGGATTATCTTCATTTCTTTTTCAACAACAAGCCATCTTTAATATTCACCTATGATGACTAATATGGGATAAACCAAGGCAATTCAAAGTGAAATAGAAAATAATGAAGAAAGCCAGTTTCTAGTGCAGAGGTGTTAAATTCATGTTGTCATGGTGGCATCACATGATATATTGGGACTTTTTTCCCATTCGCTAAAGGGGTGTAGGCGTGCCCAGGACAGGACATATCTGGCCCGTGGGCCAGGAGTTTAGTGGTTAAGGCATCAGGCAAGAAAGCAGTAAACTGTGAGTTCAAGTCCCATGTCAGGTAGTGCTCCATTCAAAATCCAAGAAAGAAATACTTAGACTCCATTAGTTAGAGAAAAGATATCTTTTACTGGAATTCAAGTGGTAGCAACAAAAGAATTCTGAATCTGAGAGAAAGAGCACGAAAATTACATATACAAAGTGATGGCAATGTTCCCACCCACAATAGTTCAAGTTGGCTACCCAATTAAAAGTTGTGTATAACATCATGTGGGCATCTCCAGGTGGTGATGAGGCCTCTGTCCGTTGACCTTGGCATATTTTGATAAAGAGCTGCGGCTGCGCATAGCATAAGACAGAAACCAAAGCAAGAACCCCATCCCAACTTATACAATTCTTTTTTACAAAACCTCCATCTCTCTTCCCATAACCAAGTCCCCCCTCCTCCCCCCGTTACTTATGACAGCCAAAAGATGCAAAGCAAAAGAAGAAAATCTTGAAGGCTGACATTTGGCCCTCCTGCAAAAGAGGCGTTAGTCCGACAAAAGAGAAAAATAAAAGGTAAAAGAGAAAGAGACACCACAATAATATAATCTAGGGTTTATCAGGATATTTAGTACGAAATGCCTTGACCAGCCTAGGAGCTCTAACATCTTTTTCATTCACCCATTAGGACTGGGAAGGAGGGAAGTGCTTCCAAACAACCAAATATTGGAGTCGACCTCTGTGTTTTCTAGAATCTAAAATTTCCTTAACTTCGAAATGCTGTTCACCTTCAATTAGTAATGGCATGGGGGGATCAACTTGAGTCGGTCTCAAGGTGGATGTGTGTTCAGGTTTTAAGAGACTAACATGGAAGACAGGGTGGATCCGTTGGAGGGTTTTGGGTAATTGCAGTTGGACTGCCACAGGATTCACAATCCTTTCAATCGGGAAAGGTCCAACATATTTAGGACCAAGTTTTTTGATTTTGTGTAGTCTTCAAATATCTAGTGGACAGAAACACTTTGTCCCCTACTTGATATGGTTTTTGAGGAGATCTTTTTTTATCTGCAAATTTTTTATGAGCTTGATGAACATCATCTAATGCTTTTCGGACAACCGGCCAGTTAAGCTGGAGCTGGGTTATCCACTCATCCAAGGACTGAATGTTAGGTTTCTCCTGTGGAAGCTCAGGTATGGGTACAAAATCTTGCCCCGAAGCCACTTTAAATGGAGCAAACCCAGTACTACTATGTATCAAATTGTTATATGCCACCTCAGCAAATGGTAGTAGGTCAGTCCAATCGTCTTGCTGATAATTTATATAGCATCTAAGATACTGTTCCAATACCGAATTAGTCCTCTCACACGCCCCATTGGTTTGTGGATGGTGGGAGGAGCTTAAGCCCTGGGCGGAGCCCAATAACTTTAGGAATTCCATCCAAAAGTTTGAAGTAAACTGGACAACCCTGTCTGAGATTATGCATTCAGGAACCCCATGTAACCTGTAGATATGTAAAATAAACAATTTAGCCAACATTTTAGCAGACGGGATCTTCGCACAAGGTATGAAATGTACCTGTTTGGAAAACAAATCAGTTACTACCCAAATAACTGTATTTCCCTCACTTTCAGGTAATTCCACTATAAAATCCATAGAAAGTCCTACATGACATGGGTCCTTATTACTTAAGGGAGTGACTGCTGCCGACATCGAATACTAACCGCCCTGTATGAAGTCACAGACAGGGACTCCTTGGGGTCCCATCAGCCAGGCAATGCTGGCTGGCGGTCCCCCGACGACGTGCCTACTCTGTCACGGTCCCTGAACTCTGGAACCAACTTCCCCTGGGGCTCCGCTTGGTCCCCGACCTCCGCACCTTCCGCCATGACCTGAAGACCTGGTTATTTGACCAATCCGGGCTGTGACCCATGGGTGGGGTGGTTTTAGATTTTGTGGATTTTAAGTCTTGTATTAATTGGGACCATTAGTTTAATTCTTTTTAAAATATTTATTGTGCTTGTTTTATTGTAAGCCGAGTCTTGAGATGGGGGGCATATAAGTCCCATAAATAAATAAATAAATAAATAAATAAATAAATAAATAAATTTCTCTCCATGGAGCAGTTGGTCTAGCCACATTTTGTAGTAAGCCTGCCAGTTTACCAGGAGGCCGTTTAGCTGAGGCACAGATAGGACAACTGGCCACATAAGTCTCAATGTCCTTTTTCAAGGTAGGCCACCAAAATTGCCTTTTAACCAAATGTAAGGTTTTCACGAAACCGAAATGCCCTGCAGCTTTAGAGTCATGAGCTTGCTGTAATATTTGGTTTCTCAATTTCTCTGGCACATATAATTTGGCCCCAACCCATGCCAATCCATCTCTCACTGTACAGTTATTTGAGTGAGTCAGGAACCAATCATCAAGTTTTAAAGCTTCTTTTAATTGGGTAGATAAATCATTTGATAAATCAACTTCTTTCTTTTTCTGGGCTCTGGTAACCACTGGAACCGCCAACTGTTTGGTGGGGATGACGAGCTGGACCACTTCTTGACGGACACTATTATATTGAGGTAATCTAGACAAAGCATCGGCCATGAAGTTTCCCCCCTCTGGAATGTACTTCAATGAGAAATTAAAGCGTTTAAAATACTGCGCCCAGCGAATTTGCTTGGGAGACAGCTTCCGAGGTGTTTTCAAAGCCTCCAAATTTTTATGATCTGTCCACACCTCAAATGGGTGTTTTGCCCCTTCTAGAAAATGCCTCCAGGTTAACAGAGCCCAGCGAACTGCAAAAGCTTCTTTTTCCCAGATGGCCCATCTTCTTTCGGTTTCAGTTAATTTACGGGAAGTATATGCACATGGTTGCAAAGTCCCCATATCGTTTGCTTGTAGTAAGACCGACCTGACTGCTACATCACTTGCATCGGCTTGAATTACAAAAGGGGTGTCCATGTTCAGATGCTTGAGCATGGGTTCAGCAGCAAACAGTCACTTTAGCTTCTCAAAAGCAGCTTGGCACTCCATGGACCACTCCAAGGGTTTACTAGGCTTTGGTTTCCCTTCCCCTTTTGTTTTTAGGAGATTTGTGATAGGCATTGCAATCTTCGCAAAAGCAGGGATGAATTGACGGTAAAAATTAGCAAATCCTAAAAAACTTTGCAATTGTTTCCTGGTGCGGGGAGGGGCCATTCTAACATGGCCCGAACTTTCCCCAGATCCATTTCTATGCCTTTATGCGATATACGTTAGCCCAAATAGTCAATTTTCTCCTGGTGGAATTCACACTTGGACAACTTTGCATACAGTTCAGCAGCTTGAAGTTTTTTCAGAACTGAACGCACTAGTTTCACATGTTCATCACGAGTTTCAGTATAGATAAGAATGTCATCAAGATAAACCAACACCCCCTTGTATAAATGTTCATGCAACACCTGATTTATCATTTGCATGAATACTGCAGGAGCCCCCTGTAGGCCAAATGGAAGAACATTGAATTGGAAACACCCCATTGGACAGTTAAAAGCAGTTTTCCATTCATCTCATTCCTTAATTCGAACACGGTAGTAAGCTTCTCGCAGATCAAGTTTAGTGAAAATCTTCCCTTTGGCTAAGTGGGCCAACATATCCTTCATAAGGGGAAGGGGGGTACACGTTCTCCACCAAAATGGCATTGAGGTTCCGGTAGTCCACACATAAGTGAAGAGAGCCATCTTTCTTCTCACAGAACAATACTGGGGCCGCTACTCGGGGACTAGCAGGTTGTATGAAACCACATTCCAAGTTTTTATCAATAAATGACCGCAACTCTTCTAGTTCCCACGGGGTCATTGAGTACAGTTTCGGTTTTGGGAGTTTCACTCCTGGCAAAATTTCAATACTGCAATCTGTTGAACGATGCGGGGGGAAGCTTGTCCGAGGCCTTCTCACTGAAAACCTCCTTCAAGTCCCAATATTCCTCTGGAATTTTCTCCTCCCCATTCAGATTCTCAGTGCCCATGGAGGCCAACTCTGTGGGATTCTCAGCTTCCGGTGGCAATTGCCCCTCCCCTTCTGGGGGCCGGTCAGTACATATGAGCAATGATCCCTCCTCCAGTGAATGTGAGGGTTCCATTTCTGGAGCCAGGGCAACCCCAATATAAGGGGACGCTCCATCCCAGGAGCCACAATTTATTTATTTATTTATTCGACTTGTATGCCACCCACTCTCCAAAAGGACTCGGGGTGGCTCACAGATAAAAACAATACAATAAATTAAATTAGCTAAAATAGAATTAAATTACAACAAGCCAAATTAGACTAAAAATCCCTTAATAAATAAGAAACCCATTCCCCAAGGAGTCAGCCCAGCCCAGCCTGTTCAAACAACCAGGTTTTTAGGTCATGACAGAAGGTGCTGAGGTCAGGGGCCAGGCGGAGCCCCAGAGGTAGTTGGTTCCAGAGAGTGGGAGCCACTACAGAGTAGGCCCTTCCCCAGGATACCGCCAACCGACACTGAGTCGCAGCCGGCACCCCGAGAAGTCCCTGCCTGTGCGCTCGTACAGGGCGGTTGGTATTCGATGCTGGCAGTAGACGCTCCTGTAAATAACCCGGACCCAGTAAAACACAAAGTCTCTCTATGCTTTGCCATCGTCATTTCTATTGGTTCCATTATGAAATGTGCAGGACTGCCCCGGCTACCGATCCATCCAATTGGCAAAAGGCTATGGGCGTTTTTAAAGTCTTTAGCCTTAAGCCCATTTTCTCTACTACTTCCAAACTGATTACACACCTGGTACACCCAGAGTCTAACAAGGCCAACATTTCCACTTTGGCTCCCGACATGGGTTCCCTTAATCTCACTGGAATGGTCATAGGGCCCTTGTTTGGACTTACCAGTGAGTTATCTTCCGATTCAGATTCACTCTCTTCAGAAGGGGTTGGAGTTCCCAGCTCCTCTCCTTTCCGAGGGGCGATCTCTACAACCTCCTCCTCTTTAAGCGCAGTTTCGTGAGGCTTTGCCAGAGTTTTTTCAGGTTTCCTTCCTCCTCCTGGCACCCCTTTGGCTCTAGTTTGACATGACAGTCTGCAGCCCGGTGACCTTCTTTCCCACATCGGAAGCAAGCAGTGGTCTTGGGTTTTGCCATCAATCCCCCCTTTTGAGGTTTTAAGGCTTCTCGAGGGTTGGTGGGGGAAGGCTTGCTCCAACCAGAGCTCCTCCGGCATCTGTTTCAGGTCAGATCAATTTCCACCTCTGCTGCCAGCACATACCACAGCTGCAGCTCATTGGGGTCTCTTCTGGCAATACAGCTTTGATAAATATCTTCATTCAACCCATCTTTAAAAGCTTCTATCAGAGCTCCCTGGGACCAGCCTCGAATGTGATACGCCAGCTCTCTGAACTCCTGGGTGTACTCTGCCACTGATCTCCACCCCTGATTTATGGTTTTCATCCTGATTCTGGCCTTACGTTCAGCTAGTGGGTCTTCAAACCTGGCCCGCAGTGCAGTCATGAACAGGTCATAATTCATCAGCTGGGGGGCATTATCATTATGCAAAGTCACCAAATCCACTTGGCAGCGGTTCCCTCAAGAGCCCTGGTAACACATCTGACTTTGGCTGCTTCAGAGGAAAAATCCTCCCCATATTCCTCCATATGGTTCCAGACTTGGGCCAGGAAGAATGCTAATTCCTTGGGATCCCCCCCCCCCATATTTTACTTCCAACGGAGGC
Source organism: Naja naja (assembly GCA_009733165.1). Lineage (NCBI taxonomy): Eukaryota > Metazoa > Chordata > Lepidosauria > Squamata > Elapidae > Naja > Naja naja. The sequence goes on along the minus strand of CM019159.1, from coordinate 19,867,323 downwards.
ACCTTTGGAGTTCTGTGCCTTCTGGCAATTGCTCCCCCTGCTGGGGGCCCCTGGCCTGCTGCTGCCTGTTGCACTGGCGCAGGTTGATTTATGGGGGTAGCTGCTCTGATCCTTCTGCTTGGAGCCGCCCCCCCTTCTTCCCCCACATACCTTTGATCAGCCTGATTTTCTCCGGCTACTTCAGTGAGGAGATGCAGGGCTTGAGTTAGTAGAAAATTCTTCCTTTCCTTCTTTTGCCATGGTTCTTCTCTTCCACATTGACGGGTAGTGGTCACTCCTGGAGGAGGCTTTTCCTCAGGATCCTTCCAGCTGACTCCCAGGGACCATTTGGGTTTTACAACTGGGTTTTCATCAATACTTAAATCTGCTAACAAGTCGGCTTCCCCTGCTGCCTCTAACAGCAGGGAATTTTGCCCTCCAGTCGCTCCCAGATCTTTGTGGTCGCTGGCTGGATCAGACATTGTGTTCAGACCCCCTCGGAAGAAATTTGTTATTTCTCCGGGTGGGCTGGTAAACTGAGATTCAGAATGATGTCAGGTAGTGCTCCATTCAAAATCCAAGAAAGAAATACTTAGACTCCATTAGTTAGAGAAAAGATATCTTTTACTGGAATTCAAGTGGTAGCAACAAAAGAATTCTGAATCTGAGAGAAAGAGCACGAAAATTACATATACAAAGTGATGGCAATGTTCCCACCCACAATAGTTCAAGCAGGCTACCCAATTAAAAGTTGTGTATAACATCATGTGGGCATCTCCAGGTGGTGATGAGGCCTCTGTCCGTTGACCTTGGCATATTTTGATAAAGAGCTGCGGCTGCGCATAGCATAAGACAGAAACCAAAGCAAGAACCCCATCCCAACTTACACAATTCTTTTTCACAAAACCTCCAACTCTCTTCCCATAACCAAGTCCCCCCTCCCCGCCGTTACTTATGACAGCCAAAAGATGCAAAGCAAAAGAAGAAAATCTTGAAAGCTGACATCCCACCTTAACCATGAGGGCCAGCTGAATGATCTTGGACCAGTCATTCTCTCTCTCACCCCAACCAACCTCACAGGGTTGTTGTTGTGAGGAAAATAGAAGGAGGAAGGTATGTTGGATATGTTTGCCAATTTGAGTTTTTAGTGAAAAAAAATAAAGGTGGGATACACATTAAATAAATAAAAATAAAACAAATAATAGTATTGAATGATGATAACAGTGATGATGATGGTGATTTTCTGCTATTGTGATGGAAATAATCATTCTATGTCCTTCTACATACAGCTTGTCTAATTTGCAGTCAACACACCCCAGTATTGTCCACAATGAATGTTCTCCATGCTCTTAAGAAACATTGTTTTTTTAATCCTTCCAGAAACTCTCTGGTTATATCACATTAGGGCTTGCAGAATGGAAAAAAAGTATTGTACAACTCAGGTGTTTCCAGAAATGTGTTTTTGGGTTTACTTATTATTATTTTTTGTACAGAGAAGTAATCACAACAGTTTTGACTGGCAGTCTGAAGTGTTAAGCAAAAACAAGTTTATTACCTGATGTGTTCTTTTTTTTACACCTGTGGGATTGTGGTTTGATGAAAGTCATGCATTCCCTGCTCCCAGCTTTAAGTTAGGGAAGGATTTTTGAACTCAGAATTCTCCAATTCCTGTTCTCTACCAATTAAACTGTGCTGAGTCTCTTATTTAATTTGTGCAAAACTCTGTTGCCACAGAGCTGCAGTTCAACATGTGTAAATCTCTCTCTCTCTCTCCCTTTCACCAAATTCAGTGAGAATTTAAGCTATTTATGTATTAATATGTCTGCAGGGGACGGGCAAGGGAAAATGTACTGTCCAACACTATTTGAAGAAAACAAGCCATTATAATTTATGTTCTCATGAGCTACTGTCTCATTTTACAAATAATCATACAGAATCTCTTCACGAGATTACTGTAATTTAAAGACTACAGAGCATTTTCTGTCTGGGATCTCCCACTCAGTTAATATTTGGGAATGTCTTTAGACGCCTACCTTCAAAACACTCCAAATAGCATAGCTTAGCAGTGAGCCAAAGAGCTCAGAGTGAAAATCTCACCTTGGCTCTGAAACCTCTGAATGAAGAGTTGGAGTCATTCTACTCACAAACCTTTATGGCTGTTGTCAAAACAGCTAAAATGCTAACTGCTTAACTAAAGTAGTTAAGCCCTTGGGCCTGTTAGGGAAGTATGTAAATTTATTCCTCCGTATTTACTTTTTATTCTTTCTTCTTGTTTGCTTTTTATGTTTGCTTATAAACCTTCCTTAGTGATTAATCAAAATATCTGCCCCCCCCCAAAGAAAAAGAAGAAAAAGGGGGAAAGACAGTGTAAATTCATTTATTTTGTTTTTCTGGACTTACGTGCTGCCCCAATTTATGATAGAAAAATCCCAAATGATTGCAAATTACTAGAGTGGACCTATGGAAAACAACCAAGTACCTACACTGGATGGAACCAAGGGAGGAGCTGGATCGGGTGAAAACTGGGAAGTATGGAAATCATTGAATAGACTGTAAATGGTACAAGATCCAGACACTCTGAACAAATGGAGCTATCCAGTGGCTTCTGCCTTTGCAATTGCGGTGACAGGCAGACAACAACACATATGTATATGTGCCAGAGGTGGTATTCAGCAGGTTCTGACCAGTTCTGGAGAACCGGTAGCGGAAATTTTGAGTAGTTCAGAGAACCGACAAATACCACCTCTGACTGGCCCTGCCCTCATCTATTCTCTGCCTCCTGAGTCCCTGCTGATCGGCTGGGTCTTCTTTTGTTGCCCTGCACAGGAGAACAGAGCTGGAAAGCAGGTTAGTGGGGTGGGGAGGGAATGGGATTTTGCAGTAACCTTCCCTGCCATGCTCACCAAGCCATGCCCACCAAGCCATGTCATGCCCACCAAGCCACACCCACAGAACCGGTAGTAAAAAAAATTGAATCCCACCACTGATACCTGCCCTTTCTGTCCTGATCAGTGTACAGTTGAGGACCTCATGGCAATGCGCACAGAATGTAACTAATGCTGATGAGAGAGAGAGAGAGAGATTTACACATGCTGATGTTTCTGGGCAAGATCTGCTTAACTTGTACATATTTCAATCTTGTATTTAAAATTGTATGTCGTATAGTGTTCCTTATTTTCATTCTTCTGACACAAGTAAACAAATTTTCATGCTTCTAAAACAAGTAAACAAAATTGCAAACTACAAAGCAGTTCTTAAATAGATTAATGATATATACAGTCCATCTTCCCTTAAGCTTTTAAAGCAGAGAATTATATTATCACAAGTTTCTGTGTATTTTATATTACTTTTAATCCTCATCACTTGGAGGGTGGGGGGAAATTCTATATTTTTACACTGTCTATCACCTACAGTGTTTTCAATTGTAGTATAAAGGAAGGTGGGTGTCATATACAATTCAAATAATTTCTATGAACGCCTTTCAAGCAAGCCCTGAGTGCCAGATCTGAATAGCCCCTAAAGCTAATGCATTATATATCATCATCCAAAGTTCTATGAGTTCAATCCCTGTTAGAGTGGAAGCCTCCAAACTCTTCAGCTCATTCACCCCTTCATGATTATTAGGGGACTGGAGGCAAAAATATATGAAGAATGGTTACAGGAACTGGGCATGGCTAGTCTAGTAAGAGAAGGACCAGGGAAGACATCATAGCAGTCTTCTATCTTCTATATTTGAGGGGCTGCCACAGAAAGGAAGGGGTCAAGCTATTTTCCAAAGCACCTGAAGGCCAGACAAGGAATAATGGATGGAAACTGAACAAGGAGATTTAACTTGGAAATAAGGAGAAACTTTCTGACAGTGAGATCAACCAATGGAACAGCTTGCTCTAAGAAGTTGTGGGAGTGCCATCACTTGAGACTTTCAAGAAGAGATTGGACTGCAATTTGTCAGAAATGGTGTAGGGTCTCCTGCTTGGGTGGGGGTGTTGGACTAGATGACCTATTCCAATTCTGATTATCTGTTATCTGTTTGTATGGCAAGACCATAACTCACAATCTCCTGATTTCTAGCTCAGTGCCTTTAACTAGTAACTGAATAACCATTTATTTACTTACTATGTGTATTAGAATACTGAACAAAAATTCCAAACAATTAACATCAAAAACATTAAAAAATATAAAACTGATAAATATATAATAGAAACAATATCACAAAGCTCAGTGTTACTTCATTATTTGCTCTGCCTTGTTCAACTCCTCTTGTACGGTAGCTTATAAAAGAAAATGTTCAAAATTTGTCAATAGCAATAGCACTTAGACTTATATACCACTTCACAGTGCTTTACAGCCCTCTCTAAGCAGTTTACAGAGTCAGCCTATTGCCCCCAACAATCTGGGTCCTCATTTTACCCACCTCAGAAGGACGGAAGGCTGAGTCAACCTTGAGCCTGGTGAGATTCGAACTGCCAAATTGCAGGCAGCTGGCAGTCAGTAGAAGTAGCCTGCAGTACTACACTCTAACCACTACACCACCGTGGCTCATGATGGTATGATACCTTGTAATTAGTTTCTAAAGTTTTCTTATCGAGGGCTGTATGTTTCATGCCATTTAAATTGGTTTTTCAGATAAATTGCTTTATATTTTCTTTGGTGCTGATTGTTGGATTTTCTGTTCTACAGGTAGCTTTCTTTATAGTGGACTGTAAGAGAGAATATGTTCTGCCATTGCTGTTCATGCCCAAATCATATTACTCTTTCTGTTTCATTCTTAGTTGTGGGTTGTTCACTAGTTCACAGCCTGATAGCATGTTGCAAAGCAGCTGGGATTACATCCACTGTAGCTGCTTTACCATTTTTCAGTAGCTTTATTACTTCCTCTCTTGTAGGTTTGGCATGCAAGGCCTGATTTGCTGGCACTTCAATGAGCAGCAGATCTGTTGATGGTCCCTATGGCTTTTTGTGGTTATATAGTTCTTGCAATAATTGCTCCCATCTTCAGATCTGTTCATTTAAACTGTACCATCTGTCTTATGTATATTATTGTTTGCTGATCTTCTACTTCAGTATCTACGGTGAAAAAGATAACATGATACTCATGGCTTTGAACAACTTCTTCTGGTTCCAGGACCTGAGGTATGTGAATGGGCAATGTTTATGACTGAGATGCTGATAACATTGTCTGGAAACCTGGTCTGATTGCTTTGCTCTGATAAGTCTAGGTACCTGTCTGAGACCTATATCTGTTTTCAGTATGACATATTCATATACACTGCAGAGATATTTTTGTCCACACCAGATTCAGCCAGTTTTGACCAGGTTTTTTTCCCCTAATTAAACACTTAGCAATTTTACATCTTAGAGTTTAAGCTGAATCTTTGCATAGATTAGCTAAGGATCAGAATTACAATCATATTTCAACCACTTTAACAGATAGTAGGAGGAAATTATAGCTAGATTATAATCCAGGATTGATGCATCCTTACCATCTGTGCATGGCCATATGAGCTGATCCTTTCAGGAATAGAACAGGTTTTTTTTACTAATAAGCCATAGATTGCTCCAAATTATAAAACTGATATCATTTTCTTTTATTTCATCGAGCCCAACTTTTTCAATTTTTCAGTCTTCCCAGCCTTTCTTTCTCAGTTGCGGTATTCAGCTGGTTTGCACCAGTTTGGGCGAACCAGTAGCAAGGATTTGGGGTGGGTCGCCGAAATGGTAGTAAGTTCTGGCTGGCCATGCCCCCAGCCTGGTCACCGCTGGCTCACTTGCCCCGCCCACCCAATGCTCGCTCACTCCACCCACCTGACACTCACCCCTTAAGGTATTTCTTTCCCCCTTCCCGACAATCAGCTGTTCATACAATCAGTTGTGCCGGGATTCCCCTAGCTTGTCTTACTGCTTCGCCCAGGAGGATTCCCTGAGGCCCAGGAAGGCAAAAAATGGAGGGAGGGGCACAGCTCCCCCCTCCATTTTTTGCCTTCCTGAGCCCCAGGGGAGCCTTCTAGGAGCAAAAATGCCCCTCAGGAGGCTTCCCTGAGGCCCAGAAGGCCCCAAAATGGAGCAAGGGGATGCTGCCCCCTTCAGGCTCCATTTTTTTCTTCCTGAGCCCCAGGGGAACTTCCTGGGAACAAAAACGCCCCTCCCCGGAGGCTTGCCTGAGGCCCAGAAGGCCCCAAAAATGGGTGGGGGTGGCTGCAAAAAAGCAACAAAAAAGCCACGCCCACCCAGTCATATGGCCACACCCACCTAGCCACCCTCACCAAGCCACACCCATGAACCACTATTAAAAAGTTTTGAATCCCACTATTGTCCTTTCTGTCTTCACATTGGCAGTGAAATCACTCACTACTGTGACTTATTCCTATTTGGACACACAGTTGAATGTTAACAAGCATGTGAGAATTACTTAGCTTGATTATTAATTAATTTATTATTCCAAATGGCTGGATCTAAGCTCCCTAATTTGCCAGGCTAGCCATTGCTGAGATTTCTGGGTGTTGAATTCCTGAGAAGTTATGCATAGTTGATTTTAAAAATATTCTCCTTTTCTAAGTCGTGTTCCCCAATGCCATTAGTTCTGCTCCATTCATTAACGCTATTATAAATCCTCACCCTGAGAATAGCCTAAAGTGAACTAGATCACATATACGATAGCTGAGTTTTAAGAAGCTGAAAGGAAAATAAAGCTGAAAGGAAGCAGCTCTCTGAGGGATATGAGGCAGAAAACAGATTGCAATCTATTGGTAAATAGATGACTTAAAATTACCAATTTAAGGTTCATGAGATGTTAGATCACTCTTCCCAACTTGGATGGCTCTAGATATACACATTTCAGACTCAGAATTCTCAAGCTATGATAAACAGTTGGCTCCACCCCACAGCTCCTATTTCCCCTCTGGCTTCAGTTAGTCAGTGGTTCCTTAGGTTCTATTAAAAGAAGAAGGAAGTCATATAAATATAAGGTCTGTTGGCATCTTCCCCTGAATATAATCACGGATAAAAATAAATAAACAATGAGCAAAGCTCAGCTTCACTAGTGATCTTTGTAAGAAAAGGTCAGGGAGGGAAGTCACACAGCTCTTTTGACCTGTATTTCCCCCTCCATGTCTTCTACAAAAGAAATGTAGCACAAAGGCATGATTTAGAACAGGGGTGTCAAACTCAAGGCATATGTTGTCATCACATGAGGTATCATGACTTCCCCACCCTTTGCTAAACCAGGGGTGGGCATAGCCAGTGCGTGATGCATCCAGCCCACAGGCCATGAGTTTGACACCCCTGATTTAGAATGATCGTTCCTTGTCAGCCTGAATACAGAATAATGAAAACTCTAGATCAAACTCGTGTTGTCACGGTGGTGTTATCTAATGTATCGGGACTTTTTCCCCCTTCACTAAACCGGGTGGGGGCGGGGCCAACACGTGATGCATCCGGCCCATGGCCTGCGAGTTTGACACCCCTGCTCTAGATGGTAACCAACTATTGTCCATGCAGTAAAACAGAACTACTTCTATGCAACAGAGCTACTCCTGTGTAAACAATTTGAGGACAAAATATTAGAACTATGGGATACAGAGGCTTAATTATTAACATCATGCAATTCCAATGTTTCAAAGAAGGCTACTCCTGCAACTATTTGACAACATGGGGGGAGGTGGCTATTTTAATGTTGCCTCCCTGACAATTCCAAAGTAGCCAAAATTAAAGCTTTCTTTTCCAGCAATCTGAGCAATGTAGCTGTTTGGGGCCCTTTATTGGTCAATTGGATTTTTGCAACCTGGATCTACTAGAATTAAATTTAAGTGCACCATTGAAAGTGTTACAGATATATTGGGAAGATATCAGCTTTCAGGTGCAGCCTTTGCTCTCCCATGCAACCAGCACGTTATGTCTATTAATGAATTAGTGCTTAAAAGAAAAAAAATGCAGCATTAACTGAAATAAAATCAGTTAAAATGTGCAACTGGTTTAAATATGGGACTTGAACTAATCTTCCTATTCCTCCAGTCTTCTAGATTTATTGAGACTATAGTTTCCAGAGTGCTATCCACTGTTGTCTTGGCCCATATTCCCTAAGAATTGTGTCATTGTAATCCTAACATACCTGAAGGAAAAGAAAAAGAAGTTTCTTCTAGATTTTCATTAAGACTATGAAGAAATTCAAAGAAAGACTTGTTTCAGTTAAAAATTCAACTGAATGGCTAAATTGGAGGAGCCATTGATTTATTTATTTGGGTATTTGCCCATTTCCTTCTCTCTTACAGAAAATAAATCGGGAGCATTGTGATTAAGGTTTAATAATGGGGCCAGGATATTTGATGGACCCACATATCTCTAGTGGTCTCTACCAATTCTTTTAACTTTCGCAGGAGGAACATGCTCTGGGACTTATCAGTCAAAGATTCATTTTATTATTATTATTATTATTATTATTATTATGATTATTATTATTAATTTGACTTGTATGCCGCCCCCTCTCCAAAAGGACTCGGGGCGGCTCACAACTAAAACCACACAACAATTATTTAACTAAAAACCATATTAAACAATCAAGTCAAATTAGCATAAAACTCCCAATTTTAAACAAGATCAATCCCCCCCCAGGAGGTCAGCACAGCCCGGACTATCCAAATAGCCAGGTCTTTAAATCATGATGGAAGGTGTGGAGATCGGGGGCCAAATGGAGCCCCAGGGGAAGCTGGTTCCACAAAGTGGGGGCCACAGAATAGTCACCGGGTCACCGCCAAGCGACACTGGGCCGCAGACGGCACCCCGAGGAGACCCTGTCTGTGCGCTCATACAGGGGCAGTTGGTATTTCTGAATTAAAGCCTGTATTTATTTATTTTTTCATATAGAGGTATACATAATCTTCACTGTCTCTCTCTGGTGTGTTTATCTGTTTGTATTTCTTTAATTTTAGAATATATCTTGTGCATTATTAATTATTTTCATATAACAAATGCTTGGGATGGTGGTCAATGAATAATCTGAAACATACAACAGATTAACAGAGTTGGAAGGGATCTTGCAAGACATCTAGTCCAATCTTTTGCCCAAGCAGGAGACCCTACACCATGGGTGTGAAACTTGTGGTGTCATATTACCAGTATGTGATGTTTTGTGACTTTTTTTCCTTTCACAGACCTGGGATGGGCATGGCCTGCACGTGGTGCATCCAGCTCATGGGCTGCCAATTTGACACCCCTGTCCTATGCCAATTTGACACCCCTGTCCTATGCCATTTCTGAAAGATTGCAGTCCAGTCTCTTCTTGAAAGCCTCCAGTGATGAAGCTCCCACAACTTCTAAAGGCAAGCTGTTCCATTGGTTGGTTGCTTTCACTGTCAGAAAATTTTTCCTTATTTCCAGGTTGAATCTCTCCTTGTTCAGTTTCCATCCATTATTCCTTGTCTGGCCTTCAGGTGCTTTGGAAAACAGGTTGACCCCTTCCTCTCTGTGAGAAGCCCCTCAAATATTGGCACACTGCTATCATGTCTCCCCTGGTCCTTCTTTTCACTAGACTAGCCAAGCCCAGTTCCTGTAACCGTTCTTCATATCTTTTAGTCTCCAGTCCCCTAACCATCCTGGTTGCTTTCTCTGTACTTTTTCTAGAGTCTCAACATCTTTTTTATAATGTGGTGACCAAAACTGGATGCAGTACTCTAGATGTGGTCTTACTAAGACTTTATAGAGTGGTATTAGTACCTCACTTGATCTCGATTGTATCCCTCTGTTAATGCCAACTGGATGACCTTAATGCCAACTGGATGACCTTGGCCAGTCACACTCTCTCTGTCAGCCCTAAGAATCAGGCAATCACAATTAACTTCTGAAAGATGTTGACAAATAAACACCAAAGTCCTGTCTGTGTAGTTGATAAAAATCAAAATTATCTTGAAGAAGGGTGTTTGTGGATCCCCCATTGTTACCGTGTTTCCCGAAAATAAGACACTGTCTTACATTTTTTTTGGCTCCCAAAAACACACTAGGTCTTATTTTCGGGGTAGGTCTTATATATTTATGGTGCCAAATAGTGGGTGTGAGTGTGTAGGGGGGGTGTTTCATGGGTGCACGGTTGCTCCCTGAAAAGTCTTCCTGGAACTGGAGATTTACACTAGGTCTTATTTTCGGGGTAGGTCTTATATTAGGGCAGGTTTAGAAAATAGTGCTAGGTCTTACTTTCGGGGTAGGTCTTATTTTCGGGGAAACACGGTATGTCTTTTTTTGTCTATATGATATTGTTGTCCAAATAATTTTCTCTTTGTGTTTTTTAATTTTGAACTTTAGGCACCAAAGTCATTTGGGGTCCAATGGCTAATGCCAACATCTGCTTATGCCAGCTCCTTGGGAAGGACTTGGTAGGTAGATAAAAATCCAATCTAAAAATCTGGCTGACTGTGTGATTTACCATGTTACTAATAATTTGAGATTTACCCTAATAAATTTTGAACTTTTGAACTGGATATTTGAGAGCAATATGACAGTTATTGAATGTTAAACTCCATGAAAACTTACAGATTAACAGAGTTGGAAGGGACCTTGCAGGTCATCTAGTCCAACTCCCCTGCCCAAACAGGAGACCCTACACCATTTCTGACAAATGGCAATCCAATCTCTTCTTGAAAGCCTCCAGTGATGGCGCTCCCACAACTTCGGAGGGCAAGCTGTTCCATTGGTTGATTTCTCTCAGTGTCAGAAAATGTCACCTTATTTCCAGGTTGACTCTCTCCTTGTTCAGTTTCCATCCATTATTCCTTATCTGGCCTTCAGGTGCTTTGGAAATTAGCTTGACTCCTCCTCTCTGTGGCAACTTGGTTTAGGCTTACTGGTTTTGGTTTCATCAATTGTTCAAAACCTGAGACATAATGCTATGCAAAAATATAATATCATGATACTGTTGGAAAGTGTAAAATGTTAATTGCATTGAAAAATCAGCTTTTTCTCTTGTTTTGGAGTTTACCATTGATTCTAGTTTTTTTTAGTAGATTGCTTAGGGTTTAGAGTTTTTGTCTTTTATTTTTAAATTCTAATACTTTAAAATAAAATGTACACACAATGTTTATTTTTTCAATTATTTTTTAAATATTTTTTTTAATTATTGTATTTATTAAGTTTATGTTCTCTCTCTCTCTCTCCTCTCTCTCTTCTGGAATCCTTCATTTTGAGGACTTGATGGAGAAAACCTTATAGAGGGAAAGGATGCCAGGTGAAGAAGGCTTGCACGTTGCCCCTTGGAGGTCATATCAGTGGATTAACTGCTTTGCTGGCTATAAACTTTGTCAATCATGTATAACTAATTATTTGTTCTATTGTGGTATTTACTCTTCACAAATAACAAACATATGGCTAAACATTACATAAGAGGGGTAAATCAAAAATTGTTACGTTATGAGCAGCTGAAATGTATACTAGACAGTTCTCCCAACCATTAGTAGCTAGTGATTCCCTCCAGCAGAGCCAACATCAGCCACCCCAAACAGATGTATTGGACATCAACTCCCATAATCCCTAGCCAGACCCTCATTTTTTGCAGGAGACCCTCTGTTCGCAAAGAGTTTTCTGCTGTTGCCTATCTTGCCATTCCCTATCTTCAGCACTGAAAGAGACTGTAGAAGATATAAATATTTCTCATTTAGCAACCACAGTTGGGGCAGGCAATTCATTCATTAAGCAAAGTGGTTGCCAAATTAAACTATGACTGTGCATATTACCTTTATTTCACCTTTCCTTTCCTTTAGAGACAGCAGAGGATGTAAAGGTAAGGACTGGGTATAGAGCTACTTTTTCCCTTACCATTGTTACTGAGAACTGTATGAGTCAGTCTCTAAACAAGGACCATCTATAGCACGGGTGTCAAACTCAATCGTGTCATGTGACATCATGTGATGTATCATAGCATTTTTTGCCTTTGCAGAGGTGGGCATGGCCTGTGCATGATGCAGCCGCCCCACGGCCCGCCAGTTTGACATCCCTGAATAGATTTTTTTTTAAATTCATATTTATATGCCGCCCTTCTCCGGAGACTCAGGGTGGTTTACAATGTTTGGAGCACAACCCAATGTGCTCAGCAATAGCCTTCATTCCATTGTATATGCCTGCTTATTACTAAGCGGCATTTTTACAAAGTCAGCTTATTGCCCCCAACAATCTTGGGTCCTCACTTTACCTACCCCCAGAGGATGGAAGGCTGAGTCAACCTTGAGCCTGGTGGGATTCGAGCCTGCACTAATTGCAGGCAGCTGGAACTAAGTGCTAGGCATTTAATAGCCTGCACCACCAAGGCTCTTTTCAATGAGTCCCACAGTCATTTAAGATGAATGTTTTCGAGACTGCTATTTCTTTCCAAGAAAATCATCTTCACCCCTCCACTGCTATGGGTTCAGATTGTCCAGCAGTGTTTTCAGCTGTTTGGTGGGAACTTTCTTTAAAAAAGAGACAGCAGATATCATCAAAGCACATGGAAAGGGATGTTTTCATTTAATAAAAGAAATGTTTCCAAAGGAATGTCTGAAAGGAAAGAAAAATCCCTTTTGTCAAATATCCAAGTGCAATCACTCTTCCTTTTACATTTTCTGTGGTTAGTTGTCATTTAGGAATTTAGCAGAAATACTTTCATTTTCAGTCAATCTCAACCATACTGTTTTAATAAGCAGAATATACCAAATTTCTGAGTAAGGCATTAAATAGCCTTCCTGCTCCTCCCTTTGTGAACTGCCTGAAGCATATGTGGGGAGAAAGAGTACGCTGAAATGGAAATTAGTGGTAAATTCTTGTAGTCTCTGATCTGGCAAGGAAAAGCACTATAATTTTATGCTTGCATTACCATATTTACTTCGATCAAAGTAAAGAAAATATATCTTTGTTTTATGATCTCACTCTACGGTATTTTTTGCATTCCTCAAACCAAACAAAAAAAGACCGCCTTAAATAATTACCTTTCTTAGGGCGGCGTAGGGGGAGTGAATTTTGGCTGAGGATTGCAGGTATATACTCAACTGGGATAGCTCTAAATGAAGATAATTGTAAGGTGGTACAATCGTTGGGTTCCAACAGGTTTGAAATATTTCTTCGGCAAGGTATCCAAAATATGCTTTGCCAGATTTGTAGGTCTTCACACATATTCTATAAACAAATTCAAACATATAGCCACCTGGTTTTAGAGTCATCTAAACAAAATGAATAACAGACAAAGGCTGCTTGAGCTCAATCTGCCAGCTAAATGCTGATATATAATCAAATATTAGCGTATTCTCCAATATACTAAGATCAGGCATAAATATGTAGTTTTTAAAGGCTGTCATATCATGGGAAAAAAACTATCACTCCCATTTTTTCTAAACATCCTAACAGGATAGAGCCAAGAAAATTAGTAATGCTATGTTGAAGGCATTGAAGGACAAACTTTCTCTAAGACCAGAACATATGCATGCTTAATATGAGACAATTAACCTACTGAAAGTAGAATTTGTCACATGGCAATTCATTCAACATTCTTAAAGATTTTTAAAAGCAAGAAAAGAAGCCTCTTATCAGGTTTTGCTTTGTGGATCAGCTCAGTGACTGTTGATTGCATGCAGTTGCAATTGTAAACTGATTTTGCAAATGCTATGTAGTTGTAGCTGCATGTATTATTGGTACTATATGCAGAGGAAAAAGGCACAGTATTAACGATTAATGCTTACATTTCTGGCCCTATATCAAGATGGCTGTTCAAAAGTCAATGAAGAGTTTGGATTTTTCATCCTATAAGATCAGACACAATTGTCTTCAGTATTGGGTCACATTTTTATTTATATATGAAAACTATGCCTGTGAATCTTTCAAGTTTAGATGAAACTATGTATATTCAGGTGTTCCATAAAGAACCAGCTTCTTAGTCAGTCATGCTGCAGCAAATTGTATAAAGAGATCTGACTGCTGAACTTCTACCTTGGTCATATCAACAGTAAATAGATCATAATAGTTTCATAGAGCATTCTAATCAATCTACATATAGCTTCATAATAGTAGGATACATTCATTTCTGAACCAGCTGTTTAAGTTCTGAAAACAAGGTGTAATTGTATGCTGAAACAGAACATATTTATAAAATGGAGTTCTCACATGCTACAGGTACTGTATTTATTCCTCCTGTTTGGCAATATTTTGGTACAATTGGCTGATTATCATCCTCTTATTATTTAATACCATCCAAAATACTTATGACCCTTTCAAGTGAGATGTGTTCACCCATCAAGCTGCAGAATGTGAAGATTTTTCTGAGTGTTGTATTATAAAATGAAAAGTCTTTTCCAAGAAGTTATTTTCTTTTGGCATTTTCTCCAAAGACACAAAATAGATCCAGTAGGAAATTGCATGGATAGAAGGAGGAGGAGGAGGAGGAGGAGGAGGAGGAGGAGGAGGAGGAGGAGGAAGAGGAAAGAAAGGACGAGAAAGAAAGAAAGAAAGAAAGAAAGAAAGAAAGAAAGAAAGAAAGCCTTTGTCCTAAATGTTGTTGGTGCAGATGCTAAATAGCGAGCACAGCCAAGAGCATAAATTTTCCAATCATTTCATGTCTTCTGTAGAAGCTTCTGAATTCAATTGTGTTGGCAGTAATTGGAGCCCCACCATTCTCTAGGCTACGTCATGAATCAAAGAGACATTTTTCAACGGCTTTTGTAATATTTTCAAGATTAATATCATGTACTGTGTGCATACCAAGAAAGTGAGTTCTAAATGAAACTTGAGAATCTTCCAAAGTGACAAATTCTGGGGAAAACCAGTGATCCTCCTCAGAAGTCTCATTTGCATACAGTCAATGAAAGATGTTTTATTTGTTAACATCAGAACTCTGTGATAATTTTTTTTTGAATGGCACTCTTGCTTCTGTTTTCAGTGTGTTGAACAAGATGATTGGCTGTTGTGCGTCCTGATGCATATTTCTGTTTCACTGTCTGGAAATATGCTGCCTAATAGTTTTCTGAAACTGTCACTTATATAGTAAATGGCAAATTGTTAGTCAGTTGAAAACATACACTGAAGAAGTGCTCTTGTATTCACAGGTGTGTCACTAGGTTGCGAAGATTAACTAACAAGAACCCAGCAGCATATTGGTAATATTTTAAAATGTGGATTTTTCATGATGTCCTTTGCTTAACAGTGTCTGGATTTTTCCTTATATAGTGAATTTCATGGTGGAATATGAGGAAAATCTCTGGTTTGAGCTTTTCACCTGATTTGACAATGACCTGCTGCTTTGGATGACAAAGCTCTGAAACAAACTTTTTAGAAATAAACACCATTTTGAACAAAGCCAGGCTCTTCACATCATTTCTGTAGTGAAACTGATTTTCTCCCCTGTAAGCAGAAAGCCTCTTTCATCTATTATTTAAAGTGAAAGAGTGATAAATAAATCATCTGATTGGCTTCAGTGATTATGAAGCCCTGTAAAAGGTTCTTCTATTCCACAACCACTCAAATCTCAGACCTCATCATAGCTTTTGATATATATTTTTCCAGCATTTTGTCTTACTCTGTTCTGACCATTCCCGCTCCTTTTCCCAGAAATCATGTGACAAGACAACTCCTTTAGGCCTTGTCACCTGTGTGTGCATCAGAAACACAAAACAGCCAGCTGGTTTAGGGATACTCTTTGTTGCTCAAATGAGCTAAGTGGAAGGAATGTACTAAGCACACACATCTGTTTCTGGCTGTTCAGTTTATAGCTGTATGGTTCTGCTTATTCTTTACCTCAGTATGCTAAGAAAAAAACTATGGATTTCTGAGGGTGGAAGAAAAAACTGGGACAATTGATTAACATGATGTTAATAACATATCAAGACAAAGTGACAATTAGCTAAACTAATAAAAAAACTGCAGGAATGGCTATGAAATAATAAACAGGGCAGCTTAAAAAGAAGAAAATATTGCGATTTAGTTCCACTAAATTTTGTGAGAGACACGTAGTATTCCTATATTTGATGGATTGATATAACTGCCCATCTCATCTTCTCTAAGTTACTTTGGGTAGCTCAGAATAATTAAAACACAATATTCCACTGGAACAGGTTAGTAGCAAATATGCAAACATCGAAATATAATGCCATAATTAGTGGCAGAATCCATCTTTAAATCACATTCAACATCATCAACAACATAAAAAATGAAAAATAAAAATGGAATCAAAATAGTTCTCCATTTTGCTACAACTTACAGAATCTTATGATACACTATTCATTGAAAAGGAATCCAATCTTTTGATAGATGTAGCCAGAAATCCACAAATAAGTATCTCTCATCCTTAGGAAGAAGAAAGGGTGAAAAATCATTGAGGAAAGTTTATGGATATGTACTAGAAATGGTGGGAGCTATTGCATTTGCCTCTCCTGCCTTTGCTTAATATTTGCACACCTTTTATTGCAAAGTTTAAGATATAAAGACTGGAATTATGCAGTATGTCCCTAAATTATATACAGATTAACAGCCTACATGTCAAAACCTGATGTATAATTTGGCATCAGTGTGATTATTATTTGTCATTAAGTCATTGTCAATGTTTAATCGCATATATAATTTTTCTTCCTGGTTATCTATCCCTAATCTGGATCTTCATCATTTCCACTCATTTTTTGTAATTCAGTCCATAAACATTGCTGCTGGTCATCCTCTAATTCTCTTTCTTTCCACCTTTCCCAGCACTTCTCCAGAGATCTAAGTGTTAAGTCTGCATGAAGAGTCAGACGCGAAGAGTTCCAGCAAAGAGTTTATTCAGTGATTACAGCTCGAATGGACCCGAGTTGGCTTGGCTACGGCTGCCTCTTATAGCCTGCAGCCGTGGTTGCCAGCCAATGGGAGTGCAGGTTTCTTCCGCACTATTTAAACCAATCCATTTGACATTTTACAAGAACAGTTCAAATAAACCAATAACATTCAAACCTACATACATAACACCCTCCCACTAGGTTCAGTCCATACCATACCCCAACCTATCTAATGTATTCCTTTAAATAGGTGGGGCTCTTACTGTACGTTGAGACCTTCGTGGTTCAGAAGTTTTAACGTTCTCACCCAGTGAGAGGGAAATGTGTCTGCTGACATTTCCCTGTTGGGACTTCCTGTGAAAGGAGACCCTGTTAGACTGTTAGAATCTGGTCTCTCCTCCCAACCCATCTCCATTCCAATGTCAGCACCCAAGTCAGGTAGTGATGTGCAATCTTCCACTTCTAAGGATGGATCTTGGCATTGTGACAGGGTTCGGGATGGTTCCTGTCGTAATGGTTCGTTACACATGGGGTTGATTCTTGCTTGCTGATTTTCCTCCTGTTCCTCCCCTTCCCCCCTAGAAGTGACATCAGGTTAGGGACCTAGAGAGAGACAGGGGTGATGTTCCTGAGGGAACCTGGATCTAAGTTGGTCAATGTGCCTGCTCCAGAGGAGGCCATCCTCTGTTTGTACCCTGTAAAAACGAGGGCCAGTGATGTGAGTTATTTCAGCAGGAATCCACAAAGGTTCACCTATAAGGTTCCTAGCATATACAGAATCACCCACACTGAAAGAACGAACTTTGGAAGTGGAATCTAGTGGTGCGTTGGGTGCGTAAGTGGGATGAAGGCGGTCAAGGGAAGACCTAAGTTTCCTGCCCATCAACAACTCTGCTGGGGATAAGTTATTTGATGGGCTAGGAGTGATGTGCTGAACACTAAGAAGTTTTCAAGCTTCTCAGTGATGTCCCCAGGACCCAGCTGCTGAAGCTTCTCTTTGGTAAAGCGTACCATGCGTTCAGTCCGCCATTAGCGAAGGGTGCCCAGGGGCAGTGAGGGCATGTCTGATACCCTGTTGTGCTAGAAAGGATTCAAAAATGTTAGATGTGAATTGAGGGCCATTGTCAGAGACAAGGACATCTGGTAACCCATGGGTTACAAACAATTTTCTGAGCTGCTTGATAACAGCCTCAGTTGTAGTGGATGTCATGGGAATTACCTCTAGCCATTTGGAATATGCATCTACTATAACTAGAAAAGTGTGCCCTCTAATAGGGCCTGCGAAATCAATGTGGATCCTAGACCATGGGCCCCTAGGACATTCCCATTCCTGTGTGGGGCGTGAGGTGGAGCAGGCCTGACTACCTGGCAATTGGGACAAGATGCAACCCAGTTTTCAACCATTTTGTCAATAGCTGACCACCATACATAACTCCTGGCCAATCCCTTCATGCTTACAATCCCAGGATGACCCTCATGTAACATTTCCAAAACCTCTCTTTGCAGTTTTGCAGGAATAACCACCCTGTTACCCCACAAAATACATCCTCTTAATACAGATAATTCAGTTTGTTTGGACTTAAAAGGTTGGACAAGGTGAGGTAGATCTTGAAGAGGCCAACCTTTCTTAATCCAGCCTATAACAGGAGCCAACACAGTGTCTTTGGCAGTCTCTCTGGCAATCTCAGCAGCATGGACTGGAAGCTTAGCAACAGTCTCTAGGAAAAAGGTGTGTTTCGGTTCAAAGTCCTCCTTGTGGCAAGGCAGTGGGCAACGACTCAGTGCATCAGCATGTCCAATGTCCTTGCCAGGCCTGTGAATCAGTTTGTATGAATAAGCTGCAAGAAATTCAGTCCACCTCAGCATTCTTGGTGACAGGATAGTAGGTGTAGGTTTGTCTCCTGCCACAATGCCTAATAAATGTTTGTGATCTGTAACAATGGTGAATGACCTGCCATACAGATATTCATGAAATTTCTTAACAGCTGCAACAACTGCTAATGCCTCCTTGTCCAGTTGGCTATAATTCCTCTCTGCTTTGGACAAAGTGCGAGAGTAAAATGCAATAGGGGCTTCCCTTCCACTGGGAAGCCTGTGACTCAAACCACCCCCCACTCCAAAAGGGGATGCATCACAAGTCAGTACAACAGGCAAATTCTCAGAATTGTATCAATACAGCATCAGATGTGATTAGTCTCTTAATACTATTAAATGCTGATTGTTCCTTCCTCCCCCAGATCCAAGCAGCCTTTTTATCAAGCAGGCGATGCAAAGGTTTAGCAATGGATGCCTTGTGAGGTAGAAACATGTGATAAAAGTTAATGAGTCCAAGGAAGGCCTGCAAATGTGTTTTGCATTTAGGTCTGGGGGCTTCTTTGATAGCTTTAACCTTGGCATCAGTAGGGTGGATGCCATGTTTGTCAATCATGTAGCCCAGGAATTCAACTCTGTCTGTTTTAAGTGTGCATTTGTCTTCCTTGACTTTTAACCCGCTTTTCTGAATCTGGTAAGGACTTCTCTGAGTCTTTCTTGAAGCTGAGTGTCATTTTCAGCAGAGATTAACACATCATCAAAATAAGGCACTACCCCTGGCAGTCCTTGCAGCATTCTTTCCATAAGACTTTGAAAAATGCCAGGTACCACGCTTACTCCAAATTGTAACCTTTTACATTTGAAGGCACCTCTGTGAGTCACAATTGTTTGGGCCTCTGCAGTGGCATCATCAACTGTTAATTGTTGATATGCCTGGGCCAGGTCCAGTTTGGCAAAGACTGTACTGCCAAGGGAATGTAGCAGATGATGCACAAGTGGTACTGGGTATGTGCTCTGCTGCAGCGCATGGTGAAGTGTCCGCTTATAGTCACCACAGATTCTTACTGACACATCAGCCTTGACTGGTGTGACTATGGGTGTCTCCCATCTGGAGTGGTCAGTAGGCTCTAAAACCCCTTGAGCAATTAATTTATCTAATTGTGCATCAATTTTTTCCTTTACAGCAAATGGAACCCTCCTGGGCTTTAAACGAATTGGGGGCACCTTGGGATCTAGGCTGAAAGTGATAGGGTCCCCGTATACTTGCCAGTCGCTGAAGATCTCTGGAAACTCAGACTTCAAGGCCTCCTCCCATTCAGAGTTGCTCACGTGATTGATGCCAGTCACCTCGATGCCTAGTGGCTTGAACCACTCAAGTCCCAGCAAGCTTGGGCGATCCTTGTCCACGATGGTCAGAGGCAAGCGTTTGGTGTGGCCTTTAAACTGCTGCGTTGAAATCTCTTGCTGCAACTACTGGAATCTTGTTCCTTGGTAGTCTTTAAGAGTCAGTGCTTGCTTCTGGAAATGTTTCTTCTGAATGTTGGGAAGTAGCCTGTGAATAGTGTCCCATGACACCATAGATAAATAAGAGCCTGAGTCCACTTCCATTTGGCAAGGCCTTCCTTCAATGAACACCTTCACGTGTACTTTTCTGCTTCTCAAGGGTGAAGAATGACCAATAGTGATTGTTTGGTGAGTTTCATTCTTCCCATTTGCTTCTGAATTCCCCATCTTTTCAATGAAGTTGTTGGGCTTAAAGTTTTTCAGGAAATTTCTTCCTACTAGGTGGAGTTCTGGATGATTTGCAGACTCTGGCTAGGTGACCCCTTTTCTCACAAGTAGGCAGATGGTGTCAAAGAACTTGCATTCAGTCTGGGGGTGGCCCCCCACAGCCTCTGCAATAAAATCCTTGCCTATTTCTCCCAGGGTCTTTTCTTTTCTTCTCCATTCTGAGTCTAAAACCCTCTCCTCCGCCTCACTGCCATCTGAATCAGAGTCTATTTGTTCTTAATGGGCTGTTGTGGATTTTCCCCATCAGAATGGCTTGAGGCTGGCTTGAGGCCTTGTTAATCTTTTTCATGGCCGCTGCTGAGGACTTGGTGGCTTCGCTGAAACAGCTTCTTCAATGGCCTCTTTAAACGTGATCTTAGGTTTCATTAACAGTTTGCTTTGTAAGACCTTATCTTTGAGGCCTAAAACAAACCGATCACATGGCCTCTTCTAAGTTGGTAAAGTCACAAGCACCCCAATGTTCCTTAAACTTGCCACAAAGTCATTAACATTCTCGCTTTCCCCTTGATCCCGACAGTAAAATTCATGTCTCTTAATGAGGCACAATACTTGTGGGGCGTAATGGGCTCTTAAAAGCTTCTCTAAATCAGGCCATTACATTACCTTCAGTTCTGCAGCTCCCCGCACCTTCGCCATTTTTGAAGACTGCGGACCGCAGTGCGTGAGAAATACCGCCCTCTTCCGCCTCTCAGGAATGTCGGTGAGGTTGTTTCCTTCCAGGTACATCTGGAAGCGATCCGCATACGATTCCCAGTCTTCCGCCACCAGATCGAACGGGGCTGGGGGGGGTGTTCAGCGCAGCCATCTCGCTCTTCTGCTTGTCTTCCGCGTCATCTTCTCTTCAGGGAAATCCCACCCTCGTCGCCAGTTTTAAGTCTGCATGAAGAGTCAGACGCGAAGAGTTCCAGCAAAGAGTTTATTCAGTGACTACAGCCCGAATGGACCCGAGTTGGCTTGGCTACGGCTGCTTCTTATAGCCTGCAGCCGTGGTTGCCAGCCAATGGGAGTGCATGGTTTCTTCCCGCACTATTTAAACCAATACCATTTGACATTTTACAAGAACAGTTCAAATAAACCAATAACATTCAAACCTACATACTTAACACTAAGCCTTTGTGTAATGTGTCCAAAGTAAGATAATTTGGTGATTACTAGAAGCCAGCATGGGTTTGTTAAAAGCAGGTCATGCCAAACAAGCATTGCCTTCTTTGATAAAGTAACTAAATTAGTGGATCAATAAAATGCTGTGAACATAGTAGAGTAGAAGAGTAGAGTAGAGTAGAATTCTTTATTGACCAAGTGTGATTGGACACATAAGGAATTTGTCTTGATGCAAATGCTCTCAGTGTACATAAAAGAAAAGATACATTCATCAAGAATCAAGAATCATAAGGTACAACACTTAATGATAGTCACAGGGTACAATAAGCAATCAAATCATACTAGGAAACAGTCAATATAGATTGTAAGAATACAAGTGACAAAGTTACAGTCATACAATCACAAGCGGGAGGGAATGCGTGATAAGGAGTGATGAGAAGATTAACAGTAACAGCAGTGCAGACTTTGTAAATAGTTGAACATTGTTGAGGGAATTATTTGTTTAGCAGAGTGATGGCATTCGGGAAAAAACAATTCTGACTAGTTGTTCTGGTGTGCAGTGCTCTATTGCATCGTTTTGAGGGTAGGAGTTGAAACAGTTTATGTCTGGGATGTGAGGGGTCTGTAAATATTTTCACAGCCCTCTTTTTGACTCCTGCAGTATACAGGTCCTCAATTGAAGGCAGGTTGGTAGTAATTGTTTTTTCTGCAGTCCTAATTTTCCTCTGAAGTCTGTGTCTGCCCTGTTGGGCTGCAGAACCAAACCAGACAGTTATAGAGGTGCAGATAATAGACTCAAATATGCAAATGTTTAGTAAGGCATTTGATAAAGTAGACCACAGTCTACTTCTTTGTAAGGTAGAACAATGTGGGATAGACAGATATGGATTTGAAGTTGACTGACTAACTGCACTCAGTGTGTAGTCCTTAATGGAACTACATCTATGTGGAAAAAACAGTTGCAAGGTTCTGTCTTGGCTGCAGTGTTCTTCAACATCTTCATGAATGACTTAGATGAGAGGGTTGAAGAGGTGCACATCAAATTTGCAGATAACACCAAGCTGGGGGAATTGCTAAAACTTTGGAAGATAGGCTCAAGATTAAGAAGGTTCTTTTACAGCAGGGTTGTCAAACTTGCAACCCATCGGCTGGATGCATCATGCACTGGCCATGCCCACCCCTGGTTTAGCAAAGGGGAAGAGTCGTGATACATTACATGATGACAACATCATATCATGAGTTTGACACCCATGTTTTACAGGCTTATTGAGTTTTCAACTCAGCTGCATCCTGCAAAATACAATTCAGGGGTATGAAAGTACAGTCCTGCACTTAGGCAGGGAAACCAAATGTACATGTACAGAATAGGCAATACTTGATTCCACATTATTGCCTGTGAGGGAACTAGCTGTTTTAATGGACTGCAGTTTAAGTATAAGTCAGAAGTGTGCTGCAGCTGCAAAAAAAAATCGATGCATCAACAGAGGTTTAGCATCAAGATCATGAGAAGTGGTAGTACCTCTCTATACTGCACTAATGAGGCCAAACTTAGAATACTGTGTCCAGTTCTGGTCACCGTGACATTAAAAAGATGCTGAGGCCCTAGAAAGAGGGCAGAGAAAAGCAAAAAAGATGATAAGGGTTTTGGAGGCTAAATTGTATGCTGAATGTATGAGGAACTAGGTAGGTTTAACTTAACAAAGAGAAGGCTTAGGGTGACATGATAGCTGTCTTCCAATGCTTGAAGGGTGGTCACAGGGAAGACAGGATCAATAATTCTCCAAAGCATCTGAGTAGGACAAGAAGCACAAGGTGGAAACTTGTCAGAGGGAAACCCAACCTGGAAATAATAAGGAATTTCCTGACAGTGAGAACAATCAACCTCTTGCCTTCCACAGTTGTGAGTGGTCTATCACTGGAGGTTTTCAAGAAAAGATTGGACAACCATTGCCTTGGGTAGTGAGTTGGACTAGAAGGTCCAAGTTCTTCCAACCCTATAATTCTATGATTTTCCATCTTATACCATCCTTCCCTGACTTGATGCCTTTTGCCCTTTAACTCCAGTCAGCACCAAGATTGTGTAGTCAAAAAAATATGGAAGCTATGACAGAGTGATTGAAGATCTGCCTGCTTTGTGTCTTGGGTGGAAAGTTCATCACACTGTTGTGCCTTTTTGAGCAGAATATGCAAATGCCTGTAGGACACAGTCAATGCCCATAATTTTTGCACCCATATTTATGTAAATGGGTGAAAATTATTGAGAGCAAAAATTGGAGAAAGCTTTTCCTCTGACAAAAAGGCTCAATTTTTTTTTGACATGTTCCTAATTTTTGGAACTCTGACTTCAATATTTGAAGTTTTAAACTTTGGGAGAATTTTGACCTAGGTTTTCAGAACTGCAGTTGTACAACCCCAATTTTGCCTTCAAAATATAGAAATTATATCCCAAAACCACTGCTTTAAAATATGAAACAATTATGTGTGTTTGAGTATGTGCGTAATGATTCTTTTATCTTTAATTATATGAATAGCTAACCAAAAACATTCTTGAGGTAGCCAAATGAAAATCTTTTCTCTTATCCAAGCCTAGAAAAGACAGAAGACCATAATTTCTTTTCCCCAGACCCAAAAAGTTAGTACTTTTGTACTTGCTCCAAACCACATCAATATTTATATAGTTGGTCACTGGTTCTCATTTTTTCCTGGTATTAATTTTCCCTGTTACACAATTTATTTTGATCTAATCTATCCTAATGTATATAATGAAAAATCTGCAGAGAATAAGAGAGTTCATCCCTGTAGCATGGACTGATTATGCAATATATTATAGGCATGGTTACTGGGTAAGACCCAGTAATGATTTACAGTGAGGAATGAAACAGTGATTATTTCATAGATGAATAATTATGAAATATGCAAAAGGAAGGAACAAGTGTTTCCAGTAAAATCGCAGTATGGTTCATTCCATTCATTAGCACAGATTGACAGCCAAATCAAAGCAGAGAGCTCCATTCAAGACTGAAAATTAACACTAGCATTACAATAAGTATTAGTGTGTATTAATACATAGGTTTAATTAGAAAAATTAATCTGTATTTATGCATGTACAAATGAATGTGTTTCTAGGCTTTTATGGTGAATGAGATTTAAGCTTTTACGTAGGAGAAAATGATGGTAGATACTTGTCTGTCTGTCTATTTAATAGGGTGACTCCTAAATCTGGGCACCTATCAATCAAAAAGCACAACTAACCAGAAGTGCAAAACACTCAAATTAAACCAAGACAAAACAAAACAAAACAAAAAGAGGCTGTGCAATCTTCTTGTTCCAAAGGACTAGGAGAACAATTCTACAGTCTTCAATAATATCTGAATAATGTAAGGGCAGGAGCCACACAAATCTTAGGGAGTGGGTCATTGTAAATGGTAGTAATTGTAATAGAGTAGGTGTATTTCTTAGGTCCCACAAGATGATACTGTTTAATTGTCAGAAGAATAAAAAACAGTCTGCTGGACTGAACCAAAGACGTAGACACATTTGGAGGTAGGTGGGCCCTCCAATAGCCAAGGCCTGCCATGAAGATCTTTAACGATGACATATAGCACCTTAAATTGCACCTGGAAGCCAACTAGGTACCAGTATAGGTTGCAGAGCAGTACGGCCATGTACATGTAGAATGGCACTCCCATCACTGCCACTTCCACTATGTTATAATTCAGTTGCAAATTTGGGGTATGTGTGTCAAGGACAGCTCCATGTACTGTAAACTAGGAAATGACTAGAGAATGTGTGTCTATGTGAAGAGCCTCCTAATCCAGGAGAGGCTCCAATTAGTGCACTAGATGTACCTGTATAAAGAACCTCTTGGCCACAACTTCCACTTGCTTTACAAGTAGGATCTAGAATCCAAGGGATGTCCAGATTACTCATAAGTCTCTAATGTAGAAATTCAACCTCACTGAGAATGGAATGGGACAACTCGCTCATCTATCTTGCTGCGCCAACTCCCTGGCTGACTTAACCAGTCGATCCACCTTGGGCACTCGATGCAAGACAACTTGAAGCGGACAACTTGCTGAGGGACAATTCGCCACAGGACAATTGGTGAAAGTTTTGAATCAACAGGGGAGAAAGAAGTCCAGTTGCCACAACTCAATTGATGAGCATTTTTCAGTACAGATTTAAGATTTTTATTTTATGTTCAATATACATGATTTTGCTTTCAGCATGTCATCATATATTTGAAGGTTCCTTGAAGCCATTTGGACTTCAAAACAAATTGTATGGGATTATATTCCAAGAACAACCACTTTCAGCATGAATTCTGTGTATACATGCTAAGATATGCAAGATTCAAATTCAAGTCCATACTCAGCCTGGAAACACACATTGTAATAATTATATCACAGCATGCAAACTTACTGGAACCCCAACTCTAGAATGTTAGTTACCAATGGGCAAATCTCCAGCACTGTGAAAAGCCTTACCCTAAATGTGACTCTAATGATTAATGCACATCAATGCATGTATGGGGATAGAATAGAATAGAATAGAATAGAATAGAATAGAATAGAATAGAATAGAATAGAATCCTTTATTGGCAAAATGTGATTGGACACATAAGGAATTTGTCTTGGTGCAAATGCTCTCAGTGTACATAAAAGAAAAGATACATTCGTCAAGAGTCAAGGATCATAAGGTACAACACTTAATGATAGTCATAAGGTACAATAAGCAATCAAATCATACTAGGAAACAGTCAATATAGATTGTAAGGATACAAGCGACAAAGTTACAATCATACAGTCACAAGTGGGAGGGGATGGGTGATAAGGAGTGATTAGAAGATTAATAGTAATGCAGACTTTGTAAATAGTTGGACAGTGTTGAGGGAATTATTTGTTTAGTAGAGTGATGGCGTTCAGGGAAAAATTGTCCTTGTGTCTAGCTGTTCTGGTGTGCAGTGCTCTATAGAGTCATTTTAAGGGTAGGAGTTGAAAGAGTTTATGTCCGGGATGTGAGGGGTCTGTAAATATTTTCACAGCCCTCTTTTTGACTTGTGTAGTATACAGGTCCTCAATGGAAGGAAGGTTGGTAGTAACTGTTTTTTTCTGCAGTCCTAATTATCCTCTGAAGTCTGTGTCTGTCTTGTTGGGTTGCAGAACCAAACCAGACAGTTATAGAGGTGCAAATGACAGACTCAATCATTCCTCTGTAGAACTGTATCAGCAGCTCCTTGGGCAGTTTGAGCTTTCTGAGTTGGTGCAGAAAGAACATTCTTTGTTGTGCTTTTTGAATTTGTACAGTATATGCAGAACCATCGGTGAAGCATCCTGGCTTGGTTTTTTCTTCTAGGGTTTTGGGGTCTTTTGGTTTGCTTAGGATGTTTTGGAGGGCTTTGGAGGGCTTTAGTTGGTTTGTGTGCTAGAGGATTCCATGTGATTGTGCTAGTCTGTCAGTGGTTTCCGAGATACTTTTGATGTTATCCTTTTCATAGATTGCATTGGTTGTACTACATTGGGTTGAGTGGTCAGACACTTTTTGATAAAGTTGCCTGGAGATCCATTTTGTTGGAATATGTTCCATGTTTCCTTTTTCTAACAAAGCAGCATATATATATATGCTGGGGTCTTTTCCCATGCAAGATTGAGAGTATCTTGGCGATGTTTCGACAAGGTCCCACTCACCATCTTCAGGCTGGTGCTTTCGCTTCGTGCTTGTCGAGCAAAGCGTGATCGGAGCTGCCGTCTCTCTATAAATACTGGTGGGGAGGTGTGGTGTGCTGGCTCTGTTGTGAGCGGGTTGGTTGGCTGTGTTGTTACTTCTTGATTGGTTGATGGAGTTGAAGTTTGCAGATTGGTTGGCTTTTTCATAAGAACCTGTGTGGCTGAAGTATTGGCTGTGTGTCTATCAGCCTTTGTGTTGTAACAACCTGGGTAATGGGCTGTGTGATGACCTTCTGAGTTCTATTGCTGTGACATCCTGGGTCTTGTGCCGCAATCTCCTGGGTCATTGGCTGTGTTTTTGTGTTGTAACTTCCTGAGTTCCATGATGTAATATCCTGGGTGGATGTAACGCTCCAGGCTTTGGTTTGGCTCGAGTTTGAGGTCTGGCTATGTGCTTGACTTATCAGGGATCAAAATATAGAACTGGATTGCATTGAGAGCCAGTTTGGAGTAGTGCTTATGGCATCAGTATAGAAACCAAGTGCATTCAGACTTGAAAAATTCTTGTAATCCTGTAATGAAAGTAGTATTCGAACTTTGGTTTTCTAATCTGATCTATCCTAACTTGGAGTCTTAGATTATGCTTTCCTGCTATAGATAAAATGTATTTATATCATTTTAAGAAAACAATGGGGAAAACGTAGAAATGCTTCAGCAACCTTGTGGAGTTGGAACTGAAACTGTTTTCTTAAAACTGTTATTTAAATTTGATCTGCACAAGAAAGCAGAAAAATCACGCTCTACCTTTAAAATTTGAGTATGTTGGGAAAACTTGAGGGTAACTGAATGTTAATATAACCTTATAATGATCCTTGAGATATTTGCTTTGATAAAGGTTACTTAATTTTCAGATTGTACCGATGAGACATGTTTTAGTACATAGTGTTCTTCAGCAGTGATGCTTTAGTCCACATCTTGTTGGGTTGATTTTGTGCACTTATATGCTTAAAGAAAATAATCAGTGCAAAAAGAGGAGGATTTTGTTTTGCAAGTATTTATTGAGGGTGGTCACTGAATTAGCCAAACATTTTTTTTTAATTGCATTTATATGCCCTTCTCCAGAGACTCAGGGGCTTACAATTTTGGGATACAACCCAATGCCCAGCAATAGCCTTCATTCCATTGTATATGCCTGCTTATTACTAAGCGGCATTTTTACAAGGTCAGCTAATTGCCCCCAACAATCTTGGGTCCTCAATTTACCTACCCGAGAGGATGGAAGGCTGAGTCAACCTTGAGCCTGGTGGGATTCGAGCCTACAGTAATTGTAGACAGCTGGATCTTAAGAGCAGGCATTTAACAGCCTGAGCCACCAAGGACTCTGTTGCCCTCAGGTATTTTTATTTATTCTCACTCAGAATATACTAGAATGATTGGTTATCAAATGGGAGATGTTTAAAATATTCTTGGAATACGCTTACAGCAGTTTCCATTAAGCAACTTGAATACCTCTAATTAATCCTTTTTTAAGGAACCAGTTTAATGGAATTGCATCTAAATTTAAAACTCTAAATTAATTTAAAAAGTAAGTAGAAGAAAAAATGATGGAATCATATGTGTTTTCACTGTTCACGATAATGACCTATGTCTCTTTCTGTTTTAGATGCATTATTTTAGTAAGGAAAATTCAAACATTTAATCAAAACCAATTCCCTAAATCTGTTAGGGTAATTCTTGACTCAATGATGCATTAAATTGTATATGTTATTGGCAACATGTATTACTGGGGAAGCTACATAAAAGATACTTTTCGTGGAACATAAGTAACAGAAAGCCCATTATTAAGAAAGGAATTACCTTCATGTATAATGTATACAGCCTATTTTTAATTCAAAAGATGAATGTTAAAGAGGGAGCATGCGAACCTGGCATGAGTCAGCAATATATATCCTTCTAAATATATTGCTTCTTTGATTTGCAGAGTATAATAATCAGTGTTTAGTTATAGGACCAGATTTCTGCCACAAAAAGACAAGGAAACCCAACTCTTCTGTTTGGGGTCATTTTATAAGCTTAATTTTCAGTCACATCTATCTCAGTTCATGTGTCCCATGTTAGGATCTAAAATAAATACAACCAACACTCTTAAAGATTAAAAATACCTAACATATAAATCTATACTTAAGATATAAGCACTTCCATTCATGGTTAACCAAACCTCAATATATTTTCTGTAGACTTGATTAATACCCAAGCTGAAAAAAAAACCTGATCATACAATGTTGGTACAGATTTTGTAATACTAAAAAAGTGTTAGTTCAAATCTAATTGATCAAAATGCTAAACTTCTATAATGCTCACAAGAGAGAACTTTTGTTCAACTTTAACCACCCACAATCATTTTTCAGAAAGTATTGATTCATCTAAAGGGTTGATTCATCTAATTCAATCAAACTCAAAGCCCATGGGCCGAATGTGGTCTGCGATGTGGTTGGATCTGGCCTTCAGGGCCATCCTGAAAAATGTAAGGGGCCGGCCCATGTCACTTTGGCCCAGTCTACCCACATCACTTCAGCCCGGTCTACCTGCATCACTTCAGCCCAGTCTACCCAATGCGAAGAGGAAACATGCTAGCAGTTTGGAGGAGTGGTGTCAATCTGGCCATGCCCACCCAGTTGGCCACTCCCACCCAGTCGACCACACCCAGTGAATGGTGTCAAGCTGGCCACTCCCATCCAGTTGACCACCCCTCCCCTTCAGTCCTGATGTGGCCCTCAATGAAATTGAGTTTGATACCTCTGATCTAATTGAAAAGATTTCCATTTGAAAAGAAGTATATGGAAGTTTTCTTCAATATATTTATACATGTAGACAACTTCTACTTGCAAGGGTTTGACACAATTATCCATACCCTATTTCTGAAACGCACATCTCTCCAAAAGAAAAAAAATCACAGCACTTTTTAATATCATACTCAACCGCTAAAAATAATTCAAGGAGTGGCCATGGTGTGTTTGTTTTTTCTCCTTTCCACAAAGTAAAGTAAATGTTATATAATAAAAAAAAATTGGCAGGAAACCTTGTGTCAATCAGTACCTAGTAAACCCTGCTTTAGGTCAGGAAAGCCTTATAGTGGCTTGTTTTACTTCTGATAGAAGTGAAAAATACTAGTCAGTTTAAAAGAGGGACTCCTATAAAAGATAAGAAGTTTCCACCTTAGTAACTGACCCTAACACATTTTTTGGAGGACAAAGAGGAGCTTGAGAGAATGGGCATCACCCATTAGTCTTGAATCCTTAGGCCTAGAGTGGACTTTTCATAGAGTAGCAGCCTGGGCATTTGGCAAATTACAAGAATACAGAAGGTTGAATACCCAAACAATGTTCTTCCTTCCATTTTGCATGGGAGAGTTAAAGGAGATCATATTTAGCTTAAGAAAACTCTTATTTATATGCCAGTTCTTCATTGACAGTAAGCACGATGCCTGTGCTGGAGCTTTTGACTGGACAATGGAAAATGAGAGTCCTAATTTGCAGAGCATGCACACTGACCTTAACATGAGGCAAAGTGAAACAACTGCCTATAGCAGCAAATGCTAAGAAGAAATAGTGTCAAACTTCTCTCTCTCTCACTGACTCTACAGATTCCTTCATACAAGAACCCTAAACCTAACCCTGTCTAAATTGTTCCTTATTTCCTCATGCACAACTCTTTATATTTTGTGCACAACCATCTGGTCCTGACAAAGAAGGAATAATCAAGGACAGCAGGTAAGGTTTCTTACTTCAATAGGCCTAAAAGCTTATGGTTGTCTATCCAATCATATTGGTTGGATTCCAGGTGAGAATTCCATGCTGGTCTTCCATTCCAATTTTAAGCACAGATAGGATTTGTATCCCGCTTGAATTTTTTACAGCATTTGTCTCTGATGTGATAATGAAAATACTTTCTCTAGAAGAAACATTTCCAAGCTTTCAGATCCAAAGAGAAATGTTTACATATAACTTCCTTTGGGATAAAGGGGTGGGCTTCAAAAATTTTAGCAAAGGGTTCTCTTCCCAGTTGCTGGGTGGGCGTGGCCATGGTGAGTGTGGCCTAGTCAGCCTCCTGCACCATGGCAGGTGGTGGTGTTTGCCCTCCCCGGGTTCTGGAGCTTTCCTTGAGCCTCCGGGAAGGCGAAAATGGCCTCCCCAGGCTCTGGAGGCTCTCTGGAAGCCAGAAAGGGACTCATTTCTGGCCTTCCCAAACTTCTAAGAGGCCCGTTTTTCACCCTCTGTGAGCCTCCACGTGCACCCTGCGCTTACTGCATCCAAAACGGGATGCAGGTAAGTGGGGACTCCTGGGAGGGGCTAGGTGGCTGGGGCCAGCCAGGAGTGGGATTTGGGGGTTCTCTGAACTGCACAGAATCTTAGCTAGGGTTCTACCAGCAACCCTCAGCAGCCCATCCCTGGTTAGAGGGTATGCAGAAAAGAGCAGTGAGTTAATGAAATAGTTTCACCAGCCGGTAATCAGTTATGGTATTTACCATTGAAGTTCCCTGGCAATGGACAAGAACTTTCATTTTGTCTCTGGAGTAACTTGAAATACTACTGATATCTGTGTTAAGAAACTACTCTGTTCATACTATCAGTTCTGCTGAAAATTTTAGCCAACCTTGGTGGTGCAGGCTGATTCGCCAGTCCGGCTGGTTCGCCAGTTGCGCCCATACCTGGACCGGGATGCCCTGCGCACGATCACTCAGGCGCTCGTTGTCTCCCGGTTGGACTACTGTAACGCTCTCTATCTAGGACTGCCCTTGTGCACCACTCGGAGGCTTCAGCTGGTGCAGAATGCGGCTGCGCGGGTTGTGATGGGAGCCTCCCGATACTCCCATGTTACACCCCTCCTGCGTGGCTTGCATTGGCTTCGGTTGCCCTCGGGTGAGGTTCAAGGTTTTGGTTTTAACATTCAAAGTCCTACATGGCATGGGTCCAGGATATTTCAGAGCGACTTCTCCCAGCCTCAAATACCAGCCGCCCGTGCGGTCTGGCGGGTCTCCTCGGGCTGCCCTCCGCGACTCAATGTCATTTGGCGGGGACCGGGGGAGGGCCTATTCTGTGGCAGCCCCACTCTATGGAATCTTCTTCCGCTGGAGCTCCGGCTGGCTCCCGATCTCGCACCTTCCGCCGTGAGCTAAAAACCTGGCTGTTTTACAATCTGGGCAGTGTTGACCCTTGGGGTTGTTCGTTATTTTGGGGTTTTAATAATAATACTAATATTAATTCGGCTTTAATTTAATATATTTTTAAGTAACTTATTGTTGTATTCTATTTTAGTTGTGAGCCTTGAGTCCCTCGGGAGAGGCGGCATATAAGTCAATTAATAAATAAATAAATAAATAAATAAATAATAGCCTAGCACTTAGTTCCAGCTGCCTGTAACTATTGCAGGCTCGAATCCCACCAGGCTCAAGGTTGACTCAGCCTTCCATCCTCTCGGGGTAGGTAAAGTGAGGACCCAAGATTGTTGGGGGCAATAAGCTAACTTTGTAAAAATGCCACTTAGTAATAAGCAGGCATATACAATGGAAGGAAGGCTATTGCTGAGTGCATTGGGTTATATCCCAAAATTGTAAGCCCTGAGTCTCCAGAGAAGGGCGGGATATAAATATGAATAAAAATTAAAAAAAAATATTAAGTCTCAAACTTTCCTTTAAAATAATCCTTTTAATTCCTGGACCCTTTTCTTTTTGTCATCCTCTCTGGTTTTAATGG
This sequence comes from Naja naja, assembly GCA_009733165.1. Taxonomy (NCBI): domain Eukaryota; kingdom Metazoa; phylum Chordata; class Lepidosauria; order Squamata; family Elapidae; genus Naja; species Naja naja. The sequence continues at coordinate 19,834,479 of CM019159.1, read as the reverse complement.
TGTCACTGCCATCCTGTAATGTCCAACTTGGAAACTTCAGTTTTGAACAGAATTGAGAGCTTTGACCCATACACTTTACCTTAAGGTGTTAAAAAGGATCAAAACCCCAAGGCAAACACTATCTTAGAGGGGAAGAAAGCAGCGACCTTAGGGAACAAAACTCAGATGACATGGAAGGGCAGCAAATTGTTAGTCATTGATTTCCTTTTTACTGTTTTTGTTTCTGCCAGTGGTGAAGAAACATACCTGAGGGATTTTTACCTCATGTGTCAGAAATTCAGCTGTCTTTAGTTTAACGTACATTCACTTGGATAAAACGGAAATGCCAGGCAGCAAAGTGTCTTAAACTGGCCCTGCAGGATTTTATCTTCAATGACAATATATCTATTGTTATTCTGGCTACTGGTTGTAACAGGCCTCCAAAGCATCTTGGCAACTGCATTTTTCTGAAAAACGTCAGAACTCCTTTGGTAAAGGCCTTTTCTCTGCTGTTTCTCAGAATATTTTCTGTGCATCTTTTGGAAAACAGTGGATCAAACTATTTTTTGTTCGGTGATAATGCAAGATATTTCCTTCCTCAGATTTAGTAGCTGGATTAACATTCTGGCAGCACAGTCTGAAACTTACTTTATAGACCTATTTCAACAAGGAGTCAAGGATTACATTTAAGATAAAACCACTATAACTGAAGCACACAATATCCATCTTTGGTTTAATGTATTCCTTAAATGTATAGATCACTAGCTACCCATGTCAGCTTTCAGTATAAAGGTTAATCTAGCCATATATTAAAATTGCCAGTTTAATAAAACTGCCTGGAATATGCAATGGTGCTGTTCATCCGTCTTTTATGATGCTCTCAGGGCTAAGGCTGATTAATTTCTTAGTACAACCTGAGCTAATCTTGAAAGAAGCTAAGGAGAATCTAAGTACATCAAGCTCTAATGTGTTCCCTTAATAACAGCAAGATTATGATGCTGTAAAAAGTTGTTCTAACTGTGCTTTCATCAGTTTCCTTCTTCTTCCTAAAGCAGGAACTAAATTAGAGTTCAGAACTGGGAAAAATATTAATATTTTCACATAATTTCCCCCCTCAAAAATATCTCAAATTCTTTTGACCATATTCCTGTGTATGGTCAAAACATATCTGGGTAATGTATAGGTTTATGGAGGAGATCATGAAAAAAAATATTTGGTAGCTATTAAGAAAACATGAACTTAGCCTTTGATAACAGGAAAGCATAAGAAAGAAATTCAAGATTGCCCTGCTTTCGCTCTCTTTGGCATAAGAGGAAAGGAGAGATGCTTCAGGTTTTCAAGTTTCATTCAATATAATCTATATTTTAAGTACCTCACCTTCTGAACTAAATTCTATCTTAAATTTTTCCTCATGGCCAGTGTAAAAATTGGCATCTCTTCCCAGCATAGAGAAAAACCTATTATTAGTCAATTGTTCTCACAATTCTTCAATGCTTCTGAGATAAACTGTGAATTCTGTGGATAGATAATAATATGATAGAGTCACATTAGTGAATGAAGCAGATATCTGGTGGAGTCAGGGTTTGACTTTTTGTTAAAGCCCATTCTTTAGACCACGGATGTCAAACATGCGGTGTCACATTGTCATCATGTGACATAGTTTGACTTTTTTACCCTTTGTTAAACCTGGGGTGGGCATGGCCAGCGCATGACGTATCCTGCCCATGGGCCACGAGTTTGACACCCCTGCTTTAGACATATTGATGTGGCAATGAGAGCAATTGTATGTAGTTCAAGATAAGCACACATTACATATTACATTACATCATGATTGCAGAAAGTACGACTTCAGCAACAGAGTGGTCAATGCCTGGTGGCTCAGGCTGTTAAATGCCTGCTCTTAAGATCCAGCTGTCTACAATTGCTGTAGGCTCGAATCCCACCAGGCTCAAGGTTGACTCAGCCTTCCATCCTCTCAGGGTAGGTAAAGTAAGGACCCAAGATTGTTGGGGGCAATTAGCTGGCCTTGTAAAAATGCCGCTTAGTAATAAGCAGGCATATACAATGGAATGAAGGCTATTGCTGAGCACACTGGGTTGCATCCCAAAAATTGTAAGCCGCCCTGAGTCTCCGGAGAAATATAAATAATTAAATAAATAAATAAATAAATAATGCCTGGATTGCACTACCTGACTCATACCCTCACTCCTTTAACCTCAAACTATCCACTATTGACCTCATCCCATTCCTAAGAGGTCTGTAAGGTGCGTGCATAAATGCACCGTCCCTGTCCTAATGTCCCCATTTAATTGTACCTATTTCCTGTATTCTTACTCATGTTTATACTTATACCTATTATCTTGTAAGTGATTGACAAATAGATAGATAGATAGATAGATAGATAGATAGATAGATAGATAAATAATCTATGTTCTGCAAACTTCACTGGCTGCTTCTGGGTTCAATTCAAGCTGCAGTCAAGACCTAGAGTCAATGGTGGGGTTCATTTTTTTTAGTACTAGTTCTGTGAGCGTGGCTTGGTGGGTGTGGTGTGGCTTGGTGGGCGTGGCTTGGTAGGCGTGGCAGGGGAAGGTTACTGCAAAATCCCATTCCCTCTCCACCCCACTAACCTGCTTTCCAGTTCTGTTCTCCTGTGCAGGGCAACAAAAGAAGACCCAGCCAATAAGCTGAGACTCGGGAGGCAGAAAATAGAGCCAATCAGAGGTGGTATTTGCAGGTTCTCTGAACTACTCAAAATTTCTGCTACTGGTTCTCCGAATTGGTCAGAACCTGCTGAATACCACCTCTGCCTATAATGGCATGGTACTAGGTTACTTGAGGGGTTACCTCTCCTTGGTTACATCTACCTGTCCCATTAGGATTAGCAAGAGACACATGTTATAAATTCTATCTATGAAAAGATGTCAGCTGAAAAGAAACTTCCTGCCATGGCCCCCACTCTGTGGAACATCTTCCCCTGGAAGGAACTTAGATTGACCTTAATCTTCCATCCTATAGGAAAGCTCATTACATGGCTCTGCTGTCACTTACTGTCTATGAATTATCCACCCTTGTTCTCTATGCTAATAATATATTTATTATTATTTATTATTTATTATTTATTATTCGACTTGTATGCTGCCCCTCTCCAAAAGGACTCGGCTCACAACTAAAAACACAGCAATAAATAAATTACCTAAAAACATATTAAACAAAATACAAGCCAAATTGAATTTAAAACCCCAAAGTTAAAACAATCAAATCCCCAGGGGTCAGCACAGCCGGACTGAGCAAATAACCAGGTCTTTAAGTCGTGGCGGAAGGTGCGGAGATCGGGGCCAGCTGGAGCTCCGCAGAAGATGGTTCCATAAAGTGGGAGCTGCCACAGAATAGGCCCTCCCGGTGGCCGCCAAGTGACATTGAGTCACACGGCACCCGAGGAGACCCCGTCTGTGCCTGCAGGGCGGTTGGTATTCGATGCTGGGAGGAGTCGTTCTCATAAATACCCTGGACCCATGCCATGTAGACTTTGAATGTTAACCTTGAATCTCACCCGGAGGACAACTGGCAGCCAGTGCAGGCGCGCATGATGGGTGTAATATGGGAGTATCAGGAAGCTCCCATCACTACCTGCGTGGCCGCATTCTGCACCAGCTGGAGCCTCCGAGTGGTATGCAAGGGCAGTCCTATATAGCTGTTCAAGAAAAGGAGTTTTTCAGGGCAAAACTAATGACAATTCTTATTCAGCACTACCATAGCAGATGGCACTGGGATTCAAACCTAAACTTTTAAGAACTAAGGACTTAAAGCTTCAACTGTGTTCAAATGTTATTTAAACCAAGTCTTCCTACAACTTCCTAATCAAATATAACTTCACTAGCTCTGTACCCATGCTTCACTACAAAACTATGTGATTGGACTTAGGTTTTGGGGAGGAAAATAAGGGAAAAAGTGTGCCTCTGCCTACCAGCATCCATCAGTATTCATCTGGCTAGCATCCTGACAGTGTATGAGAGTTGAGGGCTGTTTGGAAACTGAAACATGGAAACTGAAACAGTATTTGGTGTATGAGCAAGGAGACAGCAAGAAGCCTGGGTGTGGCTTAGCTCAACTGTTCTGTACTAAAGCTGTTCTGAAACTAAAACTGAAACTGAAACTCCTCTCCTCTGCTTATGTTTTGCATTTGGAACAGATTTATTTTCAGGTGGGGAGGAGAGTAGAACTCCTTAGCATCAGAGCGTGTTAATAATATTATAGGAAATACTAATGCTCTGATGATCATTTCAAAAATCCTTTCTTAGTGAGCTCCTGGAAGCCAAGAGGAACATACATGCCAAATTTCAAGTTTGTAGGCTTTATGGTTGTGGAGATTTTGTGATGAAGCATGAGTGATATTTTGCTTTTATATATATAGATAAAAGCAGTCCTGTGAGATATAACACTATGCAGCATACTGGATTCCAAGACAAAATCCGTATCTGAGTCGTGGGACATGAATATATCACATTTCTCTGTATCTCTTTAAAGCAGCCATGTCTTTCTGCAAGATCAGGAAAAAACACCCGTGATTTATTTTCAGAGTTTGTCCCATGTTGGTTTTCTATCTGTGTTAAGTCATTCTGGAAGGTTGTTTGGGATTTGGTGTTAACCAATACATAAATGGCATCCATCTCCATCTTTCGTTTTCATTGCATTCCAGGTAAGTTGCTGAACCTCTGTTTCGTTATCAGAAGAAGGGAATGAATAAGGGTGTTGTTGATACAGTAGCATTCTCCTTGGATTTTTTTAAAGACACTGCTAAAATATTTATAAAAACTAGACACACGGTTCAGCTCAGATAAATTACATAAAATTATTTATCAGGATGTAGCCCTTGTTTCCTCCCAAAACAATTCTCACAAGATTCTGAGAAGCTTAAAAACACATGGATTGTCCAAGACCATTAAGAAAAGTTGACGAATGAGTGAATATTTGAAGACTTTGCTCATCTCCATTACTTATCCAACCCTCAGCATTTTGCTAGTATAAAGAGTTCCTATTGTGTTTATTATTGTATTTATTAAGTTTATATTCTCTCTCTCTCTCTCTCTCTCTCTCTCTCTCACACACACACACACACACACACACACGGAAATAAATATCACCACTCTTAGCCTATTAAAACAGCACAGGTGGCAGGTTCAATAACTTTACCTTGTATAAAAATATACAGCATGAATTCAAAACTCTTTATTAAAAATAAATAAGTAAATACACTGGGAGTATTTCTTTGACTTTATTTAATATTTATGCTAATCTATTTTCTTTTGTAAATGTCTTTTGACTACAATCAGTCAGTACTTATGTTCTGAATATTAAGCAAATAGGGTAAACTCATCAATTACATATCATCATACCTCAATAAAGGTTTGCAAAATATGCTTAGGTGTTCTTCTTACGGTTGTTTCACATTGCTGACAAAAAGCTGCATATAATTGGACTCCTGATAACAAGATTAAATAAAAAATAAGTATAGCTTACCATTGCACATATAATTAGAAAATGGCCAGGTAAATTTCCATTGGTTTAATCTCATTTCAACTCTGAGGCTTTATCACCATTTGGCCTATTTTCTTTTATTCTTTCTAAGATGGAAGCAACTTTATTTGACAGTGAATTAAAGAATCGATTAGATTTCTGTCAGTAAGTAGGTCATCATCACATTTTTATATTATGTTGTCTGCCAACAAATGTAAAATCAATTGGAGATGGTCAAAAGAAAGGGGAAATAAGCCTGCAAAGAACCAGTTTGGCCATTGGTTGGACACCCTAGAAGGTATTTCATTGCACAGAACAGATATCAAGGGAAGGTAGTAACAGAGTTGGAAAGGAACTGGAAAGTGAAGGTTCAAGGGAATGGAGTTATAGAATCATGTTCTTTTCTCCAAGGTCTACCTAATTCCACTCTTTCCTTTTCCTTGTCCAAACATTTGCACACTGTTGATTCTTTAATGTCTTTAAAGAAGGGAATGCAAACTTTCAATTTTGCCTATAGCTGATCAATTAGGGAGGAGAGGGAAAGCCAATCTTTAATTTGGGGAATGAGGTTTGAGGAAATTTCACTGATCATTTCTGATCAAGTGTCCCTGGGAGCCAAGGATAAGTTATTCAAGTATGTATTACCTTCTCTGAAACATGAAGGACTGAAAATAGGTGTATTGCCTCCAAATAGATATTCTGAAGCATGTCATAATTTATCCTTAATGTTAAATAATACTAAATTGGCCTGGATCTTTAAACCTATATCTATTTCACAGAGTCATTCAATAAATTGCAATGCCAAGTTGTGTCAGATCAAAACAGATTTATTTATAACAGAACAATCAATAAATATATTATTCTTAAATATATACAGAGTCTTTTCTTCTTTCGTTCCTCTTAAACAGTCCTTCAAGGAACTAGAAGTTACTATGAGAGATTCACAGTTCTTCCTCTCATAACCTCTTCTTAGATATAGCTAACCTCTTTAGAAAGTCCCTTTCTCTTTAGGTTATAGATCTTCTCTCAGATCTCTTTGCTATATCTTCTCATACACAGACCTCAGTCTGTCAGATCCTAATATCTCCTCAGAGTCTTGGATCTTCTCAGTATCTCCAATCTCTTCAGACAAAAATGAGTCTCCACAGTATCTCCTCAGAAAATGACAGTTGACAGCCCCTTTTATACTTAGGGACGTGTCCTACAGTATCACAGTGAGGTGCTCAATGCCACCCTGTCATTTTTAGGTTTGATCACCCCATCAAACTCTACTAATTTGTAAACTGCATAGTAACTCCAGAAAGTTCTACTTTCTGACACTTAAAAAAGAAAGATGGGAAATACCATTAGATTATATAGCAATAGCACTTATACATACTGTATATACTGCTTTACAGTGCTCTACAGCCCTCTCTAAGTGGTTTACAGAGTCAGCCTATTGCCTCCAACAATCTGGGTCCTCATTTTACCCACCTCAGAAGGATGGAAGGTTGAGTCAACCTTTAACCATGGTGAGATTTGAACTGCCAAATTGCAGGCAGCCGGCAAGTAGCCTGCAGTACTGCACTCTTAACCACTGTGCCACCATGGCTTGTATGTTCCAGTTATCCACACATAAGAGCCATCTTGTAAAGGACTTTGAGAAAGACCTTGGAAGACTGCGAGATGCGGGGAAAATTCTTAGGAATTTTCTTAGGAAAATCAGACCAAGGGACAAGAAGCAGGGGTGGGGTTCTGTCGCTTTGGACTGGTTCAGGTGAACCGGGTGTTAAAGTTACAGTTGGTTTACTGAACCAGTATTTCAACCGACTGGCTGGCCACACCCCTCTTGCCCCTCTCCTCTCAGGAGTTTCCACGCAGCCCATTTTCGATGGAGGTAAGTGCAGGATCCACGCGGAGGCTCTGGGAGAGGGGAAAAGGGGTCTTCTGGAAGTCCGGAAAAGGGCCTGTTTCCGGCTTCTGGGGGGCCTCCAGAGCCCGGGGAAGCCATTTTTGCCTTCCCAGAGGCCAGGGGGAGGATGAAAAATGGCCTTCCCAGTAAAACCGTAAGTGACAAAATGGGCCTATTTCTGGCTTTTGGTGGGCCTCCAGAGGCTGGGGGAGGCCTCTGGACCCTTGGGAGGGTGAAAACAGCCCTCCCCGGGCTCTGGAGGCCCACCGGAAGCCAGAAACAGGAAGTTCCATTAGGCCCGTACCATGGCCACGCCCACCCAACAACCAGGCAGCAAACCGGTTGCTGGGATTTTTGAATCCCACCCCTGTGAAGAAGCCTGCAATTGGGTAATAATAGGCAGAGAAAGAGACTTAGAAGGGACCCTCCCTCACTTCTCGGGCTGTAAAAGTGTTATGTATTGAATGTATATAGTTGTGTTACCTGTGCTAAAGTGAAACTAACCTTTAGATGACCCCACCTGTTTTGGGGGGAAATTTGAAACATTTATATTTGGGTGGACTTTTTCTAGTTCTATGACTGGTTAACGCCCTGTGGGCCTAGAGTATAAATCACAGGCATTTGCCTGCAGTTCCTCAGTTCCAGTTTTGAGTCAATAAATGCTTCTGCAGCTATGCTGGTCTGGTTCTTGCCTACTGAAGCCCACTACACAATAAAAAGAGACAGTAGGAAATTTGTACTTTCAGATTTATAAGATTCTGCTGATGTAGCCTTACAATAAAGTAGACGTAGCTCACCTTGTCATATTTCCTATCCAGTGTACTTGGGAGGCTGACCCATCTAAAGTAAATTCCAACTCACGTTTAACTCCTGCTAAATGTTATGCCTATTTACAAGTTGGATTTACTTATGTGTTGAGAAATAATACAATTTAGCAAAACCTGCCTGAAGTTACAAATCACACGTAATGCAATGTTTGCTTTCTAAATGTCATGTTTAAGGAAGTCTTTATGGCAGAGCACGGTGGCTGAATCCAATATCTGGTAAATGCTTGGGAACCAGGATAAAGGAATAGGTGTGGCAAGTTATTCTCATGCTAAAGAGCCACTGTTCTTTGGATTTGGGTATGTTTCCTCATAACCACAAATTCTTATATAATTAAATATCCAGAGCAATTATTTATTTTGCTGGCAATTCATATGCAGTCTTCATTATTTCAGGTCTGACATTCTGAAAGGAAACAGATTAACCTTTGATTACCTGCTCTATATCCAAGGGATATTTTCTCTTTGTCTCTTCTGCTTCTGTTACACTCTGACCACAAAAAGAAATGCAGTAGCAAGGTGTAAGGAAATTTAATTTTTTTGCTGTACTGTATTATCAATGCTGTACTGAATAATAATTAAGGAGGAAATAAAAGTTTCAATGCTTCAGAATTCAGTCCAATCCAGGTGAATTCAGAAGCATGTTCTCTTGGATTTATTAAATTTTAAAAAGTTAGGAACTCATCTACTTAAAAGATCATTTCCTTTATTCATATAATTTTGTCCGTTTAGTAGCATCCAAGTTTTTACTGAATGCCCTTAAGAGTTGTTATGCTGCAGTGCACTAGTTGAAAGATCTCCATAACTATGCCTCATAGAACTGTATTTCTATTACAGTAATGAATTCCCAATATCTGGACATTTGTATAGGAATTAAAGGTTTTTCAATTTAAATGTACCCCTGACTGGATTTGTAATTGGCTTATGAGCTTAAATCAGCTTTCCAAATATTATCTATGGTATAAATTGCATCTTGATCACATTCTGGTTTGCACACTGATTCGCAAAACTGAAAGCTGTCTTATTAAATTAATAACTAACATAAGGTCACAGCCTAAAAAAGTAATTGTTTCAGACAATGGTTCTGAAAATAGAGAAGGGATACAAATTTGCAATTGAACAAGATCATTAAAATTTTGGGGAGGCTGGGCAGGAGGTATTCCAGGGTCATTTTATCTTTCAGAATTCTGATGGAAACTACCACAATATAGGTCAAATGCTTTGCCATCCAATCTAGCAAGATGATCTGCATGTGGGAGTCAAAGAAAATCAAGGCGATGGTTGCAAGTATGTGATTGAAACCCCGCCTCTGTTTAACATGTGTCACATACAGGTGAAAAGGGGGTGGGACTTTGGTCACATTTGACAATTTGGTTTTTTTTAATCAACAGCTTAATCAACTGACAGCTTAATCAATCCTTACCATGGAGTCCCTTGTAATCCCAATTTCTCTCTTGAGTTACATTCAGGCTACTTTGGGTACAAGGTATGCTGTCTTCCATCTTGGATCCTTTTACTATGAATGCCATAGTGAACAAACTGGGGCCTTTCTGCAATTTCAGTTCAGAATAGAGTGGAGTGGAATGGAATGGAATGGACTAGAGTAGAATAGAGTAGAATAGAGTAGAATAGAATAGGACCTTGGAGGTCTTCTAGTCCAGCCCCTGCTCAAGCAGGACAACTTATACTATTTCAGATAAGTGGCTGTCCAGTTTCTTCTTAAAAACCTCCAGTGATGGAGCACCCATGATTTCTGAAGGCAAGCTGTTCCATTGGTTAATTGTCCTCACTGTTAGGAAGTTTCTCCTTAATTCCAGGTTGCCCCTCTGTTTGATTAGTTTCCAACCATTGTTTCTTGTCCTACCCTCCAGTGCTTTGGAGAATAATTTGACCCCCTCTCCTTTGGACGATGTTGCTGCTCTTCCTCTCCTGGTGGCTGGATTGAACCTAACCAGGAATGTTGGTTCCATCGGGTGTTGGCTGGGTCGGGTGGGCTGTTATTGGCCTGGCGGGGGGTGGAACAGATGCTCCCCCTGCGGATGGCTGTCTTTTGTGGCCCTGGACCCTGCCTATGGTGAGGAGCCCGATATTGTGCTATGCTGGTCCACTACTGCCGTCTTTCCTGCACCAGCGGCTCCCCTGGCCCCCATTCTTATGGAACTTTGGGGGTGTAACATCATCTCCACCCAGTGGCCGCGGTCCTTATTCATCATTAGCTGGACCTTTCCCCTTTCCAGGACTTTGATTGGACAGGTCCCATTGTCGTGTGAGGACGATGGGAGGACTATCCCTCTACTGTGAGAGGGTAGAGGGATTTAACATCGGACCCTTCAGTTTTAAGATTGCTTTGGACCGCCGCGGTGAGAGAGCGGTTGGCCATCTATTGTCATCTTCGGCCTCTAAATGGATGTGAGAGGCCGTTTATGAGACTGAACTTCTTGATTACTGTTGCCTGTACCCTCTTTCTCTCCATTCGGATATTTTTAACATCTTTCACCCGGTTATGTGATGCTACACTTTGTCCTATCCCCTTATGAATTTGTCATCTATTGTCATGGGACCCTACTTACGCCCGGAATTGTGGGCGCTCAGGACTGCGCCCTTGTCCTTGAGCTGGCCCAGTGGGTTGTCGACAGCTTACCTTGATGATGGATCTTGGGATCCCGAGAGGTGGCATGCTGCAGCCAAGGGGTTAAATTCTAAATTGAGAGCTAAGGGTCGAATTTTAAAATTTTTAATTCGATGTCTTAATGGGATAGGGAGGGGGGGTGATGGAGGGGTCTTCCTGCAGCCCGGGGTGTGGCAGGAGTGTGTGAGGGTTGGGGGCCAGAGGGGCTCCGGGCCCTGAGGTGGGGGCTGCGATTCCCAGGGTGGTTGGGATTGGAAGAGGATGTCGAGGCATAGGGCCATATCAGGTAAGGGGATCACGCACCCGACATTTAAGGCCGGTTGCGCTCGACCCTATGGCCTCCTCCCTAGGGGGCAGCGGAACTAGGATCCCTGGGCTTAGGTTGGTGTATTTTAATGCCAGGTCTGTGGCTAATAAGTCCTCCCTCCTCCGGGAGGTCATTGAGAGGAGGCTGTGGACCTGGCTTGTATCACTGAGACCTGGTTGGGCCCAGAGGGGTGTCCCTCTGGTTGATTTATGCCCACCAGGTTTTGCACACTGGCCACGGGCCCAGAGTAGGGGTGGTGGGGTGGCCATGATTATTCGGGAGACCATGTTTCCAAGGGAGGTCTCTGTGGCAGAGATAGGCGGGAGTGAGATCCTCCTCCTGAGGTGGGGGCCTAATGGTCAGGTGGGTCTGCTGCTAGCATACCTTTCCCCAGCTGTGGCATCCCTTACCTGGGCTCCTCTCCTGACCTAGTTTTTATCTCTGAACAGTGGCGGAGTGACAGAGGGCAAGTTACTTCTACGGTCTTGCCCGTTCCATGGTCTGATCACTATCTCCTACGGCTGGTCTTCCAACAGGTTGTCCCCGACTGCTGGGATGAGGAGCCACCTAGATGTTCCGCCCCAGGACCCGGAGAGGTTCCAGGCAGAACTGGGGTTTTTTTCTTCTTCCCTTGTTCACAGCTCTGCCGAGGATCTGGAAACTGCCTGGCAACGGGCTGCGTCAGAGGCCCTCGACAGGGTTGTTCCCATGTGTCCCCTTACACGCCGTGGATCCCGGTTTGCTCCTTGGTATACTGAGGAGCTCCGGGAGATGAAACATCATCGGAAGGGCTTAGAGAGCAGGTGGAGGTCGACCCGTTCCCAATCCGACCGTGCCCAGCTAAGAGCCTATATTAGGACTTACCTGGTGGCTATGGGAGAGGCGAGGAGGTCTTATCTCTCCACTCTCATAGCGTCCGCAGATAACCGCTCAGCCACCCTGTTTCGGGTTACCCATTCCGTCCTTCGTTCTGAGGGAGGGCCGGACCCATTGCGGGGTAGGGCTGAGGAGTTTGGTCAATATCTGTCAGATAAGATCGCTCGCATTCGGGATGGGTTGTCCTCCGATTTGCAGGGGTCTGAGGAACGAGTGGCAGGTAGTCTGGCCACTGTTATTTGGGATGAGTTCAATCCTGTTTCCGAGGATGAAGTGGACAGGATTATGTGGCGGCTGAGTTCCACCACATGTTTGTTGGACCCGTGTCCCCTGGCTGACTTATGCCGCCAGGGAGGCCACCTGCGGTTGGTTGAAACAGGCGGTGGTGAGACCCCTCCTGAAGAAGCCTGCCTTGGACCCGACCGTGTTAGACAACTTTCGTCCGGTCTCCAACCTTCGCTTTTTGGTGAAGGTTGTTGAGAGTGTGGTGGCTCAGCAGGTCCCGCTCTTCCTGGATGAAGCGGACTACCTGGATCCGTATCAATCGGGCTTCCGACCCGGTCATAGCATTGAGTCGGCATTGGTCGCGCTGATGGATGATCTCTGGAGGACCCGGGACAGGGGTTTTTCCTCAGTCCTGGTCCTATTAGACCTCTCAGTGGCTTTCGATACCATCGACCATGGTATCCTTTTGCACCACCTTGGGGGGCTGGGAGTGGGGGCACTGTGCTTCAGTGGTTCTCCTCCTACCTCTCGGGCGCAATCGATGTTGGTGGAGGGGGTTGGGTCGACCCCAAGGGCTCTCTCTTGTGGGGTCCCGCAGGGTCGGTCCTTTCCCTCTCTTATTTAACATCTACATGAAACCGCTGGGTGAGATCATCCGTGGTTTTGGGGTGCGATTCCATCAATACGCTGATGATACTCAGCTGTATATTTCCACCCCAGGCCAGATCAGTGATGCCCTCTCCCTGATGTCCCAGTGTTTGGATGCGGTACGGATCTGGATGAGTAGGAACATGCTTCGACTCAACCCGGCCAAGACTGAGTGGCTGTGCGTATCGGCATCTCGGCCCAGTTTAGATTGTCCATCTTTGGCCATAGGGGAGAGGTGTTGCCCCTGTGGATAGGGCGCGGAATCTGGGGGTCCTCCAGATGTACGGCTCCAGTTGGAGGAGCAGGTGGGGGCCGTTGCCAGGGGGGCCTTTGCCCAGCTCTGCCTTGTTCGTCAGCTTCGCCCATTTCTGGACCAAGATGCCCTGCACACAGTCATGCCTGTACCTCTAGACTCGACTACTGCAACACTCTCTATTTAGGACTGCCCTTGCATACCATCCAGAGATTGCAGCTGGTGCAAAATGCGGCGGTGCGGGTGGTGATGGGAGTTTCCCGATTCTCCCATGTTACCCCCTCCTGCGGCCTACATTGGCTGCCGGTTGCACTCCGGGTGAGATTCAAGGTTTTAGTTCTGACATTCAAAGTCCTACATGGCATGGGTCCTCAATATTTGAGGGAGCGTCTTCCGATATCTAGTACCGGCCGCCCTGTGCGAGCTCATAGGCAAGGACTCGGGTCCGTCGGGTCAGTGCCGGCTGGTGACTCCCCGACGATGAGCCTTTTCTGTCACGGCCCCTGACCTCTGGAATCAACTGCCTTTGGAGCTCCGCCTGGCCCCCGATCTCTGCACCTTCCGCCGTGAATTAAAGACCTGGTTATTTGACCAACCTGGCTGTGACCCTCCTTAGGGAGGGAGGGTTTTAATGTTTATTGTTTTTATGTCTTATATTTGGGCTTGTCTTTGTTTAATTATTTTTTAAATATTTATTGTATATGTTTTTAGCTGTGAGCCACCCCGAGTATTCGGAGATGGGGTGGCATACAAGTTCAAGTATAAATAAAATAAATAAAATAAATATTGCTATCATGTCAACCCTAATTCTTCTTTTCTTTAGACTAGTCACTAGCCAAACCCAAAACCTGCAGCTGTAGTTCATATAGTTTAGTCCCCAGGTCTTTGATCATCTTAGTTGCTCTTCTCTGAACTTTTTTCAAAGTCTCAACATCTTTTTTGTAATATGGTGACCAAAATTGGTTGCAGTACTCTAGTTGTTTGATGCATGTCTAGATTCAGTAATCTCTGGAAATTCAGTTTGCATGAAATATTATTTTCACAATATATTGTTTCCATATTCTTTTCACAATATATTGTTTCCATTCATTCAGAAGGGACTAAGGAATATGGTCCACACCAGATCAGACCAAATGCCACTATTCTTTTGTAATTCAAGACTATGGGAATTAGCCCTGCCACCCTGGACCATCAGTGAATATGTCATTGGCCAGTTTGGATGGCAGTTCTTTGATATTTGAGGTGTGTTCACATGTTCTTTTCTCCCTATTTTCCTTTCCTTTACTTAGGAATCTCTTTTCCATGCTAGACATTAGGTGATGCGCAACAAATTTGAACTTCAACTGAATGAGGCTGGTTCAAAGAAATTTGGAAGAAATTTAAGAGGAAAAGTTACTCTCTAAAGTTTTGTTGTTAATGCAGAGAATTGGAGGGACATAGACTGTATGTGTGCAAAATAGATTTGATACACTTCTCTGCAAGTTCTCAGTGTAAGGAAAGTATAGTGCAGGAGTGGAGGAGAGAGGGAGGGTTGTAATATTACTGAATGGTTTTATTATGGGTCTGGATTCACAGTGATCTGGAGAGAGATGCTGAAATAATATGTTTTAGGCATTCTGTTCCGGTCTTTAGAGCTCTTACTTATACTCTGCCTCAGGAAGGAGAAAAATAGCAATTTTTTTCTTTTTCTTTTTACAAACTCTGTGAAATCCGAGAAGAAAAACTTCTGCATTTGTTTACAACAGGTCAGGTATTTAAATCTTTCCATTTCTGCCGTTGCTTGTTCCATATCCATCATCCATTCCTGTCACTTGTGTTTTCAGAGATTTGGTGTTAACTGATTACCTTCAGAAGCCCTTAAGCTGGTTTTCATTCATCTGAATTTCCTACCTGCTGCTTAGAGTGGAGAAGTGAAATGAACCCAGCTCTCCTTCGAAAATATCACTTCTACAAAACCAACTGTACGTATCCTTCTGGAATTCCACAGGACAATTTTCTTGGACCACTTCATAATTTCATATAATTTATGTAATATTTCCTGGGTGTGCAGACACATGTCCAGGCATGCATTTTTGGATACCCCACCCAAACATCTGGCTTAATCCATTCAGGAAACATTGTAAAAAAATTTTTAGAATCCAACAAACGTTAGTAGGCATTTTGTTTAAAAACATGGTTCTTAGTAGAGAATTCTAACCTGATATAGTTGTTGAAAACCTTTAATCCTCTCAGTGCTTTTTCCACAAAATTTAGGAGGTGGTAGAGCTTTTACTTTCACTTGTAGTCAGTGGAAGATTCAAAAATTCAAATTTCCAAAGATAGAGGGGAATCACCACTTTTTTTTCCTTTAACAACCCTGTAATCCACTGGTGGGATACAAATGTTGTTGCCACTGGTTTGGTGGGTGTGGCTTGGTGGGTGTGCTTTGCACACGTGCACACACTTTGCATGCCCGCACATGCCAAATGTGCACTTTGCGCAGGTGCAGAGGTGTTTGCGCAGGCACAGAGGTGTTCTAACTCACCTCCGGCAAGCCTGCACAATCCCGATCGCTTCAGCAGCTGCCGTGCAGCACTCTTCTGTCCCGCGCAAAGCAGCTGCGCTTCAAATTCAGCAGATAAAAGTGAGTATGTGAGCCCGGGCGGGTGGGCGGTCCCAACAGCAGAGTGGTGGAGAGTACCAGTTTGGTTTCCACTGCTCATCGCTCCTACTGGCTTGCCAGAACCAGGCTGAAGTCAAGGTTGACTCAGCCTTCCATCCTCGGGTAGGTAAATTGAGGACCAAGATTCAGCAATTAGCTGAGTTGTGAGCCGCTTAGTAATAAGCGGCAACAGCAGAGTGGTGGAGAGAACCATTGGTTTCCACTGTCAGCTCCTACTGAGTCTTGCCAGAAAGGCTGAATTAAAAAAAAATACCACCACTGCTGTAATCCCTTGCATCGGGATGGAGTCGGGGTGACTGAACATAGCTCGAGCATTTACTGGCCAGATGCCCTTCCTGACACCTATTCAGAGTCCACAGCAGACAATTACTGCCGAGAGAGAAATATCCGCTGCTACCTAGGATTAAACTGTGTCTCCTGATTGTCAGGCGAGAGTTCCACCTCTAGGCTGCTGTGCCACTCGTTGGGATTGGCCCAATGAAAATGAGAATTTCCAGTCAGTATTTAGCAAGAATTAGATGTATTAAGTTTTTCACTGATTAGCATTAAAAAGGACTTCATATAATTCTCCAAATATAGAAAGGAGTAGAAATGCCACTCTTTGTTAGCATAATCATATTACTTCCATTGATCTATCATTTCCATCTGCAATACCATCGTGTCTACATTTTAAAAAAAAAGGCATGGACACTGATTGCTCTCTTCTGCCTAAATATTTTTCAGATGTTCATTCTTGATCTTTTGATTCTTCAATAAAAAAAATGACACTATCCCTGTGAAAATGACCCTCAACCTTGCATTGATAACTTCAACTCAAAGATCTCAAACTTTTCAGATAATTTTTTGGGATACAACCCAGTGTGCTCAGCAATAGCCTTCATTCCATTGTATATGCCTGCTTATTATTAAGCGGCATTTTTACAAAGTCAGCTTATTGCCCCCAACAATCTTGGGTCCTCAATTTACCTACCCTGAGAGGATGGAAGGCTGAGTCAACCTTGAGCCTGGTGGGATTTGAGCCTACAGTAATTGTAGGCAGCTGGAACTTAAGTGCTAGGCTTTTAACAGCCTGAGCCACCAAGGCCCTGTGTGTGTGTATATACCATGTGTGTGTGAATATATACACACACACATACATATACAAACTCACGCAGAGAGACAGACACACACACAGAGATATCCCAGAAGAAGGTGGACTTCCGGTTGGGTGCCGCATCGCTACAAACCGAGGAGCGGATCGCCGCTCCGAAGGATCCGGTTTTCCATCAGCTGGAGGCTCCCTGGAGCGCATTGGACCCTGGAGGGGTAGACGTTCGGAAAGGGGAAGACCTGACGATTCCGGGACGGTGCTGCAAGCCCAGAGATGACAAGGCAACCCCAAGAATCCAGCGGTGGAAGAAGGAGATCGTCAAGATCGAAACCTAGATGTGGCAGCCTGACAGATAGAGAAGAAGGAAGACTAAAATACAGAATGTCAGTTTGAGCTTTGGAAAGGCGAAATTTAAAGGAAACTTTTGGATGTAAATAAAAAGAATCTTGGAACTTTGGAGGCTTGAAATCTGCAAGGCAGCAGAATGATCAGCACTCTCGGAGAAGGAGAACGACATTCAATATATTGTTGATTAATGGAAGGCAGACATTGAAAAGCGGAAGAGTGAGACAGCAACTTTATTCTTATTGTGGGAGATTGCGAGTGGTATTTTATAGAGAAATAATGAATTTTGTGGATACTTTCTCACAGCTTCCCCCTTGTTGATACATTCTCATTGATACATTGACTCTAATCTTGTTTCTACATCGGACTAAGAACTAAAGAAGGATTAAGAACTGGACTTTCTAGAACACTACGTGACTTTGCAGATACAGAGAAACCATTTTGAACTGGACTTAAAATATAAAATAGAAAAGACTTAAACTGCAAAAAGGAGACATACTAAGGACATCTATAGGAGTAAAAAGTTAACACTTCATGAGCCAAAAGAAGAAGTATAATTGATGATATTTATATCCTGATTAATGCTTAGTGAATATTGATCCAGGATTGAATAACTGAAGAATACTATGTAAATATATAAGGTATGAATAATTTTGCTGATAATAATATACACTGATATCCTATAATAGACTAAGAAAAAGATTAGGAAAAATAGTTAGATACTTATAGTTAGCCCATTTAAACTTAAAATTTATTAAGAATATAAATATTTAAATGAAATGGTTAATGTTTAATATTCATTGAAGCCTAACTAATGGAGAATTTAATGAAATTAATAGAAATAAGGTTAAAATATTGTTGAATTGAGGTTTGATAAGGAAATAAGAAATAAGAAGGGATTTAGAAGAGTTCATTAGAATTGTGTAATTAATAAGGAACTTTAATTGATGTAATAGATATATAACAGAATTGTGAAGGATAGGAAAATAGTACTCTATTGTTCAGTGGATGGTGGGTTGGAAAAGACTGTTGGATAAAGTGAAAATGACAACAACCACAATTACAAGTACAAAGGCAGGGAAAAACTACTACAATGGCTTCACCAGGGGGACAGAGATCTTTAGACGTGATGTTACTAGCTGAAAAGACCACATCAACTCAGAGCCTCCAGACAGTCCAGACAACTCTAAACATGATGCAAGAGATGATGGTTAAGACACATGAATTGATAGCTAGAAATCATGATGACACGAAGACAGAGATGAGAACAGAAATAGGCAAAGTAAAAGATGAAATACAAACTTTGAACAATAAAATTGGAACGATGCAGGAAAAGGTACTAAAAATGAACAAAAAATAAACCTGGTAGAAGCAAAAACAGAGGAGGTAGAGAAGAAACTAGAGGATAACGAACAGAACTGGAAAGAACTTTACAATGACCTATACGAATCATTGACCCACATGGAATTAGAAAAGGCATCTTTTCACCTTAGGTTTCAAAATGTGGTGGAAGATAAAAAAGAAGATATACGTACGATAATGATAGATTTGATAGTGACAGCTTTGCAAAAGCCAAAAATAGAAATTGAAAAGGAGGTTGACGAGACATACAGGGTATATACGCACTATGCAAGGAAACATAAATTGCCAAGGGAAGTGCATGTTCATTTTGCAAGGAAGCTAACGCGAGACCTTCTATATACCAAAACTAGGGATGACCCTATTATTTATAAAGATCATGAAGTGATTACTTTAAAACAAGTCCCTAAAAGAGTTAGGGAACAGAGGAGGGATTATCAATTTCTATCTACACATCTTATCAGAAACTCTGTTCCATTCAGATGGCTTATACCAGAAGGCCTACTGGTCTCATGGCAAGATAAAAAATATAAAATAGATTCAGTAGAAAAGGCAAGAGAATTCTATGATAGACATATAGAATCAGAAGAAAAAACTGACAATAGAGACATCTTAAGTAGGAAAAGTGAGTTACAACAACTCTCCGAAAAACAATTGGACGTACCTACCCAGTCCTTAAATCCTAGTCTAGAAAAAGAAGAGAATAAGTCGAGGAGAAGGGACCCTAGAACCAGAAATAAAACGAAGCACGCCCTCCACAATTAACAATACAGATAAAGAAATTAACTTAATTTCAGTCAATGTTAATGGGTTAAACTCGCCTTTAAAAAGAAAACAAACCTTTGAGAAATTAAAAAAACAAGATGTTGACATTATTTGTTTGCAAGAAGTCCATATTCTTGACTCCCAAGCAGATTTATTAAGAAATACGGATTTGGGGGAAATGTATTCGGCACTGACAAAAAAAAAAAGGGGGCATTGCAGTATATATAAAAGATTGGCTTCAGCACAAACAACTATACAAAGATCAAGAGGGAAGAATGTTATTTATGGAAGTATTTATGCACCAGAAAAAAATAATATTAGTTACAATATATGCCCCAAACACTAACCATAGAGATTTTTACTATAAGCTCCATCAAAAGATAATAGAATTTGGCTATGATAATGTATGTATTATAGGGGATTTTAATGTAATTTCGGATTAAAATAAAGACTATAAAAGTAAAGGGAGGGAAAAAAAAGAAAGAAACACTTTCCCTATGACATTTCAAAAGATGGTAAGGGAGCTAAATCTTAAACACGTGTGGAGAGAGATAAACCCAAACAAAAAACAATATACCTTCTTTTCAAACTCTCAAAAATCATGGTCCAGAATAGACCAAGTATGGATGGATTCTGGTCTAATGGAAAATATTGTAAAAGTGGAAATTGGGATAAATATATAGGTGGACCATAATCCGATACAAATCCAATGGAAGGGGAAAAAATTAGGAAGATGGACCCTTAATAATGCAATTTTAAGGGATAAAACATATATTGAAATGATGAAGAAGGAATTAAACATATTCTTTGAGATAAATAAAAAAGAACAGACCTCCCTGCAAAATTTGTGGGACACAACTAAGGCCTATCTGAGAGGCCTAACCATAGCACATAATATAAGAAAGAACAAAGAAAGGAGACATCAACAAAGCCTATGGAGGGAGAAATTAAAAGATTTAGAAATAATCAGACAAGAAGATTTGAATAATTTGAGGATTAAAAAAGATATTGATATCTTAAAACATAAAATAAATTTAAGCACTCAGGAAGATCTAGTCCGGAAAATTAGATTGACTAAACAAAATTATTTTGAAAACGCGAATAAGCCTGGGAGATGGTTAGCCCATAAAATTAAAAAAGAGCAGGGAAAGAGAACGATTACAACCCTGCAAGATCAAGAAGGGAACTTACATGTTCAACCCCCCAAAAAGAAGAAAATAGCAAGGGAATTCTTTATCAAATTATACAAACAGGAGGAAGTACTGGAGAGTAGTATTGACCAATATCTAGCTGAAAAGAATCTATCAGAAATCCTAGATGAAGAAAACCAATATCTAAACAATAAAATAACTATAGAGGAGGTTAGAAACGCAATCGGAATGCAAAAGACAAATAAGACCCCGGACCAGATGGAATTCCTTCAGAATTCTATAAGGAATACCAAGAATTGCTAGAGGAGGTATTGGTCAATATTTACAATGAGGCTTTGGAAAACACTAAGATACCTAAAACATGGACGGAAGCCTATATTACACTTATACACAAGGAACAAACAGATCCACAAAAAATACAAAACTATCGGCCAATATCCTTACTAAATGTTGATTACAAAATAATGGCCACAATTATGGCAGAAAGACTAAAAAGGATACTAAGTAGAATAATCCACACGGATCAGAATGGCTTCCTACCACACAGGCAGATAAAAACAAACACAAGAATAATAATTGATATACTAGAATACTATGAAGTACACACGACTCGACCAGTGGCATTGATGTTTGTCGATGCCCAGAAAGCTTTTGATAACTTAAATTGGAACTTTCTCATAAAACAATTAACAGGTATGAAATGTGGAAAAAATTTATAGGATTTATTAAACAAATATACAATATCCAAACAGCGAAGGTATTAATAAATGGGGAAAGCACAGAAGATATAACCATAAACAAAGGATGCCCTCTAGCACCATTATTGTACATATTGGCAGAAGAAATATTGTTAACACAAATAAGACAGAATCAGGAAATCAAAGGGCTAAAAATCAAAAAAGAGGAATACAAGCTTCAGGTGTTTGCTGACGATATGGTGTTTATATTGGAAGAACCGATACAGACTGGCCCCAAACTACTACGGGAAATAGAAGAATATGGAAAGGTTGCAGGATTAAAAGTAAACAAAGATAAGACAAAAATCTTGACAAAAAATTGTACAAAGTATCTTAAGGAAGAACTGTCAAATACATTAGGTATTCAGATAGCTAATAAAGCAAAATATCTAGGGATTTCGCTAACGGCTAGGTGTTCATCAATAAGGAAAGACAATTATGATAAACTAACATTACAGACAGCTGAAGACTTAGAAAACTGGTCAAAATTACAATTGTCATTGTTGGGGCGTATCTCAACAATAAAAATGAACATCCTACTGAAATTGCTGTTTCTATTTCAAACTGTGCCAGTCAGGCTGGAGAAAATTTTTTGTAGACTTAAACAAACATATTCTCAAATTTATATGGCAAAAGAAAAAGCCCAGAATCAAATTTAAAATACTGCAAGATGCCAGGAAGAAAGGAGGGTTTGGCCTCCCAGATTTTGAACTTTACTACGAGGCGGCAATAGCGAATTGGCTCAGAGACTGGGCCAAATTAGAAAAAAGGAGAATATTAAATCTAGAGGGTTTCGATCTCCAGCTTGGCTGGCATGCATTTATGTGGGATGAAAAGTATAAGAACCACTCATACTTTAGAAGACATCATGTGAGAAATGTCTTAGTTAGTGTTTGGGAAAAGATGAAAAGGAACTACTATTTAAAAGTTCCGCTTTGGCTATCCACCTTGGAAGCAGTAACTCACCCAAATGTGATGGAATATGATAACATACTTAGATATAAAGATTTATTACTGGAAACGGAGAGCTTAAGAACAAAAATCAAATAATAATACAAGGGAAAGAGATTTCCTGGTGGCCATTCTTACAAATCCAAACACACTATAAAAAAGACCAACAGTGATTCGGCTTTAGCATGACTACCCAAGAATTTGATAAAATATGGCTGGGGGAAGAAAAGAAATCAATCAGTAAAATATATAGATTTTTTTAAATCACAAACTAAAAGAAGAAACAATGATGGCTATGAAGATAAAATGGACTAAAAACATGTCCCACAATATCGAAGTAGATGAATGGGAACACAATTGGCAAATGAATTATAAATTGACCTTATCAACAGCATATAAAGAAAATCTATATAAAATGATGTATCATTGGCATCTATCCCCAGCCAGGTTGGCAAAGATGAGTACCAATCTATCGCCTAAATGCTGGAAAAGCAACCACTTACAAGGAACATATTTTCATATGTGGTGGACATGTCCACTTGCTAAGAAATATTGGTGAAAAGTAAAAAACTGGATACTAGACATGACAAAACAAAATTTAAAACTTGATCCTGAGGTATTTCTCTCAGGGATGATTAAAAATGGAAAAGAAATATTACTACTTAATTCTACATATTATAACTGTGGCTAGATTAGCCTACGCACAGAATTGGAAATCATGGTTACTCCCTCTGGATGATATTGTAATCAAAAAGATCTATGAATGTGCTGAAATGGATAGCTTAACCAAGAAAAAAAAAAACAAACAAGACAGTGAATACTGCGAAGTATGGGATATATGATATAAATGGATAAAGAAAAAATAACACATGATATTTAGAAGAGATACAGAAGAGATAGACGTGTAACTGATGGTAAAGAACGGAGGAGATACTTTGAAAGAATGGAAGAGATACTTTGACAAGGTAGATCACGTTATATATTATGTGATGAAGAATATAACCATTGCTCAAACAAGTTGTGAAATGTATATGTGTGTGTGTGTGTGTGTGTGTATATATATATATATATATATATATATATATATATATATATATATTTGTGATTTTGGTAGGTATGTAGGTCTTGGTGTATTCGGGTCTTGTCCCATGTAAGATTGAGAATACCTTGGCAACGTTTCAACAAAATCTCATCCGTCATCTTCAGGCTGGTGTCTTCAGCTTCGTTCTTCTGGGAGAAGTGATATATATATATGTAGTTTTGTATTTATATGTATGTTTTTAATCTTTTTTGTTAAATAAAATTCTTAATTAAAAAAAAAGATATCCCAGAAGAAGGCAAAGATGAGTCCTTTCTGACATATTTCTACACACATATATATGTCCGTGAATGTGTGTTTTCATATTCATATACATCTCCCAGAAGAAGTCCTTTCTGATTTCAGTTACAAGGAATTAATCTGAATCACTAGTAGGCCCTCCATCCTTTACAGTAAACCCATAAAAGTAAAGACTTATTCCCATTTTTTTCAATATGTCTTCTCTAATTATAACCAAGGTTGGATCAAATGGCATCCAACAGTAGATCATCTTTATCTTCACCAGTAAACCTCTAGGTATTTTAAATGTTGAGTATAATTATTCTTTTTACATTATCCTTGGATCCTCGTAATTTTAAGTACCGATATAAAGCTGTGTCTTGGGGAAATTTTACAGTTTTGCTAGGATATATTTACATGATAGCTTCTGTTTGCTCCTTCCTTTCTGCTTGCTTGCCTGCCTGCCTGCTTGGCTGGCTTCTTGTTTGAATCAATCTAAAATTCCACTAGGAAAGTACTATAGCTCTCAGTGCCCTAGGCATAGCTTAGTAAAATTTACTAAAGAAGGTTTGTAGCACAGATAGTTCTAATGGTTTGATAGTGATACCTGTTCCCCACGTAGTTGTTTAGTTCATACCAATAACTCTGATTTAATAACCTGACTTCCTAGACCTGTTCAGAGTACCTTCAAGGGCATCCTGTACATTGCAAGTAAGCCTGTATGAGGCAAAGAAGGAAGGTTTTCTGATCACCTTGACATGCAAGCTACACTTTTGGATTTTTAAATATTTTTATCCTTCCTTTATGACTTTTATAAATAACTCAAGGTGGAGGCCATACATAATAATTCTTTCTTCTCCTATTTTCTCCAGAACAACAACCCTGTGAAGTGAGTTGGACTGAGAAAAAGTTAATGGCCCACAGTCATCCAGCCAGCTTTCATGCCTGAGATGGGACTGGAACTCACAGTTTCCTGGTTTCTATCCTGTTGTCTTAATCACTGTACCAAACTGGCTCAAAATGGGAACAATGCTCACATATTTGCTCTGTCTGAGATCAGAATGGCTGCTGGAATTAGGTAAAAGGTAAAGGTTCCCCTCACACATACGTGCTAGTTGTTTCTGGCTTTAGAGGGTGGTGCTCATCTCCATTACAAAGCCAAAGAGCCAGCGCTGTCCGAAGATGTCTCCGTGGTCATGTGGCTGGTATGACTAAACCCCAGAGGTGCACGGAATTACCTTCCCACCAAAGTGGTCTCTATTTTTCTACTTGTATTTTTACATGCTTTTGAACTGCTAGGTTGACAGAAGCTGGGACAAGTAACAGGAGCTCACTCCATTACGTGGTGCTAGGGATTTTTTTATTTTTAATTCATATTTATATCCCTCCCTTCTCCGGAGACTCAGGGCGGCTTACAATTTTTTTGGGATACAACCCAATGCGCTCAGCAATAGCCTTCTTTCCATTGTATATGTCTGCTTATTACTAAGCGGCATTTTTACAAAGTCAGCTTATTGCCCCCAACAATCTTGGGTCCTCAATTTACCTACCCCGAGAGGATGGAAGGCTGAGTCAACCTTGAGCCTGGTGGGATTCGAGCCTGCAATAATTGCAGGCAGCTGGAACTTAAGTGCTAGGCTATTAACAGCCTGCACCCACCAAGGATTTGAACCTGGAATTATATAAGGTCACAAAACATGAACTGTGAAGCAGCTGAGAATGCAGCTGCCAATTTTACCAAAATTTGCAGCCAATTAATCATGCTTTCCCCCAAGTATTAATTGCTAACTGTTCAGGCAATTTGCCAGGTAGAAAGGGGAGGGCTTGATTAATTGGCTGCAATTTTTTTTCTTCAATCCCACCTCATTCCTTCTTTACTTCCATTCCCCAAACATCTCATCCATCAATTTCACTCACCCATGGCCTGATATTCTCATCTTATGTTTCATCACTCATCCGCTGAATGATTGACTGCTACCTGTGGGAGGAAAAAAATAATATAATCTGACAAAATAACATCCTGGGCAGTGAAACTACATATTCCATATAAGGAAGAAGAGCCACTTGTCTGAAATGGTATAGGCTTGATGAGGGGGTTGGACTAGAAGACCTCTAAGGTTCCTTCTACTTCTATTCTGATTGATATTAATCTAACCAGATTAAGAGGCAATAGAGGAAAAGGAAGCAATAGGAAGATAAGTGAGGAAAGAAAACTTCATCACATGTTTTTCATGTGCTGCAATGCTGGACCCAGATATTACAAAAATAAAGAATTTATAACAGTTAACTAACATTCATCCATTTAGAGAATAAATAAACTGTAAATTCATATTACATGTAGTCCTCACTTAGTGACCACAATTAGAATTGATAAATTGGTTTTTAAGCAAAGGGGTTGCTAAGTGAAGCCACGACTGTGCTTTTGACCTTATTTTAGCTTTTGTTTGCTGCAAAGGTTGTAAATACTTGGATTGGTCATAAATTTACTTTTTTCATCACTGCTATAACTGCAGTCATTAAATGAGCCTGTCACCAAATGAGGTGTACATCTTTCATGGGGTTTGAGGATATAGTCATAGTTAACAGTTGACTGTAAACATCTTCCTTACATGATGATACGTTCATATTTATTCATTTATTTAATTTGATTTATATGTTACATTGTATCAATATTCATTTATTTATTTTGATTTATAAGGCACGTTACATTACATTACATCAGTGGTGGGATTTTTAAAAAAATACTACCGGTTCTATGGGCGTGGCTTAGTGGGCATGTCAGGGGAAGGTTACTGCAAAATCCCATTCTCTTCCCACCCCACTAACCTGCTTTCTAGCTCCATTCTCTGTGCATAGCAGCAAAAGAAGACCCAGCTGATTAGCTGGGACTTGGGAGACAGAGACTAGATGGGGCCAGGGCCAGTCAGAGGTGGTATTTGCCAGATCTCCAAACTACTCAAAATTTCTGGTACCGGTTCTCCAGAACTGGTCAGAACCTGCTGAATACCACCTCTGCATTACATCTGTTTTCTTCTTTGTTGTTGGGGAGATCCTTCTGGATCTTTTTCTGGATTTGGTGACGGCCCAGTTGGGAATTCCAAAAGTTCTGAGGGCTTCCTTGATGGGATGGTGAGTTTGATGGCAACCAGCCTCTTGTCTGCATCTGTCTTTGATTTGCCAACTTCAATTCTTCCTAGATAAGGCTCTGTGCTACTTTCTTCTGAATAGAATACTATGAGGCACTTTATGTGTTGATGCCTTTTAAAGAAACATCAAAACTGCAGTAGGTCCAAAATGAGGCAGTCTACTGCTACTTTGGGGGAATGTTATACAGTATTTGCCCTGGATTAATTGGATTGGCTTTTCTCTGAACAAAATTCTAAACAGCTTGCTTAAATTAATGAACCTTTTTACAGCTTGGATTATTAGTATAATTATTCTTAATTAAACTTGTAATCTACCTGACTTTCAATGACTTGCCTGCCTAAATTATCGACTTCCTTATTTTTGTATTTTTCTTCCATAAATCTATTACGAGATTTGCCTAGAAGAGAGGTCTGGAAGCAACTTGGCCCAAGGTCTTCTTGATCATGGGACCAATATTGTGCAATAATGCCTGGTTTGGAATTTATGTATGCATGTATTAACATCGTTTTATTGTTTAATTTGATGTTATTTTAGCTGATGAAAACTTAGTTAACACTGTTCATGTCATTTTGTAATCTCCCATGGGCTGACTTGCTGGAAACGTGAGGATATAAATTAGACTGAGTGGCAAATTTGACAGTTGGAGAAAGAGAAAGGAACAGAAAAGATTTCTCCATGGATTCTTCACCCTCAGGACAATGGCAAATCTTTCTCATATTATTGTTGTTTGGCTCAAGTGACCAACTTGGTGGTATGAACGCCAGGATACACAAAGCTATAATACCTTCCATGGTGCCACAGTGGGCACAAATATACCTACCCATGTAGCACAATGCCAATGACCTCGTTGTTTATGAACACTAATGAAACTAGAGTTGAATTCATCACCTAAAGTTGGCAGAGTTTCTGAAACGACAACATAATTTGTCAACCCTAAAGGGGGACAGTAGCATCTTTCCTGCAAGAAGGCCATAGCAGGAGTTCCTGCATGAGACTTTCCTTGGGAATTTATTTGAAGTGTGCAGATTGATGGAGACATGATAGCACAATGAATGACAAAACTTTTACAACCATATCTATGGCCACTTTAGAACTTAAAAATACAGGAAGACTTCCATACCCCATGAAGAATTCTCCAAAATTCTGTTTTCTTTTGAAGTGAATTCCAAAAGCAAATTCTTTCTCATCAAATTAATTAATAGCAAACAAAACATAACAACCCCAAGATAATTTCTTTGCCCAGCACTAAATGAATTGGTAAGTATATAATTTTTTTGGGGAACCAATAACTGCAATGACTGCTTCTCCTAATGCTTTTGGCTCCTTGTTTCTTTCCATTCTCAAAGAAGGTTGACATTTAGTCTAGGTAGGGTAAACACATGGTTATGTATCTCAAACGTCACTGTTGTAACACTTAATTTGGCCACTGGGAATCAAATACGTTTTCTCAAATCTACTGAGAAAATGCTATTAAGTGTAAAGAAACTAAGGAAGAATAGGTCTTTTATGGCCATTGGATGAGATGGCACTGTAGGACCAAATAGTTTGTAGAACATTGAGAACTGTAACAAAGCAGGGACTAAATAACTGGAACTATTTTGTGCCAGATGAGAACATCAAAAACCTTGTTTCATCTCTTTCAAATGATAGGGTTGATGGCATCTGTAAATCTATTGCTTACACCTGTTAATAGGTCTAAGCACCTGTTTGAAAAAGACATTATTTAGAGTGCCCTTGTTGAAACATGTTGAGTATTCAACCCTCTTTGGATAAGATTGTTATCTTTTCATGTGTTGCTACATTTGTATTACAAAAGCAATTAAATAATGTTGATTTGACAAGCAGGGGGAGTAAAGAGGGGATGGAGCAATGTGTAGGAGGTTCATTTTAGATGGGAACATACTTGGTTTCACCCACTATGTTTAAAAAATTTTCTATTGACTTCTATCATGCTCTCTGTAAATGTAGAACATACAGATGTGAATGCAGTGCTCTCAACTGTCATGCAATCCTGCAAATTGTGGAGCATAGCCAAAGTTATGAAATAATAAATAAACATTTTATTTTAGAAATTCAACTAGCCCACAATAAAATAATTTTGGAGCAGGTTCTTATTTTATTAGTTCCAGAGATCACTCATACTTCTGTGATCAAGCTGATCAGAGAAGGTCAGCTTATGTATCCCTAGGTATCTGTATGGGACCTTGATATGAGATTATTGCAGTGTCTGAATATATGTAAATATTTGTGTTGCACAATATAAATCTTCCATACATAGATCCTGGTTATGTTTCAATTTTTATCCTTACTATAAAGTGTTCATTTTATCCCTGACAACAGTGTCCTCTGTGAAGAGATAAAGCAGAAATCTTCACATGGGTAGTTGGGAAGAGTGGTGCCTGAGAGAATGAGAAGAGGAATTGAGAATCTGAAAAGAGAAATGTTATGTATGGAGGTTTGACTGTTATTGGTTTATTTTGAACTCTTCTTGTAAAATGTCAAATAGGATTGGTTTAAATAGTGCGGGAAAACCCTGCACTCTGATTGGCTGGCAACTACAGCTGCTGGCTATAAGAAGCAGCCATAGCCCAGCCAAGTTGGGTCCATTCAAGCTGTAGTCACATAATAAACTCTTCATTGAAGCTCTTCATGTCTGACTCTTCATGCAAACTTAACACTGGCGATGAAGGTGGGATCTCCCTGAAGAAGAGACGATGCGGAAGACAAGCAGAAGAGCGAGATGGCTGCGCTGAACACCCCCCCAGCCCCGTTCGATCCGGCGGCGGAAGACTGGGAATCGTATGCAGATCACTTCCAGATGTACTTGGAAGGAAACGACCTCGCCGATATCCCGAGAAGCGAAGAGGGCGGTATTTCTCACGCACTGCGGTCCGGCAGTCTTCAAGATGGCGAAGGCGTTGGCGGGAGCTGCAGACTTGAAGGTAATGGAATGGCCTGATTTGGAAAAGCTTTAAGAGCCCATTACGCCCCACAAGTATCGTGCCTCATTAAGAGACACGAGTTTTACCGTTGGGATCAAGGGGAAAGCGAAAATGTTAATGACTTCGTGGCAAGTTTAAGGGACATTGAGGGTGCTTGTGAGTTTACCAACTTAGAAGAGGCCATGCGTGATCGGTTTGTTCTAGGCCTTAAAGATAAGGTCTTACAGAGCAAATTATTAATGAAACCAAAGATCACGTTTAAGGAGGCCATAGAGGAAGCTGTTTCAGCGGAAGCCACCAAGTCCTCAGCAGCAGCCATGAAAAAGATTAACAAGGCCTCAAGCCATTCTGATGTGGAAAAATCCACAACAACCCATTGTGAGCAAATAGACTCTGATTCAGACTGTAGTGAGGTGGAGGAAGGAATTTTAGACTCAGAATGGAGAAAAAAAGGAAGGACCTTGGAAAAAAGAGGCAAGAAATTTTATTGCAGAGGCTGTGGGGGGGGCCACCCCCGCACTGAATGCAAGTTTTTAGACACCACTTGCCTGCGTTGTGAGAAAGGGGGTCACCTAGCAAGAGTCTGCAAATCATCCAGAACTCCACCTAGTAGGAAGGATTCCCTGAGAAGGAATTCAAGCCCAACAATTTCATTGAGAAGATGGGGCGCAACTCAGAAGCAAATGGAAAGAATGAAACTCATCAAACAATCACCATTGGTCATTCTTCACCCTTGAGAAGCAGAAAAGTACATGTGAAGGTATTCATTGAAGGAAGGCCTTGCCAAATGGAAGTGGACTCAGGCTCTTATTTATCTATGGTGTCATGGGACACTATTCACAGGCTACTTCCCAACATTCAGAAAAAGCATTTCCAGAAGCAAGCACTGACTCTTAAAGACTACCAAGGGAACAAGATTCCAGTAGTTGGAACAAGAGAATTCAACGTGAAGTTTAAAGGCCACACCAAACGTTTGCCCCTGACCATCGTGGACAAGGATCGCCCAAGCTTGCTGGGACTTGAGTGGTTCAATCCACTAGGCATCGAGGTGACTGGCATCAATCACGTGAGCAACTCTGAATGGGAGGAGGCCCTGAAGTCTGAGTTTCCAGAGGTCTTCAGCGAAGGATTGGGCAAGTATATGGGGACCCCTATCACTTTCAACCTAGATCCCAAGGTGCCCCCAATTTGTTTAAAGCCCAGAAGGCTTCCATTTGCTTTAAAGGAAAAAATTGATGCACAATTAGACAAATTAATAGCTCAAGGGGTCTTAGAGCCCACTGACCACTCCAGATGGGAGACACCCTTGACCAGTCAAGGCTGATGGGTCAGTAAGAATTTGTGGAGACTATAAGGGGACACTGAACCATGCGCTGCAGCAGAGCATATCCAGTTCCAGTAGTGCATCTTCTGTTACATTCACTTGGCAGGGGTACAGTCTTTGCCAAATTGGATTTGGCCCAGGCATATCAACAACTAACAGTTGATGATGCCATTGCAGAGGCCCAAACCATTGTGACTCATAGAGGTGCCTTCAAATGTAAAAGGTTACAATTTGGAGTAAGTGTGGCACCCGGCATCTTTCAAAGCCTTATGGAAAGAATGCTCCAAGGACTGCCAGGGGTAGTGCCTTACTTTGATGATGTGTTAATCTCTGCTGAAAATGACACTCAGCTACAAGAAAGACTCAGAGAAGTCCTTACCAGATTCAGGAAAGCGGGGTTAAAAGTCAAGGAAGAAAAATGCACTCTTAAAACTGACAAGGTTGAGTTCCTGGGCTACATGATTGACAAGCATGGCATCCACCCTACTGATGCCAAGGTTAAAGCAATCAAAGAAGTCCCTAAACCTAAATGCAAAACAGATTTGCAAGCCTTCCTTGGACTTATTAACTTTTATCACATGTTCCTACCTCAAAAGGCAACCATTGCTGAACCATTGCACAGATTACTTGATAAGAAGTCTGTTTGGGTCTGGGGCAGGAAGGAACAATCAGCATTTAACAGTATTAAAAGACTAATCACATCTGATGCTGTACTGATACAGTTCTCTGAGAATTTGCCTGTTGTCCTGACTTGTGATGTATCCCCTTTTGGAGTGGGGGGGGGAGTTTTGAGCCCCTATTGCATTTTACTCTCACACTTTGACCAAAGCAGAGAGGAATTACAGCCAACTGGACAAGGAGGCATTGGCAGTTGTTGCAGCTGTTAAGAAATTTCATGAATATCTGTATGGCAGAACATTTACCATTGTTACAGATCACAAACCTTTGTTAGGCATTGTGGCAGGAGACAAGCCTACACCTACTATCCTGTCACCAAGAATGCTGAGGTGGACTGAATTTCTTGCAGCTTATTCATACAAACTTATTCACAAGCCTGGCAAGGACATTGGACATGCTGATGCACTTAGTCATTGCCCACTTCCTTGCCACAAGGAGGACTTTGAACCTGAAACACACACCTTTTTCCTAGAAACTGTTGCCAAGCTTCCAGTTCATGCTGCTGAAATTGCCAGAGACTGCCAAAGACACTGTGTTGGCTCCTGTTATAGGCTGGATTAAGAAAGGTTGGCCTCTTCAAGATCTACCTCACCTTGCCCAACCTTTTAAGTCCAGGCAAACTGAATTATCTGTATTAAGAGGATGTATTTTGTGGGGTAACAGGGTGGTTATTCCTGCAAAACTGCAAGAGAGGTTTTGGAAATGTTACATGAGGGTCATCCTGGTATTGTAAGGATGAAGGGATTGGCCAGGAGTTATGTATGGTGGCCAGGTATTGACAAAATGGTTGAAAACTGGGTTGCCTCTTGTCCCAACTGTCAGGTAATCAGGCCTGCCCCACCTCATGCCCCACACAGGAATGGGAATGTCTTAGGGGCCCATGGTCTAGGATTCACATTGATTTCGCAGGCCCTACCAGAGCGCACACCTTTCTTATTATAGTAGATGCATATTCCAAATGGCTAGAGGTACTTCCCATGGCATCCACCACAACTGATGCTGTCATCAAGCAGCTCAGAAAACTTTTTGTAACCCACGGGTTACCTGATGTTCTTGTCTCTGACAATGGCCCTCAATTTACATCCAACCTTTTTGAATCCTATTTAGCACAACAGGGTATCAGACATGCCCTTACTGCCCCTGGGCACCCTTTGGCTAATGGCGGGCTGAACGCATGGTACGTTTTACCAAGAGAAGCTTCAGCAACTGGGTCCTGGGGACATCACTGAGAAAGTTGAAAAACTTCTTAGTGTTCAGCACATCACTCCTAACCCATCTAATAACTTATCCCCAGCAGAGTTGTTGATGGGTAGGAAACTTAGGTCTTCCCTTGACCACCTTCATCCCACTTATGCAACGCACCACTGGATTCCACTTCCAAAGTTCGCACACATTCAGTGATTCTGTTTATGCTAAGAACCTCATAGGTGAACCTTTGTGGATTCCTGCTGAGATAACTCAGATCACAGGCCCTCGTTCTTACAGGGTGCAAACAGAGGATGGACCCCTCTGGAGCAGGCACATTGATCAACTTAGATCCAGGTTCTCTCAGGAACATCGCCCTTGTCTCTCTCTAGTTCCCTCACCTGATGTCAATTCTAGGGGGGAAGGGGAGGAACAGGAGGAAAATCAGCAAGCAAGAATCAACCCCATGTGTAACGAGCCATTACGACAGGAACCATCCCAAAACCTGTCACAATGCCAAAATCCATCCTTAGAAGTGGAAGATTGCACATCACTACCTGACTTGGGTGCTGACATTGGGATGGAGATGGGTTGGGAGGAGAGACCAGATTGTAACAATCAAACAGGGTCTTCTTTCACAGGAAGTCCCAATGGGGAAATGTCAGCAGACACATTTTCTCTCACTGGGTGAGAATGTAAAACTTCTGAACCACGAAGGTCTCAAGCGCAAGAGCCCCACCTATTTAAAAGAATACATTAGATAGGTTGGGGTTTGGTATGGACTGAACCTAGTGGGGAGGGGTGTTATGTATGTAGGTTTGAATGTTATTGGTTTATTTTGGACTGTTCTTGTAAAATGTCAAATGGGATTGGTTTAAATAGTGCGGGAAAAACCCTGCACTCTGATTGGCTGGCAACTACGGCTGCTGGCTATAAGAAGCAGCCGTAGCCCAGCCAAGTTGGTTCCATTCAAGCTGTAGTCACTTAATAAACTCTTCACTGAAGCTCTTCGCGTCTGACTCTTCATGCAAACTTAACAAGAAAGATAATGCCATCTTTCTCATAGTATCAGATTCTGGGAACACATAGTAAAAATAATTGACAGAACAAATCCTTGGAAATTCTCTGCCACAACATGAAATGGTGGCCATTACCTTAAATTCCTTTAAAAGAATTAGGCAAATTATGCACAATGAACTATCAGTGGCTATTACTCATACCGCCTATATATTTGTAGAATCAGGAAGTAGATAAAGACTATTGTTATTATATTTTCCTATCTCTGGAGTTTTCATCCTGAAGAAATAAATGATTCATTGTGTCTCTTATTTAAATAATTGAAAGTGAGGGTGGCAAGGAGAATGTCCCATGAGATCATTGGCAAAGGGCCCTGTCTCTTGTCAAAAAATAAATAGAGATTTCACTTTGAAAAGAACAACTGTCAGTTTTGTTTTTTCCATTTTCTGTAACTTAGATTTGTTCCATTTCAACTCTGTATCCCATTATCTCCCCCAGAAAACAGCACAAAAGTTGACACAAAGTTTTCCTAATACACATATTTTTGTGTGAGAGATGGTTTCTTTACTTATTTTTCAAATTAGTCATTCTTTAATATCATGTTCCTTTATAAGATTTTGCTTTGACCAATCATAAAGAAAAAATATTATTATTTTATTCAGCCTAAATGCCAGTCAATACACTGTATATCAAGTTATTGAACAAGCTAAGTCATACAAAAAAACCAACAAATGATGGCTTAGAAAGTTGCACCACCATATTGAGAAGTAAATATTGAAGGATAACCTTATGCCAGTGTAGAAATTGGGCTGGGAAGCATACTTTCTTAAATGTGAACTGATTTAAAGCTTTCCTAGTCTGTAACTATCACTGATTTCTTCATACAACAGAGACATTTGAAGCAATGGATTTTTGTTAGCAGAAGACAATTATACGAATGCATCTGTGTGACTGCATGGTTAGAACTTACAGTGAAAATGGCTTTAGCCATTATTATTATTCCACCTATCTTATTATTGCTCATTATGGAGACACATAGGTAAACAATGTATTTTCTCATCTATTGTGATCCTTATAATAGCAACTGTCTGAGCTAGGTTTAACCAAAAGATGATGATCAATAAAAACTTTGCTGGTTAATGGCTATGAGCCAACTTCAGTTGTATATGGACTACTTGCCCAATTAATAGCAGTATATGTAAACAAAGTTTATCTCTCAGGATTAAATATGTTACTGATTGAAATCCATCAGTCTATCTATCAATTAAGTTTCGTATTTCAATGCCTTTTTCACATGGCAATAAACCTTCAGCCTGGTGAGATTCGAACTACAGTTCAAGAAAGTAGTCTAAGGTATCCTTAAATACTTCCTCTGTAGAGTAAATAAATTTATTGGAACTGTTAAAGTGAAAATGGCAAAATGGAGAAGATTTAGTTATAATGATGGCACATACCTCTCTGTCTGATATGAGAAAAATTAAATTTAGAATAGAAAGGACAGACAGGGTGTAGAAAAAGCATAAATTCCCAAAGCCTGAAAGGACTTGTTCCATCAGTTCATCAAGGATTTTTTAATATTAAGTTGACTTTATTTTGGAAATGTAGGTTGCCTGTCATCTAATGGGCTATCTTCTTAGTGATGCATTATAAAAAAGACAATTAGCTTACCTTTATCAACTAAGCTCTATGTCCAGAACATAGCAATAAATAAGAATTATGTATCATATATATACCCACACTGAGTCCAATGAGACTAACTTTTAAGAGGTGAGACAATTGGGTTGTTTTCCACAACTGCTCCTTGTATTCCCAATGCTGGCACATAATCGGCTATTCACATTGTCAATTCAAATCCTAATTCTCTGTTCCCAAGCATTGCAGTTCCCTGACTTCAGAGAGTAATAAAGACTAACAGATTTGATATGCCTTGAGGCTGTCATTGAACAATGCTGGAATAAATGGTAAATACTACTTTAAGAACAACTGAGGATGACTAAACAAGAGTAAAGCAATGTCATAGGTGCAGGGCAGAAAAAAGTGGCTGTCACTACATATGGTGAGATATGTGCTAGGTATATAAGTGTATATATTGGACTTACATATCGATGTGTAGCTTTATATAAGTCTAATAGCAATAGCACTTAGACTTATAAACTGCTTTACAGTGCTTTACAGTGCTCTCTAAGTGGTTTACAGAGTCAGCCTATTGCCCCCAACAAGCTGGGTTCTCATTTTACCCACCTCGGAAGGGTGGAAGTCAACCTTGAGCCTGGTGACATTTGAACTGCCAAATTGCAGGCAGCCGGCAGTCAGCAGAAGTAGCCTGCAGTACTGCACTCTAACCACTGTGCCACCGTGGCTCATGGGGCTCGTGTCTCCTGTATATATTTAATTATTAACCCATTAAATCCCATTCCCAAGGATCCTAATCTTGCTAATTTCAATCGTGCTAATTTCAATCTCCAGCATTTCCAACTAAGTATCTCCCTTACAAGCATATCTTGCATGCATCTTATACATACAAAGTGTACAAAACCTGCATATGATCATCAGATATTTCCTAGATCCTCAGCGTGTAATGGTAACGGAACCTGCCCATTAGGACCATAAGTTGTTAAGGCCATAAAGTGAGTCACCCACATGACTAACCCGATTTGAGGATCTTTTTGTGGCAGTTATTATGCAAATGCTATGGTCATTAAGCAAACCAACTGTTCCCCATGGACCAATTTTGCCAAAACCAGAAGTAGATGCAGGTTTTTGGCAAAAAAAAAACCCATTGTAAAATTATATGACCACAAACATTGGAAACAACTATAAATGTGGACTACTTGCTGTGCACCCAATATGTCTGTGACTGTGGGGATGGGAGGCAACATTGGAACTCATAAGTACCCCTGGGGAGGTCCATTGTAACTTTGAACAATCACTAAGCAACCAGTCATAAGTGGAGAACTACCTGTAAAAGGAACTTTATGCAATGAATCTAACTGTTTGCTTTTAAAAACAATACATGAGGCTCTTCCTGATTATAGGTATTTTTGCATATAAGTTTCTCAAAAGTATACATTTTCCATCAATAAAGCTCACTAAGATGTTCCCCTGATATAATCATTTTTGGAGTACTTCATGTTTTGAGCTGAAAAATCTTTCAAGGGTAGCATTCATAAGCTCCATAAAGTGTGTACTCATTGATGTATTTTGTTTTCACATCATCACAAAATCTCGAGAACCATAAAGCCTACAAACTTGAAATTTGGCACGCATGTTCCTCTTGGCTTCTAGGTACTCACTAAGAAAGGATTTTTTAAAAATGATCATCAGAGCATTAGTATTTCCTATATTATTATTAACACACTCTGATGCTAAGGAGTTATATTTCCCCTCCCCATCTGAAAAGAAATCTGTTCCAAATGCAAAACACAAGCAGAGGAGATGAGTTTCAGTTTTAGTTTCACAGCACTAAGCAGCTTTAGTACAGAACAGTTGAGCTAATCCATGCCCAGGCTCCTTGCTGTCTCCTTCTTACTCATACAGCAAATATTGTTTCAGTTTCCAAACAACCCTCAATTCTCTCACACACTGACAGGACACTAGCCAGATGAATATCAATGGATGCTGGTAGGCAGAGGCAGATATTTTTTTATTATGTGTGTGTGTGTGTGTGTGTGTGTGTGTGTGGTATTCAGCTTTGTTCGGGTATTTTCCCATGCCATTATAGTTGTGCTTTTAAAGTTGTAGTGACGTTTCGACAGAATCTCATCTGCCATCATCAGGCTTATGTATTGGGTTCGGCTGTGTGTCAGGCTTTCGTAGCCATTTCTGTTTTAAATTTGGTGCTAGCCTTGTGCTTTGTTAGAATGGCTTTTTCTTCATCCTGATTGGTTGGGAGTCTTGGTCTGTGTTTATTGGTCTAGGAATTTGCTGTGTTCTGCTTGATTGGTGTTTCTAATATCCGAATTTAAAACAGAAATGGCTGTGAAAGCCTGACACACAGATGAACCCAATACAGAAGCCTGATGATGGCAGATGAGATTCTGCCGAAACGTCACTACAACTTTAAAAGCACAACTATAAAGATGTGGGAAAATACCCGAACAAAGCTGAATACCATACATATAAATATCTGTGAAAACTTAAGAAAATATATGTGTGTGTGTGTGTGTGTGTGTGAATATGAATATGTATATATCTATTTATGTATATATGTATAATTATATATATATATAATAGCTTTCTTTAACATCCTTAGTTCTTAGGAATCTCGAATAAGAGTGTACTACAAATACAGCTTTAGCACACATGCATCAATTCAACCATAAATCAATTGTATGATTATGGAGGAAGAAAAAACACCAAGTTAAGTAGAAGGGAGGTGGGGAAATACATCACACATCATTGTACAAAACAGAAGATTATAAAACTTTTTGTGTTTTGACACCTACAACAACAATTAGTCACCTCTTCTCAAGTTTAAAATTCCCATCTTATAAATCTCCTTGTTTTGGTAAACAGCCAAATATGAAACTATTTCTCCTTGTTCTTAATGTTATTTCATCACAAGTGGTTGTGGTGAGCAAAGTTCATGTTGCAGCACCAAAGTTAATTCCATCAGAGAGAAAAATAAAGCAAAGCATTACATAGTTGCTCAAGAACTAAGGAACAGGTGTAACTTGCATAATTCAATTTCAGTTTTTTAAAATGGTTCATTGTTTTCCTGTAAGTCCTTATTTGCATAATCAAAATGGACAGGCCAAAAATAAAGACACAAATGGACAGTTTTTATATATTACAATGGGATCTGCAGTCCTATTATCTAAGTTACTATTTTCCATCTGCCCATTTTTACAACCAACCATGTTCCTTTCATTTAATTCCACAATATCCTATTCCTGTTCTCAAGAGTCTCCCTGGCAGTTCAAGACTGCTAAACATATTGATTGAGCTGTGTGGGGAATTATGCTCTCTGCCATGTTCCTTCAAATGCTGTTTTCATTTCTGCAAAGTGCCATGCTTCTCCAGGTCTAAAGTTACATTCATGTTCTGATGGCTGTTGCTAATTCAGCTGCAAAAATAAAAAATAAAAAAATACACAGTGTGAGAAGGAATTTAGTTTAGAAAGGGTTACAAATTATTGTGTTTTGTGATTTTCTTTCATAAAACTTATATTCTCATAAAAGAGATTGAGAGATAGTGACTGTGATTATTAACTGATGAGATTAAAAACTGGATCTCCCCAGTGCTATTCTAATATTCTGAACATTATTGTACATCTATCATCTATCTATCTATCTATCTATCTATCTATCTATCTATCTATCTATCATCTATCTCTTATCTATTATCTGTCATCTGTCTGTCTATCTATCTATCTATATCTATCTATCTATCTATCTATCTATCTATCTATCTATCTATCATCTATCTATCTTCTATCATCTATCATCTATCTATCATCTATCTATCATCTATCATATCATCTATCATCTATCTATCTCTTATCTCTTATCTGTCTGTCTGTCTGTCTGTCTGTCTGTCTATCATCTATCTATCTCTTATCTCTTATCTGTCATCTGTCTATCTGTCTATCTGTCTATCTATCTATCTATCTATCATCTATCATCTATCTATCATCATCATCTATCTATCTATCATCTATCTATCTATCTATCATCTATCATTTATCATCTATCTATCTCTTATCTATTATCTGTCTGTCTATCTATCTATCTATCTATCTATCTATCTATCTATCTATCTATCTATCATCTATCTATCTATCTATCTATCTATCTATCTATCTATCTATCTATTTGTAACCTTCCATTAGATGAAATTGGATGTACAGAGCAACAATTATTGAATCAAAATAACTCAAACAGATTAACTACAGAATGCCAGGACCCAGGACTCCCCATGGGAACAAAATTTAGGAAGCTGGTGCCACTTCAGCAACACCATGCCTTCTGACTTATACTTCTCAGAAACCTATAGTTTGTGTGGCCCAAGAAAAGATGGGAGGGCATCCCATCCAACGGTGGGATTCACTTTTTTTTACTACCAGTTCTGTGGTGTGGTTTGGTGGCCATGGCAGGGGAAGAATACTGTAGACTCTCCAGTCAGAGGTGGCATTTGCCGGTTTTCCAAACTACTCAAAATTTCTGCTACCAGTTCTCCAGAACTGGTCAGAACCTGCTGAATAGCACCTCTGATCCCATCGTCACCCTCTTTCCCATCTCCCTTTGCCCCCTGCATTCAATCATCTGGTGGCAAGGACCAACAATAGAGGAATGTTTTGCTGCTTTGGAACTGAAATTGGAAATGTTTTAACAGTAGTAGGCCATGAGGGAAGAGAAAACTCAGCAAGGTAATCTGCTGGCAAGATATGGGTGGCTGTCACTAGCATTTGACAAAGGAGTCGTCCCTCTGCTCCCTGAAGGGATGGAGCCCTTGGAAACCCACCAGGGTGGGGAGTGGGGTACCCTAATCTATTGAAGTTAGGGACTTCAAGAGTCTTGAGATGGAGAAATCTATACTACAAGTGTTATATTTAAGAGGGTTTTATCCTGTTAGCAGATGTGTATCAAAAAGAGTTCAGGAAAAATAAAGCCTCACAAAGGATCACAAAGAGTTCAGGAAAAACAAAAAGGGATAAGAAAACATCATATTTGGGAAAGTCCTAGTTTGCTTAAATTTGTCTAGTTTTCAAATATCCTTGATGGTGACAATCTAAATACTTAAGATACAGTCTAAATATTGGTTTTAGAAATAAATACCACAGTGTAAAATTGCACTGGAAGAAAAAATAAATAAAACTAACATTTAAATATGGATGCATAGATAGAAAGGAAAAAAATCACCACAGAATAATCTTATGCTCAGAAAAATCAAAAGGCAATTGAAAAAGATTATGACAGAAGACAAAGTGGCTTGATGCCATCATTGTTGGTCTAAGCACAAAATCAAAGGCATAGAAGTAAACACACAATTCTGCTGAAATCATGTCCATCAGTTCATGAAGAGTCAGACATGAACAATATCAACAACAAGATCCACACCCTGCGTTGCTAACAACCTTGTTGGCTAGAAACTAACAACATTTTGAAATGGTGGAGTGTAAAGAATTGTGGGTGTCAGAGAAATTCAGATTTGAAGATGTGCAATTCCACCATTTTTCAACATTAGGAAATTCCAGTGTTGTGGCAACACATTAATTAACAGATTTTACAGATGAAGTGCATCTTAAATTTAAATGTTTTGTAGGTTAGAAGGTAATTCCAGGGTCATCATTCTATGGAGTCAAAACTTCGGAGTCATTGAGTTTTTGTGAGCAGACAACAGTTGTCTGATTAATCACACATGGCATGTGTTGGTTGAGTTTATGCTAATCAAATGGCAACCATTTTGTAACCCTTAAGGGGAAAATACACTTTTTGTAGGCTGCTGTAAACCTTAGAGAAATCCAGGGACATTCATTAGGGAACTGTCTTTGTTTAACTGAATCAATTAATTGAACCACCTAAAGTGAAAGATGCACAGCTTTAGATAATGCAGAAATTGTTTCGCTTGGCTTGACTCATTGTCTAGCCTCATTCTTGAACATATAGTGAGAAATCAGACATCATCATTTCACCAAATGTACTTTCCCAAGCCTGTTAGGTTTTCTTACAACTGATCCATGTACATCATGACTTTAGATTATTCAGCATTCATGTCTCATTTTTTTCTTTCTTACCAAGATATCCATATGGATTAAAGGTAAATTTAATTCAGAATGCACTATAAAATAATAAGAACTGAAAAAGGGTCACTTGAAAATGCCAAAAAGGGAGGGGGAGGGAATATCTTTTTAAAATGGGATAATATTCTCCCTTTGTGAGTTTGTCTAGGCTTTAATTTTGATAGGTTTCCTATTTAAAAACATTGTTTTTTCCAGTTAAAATTGCCTTGTATTCTCTCTGTATTATTAAATATCCACTCTTCTAAAATGGTACATTTTTTCCTAAAAAAGTAAAGAGTGGTAGACTGTGGAAGGTGGAAGGAAGGAAGTTAAAGACTGCAATTGGTGATGCTCTTTCATTCAGATCCCAAGATAATAAGCCATCGTTTGGTTCTTAGCTAAGACTGCCAAAACAATTCACTGCCTACATGCAAGAAGTAAATTTTACTCTATTTAATAGACTCATTCACATCTACTGTAAGAAGACAAGAGATTGCGTGTAACCAGTTCCCAAATGCACACATTTGCACATATAAGTGTGGAATAGTTCCCCTTCTGCTGATCTTATAAAGATCCATGCACAGTTAAATTATATGAATGTTCCAGTAGTCAGGCATTCATTATTTTAAGAAATGTTGAATTCTATCATTGGCTTGATGTTTGCTTATAGTTTATAATAGTGATGTTAAATCTTAAGAAAAGCATAAAAGGAAGGTTATTGGATGTCTGGGGAGAGGAGCAGGAAGATAATGGTCTCCTTTCCCCCATGAGCTTCTATTTCCTTCCTTCTTTCCCTCCCGCCCAAGAATAATTAACCCCTGATCTTTCTAGAAGAAGAGATCTAAATATAAAAGTATGGATCATTTTATATAAAAGGAGTGCTCCTTTCAGTATTAAGTTCTAAAATGAGAAAATTCTAAAAATGAGAAAGATACATTCTTGCTCTACTCTTATAATACATTTAGTATGTGGTAGATGAGAAGAAGTAAGATATTGTGGTAAATCTTGCCTACCATTATTGACCATGATTGCAGACCAAGTCCTCCAAGAAAAACATGTGTAAATAAGAGTTTCTATAAAAACAGATTTCTCCCTCAGAGGATTCAGTGCCGAGACTGATCAGCAAAGAATATAACTAAATTGACTGTGTGGAACTTTCTTGATTCTACATGGACCATAGACAGGAGCACTGGTTTCATCTTCCAGCTTTGCTGCTCTTCCTCCTAAAGTGATGGGAACTAGCATCCACCAATGAAGGCAGTGTAGTAGAAATGGGATGAGGCTTTTTGGCCAGGACCAGCTCTTTCCATTTCTAGGTTATTTATTTCCTGTGCTTGCCTCCTTTTACCCCATTTGGTCATGACCTAAGCAAAGTAGGTTTTGTTTTTGCTTTTATGTTAACAACAGGTGAGTCACAAAACAAGCTTAGTCACATGCAGCACTTTTCCTCATCTTCTTTTCCTCCCTTTATTTCCTGTTTCTTCCATGTCTTTCAGGGGAAGGTTTGGACTGGTAATTTCAATGTTATGCTATTTTGGCCAGGTTCACTATCTCACTCTTAGGCCATTTCAGGTCCTGGCAAGTTGTTTGAAGTTTCAGGGGATACTGTTTGCAGAAGAGCAGCAGAACAGCATCATGTAAAATTTGACTGGGGGCCTGTTCACAATTCAAGCTAGGCCAGTTCAGAAAAATAGACCCTGCAAATGTGAAATAAATATGAGCCAGCAGTGTGCTTCGGCTGCCAAAAAAAGCCAACACAGTTCTAGGCTGCATAAACAGAGAGATAGAATCAAGATCACATGAAGTGTTAATACCACTTTATAATGCCTTGGTAAGGCCACACTTGGAATGCGGCATCCAGTTTTGGTTGCCATGATGTAAAAAAAAATGTTGAGACTCTAGAAAGAGTGCAGAGAAGAGCAACGAAGATGATTAGGGAACTGGAGACTAAAAGATATAAAGAATGGTTGCTGGATTTGGGTATGTCTAGTTTGATCAAAAGAAGGACTAGAGGAGACATGAGAGCAGTGTTCCAATATTTCAGGGCCTGCCACAAAGAAGAGAGAGTCCAGCTGTTCTCCAAAGCACCTGAGGGTAGGACAAGAAGCAATGGGTGGAAACTAATCAAGGAGAGAAGCAAGCTAGAACTAAGGAGAAATTTCCTGACAGTTAGAACAATTAATCAGTGGAACAACCTGCCTCCAGAAGTTGTAAATGTTCTAACACTGGAAGTTTTGAAGAAGAAGTGATTGTAAAAGTGCTAAAGAAATTCACAT
The DNA here is from genome assembly GCA_009733165.1 of Naja naja. Classification (NCBI taxonomy): domain Eukaryota; kingdom Metazoa; phylum Chordata; class Lepidosauria; order Squamata; family Elapidae; genus Naja; species Naja naja. The sequence goes on along the minus strand of CM019159.1, from coordinate 19,790,663 downwards.
ATTGAATAGGGTACAATAACAATCTTGAAAGTCTGCCAACATTACCCTCTGCCCCTTCTTCTACAATGCAGGATCAGTTGGGGTGGGTGGGTTATTTTGTTTTTTCTTTTTTAAGCTCCCAGGACGATGTTGTCACCCAGATACAGGAAACCAAAATCATGAATACTCATGCATCCTTGCTGTAAAGTTACAGTAAATGCATTGTCTAGGGATGGCTCTTTCTTCCGTCTCCCAAGGTTATTCTCATGTCCTCTCATGCGGCTATTTACATTCTCTTTTATTATCTTTTAATGATTCTGCTAACCATTTATGCATTCCTTTATCTCTGCATTATTCTTCAGGCATAGGGGGGGAAATGGTCAATTAGCACCCACTGATGATCACATGACTTGATACTAGCATAATAAATAATAAAGCATAATAGATTTTACACACCTTGCAGTTATCCATAGGGAAACACTATTTTAACACCCCTAAAGATGACAAGAGAGCCAGTCTGGTGTAGTGATTTAAGGATTTAGGTTAGAACCTGAGAATCCATGAATTTTGGTCCTGCCATAGGCATGAAGCTACCTGGGTGATCTTGGGCCAGTCCCTTACTCACAGACCTAGGAAGGAAGAAGGGGCAAAGTATTTTGGAAAGAAAGACTGTCTATCCCTGCACCACAGGAATCAATAGACTGTGACTGTTGGAATAAAGCACTGCCTCTTTTTTATGTGCAACATGTGTGTGATGCATGTAGCCCCAGATTTACTGGAATAACTTTCCCTCCTTACTACTTTACATATGTTTCTTGAAATTGGCAAAAATTCAGGTCTCTGGGAGTTGATTCCAGTCAGCACCAATGCTAATAACATAATTATATAAGCAGACTGGCTCCAGGTTTTGGCAGAGAGTAAAAAATGTACAGTATTTATATATGCTAATATAGATTTAATTGTCTTGTTTTCATCTTTTTGGTGTTTTCTAATGTTCTCAGTTGCCTGAAGCATTCTATAAATGAAAAAGGTGGACTCTATCTGCAATCCAGAAAGAAAAAAATGCTAATAAAAAGATTTGATGACAGGTTGCACAGAGCACCTCCATTTTATTTATGACAACAACCAATAGTAGTTCTCATACAAATGAGATTCTCGGAGTTCAATGCAACATACATACTTCTAAACTCAGCACAACAAGCAGGAACAAAACACACACTGTTTAGGTGTGCACCGCCATAGGTTTACCGTATTTTTATTTCAAAGAATACTATGACTCTCTTCTTGGAAATGTATCCTGCCATGTTGCTCACTCTGCAGAAAGTATGTGAACTGACATGTTTTTTTCATTTGACATCCTTGAAAGAATTTCTTCCATGATGCTTTCTAAGGAAATCAACAAGAACTCCCTAAATAGTGTTTCCAAGTACTGTACTACTGTGGAAATATCTGTAATCTCTTGATATTCTCAATCAGTTCTTCCTTCACAATGAAAGGAGAATTATAAGCAGAAATCAACAGTGATTCTAGTATTCCTTGGGAATGGCCTGACCTCTCCTTAACCCTGAAGATAATTACAGTAAAACAATAGCAGTGAAACTTCCACTAACTAGAACTAGCAGGGAAAGCCACGTGCTACTGGCATCCATCACTAGAGCTATTTGGATAATGGGGAGAGATGGCTACTGACATATTTCAGCAGAGGTAGCCTTCTTGCTGGGAGCATTTTTTCAAAATGCCAAATGCTGTCACAGTTAAAAGGCAAACATCATGCTCTCTATAGCTTTGTCCAGAGGTCTCGGGAAAAGTTTGACAACATGAAATACTGCCACATCAGTTGTTTTCATGCACTAGAAAAATAGCCTCTTCCCTTTCTATCATGAACTGTCCAAGACGGTCAAAAACTTTAGTCCTACTAATGAACTACATTACTGTGGTCAGTCAGAAAGCCCCATATTCCTTTGCAACCTTGAGGAAGCTGATAATCTGATCATTGATGTACATCTCTTATAGTTAGTTCAGAAATATGTACCTTTTCGAACATAACTATTTGGATGCTTTCCCAGCGAGTAAATAAACGAGAAGTACTCAGTGTGTCATAGTGGATAAGGTCAAGAGTAATTTCAGTTCAAGTTTTCATTCAGCCACGAAGCTCACTGAATGACATTGGATCAGTCTCTTTTCCACTGCACAGCCTACTTCGCAAGGAATTATTAAAAGCTGTTATAATCAGCTTTATGTAAGTTAAAGAAACAGCGAGGAGAGGGGGAGGGGAAAGGGGAGGGAAGAGATCACCTTAGCCACTTCTTTTCTTCATTTAGAGCAATGTTTCCCAACCTTTGCAACTGAAAGATGTGCGGGTTCAACTCCCAGAATTTCCCAGCCAGATCCACATCTTTCAATTGTCAAAGTTAAGAAACTCTGCTCTAAAGAAATATAAATACAATTTTCAAGAGTATATTTAGGAACAAGTAAGGGATAATTAAAATACAATTCACCTCCTGGAGAAAGAGGAGAAAGAGATTCAAAATAACACCACTTAGTTGTTGTTATTATTATTATTATTATTATTATTATTATTATTATTTATTAGACTTGTATGCCACCCTCTCTCCCTAAGGACTCAGGGCGGCTCACAGAATAAAAATACAGTACAATAAATTAATTTAAAAAGGATTAAACAATACAAGCCTAATTAAGAACAAGAACAGTTAAAACTATTAAAATTTTAAAAGATAGAAACCCTCTCCCTTCTTGGTTCAGTCCAGGCCGGCCTGCTGAAATAGCCAAGTCTTTAAGTCGCGGCGGAAGGAGCGGAAATCCGGAGCCAAACGAAGGTCCACGGGAAGTTATGTTTAGCATAAGGGTGGGAGGAACTTGGGTAGCCTTTCAAGATTGTTTTGAGGTATAGTAATAATAAAGTAGCATTCATGGAATCCTTATGGTGTCTGTTTCCTGAATTGGTCTACATTAAAGGGCTGACACCCTCACCCCCTACATTCAAGGAAATTGTCCCGTTCTTTGTAAAATAGGTAATAATAGCTGATACAGTTCTACAGGGGAATTATTGAGTCTGTCATCTTCACCTCTATTACTGTCTGGTTTGGTTCTGCAACCCAACAAGATAGGCACAGATTTCAGAGAGTAACTAGGACTGCAGAAAAAACGATTACTACCAACCTGCCTTCCATTGAGGACCTGTATACTGCACAAGAGGGCTGTGAAAATATTTATGGACCACTCACATCCTGGACATAAACTCTTTCAACTCCTACCCTCAAAACGACGCTATAGAGCACTGCACACCAGAACAACTAGACACAAGGGCAGTTTTTTCCTGAATGCCATCACTCTGCTAAACAAACAATTCCCTCAACACTGTCAAACTATTTACTAAATCTGCATTACTATTACTATTAATCTTCCCAACCTTCCTTTCACCCATCTCCTCCCATTTATGACTGTAACTTTGTTGCTTGTATCCTTACAATTTTTATTGACTAGTATGATTTGATTGCTTATTGTACCCTATGACTATTATTAAATGTTGTACCTTATGATTCTTGATGAATGTATCTTTTATGTACACTGAGACCATATGCACCAAGACAAATTCCTTGTGTGTCCAGTCACACTTGGTCAATAAAGAATTCTATTCTATTCTATTCTATTCTATTCTATTCTATTCTATTCTATTCCATACAACCCTACCAAAACCTGCCCACAATTGAACATTATCCCACACACTTTAAGAAGATAATGTTATTCCATCAAGTTCTGAGGTCCTTAGAAACCTATCAGGTGCTATTATTTCTATTATGTTCATTGTTTTAAATGGATTGTTATGATTTTTTAATTTATCTATTCATTGATTCACTGTAAGGTGACCTATCCAGTGTAGAGAAGGGTGTAAATCAGTCACTAAAAACAAGAATATCCATCCAAATACTTATATATGGAACACATGGGCATTAAGTATCTCCATTATGCATATTTTACTGAATGCCTTGAAGCATTCCAGTTTATTTTGCTTCCATTCCTCAGTCTGCACTGATGCTATGTGCTGCATTGGCATGACTGCCCTTTTAAAATTGATCATTAAGGGTGACCATGAGTCTGTCCAAATGAGATTCATCCTGCAGCTTGAACTGGAAAGCACAAGAGAAGGCACCAAGCTCCCAGCAATAAAAATTGTAGCAGTAAAGAAAAGCAGTATAGAAATGGTTACCCTTTCAAAACAGATTGATGCTGCGGAAGATGGATGCAGTATTGCTTGGACTATAGAAAAGCAAAACAGAGCACAGAAAATAAATGAATGGGGCAGGAGCTAAACATACATAAAGAGGAAAGAGGCAGATGTGGGAGACTTTATGATTCATTAAGACTTGAAAAAAGTATGCTGACACTATACTGTCAGCAGTTGTTATTACCACTGCTAACTAGCCTTTTCCTAGGCTATCATTTGAATCGTAGCAAGGTTTATTTACTCATGGTTCATAACTTGGGAAAACTCCTTGAGCATACAAGAGGAAGCAATATTTTTAAGAAATCAAGCTTACATTGTCCCTAAAGGTCATTAAAGAATAAACTAATGATAATACTCTCTATTGACACACAATGAATTAAATACATTACACCCTCAGTAAAACACTGCACTTTCTATTTTACAATAAAAACTAAGACTGAGGTGCACGCAAACACACACACCCAACCAAAATATACAAAAGCAAAATATAATCACAGCAAGCAGTTGCACACACACACACACACACACACACACACAGCTGTGTTAGAAAGAAATCAGACTTGCTGAATTTCAGCCCCCAAACCAAGAACAAGTCCAAAGCAATTATATATAAGGGGAAAAGAACATGTTTGACATAAAAGCCAGACATGCAACATAGCAAAAGCAACATACCTCTGACCACAAACAGAATGTCAATGGCTCCTGATAGGGCAGCAATGAAAGAATGAAGATCAGGTTTGGGCTTTTGCTGAGATCATGCTCCATGAGATTGCTTTCAGTCTAGCTAACCACTCAAGGTTCTTGTAAAGGGAATGGTGGACCTCTTAGAGGAAGAGAGGAAATGGACATGTTATAAAAGAAGTAATAAAAAAGGTTTCATGGAGTGGAGACAGCCTATTCCAGGTCTCCTCAATCTCCAGAATAATAGAATGGGAAGGGATCTTGGAGGTCTTCTAGTCCATTCCCCTTAGATATTGGAAGACTGCTATCATGTCACCCCCTAATCCTTCATGTTATTAAAGTAGACATATCCAATTCTTCCAACTTTTCTTCATATGTTTTAGCCTCCAGATGTAGTGGGGCCCAATATTAGCTGGAAATAAAAGATTGGGATATCTAGGAAGAATCAGTTTGGAAAATTATAGTCCATGTACTACTGCATATAGATATTGTTTTGTGGTCTCCCAAAATGTTAAAGTCAAAATACTTCACACTGAAAAGTTGGTGTGCAAGTACACCCACTATTTCCTTTAAAACCCTTTGTTGGAAAGACTGTAACATAGTAAAAAGTGGTTTTTTGTGTACGTATAAGCATTTTTGAAACGTATTTCCAGATCAATGAAAAAAATTCTAAGAGAGATGTTTGAAAGCAGTCACAAAGGTTACAAAGAAAGATATACTTGAAAGCAGTCACAAAAAGATGCTTTTTATTATGTTGCAAACTTTCCAAGACTTGTTATTAAGCCATGTTAGAACTTTTCCTGAGAGCACAAATGTTGCAGAATAATTTATCTATGAAAATATATTCCTTAAGATATGTAGTCATACAACTGAAAATACTGGCATTTGCTTCTACAGTACTTATAAACAGATTTTCTTTGAGACTAGTATGGGAATTTGTTTCTCTTAATGAATATACATGTATAAATTAGGAGGTTTTTTTGACATTGAAGGTAAATGAGAGATCAGAAAAGATGGCACCCATGTGTGTGTGTGTGTGTGTGTGTTTGTGTGTGTGTGTGTGTGTGAGAGAGAGAAAGACAGACCAGAAACAAGAGAAGAATTCTACATAAATAGTTAGATATAAGTCTCATTGGTGTTTATCCCTAAAAATATGCGACCAAATCTGTACTTTCAGTTCTCATTAATAAGTGCAGTAGGGAAAAAAAATCTATCAATATCTCCCGTATTATATGATTGCCTTCTAACCCTTAGTTAGAAAAATGGCATCTTCTCCCAAAAGTTGTATGCTAGAAGAATGTAGAATGGTGAACATAGTTGAAGTGACAAAGAAATGTTCTGTAATAGAACACCAAATTTCAGTAGAACACAACAATTGATTCAGTGATAGGCTAAGAAAGCAATGTTATCCTATATTGTGTAAGAGATAAATGTCTAATTTTCAAAGAGTGGAGGAATAAAGGTTTTGGAGTTTTGGCCTGCCCCACCATGAGCATTCTAAGGTAGGATCCAGCAACTGCTGACATTAAAGTAGTATGGATAAAAATCACATGAAAAAGCCAGGTTGCCTGCCAGGAAAAGGTGGCTTTATCCAACTTAGTATCTTTATCCAACTCATTAGTATCTTAGTGTGTCCAGTGAGAAGGTGGCATCTTTAATACAGTTCATAAGATGACTCTAGAGGCTCTGGTATCATTTTCCCTGTCACTAAGATCAGTTAGATCTGAAGACAGTATAGAGCCTTTTACTATCAGCTTTAATCAATGAAATCTCTACTAATGGATAAGGTCTCAAAACCTGGCTTTTAGTTAAGGTGATTTTAGGTTACTAATTTCTTAAAGTAAGTGCCTTAATGTATTGATCTCTTGGATGGGTTAATTCATGCTGAGCTGTACATACTTTTGATTTATGATGTTTGCTTATCAATGGTAAAAACTGTGTTTGTTTGATTAAATAGGTGAAAATTATGTTTTTTAAAAATAGCATGAGAAAGGTCATTCTCCCACAGGGCAACTGAAGCATCTTTGAAATGAATGCAAATAAATAGAATTGAGCTAAAGAGATATTGTTGACTACAAATAAGGACATCCAGCTTCATTTTGAACTGAACAGTTGTCAGACTTAGCTACAGTATATATCTCCTTGGCCTTATCGGTTCCACTGAATTCTCGAAGTGTGTGAACATCCAACACAATGGCCTTTAGATATAAAGAAGTGACTCTGAGAACTGTCGCCACAGATAGCTAAGGAAAGCAGATTGCACCAATCTCTTGTCATTTTTGGCAAATCCTAATTTTGACCCCCTCCTTCTGAAAGCTCACGTGGGGCCAACAGTCAAGTGTTAGAGCAAGCTGCAGTGTTGTTGGCAGAAAATACCCTGTTTATTCAATCTGTAGTCAATTAAGAAAATCCTTTGAAGTTCTTGGCTTCTATTCATGGGGGTAAATAGTAAAAGGTTCTTATCACTCCCTTTAGAAGAATGCAGACTCCCAAGAGAACACCAAGGCTGACTTAAACAGTTGCTCACTATCTGTTGGGGATTCGTGGCTTATTTCTTGTCAGCTTTTCAAAGCAAGATCGTACTTTTCTGGCTCCAGCCATTATTCAGACAAATCAGACTTGGGGAGACTGGCCAGATTTCATATGGTTATTTAAAAGTCTGCCAAAAAAAGTACATTTTGCTTTGCTGTTGTTTGATAGGAATGATGATGTTGTTTATGGTCATGCTTATCCTTAAAAAAAAGCAAGGTTGCAATCAGACAGATATCAGCGGGAGAAGAGATTTACTTGAATGGTGGTGGTTTCTATATTAATTATTATTAGTTATTCTTAAGAAGGTAAAATATCATCTATTCATTCATGCTCAGTTCTACAGTTTGTCCCAATGTAGCATGGTGGCTAAATATATCCATTAACATTACTCTGACCTAAGAAGGCCAAGGAACAGATAATAGATCACCATAGTGCTAGTAATGGAATCTGATTTTTAAAAAGAAAATAAACTATTTGAGAAGAAGAATCAAATGGGAAGCCAGTATTACAAAGAAGAATGCAGTTATTATTATGTCTGTGAAATCATCAAAACACTAAAGTCTTTCTGACTTTTGCAATTCATATTTATTTATAAATAGATTATAGAAGGGTGGTCTTCTTTCGCCTGAGACAGATTATCCCACCTAGATTATTGTTATTTGTCTGTTTTCATCTTGAGCCGTGCTGGGAGCATTGAGAATCATCCCTGCTTCTTAGCTATCTGTCATTCTGCCTTTTGCTAATTTGGATCACAGCAGTATGCTGACTTCCAAACAAGGTGGCTGGGCAGAGATCAGCATCTGAACTTGAAATTAACACCTTGACGTCTCCTTGCAAAATGGCTTCATTTCCAGAATGTCACTTCCAGTACGTCAAATCTTAGCATCTGACATTTGCCTGCTTTCTCATCTTCAGAAATGTCCAGATGCTCTGAGCCTAGCCGAGGGTCAACAATCTAAATACTTTCTAAATGGAGCAAACCCTGATTCCATGTTATTGAAAATACAAAGCTAGAGGCAGCAAAACTCATTCACTCAAATCCCTATTAGTTCACTTAAATCATCTACTTGAATACCTTGTTTACTGCATGTCTTTCATCCCAAATGTATCTCCTAAACATAGACCTCTCACACCTTGTCCCCCTTTTCATGTTCTATTGCTTCTTTGTATTTAAGAACTGGGAAGAAGGCCCTCTGGGTATATCTGTAACCATCTTCACCATCTTCTGCATTTTTGAGTGATACACATTCTCTAAGTTGCACATTTTCCAATGACATGTTCTACAGCAACTGGCAAACAAAAGAGCTATTCATTAGATTGATTAAAGATGATGTTTGTCGAGCAGGTCAATGCACTATAGTAGTATTTTCTGAAAGTTAATGTGGGTACATGAATGAAAAAGGTTCCTGGAGGAGATTAGTGCGTAGGAAAGTTATTGAGGTATGCAAATGTTTGTTATTGTCGGATTATGCTTTTGTTTCATTTGGCTTCCCTCCATTTGGTCAGGATCTTCAACGTAGGCTTAGATCCATTTATTTATTTGCTAACTTGCTATGTGTCTTTATTTTCTCCCTTTCAAAAAATCAGTGAGAATAAGGATGTTAGGTCTGGGTGACACTCTTCTCCCCAATCCAATACATTATGTGTTTTTTCAACACTCTTTTGGCTACCTTTATGATTTCTTAAATCTTTTCCTTCAGAATGAGCTGCCAAATTCACATTTAAGTTTCAATGTAAACAAAATCTATTTAAAATCTTGGTATGCCAATCCAAGAATCTTCGTAGCCTTAAATGCATAACCAAATGGGGGGTACTGATTCTGCAGGTGAAAGAACCTCTTGGCAGTTGAGTGCTCCAAACTAATGATATATAAGAGCAATCCCATTCTCTCCTTCTGCACTGCCATTTGACAGAACAAAGCTTAGAAATGAAGACATGATATTGGTACACATGCATGAAGTATGGAGAAACACATGTGGGTCTATTCCCCTATATACTTGGATACATTTTTTTGATTCAGGCAATGGTCTCCAGAAGAAATATATAAGTATCTCCATCCAATTATTTGCTCACTTGAAATTATGCCCACCAATCATTGTAAGAATGCCAGAATGGAAAGTAAAGAAACATTCTTCATTTCTCCCTGTTACTTAAACACCAGTTTTATTAATGACAATTAAACCAAAAGAGCTTTTTAAGATTTCTTTTTTTTTCTTAGAATTATGATTTTAGAAAGAAAATGTAAACCTTAAGTTTCTTTGTAACTGCACAAACACAGATGAACAATGGAGAGAAGGAGAAAATCTATTACTGAAGGAACAGTTTTCAAATGCAACAGATGCAGAGAGCTGTGTTTATAGTATATTTCTTATTGGCAGCTGAAAGTTTAAGCACAAAATAAAACAAAACTGGCCTGGTTCCAAAAAGTAATCAACAAGATACAAAACTCACTTAAATTAGGTGTAGATAATTTGGATTACAGGATGTTGTCAGACTATTTATATCGTCTTTTTCTTGTGCTATTTTCACACAGTTGGGAACAAGCCCTAAACATACACAAACTTTTAAAGGTTTGTTAGATTACAGCTGAATCTAAACACTCTTGACATTTCCACATCTGAATACAGAAGCTATCAATTTTATGACATTCAGAGCTTGTACATAAAGTGATGTCCATAAATAGAAAAAAAAATAGAAGAAAATTGTAGCTATGACACAGAGAACAAAGCTATGGAATTAAACAAGCAAAATATGAAAATAGAAGAATATAAAGGAAGTGCGTGTAACTACATTCTGAGAGTAGAGAAAGTTGCAGGAAAAAAGAATACATTTGCCAAAGTTACCTATCAATAAAGAAAAAAATGCTTCAAAGCCTACGTAGCATGTCATAAGAATTTAGGTATACAGTAAAGTGGGGGGGGGAGTTATTTATGTGCTTTTCTTTTTGCAGTTAGAAATACGAATGGTACAATCCTGTTATTGTAACTTTACACTAGAGTAAAACTAGCTTGCTCTAATGCTTCCTATCTGGTCTACCTCACAAGGCTGATATTTAGCAACTGATACATTCCTAATACCATATTGGGGAAATATCTGTACAGGTAACCAATAGTGGATCACCCTTCCAAACAAATATTTTCTGAAAAGGACCCTCAATCCTAGTAGACATCAATGGCTACACTTGAGGAGTATGCTTAGTGCTTCAGTCTAAAATATGGGGAGGAATATGGCAAAACTATAGAATAGGATAGAATAGAATAGAATGGAAGGGAAGGGAAGGGAAGGGAAGGGAAGGGAAGGGAAGGGAAGGGAACAGAACAGAACAGAATAGAATAGAATGGAACAGAATGGAATGGCAGAGGAGAGGGGAGGGGCGGAGGAGAACTGTATTTGGCTAAGTGTTGTTAGACACACAAGAAATTTGTCTCTGGTACAGAAGCAGATGTGGTATTCAGCAGGTTCTGACCAGTCCTGGAGAACTGGTAGAAATTTTGAGTAGTTCAGAGAACTGGCAAATACCACCTCTGACTGGCCCCACCCCCATCTATTCTCTGCCTCCCATTGAGTCTCAGTTGATCTGCTGGGTCTTCTTTTGTTGCCCTGCACAGGAGAACAGAGCTGGAAAGCAGATTAGTGGGGTGGGGAGGGATGGGATTTTGCAGTAACCTTTTTCCCTGGGGTGGGGAGGGAATGGAGATTTTGCAGTATCCTTTCCCTGCCATGCTCACCAAGCCATGCCCACCAAGCCACACCACACCCACCAAGCCACGCCCACAGAACTGGTAGTAAAAAAAAATTGAATCCCACTACTGTACAGAAGCACTCAGTGTTCTTACAAACAACAAAGAGTGGCTACACTCAGAAAACTGTTACACTCCTGCAACAATATTTGTAACACCATCAAACACCCACATCTACCTATCCGAGGTCCTTGGAAAGGACTCAATAGGTAGGGAAAAAATCCAACTTCAGTCTGAACATCTGACTGACTGTGCAACAAATCATAATATTAAAGTGCAACCAGTAGAAGGGAGAAATAAGAGGTAATAAAAGAGTAAATAATACTACAACCACACATTTTGGATTAGTAACACATTAGACAGAACTTAGTAGTCACTGTGTTTTGTTAACTGCGAGAATTAGAGTTATGGCACCAGGGGAAAAAACTGTCCCTGCGTCTAGTTGTCTTGACATACTAATACCCTATAGTACCATCCCAAGGGAAGAGTTGAAACTGTTTGTGTTCAGGATGTGAGGGGTCTGCAGATATCTTCTCAGTCCTCCTTCTGACTTAAATGTAATTTACATGTATTTATATTCAAATAAATTAAATATTGTTAATATGATTACTCATTAAATTTCCCTTTCTGTTACACATTGATTGCAACTTTTATAGAGAATCAATAGAGCACTAGAGCAATAAGCCATTGAAGGGGAGACATTCCAAATATGCTGAGAGGCAATTGCTTCTTTAATATTTGGTCGAAAAGAAGTATGGATAAATTAAGGACTACAGATTGTAAGGTACTGAGAAATATACACTTAGCCAATCCAGCAGGAAGTCTAGAGCACTGAACAATAATGCTCAATTTGCATCTATAATTATGCCAAGCAGAACCAAGGGGTGGAATTTCTTCTCAACTAATTAATTTAGCATTAAGGAGAGCAATGGTGAGACCATCATCTTTTCTCAGTTCTCAAGTCAGGCAGTAGTGACCAGAAGCTTATGTTAAGTATTTGCCTTCCTTCCGATAAATTATGAAGCAATATTCATTTTGCCTAAGCAATCCCTGGCACCAAAGTGTGTGAATCAGCAATTGTGATAGAACCATTTTGTGTTGGCACTTCAGGCCTAGAATGTTTATTTCACTTAGAATGCTGACACTGCTGTCTGCTAACAAGGTTTTGGGAAAAGGCACAGCTGGAATGCCATTAAGGAGTATTGGCTGGATATACAGAGAGAGAGATCATGGATGGGGGGCCACACATTTTTCCCTATCAAAAGAATTGGAAAGCATTGAAGTATTCCCGTCACCAGCTAAAACATGAAAGAAAAATTGGCAAGCCCCTTTTCTTTAAAAAAAAACAAAACCTTTCCCTAGATTTGCATTCTTGGCAACTGACATAGAACCTGATATATATCTCCAGGCTGGGAAGGCATGGCCTAAGGGCTGTCTGTCAAATTTGAATGGCGTCTGCATATACCTGCGTGCCAGCATATTGAAACATGGATTACATATGGAAGGGCAATGAATAATTTAGGGCCTTGGGGTGGGATTGATCTGACTAGTTTTCAGTTGCCAAAATAGAGTGGATATAAAAAGTCTACACACCCCTGTTGAAATGCCAGGTTTCTGAGATGTAAAAATATCAGGCCAAGATAAATCACTTCAGATTTTTTTCTTTCTACCTTTTATGTCATATATGTAGTAAGTTCCTGCTCTTTGGTAAACTGAAGTCTTGAAAAATGGAAGACGTGCCCTGAAAGGGAAAGGTATTTATAAACATTAAAGGACATTGATTGATTTTGTCCTAGGGTTAAGAAGAAAGGATAATCTGTAAATGAGTTTAAAACAGGTTGATTCATTTGAATTTGTAGCCAGTGGAGTTTTTGCAGGGTGTTCTATTGCTTGTTTGATATTGATTTGCTTGTTTGTTTGATTGATTTATATCTGAACCTTTTCTCCTGAAGGTAGATTACAGTGAGATTTGTCTTCATTTTATCTCCATAACAGCAACCCTGAAATGCAGATTGGGATAAGGAAGATACAGACTTGGCCAAAATCATCTAGCAAGATGCTATGACTGAGGATAAGATTTGAACCTGACTGGGGAATGTTGGGAATTGAAGTTCAGATATTTTAAAGTTGCCAAGGTTGATAAACACTCAACCATTCCATCACAGAAATATTTAAAAATGTAGTGATACACAAAATACTGCGGCAACCGAATTCATTTCTGGTTTCCCTCACCTGGAAGAGAAAGGAAGAAGAGTCCAGAACAGTTCCATGTCAATGATCAGTACTAAGCCTCAGCTGAGTTTATTTCTAGAACCTGGGTAAAAGGGGAAAATGTATTGCCAAGACCTGCTCTGCATATAAATGCATTGCAACAGTCAAGATAGGATAGGTACAGAGATGGTATTCAGCCAGTTCTGACAGGTTCTGGAGAACCGATAGTGGAAATTTTGAGTAGTTTGGAGAACTGGTAAATACCACCTCTGGTTGGCCCTGCACCCATCTATTCACTGCCTCCAGACTCCCAGCAGATTGGAGTTCCAGCTGATTGTCTGGGTCTTCTTTTGTTGGCCTTCACAGGAGAACGGAGCTGGAAAGCAGGTTAGTGGGGTGAGGAGGGAATGGGGATTTTACAGTATCCTTCCCCTGGAGTGGGGTGGAAATGGGGATTTTACAGTATCCTTTCCCTGCCATGCCCACCAAGCCACACCCACCAAGCCATGCCAAACAGTAACAAAAATTGAATACCACCATGGGATAGGAGGGTAAGTGGAGAAAGCAGAGAGCCTTACAGGACACTACAAAGGAAGAGACCAGGGCCAGACCTCTCACTTCCTTTCAACACTGGGAGTGACCATAGAAGAAGGAAATCAACCAGTGCCCCCCACACCAAATCCCCAAAGACACTCCAGGATATTACAGTTAATAGTATTGAAAGCCACCAAGAGATCAAGTAGAATGAGAATGGGCACACTATCCCCATCTCACCAGAGATCATCAAAAAGCATGACCAATGCCACACTTTATATATATATATATATATATATATATATATATATATATATATATATATATAGGTATGTAGGTCTTGGTGTATATATACTCTAGTTTTCACACTTCTCTTGAAGATCTCGAAGCGTTGCCAAGGTATTCTCAATCATACAGGACAAGACCGAATACACCAAGACCTACATATATATATATATATATATATATATATATATATATATATATGTAGGTCTTGTCCGTGTAAGATTGAGAATACCTTGGCAACGTTTGAAAATCTCATCCGTCATCTTCAGGCTGGTGTCTTCAGCTTCGTTCTCCTGGGAGAAGTGTGTGATCGTGGCTGTTTTTCCCTCCCTTTTCCAGCACCTTAAAGCCACAGGACATGAAATTGATTTTGAGGATCCAAACTTATCTCCAATACTGAACACTTCAACAAGAGAATAATTAGGGAAGCCATCGAAAATAGAGAAACACCCCCATAACATGAATAAACAGGATGATACTTCCTGCCTACCAGACATCTGGAAACTAGCCCTAATCAACAAACGAGTCCCAGCCACAAAACCAACACGGACCCAAAATAACACATGATGCCACCACCAATCTCCTTCACCAGACTCAAACCCAAGCCCACGCCACAGATGAAAGGCAACCACCATCCAGAAACCAGACCATGGCTGCAACACCAGCTGCTACACCCCCCTCCAACCCCCAAACTAAGCAAACTGACACACGCTATAAACACATAGCCAGACCTCAAACTCGAGCCAAACCAAGGCCCAGAATGCCACATCACAGCCTTCCACCCAGGATACTACATCACAGAACTCAGGAGATCACAACACAAAACATCAGGAGGTTGCAGCACAGACAACGACCCAGGAGATTACAGCACCACACCCAGGACATCACAACAATAGAACTCAGAAGGTCATCACACAGCCCATTACCCAGGTCGTTACAACACAAAAGGCTGAGAGACACACAGCCAGCACCTCAGCCACACAGGGTCTCAGGAAAAAGCCATCCAATCTGCATACATCAACTCCACAAACCAATCAAGAAGTAACAACACAGCCAACTCTAGAGTTTAAAAGGGAAAACAGCCACAATCACACACTTCTCCCAGGAGAACGAAGCTGAAGACACCAGCCTGAAGATGACGGATGAGATTTCGTCGAAATGTTGCCAAGGTATTCTCAATCTTACACGGGACAAGACCCGAATACACCAAGACCTACATACCTTTACCCGTGAAAATCTACGAATATATATATATATATATATATATATATATATATATATATATATATATTGTTTTTGTATTGAGATTTTATCCTTGTTAAAAAAAAGTAGGCACTGAGTGTGAATTGGATGGCCACATAAATTTTCTAAAATAATAAAATAACATAAAAATAAAATAACATAAAAAATAAATACCGGTATAATAAAATAAATATCCCTTTATTGACAACATAAATGTCAATGATGTGATAGACTGTCACTTCCTTTTATTTCTTCTAAGACAAGACTCCTAAAGTTTTGCTCTCCAGATGTCTTAGAACTCAGTTTCCAGTTTTGCTGCCAGGAAATAGGTAAAGGTTCTCCTTGCACATGTGTGTTAGTAGTTTCTGGCTCTAGGAGGGTAGTGCTTATCTGTGTTACAAAGCCGAAGAGCCAGCCCTGTCCAAAGACATCTCCATGGTCATGTGGCCAGCCTGACTAAATGCCCTAGGTGAACAGAACGCTGTTACCTTCCCACCAAAGTGGTACCTATTTTTCTACTTGCATTTTTACATGCTTTCGAACTGCTAGGTTGGCAGAAGCTGGGACAAGTAATGGGAGCTCACTCTGTTATGTGGTGCCAGGGATTTGAACCACCAAACTGCTGACCTTTCTGATTGACAAGCTCAGCATCTTAGCCACTGAGCCACCGTGTCCCCATTTGCCAGGAAATAGGGGATAGATATTCTTGGTCCAAACCATTGAGGAAAACTCTTCCTTGGCTATAGAGGAAAACATGAGATTAAGAAGGAATACTTTCAAAATGTATGTTTGCTGTAGGGAGGGCTGTTTCTTAACTTTCACCTCAGGCACCTCTGCTGACATTAGATGTAATAATTTACAGTAGATTCTTGCAAACGTTTTCCTTATGTCTCAAAATCATCATATAAATAAGGTGAAGTATCATTCTGGCTGGTTACCCATTGTCCCTGTTCTATGATGTTCAGATATTGAGAAAGTCCTATGAGATGAAGGACCCCTACTTGGGTAGAGTTTCAGTTTAAAAGGATGTACAGGTGTAGAATTTGCCATATGTAGCCCATATCCTAGATGAAAGTCAGTTCCAATAGCAAGATTATACAACTATTAAGTTGATGAAACAATGTAACTCAGGGCTTGTAACTGGAAGCAATTTCAACAGACCTGTATCTATAGACAAAGATATTTCCCCTTATGGCAGGGAATATGGCTTAAAAGATTGGCATATCACTTTCCCACACAAGAAGGGCCAAGTGATTCTTCACTCATTCCTCCTCTTAGCTCCTAGGACCCCATCACAGTCAACCTAATCTAAACGCTGTGAATCTAAATGCTGAAATTTGGCCTATCAGCATTAAGGATTGCAAAATGACAAACTTGCCAAGCACATAAAAATGGATTGTGTTGCCAATATATTCTTTATTTTTATACCTGTGACATGCTGTTCCAGTCTTGTATTTTGCTTGGGGAAATAAAGGGAAGCTCCTATGTGATCATTACTTCATTGAGAAAAAAAACTCTCTTACCATAGATGCAGGGGTGGGATTCTACCAGTTTGCACCTATTCGC
Organism: Naja naja; assembly: GCA_009733165.1. Taxonomy (NCBI): domain Eukaryota; kingdom Metazoa; phylum Chordata; class Lepidosauria; order Squamata; family Elapidae; genus Naja; species Naja naja. The sequence goes on along the minus strand of CM019159.1, from coordinate 19,773,647 downwards.
TAGAACAGGTTGTTAACATTCTAAGCGGTTCGGAGAACCAGTTGTTAGAAGAAATTACTGGCCTAATCCTGTAAGGAAGGCAGGAAGGAAACATTCTGGTGTTGCTTACAGAAACTGCCTCTCCGTTAACCCTTATTACATTCTTGGCAGGACTAAACTTCCTGTCTCAGGAACGTCTCTGGAGTTTTTTCCCCTTCCTTTGCTGGTACTTTGCTTGTGTGGAGTGACCATTCAAAGTTACAATGGCACTGAAAAAGTGACTTATGACCATTTTTCACACTTACAACTGTTGCAGCATCCCCACAGTCTTGAGAGGCCAGGCGAGGAGATGCATGCCTCAATGTGAGTGATATTGAGTTGGCCACACCCAGCCAATAACATGACCACCAAGCCATGTCCACCCAGTCACATGACCACCAAGCCACACCCACCACCAAGCCATGCCCACAGAACCAGTTGTTAAAAATTTGAATCCCACCCCTGCATAGATGTGTAGATAACACACACCTTTCCCTACCTATTCCCCATTCCCAGTATAGTAAATAGTCAAGTGTTTTTCCCCTCAGTGTGATTTTGTGGCCCAATTATCAGAGTAAGCTATAAGTTCATAAGTATCTCAAACAGCTAGAAGCTGTACAACCAACTACATTTGAGACTATCCACCTGCATGTGCTGGTATAGCATAATGCAAATGAAACAGAGAGAGAGAGATGGATGGATAGTGTCTGTATGGTGTGTAGTAAATATGTAGGGTGCCCTGCCTACAGCTGACAGCCCAACTCACTTTGTATGACCATTACCCCAAAGGCTTCTCCAAGAGATAATGTGAAGATTTCAGCCTGAAAGACTATGTCTCTGAATCAGTGCAGTATTACCTGAAGAACTGCAGTAGCCATGGCATGTCTTATGTAGCAGAATATCAACAGCAATACAAAGGCCTATCTTAGTAAGAGGCATGGCTGAGCCAAAGCTTTGTGGACTTACAAGCATCAGTTCAATGTCCTATTTATATGCATAAATAATTCAAAATATTATCATTAAAAACAACCAAGCTGAACCTGACTCTTAAATGTCAGAGCTTGGCAGGGATCTGATAACTTCCTTTGGAGCTAAAGGTGTTCCAAGGTCATAAAAAGTTGGCAGGTCCTTTGATATACTCTGCTTGTTTGAGATGTGCAGTTAACCTTTCCAATGTGGGCTGTAGCAAGGAAGCTTAGCTATGCTCAGGTGAAATACGGTGCATGAAATAACTGAGGAAAGAGCAGCACCTGAAATGAACAAAAATGCATTGAACAATGAAAACATAGGATTCCAGGGCCAACAATGAGTTACCTTTATCTCTGTGTTAAATAAAGACCACAACTGTTTACATTGCTGCTATTAATGCACAGTGTTCTTTCATATTTGCCAAGGAAGCACAAAAGGGTTCTCTTCCTAAGGGAACACTTCTGAACAGTACCAGCAGACTTTTTTTAATATGATGGGCTGCAAATATAAAAGCATATACTGTAAGTTATGGCCCTTTAGAAGAATTGTTGGAGAACAATGGCTCATGTCTGGTACTTATTAGTTTAATTATTGCTATGCCATGTTTTTCATGTTCAGGCTCTTCTATTGGACAGGAAAAACAATTGGTTTTTTTCCTTTACCTGTCCCATCCCTACCTCTATGCCAGAAGAAGAAAATGTTAGTTATGAGAAGTGTGGTGACATAGTGGTAAGGACACTGACCTCCCACCCAGAAGGTTGAGGGTTCAATCCTAGGTAGTGGCAGATGCTTCTCTCTCCTAAGGCATAAAGAAAAAATTATCTGCCGCAAACTCCACATGGTGTTGAGAAGGGCATCCAGCCAATAAATGCTCTGCTCCATCCAGTCACGCCAACTCTATTCTGAATTAAGGGATTACAGTGACTTAAAAAAAGAAGGGTTTTTTAAAAATATGATGGATGGATGAAAGGTTATCTCAGTTATTTCAGAGGGCTGTGATATGGAGCACATCTTTCCTATGGCCCACCATAGTCTCTCTAGCTTCCCAATCTCCAATGCAAGGGACAAGCACGTGATTCCTCTCAAGATTCAAATTAAGGAAGTTTGATGATGCCACTCTTCTTTTTCATTTCGGCATAATATGAAAGCGTCAGGAAAAAAAAAATAAGAGAATGAAATAAAAAACAGAAGCTTCTCCCTCCCCTCCCCCACCAGTTTTTTTTGGGATTGGTTTTTTTAAGAAAATTTCTGGGAATTGAAAAGAAGATTTTGGCACACCATAATGAATTATGGGAAGGTCAAATAAGGCAGAGAAGTGAAGCTAATCGTGAGGTTGCAGTTCCTCTAGAAGAAATTCAGTTTAAGTTTTGTTTTTCCCCCATGCACTTGATTCTTATTTCTCCTCCCTTTTGGATATTGTCCAAGAAATAAACAACAGTAAGATATTTAACTTTGCTGTTATGTGTTAGGCAACCAACTAAAAATAGATCATAAATCATCTGTGGGTTGTCCTTCAAAATCAAACTGCGTGTTGGACTAGAAGCAGGAAAACCACAGAAAGTCTTGGATAAATTTGGGCCAGTCATTCTTTTTTATTTTATTTGACTTGTATGCCACCACTCTCCGAAAGGACTCGGAGTGGCTCACAGATAAAAACATAGAACAATAAATAATTTAAAAAGAGATTAAACCTAAACAAGCCAAATCCGATAGTAAAACCCAATTAAAATCCCACCCTCCCCCACAGGAGGTCAGTCCAGCCCAGCCTGTAAGAACAACCAGGTTTTTAGATCGCACCGGAAAGAGGAGAGATCAGGAGCCAGCCGGAGCTCAACCGGTAGTTGGTTCCATAAAGGGAGCGGAGCGCTACAGAATAGGCCCTTCCCCGGGGCACCGCTAACTGACATTGTCACGCGGATGGCACCCTGAGGAGTCCCAGCCTGTGTGCTCGCACAGGGCGATTAGTATTTGATGTCGGCAGGAGGTGCTCCCGCAAGTACCCCGGACCCAAGCCATGAAGGACTTTGAATGTTAATGCCAACATTCAGCCCAATTTTCCTCATAGGGCTGGTCTTGTGAGTTAAAACCAGAGGGAAGAGCCTTATTTACACCGTCCTGAGCTCCCTTACAAAAGGCAGAATATCAATAGTTTTGCAACTATTAGGTTTCTTCTGTTGTGGCATAAAAGGCTGCATAGAAAAGTAAGGACTAGGAAATAAATAGTACCTGTCACCATTGATTCAGAACACAATGACTTTGGGGATAGCAAACATTTCCTGCTATGATGAAAACCACAATTTGTCCATAGAAACACACTTTCAGGAAGGGCTGTTTCAGGACAAGGACAAGAGACTCTAAGGATCCTTACTTGGAGAAAGCCACAGCAGAAAGAGTACTATGGAGCTAGATATAAGGAAGCATTGTTACAACCATTGAAGCATCATTGGTATTCACAGCCTTACTAACTGGTGACAAATGTACTCATCCTTTTTAACTGGCAGCCTCTTTCAACATCTGTAGTCTGTCAAAAGACAATGGAGGTGGACCAAATCATTGGGTAATTCAAATATTGGCAATAGGTACAGATCTATACTCCTTCTTGGGTTTAAGCCCCACTGGACTCAATGGGACTCATCCTAGTAGACCTTAAAAGATTGCATTGCTTAATTAGCTTCATCATGTTCTCTTTCCAAAGAAATCCAAACATTGTGGCTCAACCAATAGAGGGATGGACAAAAGAAATTTAGGACTGGAGGAAGAAAAAATAGAGTTGCAGTTTAACAAACATTTTGAATCTTTTCATTGCTGCACTTTGATATTTGTACACTGCTGACAGTTGAAAATGGGAGGTCAAGGTTGCTGCAGTAATCAACCACATTAACTGTTTGCCCAGATAGTATTAACTACATAGTTCCTTGGTTGATATGAAGAAGATCTAAGAAGAAGGTCAAAATGGAGGCCAAGACGTGACTTGAACCCTCATCTCTGATTTTATCCCAAAACAGATTAAAAAGGGGTGGGCTTCAATCGTACAGATCTGCCACCTTAACTTTTTTTGACATCTCCTGCAGATTTTACTTGAAGGGAAAAGTAATCTATGAAATTATTTGCATCTGAATTTACTGTCTCTTGATTTTATTGAATTACTTTAATACCTTTTAGTTAAAGTCTTATAGTTGATTTAATTAACTGATGCATCCAAAATCAATTTGGCCTATTGATCTTTATTTCCATTAACTTTGTAGCAAAAATAAGTATACATTCCAGTGGAAAGTGCTGTAATATATGTAGAATATGCACAAAACAACCACAACCAATTACACAGAGCCATCACAGCCAGTGGTCAGGTAACTGCTCAAAATAGAATGGTGCTTTTACTCATATTTGTTTTCTATAATTAGTCACAAGGAAGAAGGAGGCATGTGTTAAGTTACATGGCATCATAAATACAATATGGCAATCTGCATTGCATATGCTATAGACAAACCTCTGTTACTGCAATTATTTTCATAAATCTAACGTTCTGGTATTTGTGTAAACACTCAATTACATGTTGAGTCACAAAGAACAAGTTATTTTTTAGCAGGACTTGTCATCATTTGGAAATGGGAAGAAAATAGTTTAATTCATCTTTTAATATGTCCTTGGAAAATTGTACAGATTCTGCAGATGATTCTTTGCCCATAACCAAAAATTAAAATGCAAATGGATATTAAACAAAACACACAAAATAGTAAATGGGTATATATAAGGCAAATTATAATGCAAAATGATGTGGCCAGAAATATAAATGCAACAAATTTGTAAAATGATATATGCATATCCAACATAATGCATCTCACACAGAAATTTCTATAAACCAACTGGCTGGAAATGAGAGCCAGGTAACTGAAAAGAAACAAGATCTCAGCAGGTTATTTTAGAGAGGAAAAACTGTACAGTTTGTATTTTGGGTTGTTTGTTTTGGCGGAGTTGGAACGGCAAGATTTTAAAGCTGCATTTTCCTAGTTGACAACAAACAGATTTCATTTTGTTTCCATTGTTAAACATTGTGTTCCTCAGAATGACAGGTTTCTGAGTCCCTAGGACTGTACCTTATCCAATACTAACAGGTGAACTTGAAGTGACTCTGATGAGAAATGGAAAATCAAACAGAGAAGATCTAAGGAAAGTAGAAAGGCTGCAGGTGACAAGGGTCTCAGGCCAGCTTACCCATATGGAAGGCTGCTCTTATCAGAGCCCGCTTTGAAAGGAAAGGTGAAAAACAAAGCAAAATGAAAGATTGAGCTCAGTGTGTGCGCTTGAAGCACTGGAGTTGAAATTGTTGCCCACCCGCATGGCTGCACAGTCCATATGCAGTGAAGTCACTGTTTGTGGATAAATTATTGTAGGGCACAATCCCTGTTGTTTTACAGAAGGGGAATGGAGTGGAGAGATAAGCCATGTGTATGCCGGTGCTCAGAGAAAAATGCAGAGATAAATGCTATGAAAGCACCAGAGGAAACATCCCATCAAGCAACTGTTTATGGAAGCACTTCCGTTCCCTCCCACAAATGTTATTTTTAAGATTCATAGAGAGTTAGCTGCACTTTGGGAGCTGGATGGAAAGAGATGATGAAAGGAAAATTTGAGACATTCCTTTGGGATTCAGCAAGTTCCATATTGGTATCTGGAGGGAAAGGATATGGAGTTCTGTCCCGTATAAAAAAAAAAAAAATTCCTCAATAGTTTCAGGTTCATAAGCATTTGGTTCACTAAACGCAATGCTGGATTATAGCTGCAATTAAATTATAAAAAGCTCAGCATGTACACTTTTCAAATATTCAGCTAAACACACGAAGGACTTCAAACTAGACAGAGAACAGGGTCCTGCAGTATCTTTCTAGGATACCCACATTTCAACTGGAGGTCTGAAAGAAAACTGAATTCACATTTGTTTGAGCTGGAATACTGCTCTCCCACTTTTCAAAACCTAAGTAAAGCAAGTACATTAAAAAGGAAGGATTTAACATACTGTATAAACTTATCGGCCCTCTTAGCCTTGTGTGAATAACTCAATAGGGCTATAATAGTATGGCATAGGCATTCTGTTTCCAGTGGACCAACTAAAAAAATATTTCCTTTCTGGCAGCCTTTTGAGTGTTTTAGTAAGTTATGTTGCTTTGTACTTGTTGATTATGATTTTACTTTTTCTTTTACGCTGCCTAAAATCACAAGGGTGAGCTGGACAGCTATGTCACTGCATAAACAAGCAAACAAGCAAATAAATGTACCTTTTACTTTATTTTGTATGACTCAAGGCACCATATAGAAAGTTCCCACCTCCTGTTTTCTCTACAATAGCAATCATGTTGGGTTAAGGGGAGGGGGAAGAGGGGAGGGGGAGAGAGAGAGAGTCAATTAAAATAATTCATTTTTATTATGAGCATGTCTCATGAATTGCTTAGATAAATATATAGCTGACAGATAGTTAAAGAAATGGAAAAGAGGAGGGTTATATTTAGAAGAGATACAATTGATATAATCATAAGAGAGCCAGGTTTGGTCTAGTGGTTTAGGCACCTGGCTACAATGCAGGAGACTGTGAGTTCAAATCCTGCCTTACCTATGAAAGCCACCTGGGTGACTTTAAGCTGACTCTCTCAGCCCACTCACCTCCCAGAATTGTTGTTATGTGAAAAAGAAGAAGGATTATTATCTTGAGTTATTCATAAAGTATTAATTTAATTTAATTTGCGGTCACAGACCAAAACACAGACACAACAAAAGAAAAACATGGGAAAAATAAGATCATGGTCAATTTGGTCACCAGAAACTTTGACTGAGGGAATTACAGCATGCTCCTCTGATGGGTATTCATAAAGTAATAAGGGTGGGATTTTAAAAGAACAGACAGACAGACAGATGGACAGATAGATAGATATTGATATGTTAAATACATAGTCTTCTAATATCTACTAACCTATATTGGTATATATCAGTGATGGCTAACCTTTTGGCACTGAGTGCCCAAAGCGCGTTGCGTGCATCCCCAAAATTCAGTGCATGCGTGTCCTCACCCCAGCGCATGCATATGTATCCCTGCATGTGTATCGTCCCCTGTTGCATGCCCCCCACATGGTCTCCGCCCCCATGCATGTGTGGAGAGACCCAAGACCAGCTGGCCAGCAGGAGGCACACATGCATGCGCATGCGGCAGAGCTGAGCTGGGGTGATGGCTCACATGCCAAGAGAGGGCTCTGCATGCCACCTCTGGCAACGCGTGCTAAAGGTTCGCCATCACAGATATATATAATGGCACAACCAATCGTTTTAGCCACACAGATATTTACATAGGAATACAAGTTAAAAAAATAAGGGAAAGATACAACCTAATATAAAACTAATATAAAATAAGAAAAAGAAAAGAATAAAAGAAAATGTGAAATCTGCAAGAAAGGAAAATAAGAAATAGAAAAAAAGAAATAAAAATAGCTTCTGATCTTTTTTATAGCACAACTGTAAATTTACAGTATATTCATCCATGGTTCACATGATTAAGCTTTTCTCTATAATCTATCCTGTCTAATCGTTAAATCATATGTTCAGTTTTTTTCTGTTTCATACAAAAGTCCATGAAGGGTTTACAGTTAGCAGTAAATTTCTTAATTATTTTCTTAATTATTAATTATTTAGTTATAAATGATTAGTTTCTTAATTATTTTAACCACTGTAAATTTTAGTTTTTGTATTTTTGGGCTTGTGAAATTAGTTTAATTTCTTTTTAAGTATTTATTGTTGTTGTTTTAGTTGTAGCCACCCAGTCTTCGGAGATGGGGTGGCATACAAGTCCAATAAATAAATAAATAAATAAATAAAAATAAATGTAGATTTCTGTGATCCAAGAAGTTAATCTCAGCAAGTTCCATCATCTTCATCATCCATTGCTGTATTGAAGCTGACGGTGAATCTTTCCTTCTTTGCACATATAATAATTTTGCTGTAATTATCATGTACCAAAACAGAGTTTCATAACCTTTTTCCAGCTAGCCATACATTAAATAGGGACAGAGAGGAATGGAGGAAAGGGTGGATGGTTATGGGTCATGATGAAATGCAACTCAGATCAGTTCTTTAAAAGTTTCATGATCTTGGACTGTAGGATTGGCAGATGGCCACATCATCAGGTTAGGATCAGATGGTACAAAATGTTCCTTTTTGATATCTGGATAACAGTTTGAGATGAACAAGCCTGTCAATTGCAATTTCTCTTTAGATATACAAAATTTGTAGGTGGGCTGTTGCTCTCTGGACTAGATCCCTTCACTCATATGTTTTCCATATTAAACTAGAGGGTCTCAAACAGGAACATAATTGGGTTTATGGCTATTGAGATTCATGAGATTATGAAATCAAGCAGAGCAGAGCTCTTGATCATATAGTAAGGTATAACTTCATTTAGTTTAATGTAATTAAATTTTCACTTCAACTTGTCTAAGCACAAACACGGAACTGGAAATTAGAGGTGAGGTTTGCCTTTCTTGTACTTCCACAGTTAGGATTAATCACTGCTATTTCTGCAACAATTAAGAATTCTATATTGATTAATTGATTTCATTTGTATAGCCATAGATCAGAAGTGACTTTGGATGGCATACATCATTTAAAAAATGAGAGAAAGAGGGGGAGAGAAGGAGGGAAGGAGGGAGGGAGGAGAGAAGTTTGCCTTTTGTATGTCTTTCTGTTCATATAGCTATTTCATGCTTTTGCCTAATATTTGACTTTTGATCAGCAAATGTCCATCTGAAGCATTTTGTACATAATTCACACTATATATTTTTGTCTTTCTCTTTGATAAACATATATTTGCATGGTCTGAGGAAGGTGTGGTAGTTAAGAAATATGAAATACAAAGAAAATAAATGCAATTGAAAAGCTACATAATACATTTAGCTAAAAACATAGGTATTTCAAACTGTAGCCCATGAGATTCTACAGAATGGAAGATGAGTAGGATGTTTTGGTACATCAGCATCTGTGTGGGGTGAGGAAGGGAAGCCAGTGAGGTAAGGAATGGAACTTTAATGCAATGTCTTAAGCAAACTCCATTTATGGAGTTCTATGTGACATCATTAGCTTGGTGGTGCATTGGTTAAAGTGCAATACCCTGCCTACAGCCTGGAGTTCGATCCTGATGGGGATCCAGCTGGACTCAGCCTTCCATCCTTCCAAGGTCAGTAAAATGAGGACCCAGATATTTGGGGGTAATATGCAAATGAAACTTCTACATTGTAAACCACCCAGAGAGTGCTGTAAAGCACTGTGGGGCAGTATGTAAGTCTAAATGCTATTGCTACGGCAGTTTTTTTTTTAATTACATTTATATGCTGCCCTTCTCTGGAGACTCAGGGTGGCTTACAATTTTTTGGAGCACAACCCAATGCACTCAGCAATAGCCTTCATTCCATTGTGTATGCCTGCTTATTACTAAGCGGCATTTTTACAGTCATCTTATTGCCCCCAACAATCTTGGTCCTCAATTTACCTACCCGAGAGGATGGAAGGCTGAGTCAACCTTGAGCCTGGGGATTCGAGCCTGCAGTAATTGCAGGCAGCTGGAACTTAAGTGCTAGGCATTTAACAGCCTGCACCACCAAGGCCCTTATTGCTATCATAATGCAAGCAGAATGAAACAGGGTTTGTTTCTTGACATGTCTTGAAGTCATGTTGCACATTACATTGTTTTCTTGTAATTGTAATTGTAATTGTAATTGGAATTGGATATGGATTTGGATTTGGATATATATTTGTATGTATGTATGTATGTATGTATGTATGTATGTATGTATGTATGTCTTTGTGTATTCGGTCTTATCCGTGTAAGATTGAGATTATCTTGGTGACGTTTCGACGAGATCCCACTCACCATCTTCAGGCTGGTGTCTTCAGCTTTGTGCTTGTGCCAGCAAAGCGTGATCTGAGCTGCCTTCTCTCTATAAATACTGGAGGGGAGGTGTGGTGTGCTGGCTCTGTTGTAAGCGGGTTGGTTGGCTGTGTTGTTGCCTGTGTTGTTGCTTCTTGATTGGTTGATGGAGTTGATGTTTGCTGATTGGTTGGCTTTTCGTAAGAGCCTGTGTGGCTGAGGTAGTGGCTGTGTGTCCTTCAGCCTTTTGTGTTGTAGCTACCTGGGTAGTGGGCTGTGTGATGACCTTCTGAGTTTTGTTGCTGTGACATCCTGGGTCTTGTGCTGTAATCTCCTGGGTCATTGTCTGTGTTGCAACCTCTTGAGGTTTTGTGTTGTAATCTCCTGAGTTCCATGATGTAGTATCCTGGGTGGAAGGCTGTGATGTGACATCCGGGCCTTGGTTTGGCTCCAAGTTTGAGGTCTGGCTATGTGTTTATAGCGTGTGTTTGTTTCAGTTTGCTAGTTTGGGGGTCGGAGTGGGTGTAGCAGCTGGTGTTACAGCCATGGTCTGGTTTCTGGATGGTGGTTGCCTTCGTCTGTGGGGGTGGGGTGGGCTTGGGTTTGAGTCTCCTCACCAGACTTATCTTACACAGGATAAGACCCAAATACACCAAGACCTATATACCTTACCCGTGAAAATCTACATAAAACATATATATATATGTGTGTGTGTTGTGGCCCCCCTCGTGAGCCTGTGCTATGAATGAAATACCTTTCACGCATCATCACAAATATTCCAGAACCATAAAGCCTACAAATTTGAAATTTGACACATATGTTCCTCTTGGCTTCTAGGTGCTCACTAAGAAAGGATTTTTCTAAATGACCATCAGAGCATTAGTATTTCCTATATTATTATTAGCACATTCTGATGCTAAGGGGTTCTATTCCTTGCCCACCTAAAAGAAATCTGTTCCAAATGCAAAACACAAGCAGAGGAGAGGAGTTTCAGTCTCAGTTTTAGTTTTACAGAACCAAGCAGCTTTAGCAAGAACTTTTGAGCTAAGCCCGCCACCCTGGTGCCTTGCTGTCTCCTTCTTGCTCACACAGTAAATACTGTTTCACTTTCCAAACAGCCCTCAACTCTCTCACACACTGACAGGACGGTAGCCAGATGAATACTAATGGATACTGGTACGCAGAGGCAGAATATATGTATATATGTATGTATGCATGTATGTATATGCATATATATATATATGTAGGTCTTGGTGTATTCGGGTCTTGTCCCGTGTAAGATTGAGAATACCTTGGCAACGTTTCGACGAAATCTCATCCGTCATCTTCAGGCTGGTGTCTTCAGCTTCGTTCTCCTGGGAGAAGTGTGTGATCGTGGCTGTTTTTCCCTTTTAAACTCCAGAGTTGGTTGTGGTGTACTTCTTGATTGGTTGATGGAGTTGATGTATGCAGATTGGTTGGCTTTTTCCTTAAAGCCACAGGACATGAAATTGATTTTGAGGGATCCAAACTTATCTCCAACACTGAACACTTCAACAAGAGAATAATTAGGGAAGCCATCAAATAGAGAAAACACCCCATAACTTGAATAACGGGATGATACTTCCTGCCTACCAGACATCTGGAAACTAGCCCTCATCAACAAACGAGTCCCAGCCACGAAAACCAACACCGGACCCAAAATAACACATGATGCCACCACCAATCTCCCTCACCAGACTCAAACCCAAGCCCACCCCACAGACAAAAGGCAACCACCATCCAGAAACCAGACCATAGCTGCAACTCCAGCTGCTACCACCCCTCCGACCCCCAAACTAAGCAAACTGACACACGCTATAAACACATAGCCAGACCTCAAACTCGAGCCAAACCAAGGCCCGGAATGTCACATCACAGCCTTCCACCCAGGATACTACATCATGGAACTCAGAAGATTACAACACAAAACCTCAGGAGGTTGCAACACAGACAACGACCCAGGAGATAACAGCACAAGACCCAGGATGTCACAACAATAAAACTCAGAAGGTCATCACACTGCCCACTACCCAGGTAGCTAAAACACAAAAGGCTGAAGGACACACAGCCACTACCTCAGCCACACAGGCTCTTGCAAAAAAGCCAACCAATCAGTAAACACCAATCCCATCAACCAATCAAGAAGCGACAACACAGCCAAAAATACAGCCAACCAACCAGCTTACAGCAGAGCCAGCACACCACACCTCCCCTCCAGTATTTATAGAGAGAAGGCAGCTCAGATCACGCTTTGCTTGCAGAAGCACAAAGCCGAAGACACCAGCCTGAAGATGGCGAGCGGGATCTCATCGAAACGTCGCCAAGGTATTCTCAATCTTACACAGGACAAGACCCGAATACACCAAGATCTACATAACTTTACCCGTGAAAATCTACGAATATATATATATATATATATATATATATTATATATAATAT